>JAAGEH010000076.1:24942920-25069383 GCA_011751065.1 Lasiurus cinereus | reverse complement strand
TATATATCTATATATCTATATATCTATATATCTATATATCTATATATTTATATACATATATACACACACACACACATATATATACATATATACACACATACACATATATATATACATATATATATATATATATCATGTCTTCTTTATCCATTCATCTATCAATGGACACCTAAGTTACTTCTATCTCTTGGCTATTGTAAGTAATTCTGCTAAATCAGGTTGATGCTTGGGCAGGAACACACCCTTGGATAAGACCGTCCGGTCTCCAGCTTCTCCCTCTCTATGAGAATCTTCCACTTGGCAGATAAATTCAACTCTTCCTCATCATAATGTCCTCCCTGGACCCTGCATACAATCTGTCAACTGTTCACAGCTAAACTTGCTGACCTGCTGACGGCTGTGTAATGGTGGTTTCAGCGCTGTCCCTGCGGACAGGAGAGGGGCTTTGGCTGCTCAGGTCACCTCAACCGCTCTCTCTTCTCTGACTCCCACAACAAGCTGTGGGGTTCTCCCAAAATGAAGGAAGATTCTTTCCCTTTTAGCCTGGCTTATGAACAGGGAAAAAGCAGGGAAAGAAAACAGCCACTTCTTGTCATAAAAAGGCAGAGGGGAAGCTTCCTGAAAGTGTAAACTTGCAGCCTTTGAGATCACCCTACCCTAAAAAACCTCTCTTGACTCCCTCTCTTGCTCCGTTTTCTACACTTTTCTCCTGCCTTCGCACACTGTTCTGCTGTGACATCAAAGGCCTCGCTCTTTTAAACTTATTTATGTTTATGTGAATCTTGTTTCTTTCACTTGGAATGCCTTGCCCATCTATCCCCCATTATTCTCCCAGGAGAATAAATCAACCTTTAAACACTAAATGAACAAATCCTCTCTTTTGAATAAGAACAATGAAAGAAGTTGAAAGAAAACATAGCAATAAGGTTTCTGGTATGTTTGAAGTTGTTAGGAAAATGTAAAAGAACTTCAAAATCATAAAGTCCAAGTGTCAACATTTTGTCAAGAAGATGCTCCTCAAAATAGGGGGGAAGATTGCTATGAAAGTACGAAGCCCTCTCACAAAGAAGCTAGTAGATGAAATTAGAATGACTAAAATGGCAAGAAAAGCTAGCAACTATGATGAGCATGTGTTACATGTCCCAAAGTAACAATGGGAACAGAAATACCCAGGATGTGAGCTTTTAGGTCCAAAAGATGTCCCAGTTTTTTCACTATCACCAAGTCTTCAGTGGCTAATCTGTTAAAAGTCAACTCAATCCTGAAGTAAGTAAATGAAATGGCCCTCAGCATAGTTATGCCATAATCAAGAAGCAGATTGTCCTGGTTCATAATCTCTTATTACATTACCTGAGGCCTGGTGCATGAAATTCATGCACAGGAGTGGTCCCTCAGCCCGACCTGCACCTTCTTGCAGTCTGGGACCCCTCGCTCCTTATCGCCTACCTGCTTGCTCCTTACTGTTTGGCTTACTGCTCCTTGACACTGCTGCTACCCTTTCCCCTCTACCCTCCAACCCCCCTGCCAACTTTCCACTCACCAGTTGTGAGCCCAGCTTCTGGCTGAGCAGTGCTCCCCCTGTGGGAGCACACTGACCACCAGGGGGCAGCTCCTGTTTTGTGTGTCTGCCCCCTGGTGGTCAGTGTGCATCATAGCAACCAGTTGTTCCGTTCATCCCACCATAAAGGTTGTTTAAGCTTTTATTATATACCTCTCTTAATGCATTTCAAAGAGGCAAACAGCTTGCTCTGGCCTTTAACTGATTTCTTCCCTGAGGTAAAATGAGGAAAGAGGCTATTCTTTTCTTAAAAGAAGGACATGGAAAACCAGACCATTTTAGGTCATCTTAAAAGAATGAACCAAAGGATCTACCAGTGACTTAGATGTTACTTTTTCTATGACCCTTTTTATTACTGTCTACTGCATTACTTTCATTACTTTTATGACCCTCTTCTGCATGTCATAAATATTACATTATTGCACACATTTCACTCAGCTGTAGTTTATTTCTTCATGTGTCTGTCTCTCTTACTGGATTGAGCCATTTAAGGACAGAGACATTTGGTACCATTTTTGTTCTGTGTCTGCTCAGAGTTGACCCTGTAAATGCCTAATTATACTAAACCTAACTTAAAAAGGACTCTCAGTGTCCTCCCAAAGAATGTCACTGGGACATGAATACTCTAAGCTAAAGAAAAGAATATGCATGAGGTTTTTTTTTACTGAAACTCTGATACCTTAGTAGGAGCAATATCCAACACAAAGCCAAGTTTCCTGACAGGACTTTAAATCAAATGCTCTTTGTTTTTGTGACTCTATCCCAATCTCTTGCTGCCTTTGTCTGTTAACTCTTGGTGATTGTTTAATGATCTCCAGCTGTTTTCACTTCCAGGCTTTTAAATCTTTCTTTCACTGACCAATAGGCATGGAATAGCTTATAAATAAACTGGTGCATGGCTTCGTGCACATTGAAAGGAAATTAATTAGAAAGTGGAAGCAGAATGGGACTGGGCAAAACAGGCTGGACACACCCTGGAGCCAACCTCCTGCAATCCCTCCCCAGCCAGCTACACCTGGGATGACTCCATGGCTCGAAGGGCATCTGTGGAGTGAGTGGGGTCCCTCCAGCAGGAATCAGGCCAAAACCAGCTCTCCAACATCCCTTAGGGTCCCGGAGTGTGAGAGGGTACTCTGCAAAGTTGCTGTCATACAGGGTATGGAACACAAACTCAAGTGTGCAGTAAACCAGATTTGGGGCTGACAGTGCCCTGGCAACAACATAACCCATGTTGTTGAATCATGGCCAAAGGTGGAATCATGCAGCCCCATGACGAATCAGGCTTCCTCCTCTCCTCTCTGGTTTTGGGGTGCATCACCCAAGAACCACTGCTGCCAACTCACTGCAGCTTGGTAGCTCTTGCATTGAGCATCTGGTAGTCAGTGAGCATCATAGTGACTAGTCAGTCCGTCAGACACTTAGCATATTAGCTTTTTATATATATAGATAATTTTTAATAGAATTATTTTTTACTAGGGGCTCAGTGCACAAAATTTGTGCTCATGGGGGAAAGGGGTGTCTCTCAGCCCAACCTGTACCCTCTCCAATCTGGGAGCTCTCAAGTGATGTCCTACTGATGGTTTAGGCCTGCTTCCCAGGGTTCTCTGCTCTCTTACGACCTGACTGTTTGATGCCACCAGAGGCCCTGGTGTCTGCTCTCTGTGGGGGCCTGCTTGCCCTTCGCCACTAGGGCCAGGCCAAACAGGGCCCTGCTTTTTTTCTGTCTGGCTCACTGCCACAGGGGCAAGCAGGGCTGGTGTCTACTCTCTGTGGGGGCTCTCTGGGGGCTGCTTGACCCTCACTGCCATGGCTAGGGGCATGCAGGTCCCTGCCATCTGCTCACTCATTGCAGGGGACCTTCCTGCCCCACCCTCAGCCATTCGGTGCCTGCAAATTAATCCACCATCTTTGTCAGGTTAATTTGCATACTCAGGACAGGAACCCTGATTTTAGGAAATCCCGATTGGCTGGTGGGTGTTGTGAAGTGACGGTCAATTTGCATCTTTCTCTTTTATTAGTATAGCTATTTACCTCCCAATTTTGCACCCCTTGCCACCATCCATCCCAAACATAAGCTAACCTCCCCGACACAATACATCAGTTACCTATCTGTGAATGTCAGCACCTTAAGTCCATTGTAACCCAGAATTCCTCATTTAGGCAGCTCAGCCCATTCATCCCAAAGCTTGTTGGCAATGTAGTCACTACTCTGCTTTCCTTCATACATACTGCACATCATTGGGTAATCCACAAACTTGAATTTTCTATGAAAATACCACTGAAAAAGCACAGCCCATCAATCTTTACATAAAAAAGGTAGCAAAGGAAATGGTGACCTAAGGATGACTTTATTCAAGTCCCAATGGTCCAATCAGAAGCATTCCTTTTGTATGATGGAATGTCTAACTATCCTGATAAAATCGTTCTCTTTGCATATTTTTTGCGTGGGTTGTTTAACCATGGGTCAATGTTTGAAAACAATAGCAGATGGCCAGAAGTCCTGAGTCCAGCATTCTAGACTCAGCTTGAAACTAGCTGTGTGATTTTGGTCAAGTCATCTACTTCTTTTACTTGTCATTGTTTACTTCACTTGGGCTAAGCAAAAAATTAAAATATACTGAACCTGTGATAAAGATGCTTTCATTAAGAACTGTGAGGAGTCTAAACTTTACACTATTTGAAATTGTACAAATTAGCCTGCCACAATTTCATGGATACTGTAAATAAAAATGTAAGATTCCTGGGTCAGAGACCAAGGATTTTTATCATTGCATAGCAAGTGGCATGAGCATCAGTATATTCTCTTTAGTTCTTCTTGTGCCCAAGTTGCATGGGTATGACCGTGGGCCCAAAAGGAAGCTTGCACATAGTTCATTGCATTTCAGGCCAAGAACCCTGATTTTAGGGAATCCAAATTCTTATAATGGGCAATGAGAATGCCTGCTTTTGCCCTAAGGAAGACAATGCTATTTGCTAAACAAATATCCTTAAAAAAGCACAAAACAAAAAGCAATCAATGCCTTGCTCACAAGACATGCAAAAATGTGAGAGACCCATATAAACTTGCCTCCCCAAATTTGGCAACCTTTGTATAAAGGAAGTATGTCCTACTTATCTATCACTTTACTAGGAAAACTATTTCTAGAAGATGTATGATTTTTCTTTAGTGTTCAGACTGAATGTAAATAATAAGATTCTTTCTCTCTAAAAACCTCACTTTATAGGAGTCTTATTCTCCTAAACAAAAAGTATTGGTATTATATCTATTTCATGGGATTTTATATTGAGTTATTGTATCTACCATTATCATGTTCTAATATAAACCAGATATTGTCCTAGGACTGTGTTTGACATATTTTATCTTTTAAAAGTACTGCAATGTTTTACAAATGTTGGAAACTGAAGCTAAATAAGTTATCAGGATCTATGTACTCCTGCTTTCTGAAGCCATGCCTTTCCACTAACCTGTGCAGTTGATAAGTATCCAATAAATACCATGTGGAAGTGGCCTGGTGCCTAAGTCATTGTCATTGACAACTGAAGTTCACTAAGTGCTATCTGAACAACAGCCATTCTCAATGTCTAACCCAGTGAGTGCATCAGTTTTTAGTGTGAGTGGAAAATATCTGGGAGGATGTGAAGATGCAGATTCTTGAGCTTCAAACCAGTAGACTGACTCAACTGATCTCTATTTTATTATTATTATTTTATTATTTATTGATTGATTTTAGACAGAGACATCAATTTGCTATCTTATTTATTTATTTATTTATTTATTTATTTATTTATGCATTCATTGGTTGATTCTTATATATGCCCTGACAGGGGATCAAACCTGCCACCTTGGCGTATCGGGACAATGCTCTAAGCAAGTTAGCTATTGGCTAAGGCTCCAATAATCTCTATTTTAAGCAAGTTCTTCAAAGTATTTTAATGCAGGTGCTCCTTGAACATCATCTGAAAAACAATGGGACCCCTAACTATAAAGAGAATGGCGTAAGACAAAGTTGCCACTCTGGGACAGATGACAGTTTGACAAGTATGAGAGTGCTTGTTAATTTAAAAGGCAATTAAAAAGCTAATTCAGGAGAGAACGCATATAAATAAATAAATAAGTAGATTCACACATTATTATCAACCAGATATAGAATTTGGCTCTGCAAAACATAGGAAAAGATAATATCCAAAATCTGTATATATGACCTAAATTAGGATTCACAAGGAAGATGTATTTCTTATTTCCCAAAGGTTTTATGAGAAACAGTGATGACTGCCAAGCAAAGAAATGCTATGAGATTTGCAGCCTCTCTGAGCCTAAGCAAAATGGGAATAATAAAGTTGACATTTTGGGGGTTTTATTTATTGGTGCGTGTGTGTGTGTGTGTGTGTGTGTGTGTGAGAGAGAGAGAGAGAGAGAGAGAGAGAGAGAGATTAGAGAAAGACAACAATTTGTTGTTCTTGGGGTCATTTATAAAGATTTAAATTATTTCCCAAGTGCCTATGTCTAGCACATTGTAGGCTCTTTAAGTAGTAGAACTACTGTGTGCTTTTTTGTATTTCCCACCAACATTGTAGAAGAGTGAGAGCGCTGCTAATTCCATCCTCAGTCTGGTTAGCACAGGTTGGGGAAGGTTCTGTGGCTGGCAAAGCCTGGTTTTAGATCTGAAGCGTGGGTGGGATGCAGAGGGTCCTGCAGAAAACAGTGTGTCTTTCAAAGTACAGTTTCTGCCAGAAGGTGGCACTTTGCTTATTGTAGATAAAATGTCATCATGTACTAAGGTTTTATATTTTTTAGGTTTGTCTCTAATAGAGCTGAATACAATTCACTGTATTTTATTTAATTATTTCATGTGTTTTATAAATATAATAGATCTAATTCTAGAGAAATGAGACAAGTGTTTTATTTTAAATAAAGGCTATAGATAGGAAATAGGACAACGAAAAGATTGCAATGTATTTCAGGTTGATGCATAAAGGTTTTTTGTCATTCCCTGTGTGAAAGCTGGGTATGTAATCCGTTTGCTTTTTCATTTTTGTTGTTCAAATCCTGTCTTTCGTAGAGTGAGCCAAGCAATTCCTTTCATGCCCTCTGCTGGATATTTGAAGTTAAACATCAATAATATAGCAAAGTAAGCAAAATAATAATACACAGGATCTTCAAAGCCTTTTTTGAAAATAGTCTTTTTGTAATTAAAATTCCACTATATCAGTCCACTGGTGTCAGAATTCTTTTTTTCTCTGCCTATAATGCAAATTTCAGAGTCAGCTTTTCCTATTGTGTAGAAATTATTGGTTGAGGGGATGAGAGTGAATGGATGTGGCTTGTATCACTGCCACAGTGGGGCATCTCAGAGTAGCTGTGACACTGTGATACTTAAGAAGCCTCTTTTTTATTCCTATTCTTGTTCAATAGTAATATCTGCTGCAGGTTAACTTGTATGGGAAGGGTGAGAGGTAAAACCAGCACATTACTGAAGCATTCTTTATATTAGCTGTTCCATCGCAAACATACACGCCATCAGGAGAACAAAGGATGACTTCACTTGATCATCTGGTTGCCCATGGCCATTCCTATGGAATACCACCCAACTCCAATACATTTCACCCACCCTCTCTCAAGGCTTATTGTTACTTAGCAGGACCATACCAGTTATTAAGTATTGAAATACTTTGCCTGGTTGGGATGGCTCAGTGGTTGAGCTTTGACCTATAAACCAGGAGGTCATGGTTAGATTCCTTATCAGGACACATGCCCGGGATTGCAGGCTTGATCCCTAGTAGGGGACAGGCAGGAGGCAGCCCATCAATGATTCTCCATCATCATTGATGTTTTGATCTCTCTCCCTTTCCTTCCTCTCTGATATCAATAAAAATATTTTTTAAAAAGTATTGAAATACTCTGAGAGCAGTTGGAACACAGCTACTATCATTGGCTACCACTTGCCATTCACCATGTCTTGAGCTCTGGGTCCTAACTCTGGGACTCCTTAGACTTCCCCACAATCAAGTAATTGAAAGGCCTGATCTACTCACCCTAGAAAATTGCCAGTCTATCCAGCCCCCTTAGACCTAATTCAGGACCTATGCAGGCTCACGTGGGTAGAATCCTGAGTTAACCATGACCTTCCTACATCACTCTCAGTGTGTTACCGCATGGCTACAATTCAGCTAGAAAGCAGGGCTTCAAGCTCTCAGCCTGTGATTTTCTCTCTATGTGGCAATAATAGGTAAGAATTGTAAAGCACTTAGTAGGTGTACTGGTTAATAATAGCAGATTTCATAATCAAAGAAAACATGAAAATTTCAAGAGAAACATCAAAAGTGCTTTATTCAAAGTAATGTTCATTGCTAGTTACACATTTCCCCATTTTTCAGGTAATACATCGCAAAACAAACTTTTCTTGTTTTGAGGCAAACCATTTAGAGACCCAGTTTTCCACTTCTTCGTATATTTTGAAATGCTGCTCAGAAAGTGCCTATGCCATCAACTAAAACAAGTAGAGCAAGGTCTGGTGAATACAGTGTGTGGGTTAATACTTCCCAGCCAAGATCTTTTAACATGTCTGTAACTGGTTTTGAAGTGTGTGATGGTGCATCATCATGAAGCAAAATTACTTTGCCATGTCTTCTGGCACATTCTGGTCATTTCACGATTAAGGTGTGGTTCAAATTGATTATTTGTTGTTGTTAGCTATCAGTATTAATGGTTTCACCTGGTTTTAGAAGCTCATAACACACCACACTTTCCTGATCCCACCAAACGCAGAGCATTGTCTTCTTCCAAAGCAATTTGGGCTTGCAGTCGATGTTGATGGTTGACCTGGATCAACCCAGGATTTTGTGCATTTGGGATTCTCAAAATAAATCCACTTGTCATTGCCAGTCACAATTCAATGCAAAAAAGACTTTCTTTTGTGCCATTGAAGCAACATTTTACTGATGACTTTTCGGTTTTCCATTTGTCTTTGGTTCAGTAATGTGGCACCCTTCCTTTAAAATCTTTCCCATTGTTTGTAAGTGATCAGAAATTGTTTGCTGAGCAATGTTTAATCTGTCTGAAAGTTGTTTTTTAGTTTCACATTCATCTTCATCCAATAATGCTTGTAATTGTTGGTCTTCAAACTTTACCAGTTGACCTTGACGTCTTTGTCTTTCACATTGAAATCATCACTTTTAAAGGATGTAAACCAGTGCTCCCAGGTATCTTGAGATGGAGCATGTTCACCATAAGCTTCCCAAAATATTCAGCAGCACTTTTCTTCAAAATAAACTAATGAATTAAAACTTCCTGCAAATGCTCTTTTATTGGCACAAAATTTGCCATTTTTAAGTGTAAAAGTATCTATGATGTTAACACCTTCAACAAATTTGACATATGAAGTTTTGAAGGTTTTTGTTAATACAATAAAATAGCATACATATCAAATCGCATATATATCAACATATATGTAACTCCATCTATTGAAAAAATCCTCATTATTAACTGGTACACCTAGTATGTGCCAGGCAAATGAATGAATTATTCCATTCATTCTTTATGTCAGCCTTACATAAAGATCAGTAAACCAGAACCATCTAATAGCTTCCAGCAGATCCCAGAGCTAGGACAGGGGAGAGCAAGAATTTGAAGTAGATCTGAGCAATACTAAAGTCGAATACATAGTGAAATTCACCCCATGCTTCAAACCCAAGGACTGCACAGAGACTATGCAGCAGGCCGTGAAGGTGCCTCCACAGAGCAGTTTCCAGAAGTGGTGTATGAAGAGGCAGGATCATCAGGATGCACACAGAGCCACCCAGCGGGAGATCACTCTGGGGGGTGGACAGTCCCTTACCTTTGTTATAGTCTCAGTCACTCGGGGTCATCCCCTCTACTTCAAGGACAGCAAGGAAACTAAACTTGAGGTTACCTGTGCTGCGGCTCCCATAAAACCAAACGTGAAGAGGCCCAGACTCTGTCCACTTAGATGTTACCATTGAGTGTTAAGGAACTTTAAAAGAAAGTATAATCATGATCCGCATACAAGTATAAAACAAACATGTATCAAATCTTTCACTTAACTCGTTAATTAAATGAGGGAACTGGTAAAATGAGAGAATCAAATAACTCAACAGGAAATTCCATTAAGTAGATAAGAATACAATTACTTTCTGACTGAGAGTAAGGCTCCATTAACAACCATTGCAAATGAGAAGCCAAAAAGCAGAGGCATTTATAAATCAGGAATGCTGAAACAAATTAGCAATGGAAATATAACTGGTATTCTTTTGGAGAAGATGGAAAAGTACGTCAACCCTTCATTGGACAGAGTTTATTTGTAGGTCTATGGATATATTTGCATTGCTCTGAGATGTTTACAAGTTAACTTGGTGCTCATTGGAATTATAAAATAGCTAACCAAAGATGAAGATGCATATTACTATAGGTAGACATCCCCAGTGTTGAAGCATTCCCTTGAAAAGATATTAATCTTGCTTGCTTATTCCAAAGTCTTTAATGTTTCCTTACATCGATGAAGTGGAAGAAAAATGAGTAGGATTGATCCATGAGCACTTTCCTTCCCTTATGGGCAGTTGCCATTGGGTTTGAATTGGGGAATCGGTAAGAAAGATTAGGAAAATTAACTACTTACTCATCAGCACCAATCCCAGCAGAGTATTTCAGAGATGAATTATGGAAGCAAAGGTATTTTCACATATACTCATTCATGCAACTAATTCTTATTGACACTTCCTATATGCCTAACTCTAGGAAAACCATGAGTTACCATCATTTCCAGAGGACTACTATAACTAAAAAACAACCCCCAAATAAGAAGGGATATGAAGCTGAAAACACAGTGTGAAGAATTCTGTTCACCTGTTTACCTCTTAAGTGAGCTGTCTGACCATCTTGCTCATCCATATTTTTCATGATTGATGCAACCTATCTATAAATTTTTCACCATACTCTTCCTTCACCCATTCCTGTGACCCCTGGCCCTCATTCCAGAACATTTTTGGTCATGTTAAAGGTCTATTAGAGTATCCCAGAAAAATAGTAAGTCGTAAAGCTGACATCACAGTAGGCCTGGGGTAAGATTTCCTATATTAAAACTAGAGGCCCAGAACATGAAATTCGTACACTGGAGGGGAGGGCGTCCTTCAGCCTGGATTTTGAGAGGATGCAGGCCAGGCCAAGGGACCCCACCAGTGCACAATTGGGGTCAATGAGGGATGTGGGAAGGCTCCAGGGCATGTCCAGCCCATCTCACTCAGTCCTGATCCGCTGGACCTCAGCAGCAAGCTAATCTACCAGTCAGAGCGTCTGTCCCCTGGTGGTCAATGCACATCATAGTGAGCAGTTGAGTGGCCTAGGCATATCATTAGCATATTACACTTTGATTGGTTGAATGGACGGCTAGACACTTAGCATATTAGGCTTTTATTAAATAGGATCATATCCTTCTCCAACAAAGGTATAAGTCAAAAGTGCCTTATTTCCAGATCTTTGCCTTCATCCATATTGTCTAAGATATTATATACTTGATTTAAATTTTGAAAAATGTCAAAGCAATTTGGATCTATACACCAACTAGAAATGGGTGGGTGTGCCCTGAATGGGCTGAAAAACAATGACATATGTCTACCAGAAGGTGGCAGTGTTGCTTCTCCAAACATCTCACCGATCAGAACGGACCTTAATTCTAAGGACAGAAACTAAGGGAGGCTATTTCTTGACTCATTTTACATTTAATTCATAAGTATTCTTTACAGAAAAGAGCGTGACCTAGTTCTATATCAAAGTTCACCATAATAATAATACTCAAAATATATACAGAGGCAAAATATAATAACAAGAATATTTCTTTAAGTACACTAAGAGTCCATGGACACATATTGAACCATCACTGTGGAAACTTCCCTTCTGGAAGTTCTATGTGAAAGACAGAGAAAAGTAAAGGACCTCAACCCTTAAGAAATTTGGAAGATACTTGGAAAGAAGAACTATAGTCATAAAACAGGCCCCAATCTATCTAGTGCTCCTAGAGCTTTCCTCCTTAGAGACATTCAACTTGCTTCCTGTCTAACCAGAGATTATTCTTCCTTAGCCTATCATGGCTATGTTTCTTTACCCCTTTCACTCATTTGACTTAAAATATCTCAGCCCTTTACATTTTTAGTGCTGGAGGCAAAGAAAACAAGTCTTGAAATAAAGCTGGGGGTGGGGGGACGATCTCACAACCCTTCTTCCCAGATAGCCAAATAGCCTCCAACTCAAATGACACCTGACTTCTCAAGGTCAACGTGGTATTTCCCACAGAGACTTCAGCAGCTATCCACACATAACAAAAGTTTAATAGTCAAGAATTTCAAAAGCATAAAAAAGGCTTGCCTTACTTATATTCTCAACTGTAACCATTTAATAAACTGCATTTTACTAACAGGTTATAACAAAGAATAGTAACTAACCAGAAGCCCCTCTGTTTGTCTGACAATAACAACAACAATCATAGTAATTAATAGCCTGTCCTAGGCTTTTTCTCTAAGAGATGAAGGTTCTTCCTTGGTCTCAATAAAATGGAGGTCCCTGTGTGAACTCTGCATCTGTGTTACCAGGCTCTGACTCAGAAAGCTCATTCGTTAATTTCAGTGTCTCCAGCACAATTTTGCACAACTTCAGGATTCACATAGCTGGGTAGAGGGAGTGATTGTGTGTTAGTCTATTTTATTTATAGGCAAAGGAAAAATACAGCCAGCCTTCCTAAGGCCACTGATCATCTACTGCTCCCTCTACTCTTTCCACCTCTCAGGTTTGGGGTTGTTTTGCTAGTTGGAGCTCATGACTGAGAGCACAGTGGCTAATGCTGCAGAGGGGAAACACGAGGTCAGCAGCTGAACCGCTAAAGCCATGTGCGCCGGCCCCATACATGCCTATTTTTCATCTTTAGTGAGCTTCAAAGTTAAAAAGCTGAGACAGCATGGAGAAAAATACGACCACAGCCCAACAGAAAATGCGAGATGGCTAAAATTAAGTCTTTGGACTAACCATGCATTTTTAATGTGAACGTTTATGAAAGTTGCCTCTTAGTGTTTAGACAGGCTGTTTCTTCATTGGTTATTTATGATGCTTTGAGCTGGAAACACGAGCTAAATGGGAAAGCCAGAAAATGGGATTTACTTAACAACCGACAACCTTGTCCCATCATAAATAAAGAGGAAAGCCCATCAACTCTTCAAGCTGCATCATGACAAGTAAACTTGGGAAAACTAACCAGGATTCAGCACATCTTCTTTCCCTCCCAACCTGAAATTTCGTAATGACATCCTGTCTGATTGGTTTGTTTCTCTACGAGGGATTTTCTGCCGTGTTGTTTAGTTTGTGTGCCATTTTATAATTTGGAATATAACGATAGGAAAAAACTTTTTCCATAAAATTGAAGAGCTAATAATGAAACGCCTTCCCCCAAGTGAAAATAGCTTGTGCCAGGGCAGGGGAAAAGCAGGGAGGGAGTGACTCAGAGGTGTTAGATATGAAGACAAAATTAGATCTGAGTAGAAAAAAAAAAGGGCTTGAGTTCCCAGAAGTGAAAATGGTCCCCTGGTCTATGCAGTTCTTTCATTCCAGACCCCTTCCAGAATGCAGGTTTTATTTGGACCTTGGGTGTAAGATTCCCTAGGAGAGTATTAAAGAGCTGCAGTGGGGTTGCCCGAGAAGTGAGTGAGCTTCTTCAAAGAAATTTGCCCTTGAAAAACGAGTTTCTGAACCCATGTGCTGTGGCTCCAGCCTGGACCATTATTTAGGTGCTTGTATGTCTCTCAAATTAAGATACAAATCCTAAGCAGCCACCTAAACAATTCTGCCATTTTCAGAGAAGCCGAGACCATGCTTGCTACTGTGTCCTGAAAGAATGCATTAATCCCCACTTCACACACAGAATAATCCCCAGAGATGTGATAAACAGATTTAAAATGCCCAGGGCCCAAGGTCCAGAGTCAACAGGAGATCTGGGACCCACCAGAGGGGACTGGTGAAGCAGCTTCTTTCTATTTCAGGTGGAGATCCCACGAACCACTCATGTCTAACAGAGCCTTTCCAATTTCTGTTTTCACAAAGCCAAGATGTGCAGCAAACAAGATACAGGAACTGCCTTAAGAGATCTCATCCCTACCCTCTGGGAGGGATGAATTTCCTCCTGGAGACTGTGTTACCAAATCTGCCCCCACTGATTTGCTGATAAAGGTCACTTTCACATCACTCAGAGCTGATAGACTGCGGGCCATGCTGATCTCTACCTTAAGCTCATTCTTAAAATAGTACCTTCTTGCCTGGCCACCCTCTGAAGTGATGCATAGCGCTAGAATAAGAGGGGGTGACAGTGAATAGAACCTGCAGGGGCTGTAGTGCCGTCCGAAACAGCTCCAAATTCTAGGATTAGTTGGGCTGGCCCAACAGGAAGGCTAGTTCCCAAGACAGGAACATTTGGATCCCCACAGGTCTCCTGGCTATGTAGGCAGAGGGTAAAGACTCTTCGTTAACAGTCAAATCCATTTCTTTTTTAAAAATATATTTTTATTGATTTCAGAGAAGAAGAGAGGGAGAGAGAGAGAAAGATAAATGTTGAGAGTGAATCATTGACTGACTGCTTCCTGCCCACCGCCTAATGGGGATCCAGACCACAACCCTGGCAAGTGCCCTGACCAGGAGTAGAACCATGACCTCTTGGTTAATAGCTTGATACTCAACCACTGAGCCACAGGCTCAAATTCATTTCCAGAAGCATTCTGCAGTTGTGCTCACAGACTCAGTGCTAACCACCTGTGGGCCAACATGTGCCACCAGTGTTTTGGTAAAATAAAGTCACAGATACTTCTTTTTCTTCAATTACAGTTGACATTCAATATTATATTAGTTTTAGGTGTACAGGATAGTGGTAGACATTTATATAATTTATGAAGTGACCCCCCAGTAAGTCCAGGACCCCCCGGACACTATACATAGTGATTACACTATTATTTACTATATTCCCTATGCTGTACTATATGTCCCTAAAAATAATAGCTATTTCTAATTCTGAGTTGCATTACATGAATGTGTTCACACTGTGAAAAAATCATCAAGGGGTCCACTTAAAATTGTGTATATGTCCATCTACTTCAATAAAAAAATGTACTTAGCCTGGCTGATATGGCTCAGTGGTTGAGTGTCAACCTATGAACCAGGAAGTCATGGTTCCATTCTAGGTCAGGGCACATGCCTGGGATGGGGGCTCTGCCCCCAGTTGGGGGGTGGGGGGAGGAGGCAGCCAAATCAATGATTCTTCTCATCATTGATGTATCTATCTCTCTCCCTCTCCCTTCCTCTCTGAAATAAATTTTAAGCAGTTCTCTTAAGTTCCTTAAAGAAAAAAGCAGAGGATTGTTCTAGATGTGGGGGCAGCAAATGATGGTTAGTGGGCTAAATCCTACCACCTACTGTTTTTTTATGACCTGTGAGCTATAGATGGATTGCGTATTTTTAATTGGTTTTAAAAAATAAGTGAAAAAAAAAACAGGGGAAAAGTAGTATTTTGTGCATGTGAAAAATTATATTAATTGCAAATTTCAATGTCCATGAAGAAGGTTTTATTGGCACAGTCACTTCCACTCTTTAATATAGTATCGATGGCTATTTTTGTGCTGCAACAACAAAGTTGAGTAGCTGAGAAAGCAATACACCCTTCAAAACCTAAAATATTTATATTTACAGTTGACCTTGAATAACATGGGTTTGAACTACATGAATCCACTAATATGTGGGTGGGGGTTTTTTTTAAATAAATATTGTAAGTGCATTTTCTTTTCCTTCTAATTTTCTTTAAAAATTTTCCTTTAATTTATTTTTCAATCATAATTGACATATTATATTCATTTCAGGTATACAACACAGAGATTAGACACTAAAGTGATCATCCCAATGAATCTGGTACCCATCTGGCACCATACTCACTTCTTACAATGACTTTCTTAAAAACATTTTTTCTCTAACTCACTTTATGGTAAGAATACAGTTCATAATATCTATAATATACCAAATATGTGTTAATTAACTGTATATATTATCAGTAAGGCTTCCAATCAACAGTAAGCTATGGACAGAGAATCCAAGATGGTGGCATAGGTAAACACCTAAACTGCTACCTCGCACAACAATTTCAAAACTACAACTAAAAGACAGAACAGACATCATCCAGAACCACAGGAAAGCTGGCTGAGTGGAAGTTCTACAACTAGAGGGAAAGAGAGGGGCTCACGGAGACCCAGAGGAGCTGCAAAAAGCTGAGGTACGGAGACGCGCGTGGAGAGAGCCGGTGCCAGAGTACCTGGCTGGCTTTCTCTGGCGGGAGGGAAACGGAGACTCCCAACGGCATTGAACCCCTTATCTTATGACACTAAACCCCAGATCCAGCCGAAACTCATACGGGGGGAGTTTGGACTGTGAAAAGGGAGAAGTGCCAGAAATTTAGGGGAGTCGCAAAGGATCAGAGGTCTGGTCGCGCACGGCACCACGCGGAGGACAGATTGCTGATTGTGCCGCTGGCTTTCGCGAGTGGGCGGGAGACAGACCCTCCCAACTGTGCCACTTCTGAGTCCACTGGGCCCCTGTTTTGGGCGAAACCCTGGAGACCTAGACTCCTGAGGTCCTGGTGCGCAGGGGAGCCGGGAAGGCAGCAGTTAGAGGCACTGCTGGCCAGCGCACAAGGACCACTCCAGCCATTACCCAGTCACGTGAGACTCAGGGGCCGTGGAGGGCGGGGCCGACTGGAAGGCAAGGCGGTCCCTTAAGCCCTGAGACTCCACCCCTCCCAAGCTCAGCAGAGGCTTCTGAGGCTTTGCACATCTGGTATCATAAGGCTGAATTCAACACAGAAGTTTTCCCCCCGGCATAGTGAAAATGCCGAGACAAGGGAAGGGATCACAAACAAAAGAAATGGAGGGAAAAAAACGACTGGATATAGAGTTCAAAACCACACTTATAAGGTTTTTCAAGAATATGCTAGAAAAGATGGATAAATTTAGTGAGACCCAAGAGGAGATGAAAAAGGACCAACTAGAGATGCAAAAGATCCAACTAAAGATGAAAAAAGACCAACTAGAAATTAAACATACACTAACTGAAATAAAAACTATTATACAGAGTCCTAACAGCAGACTAGAGAAAGGCAAGGATCAAGTCAAAAATTTGAAATATAAAGAAGCAGACAACATTCAACTGGAAAAGCAAGAAGAGAAAAGAATCCAAAAATGTGAAGATAATGTAAGGAGCCTCTGGGACAGCTTCAAGCGTACCAACATCAGAATTGTGGGGGTGCCAGAAGAAGAGAGAGAGCAAGATACTGAAAACCTATTTAAGGAAATAATGACTGAAAACTTCCCACATCTGGTAAAAGAAATAGACTTACAAGTCCAGGAAGCACACAGAACCCCAAATAAAAGGAATCCAAAGAGGACCACACCAAGACACATCATAATTAAAATACCAAGAGCAAAAGACAAAGAGCGAATATTAAAAGCAGCAAGAGAAAAACAGTTCATTACCTACAAGGGAGCTCCCATATGACTGTCAGCTGATTTCTCAACAGAAATAATGCAGGCCAGACAGGAGTGGCAAGAAATATTCAACGTGATGAACAGCAAGAACCTACAACCAAGAATAATCTATCCAGCAAAGCTATCATTCAGAATTGAAGGGCAGATAAAGAGCTTCACAGAGAAGAAAAAGCTAAAGGAGTTCACCAACTCCAAACCAGTATTATATGAAATGCTGAAAGGTACTCTTTTAGAAGAGGAAGAAGAAAAAGGTAAAAGAAAAAAAATTATGAACAACAAATACACATCTGTCAACAAGTGAATCTAAAAATTAAGTGAATTAAAAATTTGATCAACAGAATAAACTGGTGAATATAATAGAATCAGGAGCACAGAAAGGGAGTAGACTGATAATTCTCAGGAGGACAAAAATCATAAAGCATCAAACAGACGGTGAAATTACAGCAGAAAGATTAAAGTTAGGTGAGGTAGATAAGTGATCAATCAAAGGACTTGTATGCATGCATATAAGCATAACCAATGATCACAGACCCTGGGGGGGTGGGGGTATGCCTGGGAGAGAGGGGGGGCAATGGGGAGATATGTATAAAAAATTAATAAAAATTAATTAAAAAAAAAACAGTAGGCTATGAGTAGTTAAGTAGCTATATATCAAATTTCAACTTCCCAGAGTGGGGAGGTGGGCTGCCAGTGCCCCTAATACCCACTTTGTTTGCAGTTCAACTATATGTTATAATATATTCTATTATTTATAAATATTATATTCATATCTTGGTTTTTTTTTTACAGACACTGTTTACTGACCCTTGTTCTTGATTTAAGAAGTCAAGGGATATGGGACAACCAAATCATGGCAGGATCTAGATCAGAGTAATAAGACATTTTGGAAATATAAGTACATTCTGTGTAATCAGATAATATTTTTAGAATCGTGTTAAGTTTCCTGGTGTGTTATGTGGGAGAATTTCCTTGCTCTTAGGAGGTACATACTATTGCAACTTATTTGCAAATGGTTGGGGAAGCTGTATCCAAAAAGCATCCAAATTTCTCACAGATGTGATAAGATGGTAACAATTAGTGAATTGAGGTGAAGGATATAAGAGTGTTTATCCTGCTATTCTTTGAACATTTCTGTAGGTTTGAAAGTTTTCAAAAATAAAAAAATAAAAATGGGGGAAAATAAAAAATACATGCCTAGAAGCAATAATAATTTAAAAAGAAGTCACCAAGCAGGATATCCATGATCAATGGGTAGCCCGTGCTGAGGGTTAATCAATGGTTTGAGGTTTGCACATAAACCTCTTTAGCAGTTATACTTCGGTGGGTGTTATCCGCCAGCCCATGGCTCTCATCCCTGTGGCTTTTCGGAATTCTCCTCTCTGTTTTTTTTTTTTTTCTAAGCCAATTCCAGATTGCAAGGCATTTACGAAAGATTTACTTGTTATTCAACCTCCACATTTGAAGCAAAAATGATAGTCGGTGTTTATTCTGACCTTGGAGAAACTAAAAAATTACCTCCCACATAAACGTACTTTTTAGTTTTTTCCAGAGGGACCCAGCAATCTATCGTTAACTGTCACTGTGCCTTTTAAGAATTATTTAATTCCTTGAAGATTTATTATCTCTTTAATCAGAGCAAGCGCTTAACACGCCAGTAATGATCAGTAATGTACCAGTAATTACACACCATTCTCAACCTACATTTTCTGCGGGTGTGTTTTATGGGAGTTTCTTTTCTAAATTATGCCTTTGTCTGCGGGCAGCAATTTTGAGGTTGAGGAACCAGCTGAGGTATCGATTATCTTGCAAGGTTGCCTATGGATCTGCAAGAACTCGGACATCCTGTGCAGAAGCACTCGCAGACAGGGGGGCCCTGGAATGCAGTAAATGTCATTGTCCCCCCTGAGGAGCATGAGGGGCTGACGGCGTGTGACATAAAATCTGTTTTATCACAATTCATTTTCATCTCCGACTATCAAGCAGAGAGAGACTGCGCAGGTTGTGGCTTCTCAAGGAAACGAAAACAGCATTTGTTTTATTAATAGAGTCAATGGTCTTTTCAGAGCAAAAATGTAGATCAGAAACAAATTATCCTTTCCCGACTGCCTGCCTGAGATTGGAAACAACTCCCAACTGTCACAGAAAGGAACTAGGCTTCATGTGAAAATGCATGAACCAGCTTCTAAAAATAAAGTTGGAAGCCCTTTGCGTTGCTGCAACCTTCATTCCAGGAAAGTAAGTTATAGGAGTGTCTTACGTTGTTTTATGGGACTTGGAGATGTACTAGTGAATGATTTTTGGTAGACATGGTGCCGGCTTCCTATTTGAATCAGCCCAGAATGAAGCTAAAGAGAAGTTGGAGTGGGGGGGAAGGAGGGAGTTTGAGAAGGGGGAGTGAATGACCGTTACTGGCAGTGAAACAACCAGCCATTGCCAATAACTTAGTAAGCCATACATGCACATTACACTCCCTCAAAGTTTTTTATTGGTCATGTCCACACAGACTGAGGTTCTAAACCGGCTGCCCCTCTCAGTGCTGACTTCTGAGGACTCTGGCTGGTGTATGGGATGATCCACAGCACAGCGTGGAGGAAGGGGACAGGAGTTCACTCTTTGTGGCCCCATATCTACCACTCCAGTTCCAGGGCAACGGCGGCCTTATCCTCCACCTCCAAGGAGATGCGGCTCTGTTGGAAGGAAGGTTTGGTGAGCCCTGCAAAAGGCGTTTGCAACGTAAAGCACGGAAGTTGGAATAACCAGACGTATGTCATGGGAATAATATTAGCTCTCTGGTTCTTGGGAATTTCTTCCTGTTCTCCAGTCCTTCTATCATTGATGCAGCACCTTAAGACTGAGGCTTCTTGCCAAAGAGGAGAGGGGACTCTGATGACCCCGGGAAGAACAAAGGGATTGCACAGCAGCCTCCGATGTCTATATTGATTTCCACTGTTTGCGCTTGAACCCACACCAGAGCCATGTCCTGGAGGGAAAAGAAAAATGGTTTCTGGAGCTCCAGAAGGAAAAGAACATGAAGCATTCAGAACATCATGCTTATGTGATCAAGTTCATTGTCGGATTGGGAAAGTCGTTCTTCTGAAACACAGAGAAAAGATAAGAACAATTGAGGGAGTGGAAAGACAGAAAGGGAGCTAACGATGTGGGTCTTTGTAAACGGACTTCTGGCTCCAAATCTCTAGCTAGGAGGGAAGGGGTATTGGGGCCCCGCAGAAAGATGTGGGAAGAAAAGATGAGAGGAGGGAACCTGTGCCCTGGATCCTGTCTGGCATGCTGGGAGGAAATGATCTTCCAGGATACCCTGTGCCCACATGGAGTAGCATGGGAGGAAGGGCTGGCGCAGGAGAGAAAGGATGTGAGCTGCCCCGCATGCCGAAGGTGCCACCTGAGTCTCTTTCTGCACCTGAGTACCTGAAGGAGGCTTGGGAGTGGTCAGGGACTTGAAGGAACGCAGAGAGAACTCCAGTGCTGGGCTGCAGAGGAGGAGAGGGGCTCCCCCAGAGGAGCTGCCGGGTAGGCCGCCAGAGTTGGAGCTTAGATGGGAAAAGTTGCTGAGTTTCAGAAGCTTAGCCGTCACCAGCCAGAGTTCAGTCAGGAACCACATCAACTGGGGGGAAAGCCGACCCCAGCAGAGCTGTTGCCTGAGGCGAGCCTGTTGGGAGCACCAGCTCTGAGTTACATCAACAGGGGATGCCAACAGCAGAGTGATTGCAGCCTGAAAGGTTTCTCAGTGCCAGCGCCCCTGACGGCTCCTGGGAGTGAGAAGAAGAAGGGAGAAGAGGTGAAACAGGTATCGGCTCTGTGCCTCCACAGAGACGGGACTTCCGCTAAATGCAGTGGCCCCGAAACAAAGCACTCTTGCCCCTCCAGGAACATTTGAAAATCTCTGAAGACTTCTTTTGTTGGTATGTGGAAGAAGGAGAGGTGGCTCCGGCCAAACATCCACAGTGCCCGGGACAGAACCTCCAATAAAGGCTTATCCAATCCAAAATGTGAATAGTGTTTCGGGTGCAAAACCCCGAGTCACCACCATTAGCAGAAATGAAAACAGGGGAAATGTTTTTAAAAAGTTCTATTTTTGTGCAATTGAGTTCCTAAACACAAATATGTGCAGATACACACATGTAAGCAATACAATGCAAGGATGGATATTGGGAAAAAATCCAGGGTGGAAAATATAATGTGAGGACATAGCCCTGAGAAACTTTAATATTTAAAGATAGGAAAAATCAGTCAAGGAGACTTTGGAAAGGGATAGCAAGGTAAAAAAAAAAAAAAAAGAAAGAAAGAAAGAAGAAAAGAAAAGAAAAGAATGGTGGGGGGAGGAGGCATGCAGGAGGCAGCCCATCAGTGATTCTCTCATCATTGATGTCTCTAGCTCCCTCTCCCTACTTCTCTGAAATCAATCAAAATATATTTTTAAAAGCAAGCAAGCAAACAAACAAACAAAACCCAAAAGAGTGTGTACTATCACAAAAGAAGAGAGGCTCACGCAGAGCAGAGCAGCCACCTCTGTAAAACACTCTGAGAAGTGAAAGTGACTAGAAAAAAGTGCCAATTGACTTCAGCCTTTTGCCTATTGGGTGGGAAGCGATGCGATCCAGAGACACATCCAAGAATTAGCTGTAGGTAGGAGAGAAGATCGAAATATCAGAGGCCACATTGTCTGTTAAAGTTCCCACATCAGAGGCCAAATTGTCTGTTGAAACTGAGATGGAAAGAAAAGAAGAAAAACCAAAGAATGTGCAAGCTTTCAAATGGTAATTATGAAGAGTAGGAAGGTCAGTCAGTTAAAGAAACTTGGTCAGAAGCATGGGCAGTGTTGAGTGCCCAGTGGAGGTTGGTGGTTAAGAGATTGTAGTGATAATAATCAGCGTGTGGTGTGATATTTCCCCAGCACTACTCAGCTGCCAGCTACCTATCACAGAGGAGATACCTAGCCAGAGGAGCCGGCACAGGGTTTTGTAGGAATGGTGGTTCTTAGCTAGGGTTTGTGTCAGAGTCTCACTGGAATTTTTTGGAACCACTCACACACAGGCATAGACTGTATCCCAGAGCTGGCTCCAGAAGATTGATGGTTGGTCCATGCATCCCTTCTGTTTGGAGGAAATGTCTTAGTGGCGTGCCATTCCTAGTTAGCAACCACTCTTTGGGTGCCACCAAAGACAGACTCGCAAAGGAGTTAGCAGGGGAGGGACTAGAATGAGGGGCAGTAAAATCTAAACCAGATTAGGAAAGAAGTGAAGTCACAGCCTCTCACAGTGAGCAGTAATACAGAGATCAATAGACAGGTGGGTCCCAATAAAGTCAAGTAACATGTTCCATGTAGAAAGAGTATTGACAGCAGGGTTTGGATTTAGCAGATGTAGGGTACATTTTCATTCTCACCATAAATGTTTAAAGAAGAGGAAAAAATAACCTGTTGTCTCCCATCAAGCTGTGTGTTCTTGTAAACTGTGGCCCAGAAATGCTTGTCGTTTTCCCATTATTCACAGAGGCCTCCCACCATGGCTGAAGGCCAGAAGACAAGCACCCTGGAAGCGTTGAAAGAGGGAGACCATGATGAGAAGGGCTGTCAACTGACAACTGACAACTACACTTCAGTCATTTCCCCGCCAGCCACGGTTTCTTGTCATTCAAAGGGTAAGACAGTGACACCAAATAGGAGGCAAAAATCAACGCAGATTTTGCCGTTTCCCTGTACATTTACTTCTATAATTCTCCTGATAGTAAACAAAGCGGTGGCTACAAAGAGAACGTTAAGAAAGACTTAGAATAATGAGGGATTTAGGAAATGAATTTAGGAGAATTTTTATCTCTGGTCTATACATTATTTAACAGATCATCTCTTTAAGATCGATGAATCTTTAAATTCATCTTGGAAGTTGTCTTCTTCTAATTTTAAGAATTGTGGCTTATATTCTCATCTGCACAACTCTGTCAGCAAGGGCGAGGAGGAGACCCCCGTGCAGCATTTTACTAAGGACGAGTTGCTCTGCTGTAATGTGCTAGCTCCCCCAGTTTCTGTTTTTGTTTTTAGTTTTCCAAGGAGTGGGTCCAAACTCATTGGAATGGCAGAGAAGGTTCTTCATGGTCTGGTTGCCAGCTCCTTCTCCAGCCCTCTTATCACTTTCCTCCTCCTCTCTCTGAAGCCTGCACTTGAGTCACACCTAGTGATGGCATCTCTTGGTGATAATATGCTCTCAGCTAGGAACACACTCCCCCAAGTCTTCAGGATTGGAGACAGATGCAGATTCTATTCTCAGTTTGGTGTTGGTTTTTTAAATATATATTTTATTGATTTTTCACAGAGAGGAAGGGAGAAGGATAGAGAGTCAGAAACATCGATGAGAGAGAAACATCGATCAGCTGCCTCCTACACCCCCCCACTCCTCGCCCGCCTCCCCCTCCCCCGCCACAACCAAGGTATATGCCCTTGACCGGAATCGAATCTGGGACCCTTCAGTCTGCAGGCCGACGCTCTATCCACTGACCCAAACCGGTTTTGGCTCTATTCTCAGTTTTGCCATCATACAGGTGGCCTCAGTTTTTCCCTCTACAAACTAGGGAGTTTAGAGACTTAGCAGTGTGGTCCCTGGGTCAAACCTGGCCCCCCTATATACTTTGATAGGCATAGTGTTTTGTGTGTGTGTGTGTGTGTGTGTGTGTGTGTGTGTGTGTGTGTTCCACTCTCCAGCCTAGTCTTCTCTCTCACCTCCACCCAGCAGCGTACACATTTACACCAGTGCCTGGCCCCTGGAAGCACATGAATTGGCACCAAAAGGCCAAATGATCTCTAAGGTTTCTTCCAGGTCTAACAACATGTGAAATAAATTAACTCCATAACTCAGGCTCAAGCAGATGGTGAATGTGCAAGAAACACATAAAAGACCTCAGCCTCAGGTACCAGAGACCCTATCAAATAGTCCTGGACTGACACCAAGACCTTTACAAAACAATCAGATTCCCTTGACTGATCCCATATGGCTAACGAATTTGCTCTCTCTTACCATGTGGCTTAGCGGGTATTATCACCATCGCTCCCAACATGGTCTGTTTTCCACACAAAACCAAACCGATTTCTCCACAGAACACCTGTCCCTTTTGAAGCTGTAACCCAATGATCAATAACCTTTACTTCCTTCCTGAATAATAATTTATAGGAGAGAAAACGAAGGTCCTAATCTTTCTCATGCTAGCCCTGGCCAGCACCTGCAGAGTTCAGCTGCAGAGGAGGAAATCTGGGGCCCATTTCTCCCCAGCACTTGACTTTGACAGGATCATGAAGCACTGGAATTCCAGTCCACTCCAGGGAAGCTTGTTGTTCAGATTCTGTGATATATGCTCACCTACTCCCACCATCCATTTCCTTTGACGTAAAGAGTATGGCCTTTTCTTTGACCAAAGCCCAACTCATCTTAAACTAGTTTGAACTTTTTTTCTTACACTAAACTCATGCTGTTCAGATGTAGTAAAAACAAATAAATCACCCAATTTGCCCCAAAGGAAAAAGGCTATGACAACGGCTGAGGGGCAGAGAGCTGGATCAGATGGTCTCTGAAGACCCCTGCTAGCGCAGCCATTTTATGAATCTAATTTAAATTCATTGAAAGATAAGGCCGAAACTCTGGATACCTCACAATATCTTATGAATAAAAATTACTGGAAAATGTAAATGGCCTGTATTAAAAAATATCTCCTCGAAACTGAAAACAAGGAATCATTGAGGAAGTACATGCAGAGACACCAACTTCTGGACATCAAAGAAAAGGCCAAAGTAATTTAGGGCTGGAATATGGCGAGTGGCACCCAGAGATTTGAGAATTATGTTCAGGTGATGATCTACAGCTCTAGAGAGTTCAGACCTGGGATACTCAGAATGACTTATGACTGCAGAACTACAAGAAATATATTTAGAAGTGGAGGAAGGAAAGATTGCTAGTGTCTCAGTAAGTGCTTGTAAGCCAAGCGCTTTCAAAGGTTATAAGTAAATATATGAACATTTGTAACCTTGATCAACCTTTTGGAAGTGAAGACATATTGTGACTGAAAAGACAGAGTAAGCATTCATGCAACCAGAATCATAGCAGCCTTCAATTAGTTTCATTCGTTTGGAAATTATTTTTACTTCTGAAATTCATTTGGTTAGGCAATGTATCAACTAAAAATCCTAAAATTGGCTATCTTGTGTAAACATATAACTGCATTCTAATAAATATTTACACACAGCAGCAGACAAAAAGGATTGTCTCTCAATTAAAAGGGAAAGAAGGAATTGAGGAAGTACATGCGAAGGGCGAGGGGAAAAGAGGGAGTGAGAGAGGGTGGAAGAAAAGAAAGGAGAGGAGAATACAGGAATAGAGAGAAATATTTTCTGAAAAGATGTTTGAAAGATGGCCTTCGGAAGGTAGGTATCAAAATCCTACAGATAGGCTAGGATAAGACAAAACTGCAGCTCAGAGAGAGGAAATGGTTTGCCCAAGACCACACAGATAAGAGATAGAGCAGGACTTGAACTTGGAATCTAGCATCCTTTCCCTCAATCCCATGCTGCCTACTGGACAATGCTACTCAGTAGGTGTGACTTCCAAAGATGGCCTACATGTTACTGCTCTGCAAGGCAAAGTATACAAAGTTCCTCCCTCCCATTCTCTGCCCCCAAAAGAATGGCAGCATTGGTAAATTGACAAACTATATGTATGTGCAACCAAAGAGAATAAAAACAGATTCTCATTTCTAAACAACAAGTCTGGGGAAAAGGTCTACATAGTTGGTAAACACTTGGCAAACTTAATTTTTCTTCTCTGTATATATAGACAACATTAAGCATTTGTATGATAAATCCAGAGCAAATCAAATATATGTGGCCAATGAAGCTTTTTAAGATACCTTTTTCTGCTTCACCTGGCATTTCCTACATAATCAGCTCCTGTGGAAATTAAGGTACAAACTAGTAGGCATGGCATATCAAGCTATATCTTGGCCTTCCACTTTTCCCCTAACAGGAAAGGGGACCTATTCTGTTTAACAACTCTGAAAGTTCCCAGCCTTTTGGTTGTAATAAGTTATATATTATAGTGAAAGAGGAGCTTTTGATAATATCTTGGCTGATTTTATGAAAGTTGCTTCACAAATAAAATACATAGAAGATTTGAATCAATTTGGTTATGGGAAAAACTGTTTTGAGATAACATGCAAAATATATATTGAAAATATTTCGGCTAGTAATTTTTAAAAATATTTGTCTTAAAAATATAGGTGTCTTTTTCTATATATGTTTACAAGGCAATAGCATATATTAACTATTCATTTAAAAATTCATTTTATTTCAAAAATATAGCCAACGAAAGAATCCACAATTTGATTTATTAGCTAAATAAAAGTTTTTAAACCTGAAATACATGTCATTTTAAGACTTGGGGAAAAAGCATAACAGTAATGAAATGAAACAAGCTATATTATCCAAAGACTCTACACATGAGTAATCATCAGGAAAAATGTTATACACAGTCATTAGGGCCACAGAGTAGAGGAGAAATAATGGTAAATTCAACATTTTATAGTTTGATCTCACTCCTTTTGGGATTCATGAAAAGTACTAAGTAAGGCAACTGAGTTCTTTAAGCCTGAGAATCTAATAATGATTATAGCTGCCATTTACAAAGCACTTACTATAAATCAGACCCTGTACTAAGTACCTTACATGCATTACCTCATTTAACCCTCACAATAACTTATGAAGTGGATGCTATTTTTATTCCATGTTTATAAAGGCCTAGACTAAAGTTTAGAGACATTGTCCAAGGTCACTGAGATAATAAACAAAAACCTCTTACTCAAACTCTGCCCGACTCCTGAATCTGGACTCAATCATTATGCAATATTAACCTGCTATTAAAGAAAGCCATTGTTCATTCATTCAAACACTTGTATTGATTGCAGAACCAATGGAAGTTTTAAAGTGTGATCAGACTTGTTTTTAGGAAGCTCACTCTGGCAATGCAGTGGGGGATGAGCTATGTGGAGGAGGAGACTGCTATTGCAGTGGTCTGAGCAAGACATGAAAATCTTCACTTAGGCAGGTAGTAGCAGTGAAGATGGAGGTATCTAGTTTTATAGTAGAACTAGAGGCCTGGTGCACAAAAATTCATGCACTTGGGGTAGGAGGGTCCCTCAACCCGGCCTGCACCCTCTCACAAACCAGGACCCCTCGGGTAGGGTCCCTAGGCCTGGCCTGAGATCAGGGCCTATCAGGGCTTTCCTTCCCTGGCTGCAGGCAGATGGCCTCACCTCTGCTGCTGCTACAGTTTGACATCTGTGCAGCGCTGCCTTCTGCCTCCTCTGCCACTGGTGGCCTCCCTCTGTAGGCAACAGGCTGGGGTGCAATGGCTTGGATGGCCTGAGCCTCCCTCTTTTTTTGTTGGGGTGTGGGGCCAGCCCTGTGAGGGGCCATCTGCCTACCTGATTTCCCCTAACCACTTGCCTGCCTACCTGATCACCCCTAACCACTCGGCATGCCTGCCTGGTTGCCCCTAATGCTTGCTTGGGGCGGGATCAGATCAGCGAGGAGCCATCTGCTTACCTGATCACTCCTAACCGCTGGTCTGTCTACCTGATCACTCCTAACCCCTCTGCCTTCCTGCCTGATTGCCCCTTAGCACTTGCTTGGGAGTGGGGCCAGCACTGACTTCCAGATGGTCAGCCTCCAGTCATTACTGGTCATTACAGCCCAGGGTTTTTATATATTAGGATTAATAACAGTGGATGAGAAACTGTGAGGGGTGAGAGAGAATGGATTATTGAGAATGACTCTGTCTTCTAACTTAGAGTCTGAGCAATGCTGTTGACGGCAGATAAAAGGGCCAACAACAGGTTGGGTAGGACAGTGGGGATAATGAATTTGGTTTGGGTATCTGAGGTAATTCAATCAGGTGTGCAGAGCTAAACATAGTCCTAGGTAGGCGTCATGATTGTAAAGGTAGAGGTTGAGGTCAAGGGAACAAGGGGAATGACTCAGGGAGAGTTTATAGGGTTAGGAGAGAAAAAGACCAACAGCTAGAGCCTTGTGAAACACCACCATGGAAGGGCTGGGCAGAAAGGGAGGGATAAACAGAGGATACCCAAAAGCAAAGTGCTGAGTGGCCTGAGAACTGCAGTGAGCTGTATTCAAAAAGCAAAGGAAGGGGTTTCAAGAAGGAAATGATCCAGGGAAGCCAAGCAAAAAAAGTCCAAATATAGATCTTTGGATTTAGCCATTAAAAAGCCATTAGCTCAGGGTACATCGAGCAGTGGAAGTCAATGTCATTTTAGAGTCATTAGAGCCTGTTGGGTATTAGGAATTTTACTATGTCTTCAAAAGAGTACAGGCCAGGCTTTTGGTGTTCCTACATATTCTAAACTCTGTGTTTAACTGGATTCAAAACACTGAAATTGCTTAATTTTTTTTTAATTTAAATTCAAAGCCAAGTGAGAGAGGCCTTCAAGATAATAAATGCTTGACATTCATAATTGTTCTTATATATGGAACAAGAGCACGTTAGACAAAGGATAGAAGCCCAGAGACTTAGATTAATTCAGTGCTCACAGTTACATCAAAACCTGTATTATTCAGGACCAGTCTTGATGAGACCATGTAATTTCATACACCTAAATGGCTAAAACGAGGCTGTCACAGGCCAAGCAATAGTATCAGTGATTCTCCGGGCCTGAAAGTTTTAAAATTATGTGATTCGTGATAAATTTTAAATTTGCACATTCTCATCTCAAGTTTTGTACATTAAAAAGAACTTCATTTTTATTTTATATTATTTTAATGCAGATTATTCAGATTCACATAAAACACATCCTACTATAATATTACTTTATAATAAATATTACTTTATAAAATAATAATACTTTATATATAAAATGCCTAGCTTTTCAAATATTAATATTTGGCAGATTTAATTGAGATTACATTTTTACTATATCATCCTAAATAAGTTCAATACAAATGAAAGGTATATTAATATTATCTTTAATCAAATATCACAGCAATCTATCATCTTGTCATTTGAGATCCTTCTTTAAGAAGCTAATGGATTTTGTAAGGTGTTTGTGTCAGTGTGAACTAATCTCCAGTTGGAGTGGGCCGTCTATCTCAACCCCGCGTTTTATGTGAAAAGCATAAATTATTTTGTTTTACATTTGAGACACTGGTTCTGTGAGAAAGTGACAAAGACAACTTGAGTTATGGGGTGAGTCAGAGATTAAATCAGACAAAGAGTGAACAGATTTCTGTGCTTCTAGGCCTATTCTCGCCTTTGTTACACCACAAATAGACTGTCTCTGTACCCACACCCCCCTCTACCAATCTGATGGAATGAATTGTATTGTTTGTTTTCTAAAAAAAGCCTTTCTTTTGTTATATTCACTTGTAGTTAGCTGGTAAGATAACAATATTACAATATCTAGACCTAGAAGTATGTTACCTCAAAATTACAAATGCCAGTGATAAATATCCTACATAATAAAACCCTAATATGCAAATCCACTGAACTGCAGAACGACCAGTCACTATGACATGCACTGACCAACAGGGCAGATACTCAACACAGGGGGAGCACGGCTCATCCAGGAGCCAGGTTTATGGCCGGCGAGTGCAGCAGCAGTGACACTAGCCTCTCCTGCCTGCCTCTGCAACAGTGTTAAGGACCACTTGGGGGTCCTGGACTGCGAGAGGGTGCAGGCCGGACTGAGAGCCCTTCCTCTCCTCAGTACATGAATGTCATGCACCAGGCTTTTAGGTCAATATTAACATTTTAACAAAATCAATATTGATGTTGACAGAGAAAAAATGGCTACATGAAGTATGTCCAGCTGCAAAGTATTTTCCCATAGTAACAGAAAATAGAAGGGACTCCTTGAAGTTAGAAAGTCATTTAATTCAGAGGAGAAGACTTTAAAACAGTAGCTGAGACAAAAAAAAAATACTTTTCATTCATGATCCATTTCTCTGAAGACTGCATCTAAACTGATTAGAGGGTGTGTGACAGCCAAAAGGGTTTGGCCAATGGAACAGGGTGTGGTGGAGGACTAGGAAACTGGAGCCAGACTTTACCCTAAATATGTATACCCCATCTTTTCCTTTCCCTCCAAGGTTTCAATGTATTTGTCTATAGAAATCATGGTTGTGAAGAGGGATTATTTGTAGTGTGCCTTATACAATACATGCTAAGGTAACAAACTATGATAAAAAATTCTATTCCATCCTATGGAGATGGCTAGACCAGTGGTTGGCAAACTGCGGCTCGTGAGCCACATGCGGCTCAAGAGCCGTGGTTTGCCACTCTGTTGACAAATGAGTTTGCTGACCACTGGGATAGGGGCTTAATCACAAGGAACAACAATAGCCTGTAATTATTAGAATCAAGAGTCTAGGTTAGTGATCAGCAAATTCATTAATCAACCAAGTGGCAAGCTGTGGCTCTCGAGCCACATGTGGCTCATGAGCCGCAGTTTGCCGGCCACTGGGCTAGACCACTGAGAGGTAACTGAGAGCATGGGTGATTTTTTAAAGAAGCAATTATCTTCTTTACCTGTATTACATCTCAGTGTGGAAAATATTGGACAGTACAGAAAAATAAAAATAATTGAAATTTACCCATAAATCCAGAAATCAACATTGTTGGCATTTAGTGTATTTCTTTGAGTCTTGTGTATATCTATGCTTGTGACATGCAATAATCTACACTATTAAAGAGAAAAAAACTGGTTTTAATAAATTATAATCATACCATATATAGAACTTTGTAGCCTGCATTTTTCACTGAATAGAAAATATCAATATTTTAAAAATAGTCTTTGAGGACTTTTGGTGGCTTTCATATTATTCTACTGAATGCATTTAACATTATTTATTTAATCCCATCTTGTTATATATTTAGGTTGTTTTCAACTTTTTGTAATTAAAAAACATGCCACATTGAATATCTTTAAACATGAATCTTTGTAGCTAATTAATATACGATTAAAATAAATTTTGGGTATCAAAACCACTGAGTAAAAGGATATGAACATTCTGGACTCTTGATATACATAGGACCTTCTCAAAAGGTTATACCAAAGTGAACCTTGTGCAGTATTGTATTAGAATGTACATTTCCTTGAAATTTATTTTTTATCTTTAATATTTAATAGGTTTTTAAAAGAATATTTTGCTTGCTTTTAATTTTGATTATTCATGAGAAATATTGTTGAAGTAGGATAAGTATGCACTTTTAAAATATATTTTATTGATTTTTTACAGAGAGGAAGGGAGAGAGGTAGAGAGTTAGAAACATAGATGAAAGAGAAACATCTATCAGCCGCCTCCTGCATGCCCCCTACTGGGGATGTGCCCGCAACCAGGATACATGCCCTTGACGGGAATCGAATCTGGGACCTTTCAGTCCGCAGGCCAATGCTTTATCCACTGAGCCAAACCAGTTTTGGCTAAGTATGCATTTTTAATAGAATCATTTATTTTTCAAAACAGAAGACACAATCTACCCCCTCACCAAAAGAATGTCTAAAAGAGCAAACTTCCAGCTTACAGTTAAAAAGACAATGGAAACTACAAGCCCCAGAGGATACTCAGCCATCTACCAATGATCTAGAACAGGGATGAAAAATGTGTCAAATATATGGTGTCTTTGTTCTCCTTCCTCTCTCTCTCTATTAACTGACAGGCATCACTAATTGATCATGGCACTATTTTTTCAATTAGCCTAGATGTACTCTCAGAATTCTTCTCAGACCAACTACTATCCTTTTGAACTATTATTCTATTTAGTTGGTACTTGAAATAAAACCAGTTTTCCTCCTTGGCCCAGAGTGTAGCCTGCAATTCCACTGAAAAACATAAAAGCAGGGAACCTACAATGTTACCTGGCTATTGGACTCTTCCTCAGCTCTAGTCCTCTCACAAGTATATATCATAGAAATGCACTGTTAGCTATACACAAATTTCCCTGTTGTATATACTCCATTAATACATACAATGCACTTATGGAAGTTCCCACCCCTTTTCTATGTCCTCTTTAGTTTCTAAAACAGTATTCCTTGAAGATACTCACTATCTGTTAGCTATCTAACTATTATACTATTAGATAGCTATTATACTAATAGATACTATTAGATAGCTAATAGTATCTATACTATTAGATAGCTAAACTAGCTGTTAGCTATCTAATAGTATAATTGTCAGATTCATCTTAGGTCTCTTCAAGCTCAATAGATAGTATTTCTCCAGAGTTTGCCTTTACTGTCCAGCATTCAGTTATGTTTCATCTTCCTTCTTCTCTCTTCCTATTTTAATGTCCCTTTTTAATACAGCTGTTACCATTCCCTAAAGAGACACCATTTCATGAGATCCTGACTGGTCATATCCATTCAATAAGCACATACTAGTAAGAAGGTGACTGCTGTGTGGCATCTTTAGAGATCATTCTTGTGTACACTGTCAATCTTGGAGAAATGGTGCCCTTTTGCTGCAAAAGAAGGAAGCATCTGGTGAAGAGTTGATAATGAGATAAGCAGCAGGAAGGACCTGGCCAGCGGAACTGATGAAAAATGACTAGTGAGCCTTTCCCAGAATGGAGTTTAGCCTGTCTCCCAGCCTCTGCAACTCTCCTGGTCCAACAGTTTAGGCCACCAATGACCAATCCCAACCTAAGAGATAAGATGTTCAGTTCTATTTGAGATACAGTGCATCTGGCTCATCATGGGACTTCCCACATATTCAATAAGTCATTTGTTAGTCAATATTTTTAAGTACCTATTATATGCCAGACACAGTAATGAGCAAGTCAGGCATGATGCCTGCCAAAGGTAATATATGGAATAATTAAGGGAGACTTTAAATATATCTTATTGATTTTTTACAGAAAAGAAAGGAGAGGGATGGAGAGTTAGAAACATCCATCAGCTGCCTCCTGCATGCCCCCTACTGGGGATGTGCCGCAACCAAGGCACATGCCCTTGACTGGAATTGAACCCGGGACCAGAAGCTCTGATGGGGGCACTAACTGGAGTTACGGACACTCTAGAAGGGCACTGAACCCAAGTGTCATGGAAATGACATTCCAGATGAGACCTAAAGCATATAACTTAGGTAGCGAAGTGGCAGGACAAAGAGTCCTAAGCAGAGGATTCAGTATCTACAAAGACCAGAAGGAAAGTCTAAAAACAGTTGGTTTTGGAGGGTAGAAAGCGAGTGGGCAAAGGGTAAGGGAAACAGGGCAAATCACAAGATATGGGCTGGGGAAGTGAGAAGAGCCAGATGAAAGAGAGCTATAAGCCAGGGGGTTTGGACTCCATCCAAAAAGAACTGGGAAGCCAACTTGTTGAAAGCAAGCAAATAAACTGATCCGTTTCTGTTTAGAAAGACAAGAGGGTAAACGATGGAAGGGAGAGAAGCAAAGCTAGAGAAGAAGGCTTCCTCCAGTCTGCAGATGGTCGTGCGGCTAGTGATGGCGATGGGAAGAAGTATGACATTGTGTTAGTTTTCTAGGATTACGGGTACAAACACCCATAAATTGGGTGGCTTAAAATAACCGAAAATTTACTATCTCATAGTTCTGTGGCTAGAAATTTGACATTAAGGTGTTGGCGGGGCCATGCTTCTTCTGATGCCTCTGAGAGAAAATCCCTCCTCTCTCCTCTAACTGCCAGCATTTAAAAATAAGATTTTTATTTTATTTTATTTTATTTTAGCTGCCAGCATTTGACAGTAATGCCTAGCTCATAGATTCACTGCTCCAGGCACATGTCCATCTTCTTCCTGTGTGGCTGCACATCATCTTCCCTCTGCGCATATTTGTCTCTAGATCCAGATTTCCCCTTTTTATAAGAACAATAGTTGTATTGGATTAAAGCCCACCCTAATGACCTCATTTTATTTTATTTTTTAAAATATATTTTATTGATTTTGTTTTTACAGAGAGGAAGGGAGAGGGATAGAGAGTTAGAAACATCAATGAAAGAGAAACACTGATCAGCTGCCTTCTGCACATCCCATACTGGGGATGTCCCTGCAACCAAGGTACATACCCTTGACTGGAATCAAACCTGGGACCCTTCAGTCCACAGGCCAACACTCTATCCACTGAGCCAAACCAGCCAAACCTCATTTTAATTTAATTGCCTCTATAAAGACCCTATTTCCAAAAAAAGGCCTCATTCTGAAGTTCTGGGAATTAAGACTTCAATATATCTTTTTTGAGTAACACAATTCAACACATAACAAGTCACTTCAAGTTCCAGTTTCTGTCTTATGCCCTGGGTTAGATGGGTGCCTTGTTCTCTGGCCTTAAGCCCTTGTCCTTCAAGATATAGCACTGCCTTGTTCTTCATAGCCCTCCTTCCAAACGCTAGAGACTTGTCTCAGCCCAGGAAATGGAATCTTCGGGACTTTCCTACTACCACTGCTTGCCAGTTCAGCTCTTAGAATGTTTTCTGTATCTGAATTCTTCAGCCGAAGCGCTGTCCACCTTCCACAACATCTCTTTCCCACGATGCAACATTCCTCTCTCAAAAATCAATTAAAAATACTTTATGTAAAATATTTATTAAAGGGCTCTAAGAATACACCCAAAATTAAAAACCATCTAAAATTTAAATATATACTATATATTTACATATGTAAAACTGTATATATCCTCTCTCATAAAAGAGTGATATGCAATTGACCATACCTCCTCTATACTCACAAATCATGCCCACCAGCCATGCCCACCAGCCAATTGGAGCAAGTATGCAAATTAACCCAACCAAGATGGCTACAGCCACAGAGAGCATAGGAAAGAGGCCTGGGTTGCCCCTGGCAATGGAAGAAGCCAAGCTTTCCATAAAGCCTGGCCAGTGTAGGTTAAGGCAACAAAATTTCAATGGCTGTGTGATCAGAAGATTTGGCTTCGCTCCAGGCTACAAAGTTTTAATTGGAGAAGATAAATAAATCCCAGATCCCAGGGCCTCTGCTTAGGTTGCTGGGAGCCATGGCCAGCCTGCAAACCACCACAGGCCCCTCCCCCAGGCCACCCCACTTCCCAAGGGAACACCCACCCTGATCCAGGACACCCTCAGGGCAAACCAACTGGCCCCCACCCGTGAACCAGGCCTCTATGCTATCTAATAAAAGGGTAATATGCAGATTGACCATCACTCCAACACACAAGATGACTGCTCCCATGTGGTCTAAAGATCCTGCTTCCATGTGGACATAAGATGGCCACCACAAGATGGCCATGAGGGGAGGGCTTTTGGGAGGGACCAGGCCTGCAAGAGAGGACAGTTGGGGGTGATCAAGCCTGCAGGAGAGGGCAGTTAAGAGTGACCAGGCTGGCAGAGGAGGGAAATTGGGAGTGACAGGGCAGTTGGGGTGACCAGGCCCACAGGGTGGGGTAGTTAGGGACAAACAGGCTGGCAGAGGAGCAGTTAGGCATCAATCAGGCTGGCAGGGGAGTGGTTAGGGGGTGACCAGGCTGGCAGGCAGAAGTGGTTAGGGGCAATCAGAAAGGCAGGCAGGTGATCAGTTGGGAGCCAGCAATCCTGAGAGGATCGGGCTTAAACGGGCAGTCAGACATCCCTCAAGGGGTCCCAGATTGGAGAGGGAGCAGGCTGGGCTGAAGGATAACCCCCCTTCACGAATTTCATGCACCAGGCCTTTAGTTATATGTATAAAATTGATGGTAGATATGGGCTATCCAGAATCATGTTTGCCTCCCAAAGATCAAATACTCATCCCCACTCAAGTTGGGGAGGGGAAATCATAGTCTGAAAGTTTTCAATCACCTGATATTTAGTTTAAAAGAGCAAGTCTAGCTTCTTCTTGGTGCTTTTAAGGATTTAGATTTGTGGAGTTTGGCTCCAGTATGTGTTATACAATGGATGTATGAATGTAAAAATACCAATTTTTAAACCTCAGGTCACAAATGAATTCTCACAATTTTCTGTTGAGGGACTGAAGTTTCAATTTGATTTAATCACCAGAAGAGAACAGGTTAGGGACCCAGAGTGGAAGCAGCTTACCTGTGGGTGCTGAGTAAATATTTGATGATGTTGATTATATTCTTGCCCAAGACTGAGAGATTGTCACCAACAGGGAGATAGCTGATCATCCCTCAAATGGTTTGTTCTTATTAGCACGTAAAACTCATATCAGACTTTTACTTGTTAATAATGTCATCTATTGTAATGATAGAGTTTTCTTTTTATATCAAATTGATTGAGATGACATTGGTCAATATGAACATATAGGACAAAAGAGTTTTCTAAGCTCAGCTGCCTACCAGTTATTTATAAGTAATTCCCTTGGAATTGGGTTGAGAAACTCCAAAACAATGCATGGATTGACAGAATGATCTCATTCCCTCATTCAAGGAAGCACTAAAGGGATTATCTAAATAGATGAATTCTAAATCTGATTTTACTTCAATGATATTTCCTGAATATTTCAGTCAAATTGTGTTACTTCATTTGTCCATTTTATACAGATGAATTCATCATAATTACACTAAGTTTAAAGGAAAGACACTTGCGTTATTTTTTTTCATTCAGCAAACTTGTATTTCTCATAGCAACAACACCAACCTGTTATTATAACCAACAATTGCTATATCTTCTTAATCTATTTTTATTCTTACTTTCATAACTCAAAAACATAAACATTTCACTGATGTTTTTCCTGTGTTTTTATCAGTATGCTGTTTAATTGTTGCTAAGGTGAAGGTGTTTTATAGTAACAGGCAAAGCCAGGGATGGGTGAACCTCTGACACCACTAGAGATCTAGCAAATTTGACTTAGAGGAAGCTTGTCTTTGCTGCTTTCTTGTCTTCTTTTAGTTTCAGAACTGCCATCTTCACAACACTCTGTATACCGAGCCTCCCCCAATTGTCCCCTGTTGCGTAAAGCATCCTATTAAAATACCTGCTCAGGGTTCCCGTCCCATTACCCTCACCAAGTACCCTGTCAAATAAAAGACATAAAAATATTGCCATTCTCATTTTCTCCACTCCACTTCAAAATACGTATCTTTTTAGCTTGGAATTAAGAAAAGTTAGCAGATGAAAGAGCTCACATTGATGTCACATTATACAAGAAGAATATGTTAGATAAGATGTGGAAAGAAAAAGAGTGAAATAGGGCTCTCGGTGGCCCTCACTGTGGCTATCTACTTGTCCATGATGGGAGGACCAATGGGGTACCCCGTCTTTGAAAAGATGCCTCCCCATTTTCCTGTTTATTGCATCCCTTCCAATTCAATTTTCTCTGACCTTTCAAATTAAATATAAATATGCCTATTTAAAAATTTTGAATTACAGTTGACATTCCATGTTATATTAGTTTCAGGTGCACAGCATAGTGCTTAGACATTTATGTAATTTATGAAGTGATTCCCCCAGATAAGTCTATTACCTATCTGGCAGAATACACTTACTACAATATTACTGACTATATTCCCTAAGCTGTACTTGACATCCCCATGAAATATGGCTTTACTTTGATTATCTTCAATTTGGACCTCAGAAAGAGTTACTCTTTCATCTACTACCATGAGTTTTTCTTCTGACACCCACACAGAATAAAATAAAAAAGCTTTGATGTTTTCTTCATTTTGTCTTCACTTTACACAAAATTATCTTTCTGTTTGTACATACCATGGGTAATTTGGGAACACCAAACTATGTAAATAACCACACCTTTCTCTATGTTTCAATAATTCATAAATTAAACAACTTCCTTTAAAGGGCTTTTTGGAGAGTGGAAGCTGGCTTTGAAAATGTATGTCAGTTTTTCATTGAACACAATTCAAAAACAGCCCCATAAACATGGTGTGTGTGTGTGTGTGTGTGTGTGTGTGTGTGTGTGTGTGTGATATTGATTTTAGAGAGAAAGAGGAAGGGGAAGATGTGTGAAAGATAAAGAGAGAAAGAAATTTCAATTTGTTGTTCTACTTATTTATGTTATCATTGCTTACTTCTTCTATGTGCCCTGACGGGAGATCAACCCTCAACCTTAGTGTATCGGAACAACACTCTAACCAAATGAGCTACCCAGCCAGTATTTGATTTTAATGTGCCACTGTAAAATAATTCACTGGAACAAACATAAATTTGAGTTTTAAAAGGCCAAGGTAGTGCGATTTTTAAATAACTACAGATTTTATAAGTTTAAAAAATTGTGGACTTGTCATTTGTGTTTCTATTTCTTTTCCAATGAGACACATTGGGTTAAGATCTATGTTTAAATGTATCTGAGACTATAGAGAAGAAATTTATTTTTGTTATTATTATTTTATTGATTTCATAGAAGAAAGGAGAGAGAGAGAAAGAGAGAGAGAGAGAGGACACATCAATGATAAGAGAGAATCTTTGATCAGCTGCCTCCTACAAGGCCCCTACTGAGGACTGAGCTCACAACCCCAGCATGTGCCCTTGAATGGAATTGAACCCCTGACCCATCAGTCTGCAGGCCGACACTCTATCCACAGAGCCAAACCAGCTAGGGTGAGAAGAAATTTAAATAAAGGTCCGGGATACTGGTTCTAGTCAAACTTGAACCTCCAAGACCAAAACCCACCGAAGTGGCTGAGCCTAGCATCAGCACAAGCTCAGTTTGGGGACAGTGCTGATACAGAGTGGTAGCACATAACATTTGGCAAAGCAGCATTTTGAGTGCGAGTCTGAATTACTGTAGGAAGGAAAGTTTATGGCATTTCACCCTCCATTTTGAGATTTGTCAACAGTGCTTCACAATAGGGAAAAAAAATACAACCATGATATAATAGCAGAATGCATTTGTACAGAAGAATCGATAGGCTTTAGCATCAGACATCCCACTCAATCCAGAAGCATTTCAAGCTGTAAAAACATAACTAAGCACTCAGGAACCTCCAAGTAGGAATAAGCCTGATGCAAATGCTGAATAAAGATGATACTTGAAGGCTGGCTAGTGACACTGTAATCATTACTATGCAACACGAAGTTTGCAGAAAAACCTTTACATTAGCAGTTGTGATGACTGGAATACAGGTCAAGATTCTACAACAAGGAGACTCAACAATACAACACCTTAAGTAAGACAGGAGTTTATTTATTTTATACATTGCTGCCCAGAGGTGCCTAGATGCTCTGTTTCAGGGTCAGACAGCGAGGCAAGTTGCTTTGATTTTGATGCTCTGCCTCCTATTAAAGTTCTCTCATCTCATTTTCATGACTGATGGTGGCTCATGAGTACCAGACCACGGCCGGGCCCTAACAAGCAGGGAATGAGAAAGTACAGGGCAGCTAATCTCTTTTACAATAACATGCCCTCCAGATTTCATACATCACATATCCTCAGAGCTACATGCAAAATAGTCTGGGAAAATCTAAAACTCAGGAGCTCCTCCTACTCAAAGGAGAATGACAATTGTGGTCCAATTAGAATTTTCCCATAGTAATTAAATGACAAGCTTCAAAATACATGTGTGTGCTTACACACACACACACACACACACACACACACACACACGCATTCTTAAGAGTAATTAGGGGCTTACAGAGGGCAATATTACTTCCTGGTAGATAGATCAAGAATAGACTTTGAGGCTAGGGAGAGCTGAGTTTGAATCCTGACTCTCTCATTGACTAGTTATGTAGCTCTTCTAAAATTTAACTTTCTTACCTATAAATAGGAGATAATTTTTACCTCATAGAAATGTTACAAGAGGTAAATTAAAGAATGTGTAATTTTTAATGATAGGAAAAAATTTTTCTGGTTTTTGTCCTGAGTTCCTGGCATGGAGCTCCTAAAACTCGTAAAATTTCCCAAGTGTCTTTGTCATTCATAAACTCCTTGGGTTGCTCCAGAGTTTGTACTAACAAGATGGAAAGGGCTCTGAATGGGGAACTAGTTAGCAGAAAGACCAGCCATGTGATTAGAGGGTTGAGGCTTTGGACCATACGATAACAGCCCAATCTCCTGGCTTGGTGTGTGTGTGTATGGGGGAGGAGAGGATTGGTGGCTGGAGATGAAGTTCAGTCATGTGGCCAATGATTCAATATGTAATGAAATCCCAATAAAAACTCTAGACACCAGAACTCAGTGGAGCTGCCTAGTTGGTGAACACCTAGGGTGATGCATTCTCATGCCATAAAGAGAAGGCAAAGAAGCTCTATGTTTGGGACCCTCCCTGACCTCGCCCTATATGTCTCTTCATTTGACTGGTCTTGATTTGTGTCCTTTATATTAAAACTTTAATAATAATATTGTTTTCCTGAATTCTGTGAGTTGTTCTAGTGAACTATCAAACCTGGAGGGACCCCCATATTTGTAAATGGGACCCCAAAGTATGGCGGGCATCTGAAGTGAAGGCAGTCTTGTGGAGGACTGTGCCCTTAACTTGGATGGTTAATGACAGAGTTGAATTGCATTACACCAGTCCAAAATGCTTACACAGTCATTGGAAATGTGAGAACACAATAAAGGCTAAGTGCTATCATTGCGTTTAATTATTATTACTAGGGTTATCATTACTTGATTGAGTTACTGGAATCCTGGTGATGTTGAAATGATAGTGAACCATTATTCTACAGTCCTTCTTACCAGAATGTAGTACATGTTTTCCTCAACATGTGGCATCTCCAAGCCTCTTTCTACAAATAGAAAATTGAAACGATTGCCTTGCGTCCCTACCAAGTTAGTGAAGAAAACCTAGTACACCACCAAGGCTTGCCTCAAATAAGCAACAGTGACCACTCTCAATAGCACCCAGTTAAAGGGGCCCATGGAAATGCCACTTACAAAGTACTTCAGAATTTGCAGTCATCTGAAGGAGATAGCATTTTATTCAAGCTTGGGTTCAGGGCTGATACCAAGTGAGAGGGGGTCTCAACTCACAAAGAAGTCATCTTGCCTGGCTGGCCAACACCTGTGCTTTATGGGCAAGACATGGGGAGAATATTTTAAACACATAAGTGTGGCAAAAAAAAAAAACACCATGTGATATCCTGTTTGACAGAATTATGTTCAAATGTAGTCTTTGCCACTAGCCAACTATCTGATTTGGGATATATGTTTAATCTCTCTGAACCTTAGTTTCCCTCTTATGTAAAATGGAGTAATAATGAGTCATTCATTGGTTGTTGGGAGCTTTGATGATGAATGTAGAGTATTTACCCCAGCACCCGGCTTCATAGAAGCAACAGAATGCATATTAGTTCCCATCCCCTTTCCCTTCATGGGGCATGGTGGGAGGAGAGCCTTCTAGTCGCTTACTGTTTTAAAAGCCCAGTGCAGAAAGCTTTCTAGGGTCGGATTACCAGTTATTCTTTTCCTGAAAGGCAAGTCTTAAGTTACAGTTCTACTGTAAACATCTCCAAAACACTACAGGCAGAAAGATCAAGGAGATTTGCAGTTCTTAGAAGGATTCGTGATATCCCTTGGAAGTTCATATTTCAAGGCTGATCTGTTGGTCTGATGGGATTCTGTCATCAGGAGTTTTCTTTCTCCATGTGGCTTCTTAGAAGATAATCTGAACTTCACAGTTTATTTCCCACAATTTGTCCCTTTGCACTGGTAGTATTATTTTCTATCACTTTGGCATTTTAAAGAACATTTCTATTTAGAATTCACTGTATAGGATGGAAACTGGACACTTCCACTAATGAAGTTTTTTTTTCTTAATTTAGTCAGAGCTTTCAACTCTTCATCTCTCCTCTTCCCTGATGCTAAAATCCTGCCTGCTTATACTGCCAAGGTAGAAACAACTGCAAATGTCAACGTTGCTTTCAACAGATAGCTATTTGTCTGATGCCATCAGGAAGCAGGATATATAATTCCTTCAGAAGGAATAAGCCTTTATGGTGTACATGATCTATAAGTTGTGGGGCTTAAAAACATCATTAGATGAATATTAATCAATTAATAATTAAGTATTTGTAATTAAGGAAATGTGCAACCATTAATTATAAAAATGTTTACCCCTATATTTTTCAGTGTTTCTACTTCATAAAACAACAGCTCATAAAAAAGAAGAAAGAAACTAAATGCACAACCAATAAAGAATTCTTTAACACTTGTGAAATTCTATAGGGTAGGACATTATTTGACCATTAAAAATGAAATTGTAGGGGCATATTTATTAATATATTTAGATATTAGCAAACTACAGTTGCAAAATATAAAATTATGCGTAGTACAATGCCAATTTCATATTTATGTATTAGTTGTATACTATGAATACGCCAAGAAAAATGTCTAAAAGCTAATGCACTAAAGTGCAAGTGATAGAATTACAGTTTATTTTTATTTTCTTCTTTGTCTTGAATATAGTTTTTATTTTTCTATAATGAACATGCACCACTTGCATACCTTTTTAAGTTATTATTAAAATAATTATTTTCTGATCACAGTAAGCACAGTGGGAGGTAAGAACAGCACAACAAGGCTATATAGTAAAAAGAGTTTATGTGCTAGAAGGGGCAGTGAATCAGGAGTCCAGGCCCCAGCTGAATGCCAGAATGCTTGCATCCATAATAAACTCGCCTCTGTGTGAGATAACCTTGGGCAAGCCCTATGCCTTTTCTGTACATCACTTTTTCCACAGGGGAAGGCACGATGACATTCCACACCTCTATATGCTATCACCCAGACTGGGTGCGCACCTCCTACATGCTCGGGGTCACAGGAAAATCCCGCCCACTGTCAGCACTTGGGTTTCCATTAGTGATGTGAGCTATGGGTTTGTTGGATATTTATTTAGTATTTCTATTTATTTTGCTATTATTAGATTATGTTCTGGAAACTTTTCCATGCATCATGGAGAGGCTTCTCTGTGGGTAATCTTGCATTGGTAATCATTTCCATCAGGAGTGGGGAGACTGTGTTGCTTTTTGTTTCACTATTAAGTTTGAGGAGATCTTTTCTAAATCTTTGTATTTGGTCTTGCAGTGAAGACTTTACCAAAGCAAAAATGTACCTCTGACTATGGAGCTGGCTAATTCAGCAAAAGGAAAATTAAGAATTTGTAATGGCAGTTTAGACAATAGTACAGCCCACTGAAGAGAAAAATAGATTATAAACCAGAGAAATATCATAAAGTTGTGCAGGTTGGTCTTCAGCTTTTATAGTCTTTATTATTCTCGGTGAGACTATGGTTTAGTCGCTTGAATCTTCTCAATGTCTAATGATATGAGAAAACACTCATGTAATCATTTGAAAAGATCAGAGGTTAGGGGACTTGCTATCCATTGTTTCTTCAAATTAAAATGAACAGGGTAAATCTGACATTCAAATCAGAATAAATAACAAGCAATAAGCCTTACATGGGCTTCTGAGAGTCTCTCCCAGCTCTGCATTAGGCATGCTTCTTTCTATGTCTGGCAGAAAACTGGAGAACTGAAAACCTTGCTCTGAGGTTACAGATGACGAACATCAGGTGGCTAATCACGATTCAATTTTGATTCCAATTCAACCATTAATGAAAGTAGGCATTCTTGGTGTAATATTCAGTGCAAGAAAGGCTCAAAAAGAAAATGTGATATACAACCCTCCTGAAAAGCCACTGCCTGGTTCCATTATCACCTTTTTATATCTGTTGCTCACGGTAACTATGGTAACTAGCATTTAAGACGGCAAACGCACACAATCAAAGTCCTCGCTGATGCGACAGCTCTCTCCTGAATGGTTTTGTTCCAAGTCTAAGATTTCTCTGTCTGTTTTTGCATTCACCTCCAAAGCCTTTAGTGACTAACTGCTAGGAGGTGGGCAGGCAAAGGGGAAAAGGGGGTGTGGGGTGCTGGAGACAGGCTGCATGAGGGTCACCTGCCCTTTCAGAGAGGAAAAAAAGAAATAGGTGCCCAGTGCAGTGAGTGAGTCTCAGCCGCCTGTGTTTTCAGTTGGGAAAGAGAGAGGCTGGTCTGCGACAGCTGTTGCATTGTTGAGAGCTGTGCTCGGCCAGCCCCCTCTGGGAGCTGAGATGGGGTCAGGCCCTGCGTTGCCCGGCCACAAACTCACTGTAACCTTGCTTGGGCTGGGGGCGGGGTGGGAGCATGGCTTCCAAATGGAGACTGAAAAAGGACAGATGATCTTTCAAGTTCTGAAGTCAAAGCAAAGAAAGAGAGAGGGGGCAGAGAGGGGGAGAGGAAAGCTAAGCTAGAATTAATGCTCTGAGTATTCCTGAAAAACAAATCGGGCTAGTGATTTTTATTTGGATTTAATTATATGTTGGTGTATCTCATCTAGTGTTTTAGCAGGGATGGGTAACATGTTTAAACATGTTGTGGTAAAAAGTAAAAGTGTAAATAGAAACTATTCCATTTGGGCTTTTATATTTTCAACATAAAGGAATGCTGACAATTGTATCCAAGATGGCCTAGTATGCTAACTTTTCTGGCACTCCAGCAATTAAGAAAAACTTTCCGAACAAAAATTGTAGACCCCAAATACCCTTTTTGGAAGACTACATATGACATGACATTTCAAGGCACATTAACCTTGGTTGGGATATTTTTACACATATAAACCCTAAGTTGAATGACAAACTAATACTTTCCAAGCATTTCTCTAAAGGAAGCTTGTATTTTGGTTCACAGATGTGCCCAGGGGAAGTATTATATTAACAATACTTGCTTTTTATACAATTGCTTTTTTTTAATGTAGTCAGATGCTTTATGGTGGATAAGATCCACAGGTTGAAAAGAGAATGAGTACACTTTAGCTTTTATGACTTAGTCTGTCCGAAGAATACTCTTAAGAAGCACAAAAATAAAGCCCTGTCTCATGCCTGAGGAAAGGTTTGATGATTAATGGCTTGAGAAATATATGCAAGTCTGTAAAATACACATATGTACTTAATATCCATTATTAAATATTATACATTATATACATTGATCAGATGTGAGAAAAAATACACAATATTGCTTTGCTAGTGAATATTATAATTATATAATCTGGCCTTGGGCCAACCCAAGGTTGGACCTAAATCCAATAATTTGGGGATAAAACATATAAAAATTTATGACCCATAACATAAATGCTCCATTTCCCCAAGCCCTTGAGTTTAGTCACATCTCTGATACTGCTAAGTGGAGAAATGGCTTGTGGGAAAGAGTTCTAGAATTTTCCTGTATGTCTGAAGTGCTGCATATAGCATTTAGGCCAAAAAAAGCTAACTTATTAGTTTAGTTCCATGGTCAGTGCCCATGTAAGGGGTGGGAAAGACTAGGGAACCAAGAGTCCCATTCTGATAATCTTCCTGGTCTCTTTCTTGCTAAGCTCAAAAGAAAAGCAGCAGCGGTGAAAGAGGTACAGCTGTTGGAAGTGCTTTTTTATTTCTGTTCATTGGCAGACAAGTGCAATACGATTTCTTAATGCAAAGGGACAGACGCCATGTAATGCACCCATTAACAAAAGAAGGGTATGTCGTATTGATTGCTATAGCTAAGAACCATGCTGATAAATAAGAGTTGACTTTTATAAGGCATTATGCCTTGAGAAGTTCAGACATTCAAGGGAAACATATAAGGAAGTTGAATAGGCTGGGGAAGGACTCGTCCCAACAGTGTACCAAACGCCTCACCAAAGCCACATCTACCTGTCCTGATCCCCCAGAGACGTACTAGAGCATAGGCTTAGAGGCACCAGAGAGAGCTAATTTTAAATACTGTTGTGTGACCTTGGGAAAATCACTTAATGTCGCTGAACTTCACTTTACTGTCTATAAATCAATGGACTTGTTTTTGAGAAATAACGAAGTATACAAAGTGCGTACTTAGCACAGTGCCAGGTACATGTTAAGCCTTCCCTCTCGCTCATCCATCTCACTCTCCTGCCCTTACGTCTCTGCTTTAAACCAATGCAGCGATAGGAAAGCTATTCTTTTGCTTGATTCCTTCATTTGCTCAACATTTTAACAGTTGGTCTTTCGATTTTTTCATAATTGAAAAAGTAGAATGGCATAGAGTTATTATGAGGACAAAAAGAAGGAATGCATATACACTGCATGTTGGAGGTGGCATTCATATATTCATTCTTTCCACAAATATTTGTACGTGCCTGTGCCAGGACTGGAAGCAAGACTTGTCCTCAACCTATGCAGGGCGGTATAGGGGACAGGAAAGTATGTGGACAGGATTGAACACCAAAACCATGTCCATAAAAGAGGTGATGCTTGAGTTGAATCTTGAAAGAAAAGAGGGAGGCAGCCAGATTGGGAACAGGGGAGAGTGGGTAAGGTGTGTTAGGAAGGCGGAGGAGTGGGGAGAAAAGAAGTGCCAGGAAAATACAACACCCAGAGCTTTCAAGGCATTTTTTCACTTCCTAACCTCAAACATGAGCAGCTAGGGACTGCGCTCAGCGAGAAAGTCTCCTAACATGAAAATGGAAGATTGAACCCCAAACCGAGAGACAGAGAGAGAGAGAGAGAGAGAGAGAGAGAGAGAGAGAGAGAGAACGTTACTTTGAGGAAATAAAAATAACGAAAGAACTCTTTTTTTTAAAAAAAGTGATTGTTAATATTATCATTGAGGTTAGAGAAGATTTGATACCCATGAAAAAAATAGAATGCTATAAAAATAAACAACAAAAAACTCATGGACTGAAAATATTGAAAGCAACATCAAGGTAGTTGATATGTAGAAAAAAAAAAACACAACATAAAGGAGATGAAAGCTAAAACATCCTGATTTTTAAGATGAACAAAACTGAATCTTGTTACTATGTTAGGGATTTTTGTTTTCTCTATAAGTCCACACACTAGAATTACTTCAAATACAAAACAGCTGACTGTGAGATAACTGCTAATAACCTAAGGAAAAAGGGGTTACCGAGAATTTAAAGGTTGAATTACTATTCCTCAATCTACAGAGGAAAATTGCTATCTCCAGTCCTGAGTGCTATTGGTCACAAAATCCTGGGGCAGAACGTGGTGAGACTATGTTCCTGTGTCTCATGTGCCAAAGAATAATATTTACAAGAGGATAAAATGACTCTCGTACAAACATAACATAAACATGTTTGAAGAGTTTTATTTAACTCACTAATGAGGGAACCAGTAAGATATTATAATTGGTTCAGAAAAGAACTCCAAGTCCCACACATTTATAGTGAGAAAAGGACTGATAAAATGAATTTGAAGAAAAAAGCTTGGAAAGTGTATTAGATTTGCCTTAGTTTTTTAATAGCTGAGTCAGAAAATAAGCTATGAAATATATTTTTTTAAAACTAATAAAATATGCTCAGTTTTAATGGCATGACTTTTTTGATTTGTTTACTGATTAATGCCTTTGTCTATAACATAAAGGGTTATTCTTGTCTTCAAATGTAATTTGCCTAGACAGCAAAAATTCTGTCCCTTACCAGAAAATTTCCCTGTGTGCTCCATATTGACTTTATTATGTCCTTTAATACTCAATCCCATGCCTAGAAGTCTCCTCACTCTGGTAGAGCTGTGTGTTGTCTTTTCAATTGTGTTGTTTTCTATGTTTATTTTGAACGTTTTATTGCCACTATGATTAGTAACCAAGTACTTTTTGGTAAATACCCATGATCTCAACTCAATTGATATCAAAATCTTCTCTGATAACCTTTATGTTTGCCTTCCTAGAAAATGGCCTGGCCTTTATCAAAATTGTTACCTATCTGAATTCTTCTTCAATTTCTTCTTATTACATCTAATTTCTATTTTTTTCACAGCCCTTTCAAAGACCCAACACTGGGACCTACATTTCCAGTTGCCCAAGGTATTCCCTGAGCCAGACAAGGACCATGCTGAAGATTTTTCCTTCTCCTAACTCTTCCAGCAAAGCCCACATGCCCTGTGTCTCCTTCCCTAGAATTTCTGGTATAAATAGTTCATCTGCTGAACTATTCCATGGTAAGAAATTAATAATATCCTTTTCTAGAGATCATTTGCATTTTAGCAGAAGAAAACATTAAAGTGCATTTAAATATTGGCATACATATTGAGTACTGTTTTGTGTTGGGCATTATGCTCTACCTACATCATCAGACATGGCAAATTCCTTGACCCAGGATGCTTAAATTCTATTAAATTAAGTCAATGTGGTAAGTAGTACAGTAACGTTATATATAAAAAGTGCCAGAAACCCTCACCTTTATGTTCAATTGATTATTAAAAAGGTGCCAAGCCAATTCAATAGGGGAAAGAACAGTCTTCAATAATTGATACTGTGACAACTATATATTTACATGTAAAAGAATGAAGTTAGGTCTCTACCTCTCACCAGACACAGAAATTAACTAAAAATGGATCAAAATCTAGCTATAAGAGCAAACTAGGAAACTCAGAAAATATAGGACTAAATCTTTATTGCCAAGGTTAAGCAATGATTTCTTTGATACAATAACAAAAACATAAGCAACCAAAGAAAAAAATAGAGGTTAGACTTCAAAATTATTAAAAACTTCTGTGCTTCAAAGGACAACATCACAGAAGTGAGAAGACACACACAGAATATCTGCAAGTAATGTCTCTGATGAAAGACTGATATCAAGAATATTTTAAAAACTCTAGAGTTGTATCAAGAATATGAAAGAATAGACAATTCTCCAAAAAAGATATACAAGTGGCTAAGAAACACATGAGAAGATGCTCAACTTGCTTGATCATTAGGAAAATGTAAATGAAAATCACAATGAGATGCCTCATTATACAAACTAAGGTGGTATAATAAAAAAGGCAGATAATAACAACTGTGGGGAAGGATGTAGAAAAATTTGAATCTTCATTCACTGCTAAGGTGATATACTGTCACTTTGAAAAACATTTTGGTAGTTCCTCAAAATGTTAAATATAAAGTTACTATATAAAATGTATGTCCACAGAAAAATTTATATGTGGATATTCATACCAACATTGTTCATAATAGCCAAAATGTCCCTCAACTGATGATTGGAAAACAAAATGTGGCATCTCTAAAAATAAAAGCATAATATGCAAATTGACCAAATGGCCAAACAGTGGAATGATCTTCCGGATGTCCTTCCAGAAGACCTTCCGCATGAAGCTGAAGCCAAGGCAGCCGCTGGGGCTGTAAAGGCCAACTCTTTCATGTATTTCGTGCATAGGGCCTCTAGTATTCATATAATAGAATGTTATGTGGCCATAAAAAGGAATAAAGTACCACCTTAGCCAGTTTTGCTCAGTGGATAGAGCATCAGCCTGTGGGCCAAAAGGTCCTGTTTCAGTTTCAGTCAAGGGCATGAACCTTGATTGCAAGCTCTCCCCAGGCTTGGCCCTGGTTGGGGTGCAGGAGGCAAACAGTTGATGTGCTTCTCTCACATCGATGTTTCTCTCTGTCTTTCCCTCTCTCTTCCAATCTTCCTAAAATTCAATGGAAAAATATCCTAGAGTGAGAATTAACAACAACAACAAACAAAAGAGGAATGAAGTCCTGATGTATACTACACCATGAATACCTTAAAAACATTATACTGAGTTAAAGAAGCCAGTCAAAAAAGACCACACATTGTGATTCCATTTTTGTGAAATGTCCAGAATAGGCAAGATCATTGAGAAAGAAAGTAGCTTAGTGGTGACCAGGGGCTGAGTGGAATGGAGAGTGTCTGCTGATGGGTACTGGGATTCTTTTAGGGTAATGAAGTGGTCTAAATCAGATTGCAGTGATGGTTACATAACTGGAAATATTCTAAAAGCCACTGGACTGTACACATTAAGTTGGTGAATTTTATGGAATGTGAAATATATCTCAATATATCTCTGTGTTTTTTTTTTAAATCCCAGAACCATGGAGTAATGAGAAGAGGAAAGTTTTATGAAGAAAAAGACATTTGATCTATAGGTTAAAAGATAAGAGGTAGTTTGCCACAATAGAGGAAGGTGAAAGGACTTTTCAGTGAGACAGAAAAGCTAGGAATTTGTGAACAGCATGGTATTTGAGAAATGTATGGTTAGAAAGAGATCAGTGGGAAATAAGCCTGGAAAATAAAACAAAGGTCTGAATCAGCCAGTCTCAGCAGGAGAGAGAAGGATTGATCATAAGAGGATAAAGAGAAGGTGATGAAGAGATTGTTCACAGAGATGTGAGCGGAGTTAAAGGAACCCAAACAGGATGGTGACCCTCTTCTGGGACCAGGAAGTTGTATGACTCCTAGGCCTAAAGGTCTGATGAAGGGAAAAATTACCAGAACTCAGTGAAAACTACAACTAAGGGAAAGATCTTAGGTAGGGGAATGCAGCCACTGCCAAACCTTGGAGGAAAGAAGGCTAGGGGTAATCCTGTGACTTCTCTGCCTTCCGACCTCCAGTCTCCTGTCAGCTGACCCAGAAGGCACAGAGCACAGAACCAGTTGATACAGTTGATACAGTCCACACAAATCAGCTTCCTGGGGCAAAGAGCTGGGCCAAGTGTGAAGAGGGAGTCTGCAGAGGAAGCAGCCCAAGGCCAGACCATAAAAGACCCGTGGGCCTTGCCAAGCAGTCTGGACTCTGTTCTGCAGACAGGAGGAAACCATAAAAGGAGCTTAAGTAGGGAAATGACTGTAAAGTGATGGTTTGGAGGGAGAGAGCCCAAACTGGTTCTCAAAGTGTGGTCCCAGACTAGCAGCCTGTGTATCACCGAAAGACTCATCAGAAATGCACATTCCTGGGTTCCCTCACTGACCTACTGAATCAGAAATTATGGGCATGGGCCCAACAATCTGTATTTTAGCAAGCAGCTCCAGGTGAGCTATGGCTGCTGACGTTGGAGCACCACTAACCTTGAACACCCTCCCTGCATCACATACTCAGCAAGATTATTGGAAAGTTGCAATTCACACCCATTTTAAACAAGAGGGTGGCTTGGCCTCAGCAGGGCCACCACTTACAGGGGAGCAGTGCACGTTTCTACCAGGCCCCATTACTAGCTAACTGGGGACCCATACATCTCCCTCACTGATTAGGATTTCCAAGTACTACAAGCCTTAGTCTGTAGGGAAGGAAATGTAATACCCTTGTATATCAGAATGATGTGAATCCTCAGTCCTAGAATAAATTCGCATTTGTTGAAAGAGCATACTCTTTCTCCTTGGAAAGAGACTGGGTAAAGGGTTGCTTCTCCCATGCAAGAACCAGGCAGATTCTCTTTTGAAAGTAGCCATATTTGAAAATATTCTAAATATTGCATTCAAAATCGATTGACTAAATAAATGATGGTACATCCTCAAATGTAATAAATGCTATGTAGCATTATAATCGATGATTCATAAGAACATTTAATGCCTTTTTAACTTTCAAAAGTACAATGTTATATTTTATATAATTCTATTTTTTAATTATATGAATATTATTTATGCATAGAAACAATCTGGAGGCATATTAATAATTCAAAATGTTAATAATTCTTATCTCCAGGTGGTAAAATTATATGGTTTTTACTTATTTTTTAAATTTATTTGTATTTTAATAACTTTTCATAATGAACATGCATTCTGAAATAAGAAATTCAAGTTATTATTTTAAAGAGAACACAATTTAATAAAAATACATTAATATTTAAATACTTGAAATGTTGAAAATATATGCAATAGCTAAATTTTCATAAACAAAGTTAAGAGGGTTGTCAAACTGCCAAGATATTTGTAAATTAGCCCTAGCTAGTTTGGCTCAAGGATAGAGCATCAGCCTGTGGACTGAAGGGTCCTGGGTTCGATACCAGTCAAATGCACATGCCTGGGTTGTGGACTTGATTCCCAATGGGGATGTGCAGGAGGCTGCCAATCAATGATTCTCTCTCATCATCAATGTTTCTACCTCTTTCTCCCTCTCCCTTCCTCTCTGAAATCAATAAAAATATATTTTTAAAAAGATATTTGTAAATTATATGACAATGGATTAATAAGAAAAAGAAAATGCTAATATAAAAATGTGGCTTAAGTCATAAACTGCCTTCTATAAAATAAGATATATGAATGTATTTAAAACTACATATATTTAACCTTGCCAATAAGCAAAGAAATTAAAATTTAAAACAAGGTACACTTTTTTGCTTTTCTGATTAGCAAATATTAAAATGAGTAATCCAAAATAAAATAAAACGAATAAAGACAGAGTTTTGTGAGAGTGTGGAAAATAGATGTTATCATGGTTTTGAAAAGAATATAAATAGTTTCAAAATATTTAGATGATAATTTCAGAGTATGTTCTGAAAGCCCTAAAATACAGCCTTTGACCAGATAGGATTTTTTTTCTGAGAGTGTAATTATATAATAGTACATAAGTTTATGTTTAGCTAATAAACATTGAAAAGATGCTTAGCCTCACTACTAACCTGAGAAACTCGAAAATAAGTCATTGTTAAGCCCTGGGTGGCATTCTCAGTGGTTAGTGCCTGTGCACTAGGTTTGATTCCTGGTCAAGAGCATGGACTTGAGTTGTAGGTTCAATCCCAGACCCCTATGGGGTATGAGAGGCAACTAATCCATGTTTCTCTTGCATATCAATATTTCTCTTTCTTTCCCTCTCCCTCTTTTCCTCCCTCCCTTCCACTCTCTCTCTAAAAATCAATGGAAAAAATATCCTCAGGCAATAATTAACAGTGTGTGTGTGTGTGTGTGTGTGTGTGTGTGTGTGTGTGTGGTGTGCGCGCGCATTATTGTTTAGAAAAAATTAAAATATATATGTTCACCTATGGGGCTGTCAAAATTTAAAAATTTTCCCAATGTCAAGCATTGTCAAGGTTCTAAAAATACAGATACATTTTGCTTGTAGGAAGCTAACTTGGTATACCCACTTTGGAAGACAAATTTGGCACTATTTAAGAAAATACATGCTTATTATAACCCAACAATTATATTTTTTAGTATCTAACCTAGAGAAAAGATGCACATGCTCAAAGAGAGACGCATAAGGGTACTCATGTTCCTACATGATTCATAATAGACAAGAAAAAAAAGAGGGGGAACAGCTTACTTTCCCTTCATGTAGAGAGCAGATAAATAAGAGAAAGTAAAGTTATAACATGGAGGACTAAATTAGATTTCTGTATAACGACATGGAAGAAGATATCAAAAACATATCAGTGAATGAGAAAAGCAAACTGCAGAATAATATATACAGAATAATATTATTTATGTAAAAAACACACAATAAGACATGATTAAATGCTTTTGATACATGTATTATATATGTATGCACAAAAATGTATTATAGGATGAACCCAACTCATCATAGTTATCTCCTCACAGAGGAAGCATGAGGAACAGATTGGAAGATGGTAGCCAAAGGAATTTTTGTTTAGAACAGTCTCATCTTTTTTTTTTTTTAGAATATTTGTATACTTTAAAAATACATACATGGAAAGGCTGGGAAATAATGTGTTGTTAAAATATTTATAGTAGTGAATGCTGAGTAATGGGAAATGGGTGTTAGTTTCTGCTTTCGACATTTTTATTTATTAAAAATTCAGGGTCTTTCCCCAAAGAGATGTATATAAAGAAATTTTATTGTAGCTTTGTTAAAAGGAGGTAGAAAGGAGGAGGACAGGGCAGGTTGGGGAGGTCATAGGGAGGAGGAAGAAAGAAAAGAAAAAATCTGAAAAGCTACATAGTATATGATTCCAATTATATGACCTTCTGGGAAAATCAGAACTACAGAAACAGTAAAAAGATCTGTGGTTGCTAGGGCTTGAGGGAGGGAGGGATGAATAAGAGGAGCAGAGAGGATTTTTAGAGCGGTGGAACTACTCTTATGGTGCTATAATAGGGGATACAAGTCATTATACATTTGTTCAAATCCATAGAATGTACAAAGCCAAGTATGAACCCTCATGTTAACTGTGGACTTCCGGTGATAATGATGTGTCAATGAAGGTTCATCCATTGTAACAAATGTACCACTCTGGTGAGGGATGTCGCTAATGGGGAAGACTGTGCACTGTTGGGGCAGAGGGTATAGGGAAATTCTGCCTTTCTCTCAATTTTTCTGTGAACCTAAACTGCTTTAAAATATAAAGGTAGAAGTTCCAACACAGAGGCTTGATGAAATTATATCATGGAAGAAACTGTTATCATCGAAAACAGTAATAATATGGATAAAGACATTTTTTAAACTTATGACTAAGAATAAAATTAGAGTATAAAAAATGGCTGGTACAAACAGAATGTATGTTATGAATCCATTTTTGTTAATATTTTCGAGTGATAGATCTGCACATAATGTTCTTTTTGTTTATCTGTATTTTCTCACTTATCTAAAGAGAGCCTTACTGATTAAATAATAAAGTTGATAAAAATAAAAAACAAAGTCTAGCAAGGGTAAGTTAATGGTAAATCTAGTATCACCCTATTCGATTTTTTTTATATTGATTTTTTTAGAGAGAGAGCATTGATTTGTTGTTCCACTTATTTATGCTTTTATCAGTTGTTTCTTATATGTGCCTTGACAGGGGATTGAACCTGAAAACTTGCCATATTAGGATGATACTCTAAGCAACTATGCTATCCGGCCAGCCTATTCTATTTTTATTTAGCTTATATACATCTCTTTTATCTTTTTTAAAAATATGTTTCTATTTATTTTAGAGAGAGAGGAAGGGAGAGAGTAAGATAGAAACACTGATGAGAGAGAAACATCAATCGGCAGCCTCCCCTACTCTGTATCAAGCTCACAATCTGGGAATCAAACCGATGACCATTTGTTCACAGGTCAATGCTAAAGACTGAGCAACACCAGCTGGGCCATCGCTTTTATTTTTTTCTAAAAAACTGCCCAGCAGATCCTTATTCCAAAAGACACCCAGGACTTCATGCTACCAAGGGAAACATTATTATGGGCAAAAAATGATTTAAAATATAATTTAATATGAAAATACAGCCCTGGCTAGTGTGGCTCAATTGCTTGAGCATTATCCCATGCACCAAAAGGTTGCTGTTTGGATTCCCCATCAGGGTACATGCCCAGGTTGTGGGCTTGTAGGAGACAGCCATTCAATGATTCTCTCTCATTGTTGATGTTTCTATCTCTCTCCCCTCTTCCTCTCTGATATCAATAAAAAAATAGATATTTTTTAAAAGGCAAGGGATTTATTGTGTTACCCTCTAATGTGGGACAGCTAAGGACACAGCAATGAGCTTTAGGTACAGGAACCTAGGTACAATACTAGTATTTCTAACCTGTAAAGAGCCAAGCCTCTGACTCAGGTTTACCTGGAGTGTTCGTTAAAACAGAAGCTCCACACAGGCCTAACACAAGGTCTGACCCCCGGTAAGAGCTTCTAAGATTCTTATGTATGCTAACGCTCAAAAGCCCTGGCCAGAGACTGACCACCAGATCACTGTGATATTCCAGAAACGTGGATTCTTCATCAACGTGCCAGCCCAGAAAGGGGATATCAGTTGTACTCCCCCTAGACAGAGCCTTGGCATTTCAAAGAGTACCAGAGATAGAAGGAAAGGCATCCAGGCTGAATTATCTTTAGGAAGTCTTAGAGAAGAAAGAGCGAGTCAGGAATTCCTGTCGATCCAAACCACAGGGCCAGGCCTATCACATAGGTGATGAGCTTGCAAGGAGATAAACTCTTAGGATGCAAGGAATGCTCCTGATACATCACAGAGGAAGTCTGCTGTTGACAAAGGCTCTCTCCTGTTCCTCAGGACATCAGGATGATAACAAGCATTGCTAAACTACTCCTTGGAAAATGCTAAAAATGATTTGCTCTATTCCTTCCCTGCCTCCAACTAATGTCTGACTATAGGAGGTAGAGAGAGAACAAGAAAGCCAAGTGTCCCTTCCTCAGTAAATGTAAGCTTCTGTATACATGGCACACCCTCTGGAGTGGACCTGCACTGTCCCCTATGTAGCTACTGGCCACGTGTGGGTGGCTCTTGAGCATCTGAAATATGGCTAGTCTGAATCAGGATGTGCTATGTGAAATACACATCCATTTTTTGAAGACAGTATGAAATTTAAAAAAATGTAAACCATCTAGTTAATAGTTTTTTATTACATGCCAAAAGATATTTTGTATATAGTTGGTTAAAATTGATTTTACCTATATATTTGTACTTTCCCTAGAACATCTTAAAGTGCATAGGGGACTTGTAATATAGTTCTATCAGACAGCAGCTCTAGAGAACGAAAACATAAGCAGATGCTGCCTAGCAAAAAATATAAGTAACAAGTGGTTAGATTAGTCCATTGCCTGTCAACCTAGCAGTTTCCATTCCAAAAATGCCTCGCTCTGACCTTCACTCAAGTCGCTGAAATTTCTTCCTCTTTCTCTGGTGAAGTTCCCTGTGGTGAAATGAGAGATACATTCTTGTTTTTATTTTATTTTTTTAATCTCTCAGTTCCTCAAGGTCAAGGGCTTTGTGTTCTGAGTTTTGCCTGACCCGTTATGAATGTAAGATAAAGATGCAAGCAACAATAAGCACCATCTGTGAAACTCACTTCCGTTGTTCACACCTCACGGTAGTTCATTAACATTTGTGGTTGTGTAATAGCTCTCGGGTGTATAGATGAACAACTAGAGGTAATTGCTGAACACTTATTGCTAATGAGTAAAGGCTGATTGAGAGTTGCTAATGGAGAGTTCTGGTTAACTCTGAACAATAGATCAAAGGCAATTCAAGCACCAGAAGACACCTGTTTTGTGCAATACATTGGGGAGTAATGAGGGGAATAAGAAGCAAAGAGATTAGAATTGAAAGTAGAATATACATTTAATAATCATTACAGGAAGACCTGGAATAACTGGACAGAGGAATTTTAGGTGTGAATTTAAATGTTAGAGCTAATATATGTCTCCTAAACTAGGCAAAGCTAGAATCAGTTGTGCTCTTTGTGTGTTTAATTACACATTGAGCTCTTCTTACAAAATGATAAATTGTTGTGTGTGCATACACACATCTGCAACCTACTCCAGCGCATGTGCGTGTGTGTGTGTGCGCGCGCACACACACACACACACAAACACACACACACTTGCTCACACACTCCCTTCTCTAAGGCTGGAAGCTTCACAGTTCCCACTACAAACCTGCATGGGAAATGTGGAGTTTTTCAAGTACGAATCTGAAAAAAATATGTAGAGGATTGCAATGTTTAATTTTCAAATATTTGTTATTCTGGGGCTGCTTGTACCAGTGGGCCATGACCAAAACAAGGATTAACTTAAATCCAACTTTGGCCAGATCAGGAAAATCTGTGGGTCAGAGGGAGGAGTTTGTGAAAATCACAGACACATTTTAAGGGATTAAGCAACTTGTTTGCAGTGTCCTTGTGTGGGACCTGCCCCGTTCCTTTCTATTCCAATACTCTTCCCTCAACTCTTACTCTGTCTTAGCTTTTTGTATTATTTGTTTTTTTGTTAATTGTCACCATATGCTGCCAATTAGAGATGATTTGTGTTTGCAAGATTCCTTCCTAAAATTTCAAATGATTTTAGGAAAGTAAGGACTAGTCACACATTTGTGTAAACTTCTTTAATTACACCTGAAACCTGCTGTGTTGGAGAAATGGCTGGGGGTGCTATGACTAAGAGGTGGAGAGAGCAAGTAATTTTTGGAACTTGGAGCACTTCAGGAATTCAGACAGACCTATGGAGGTACCTCTTGGAGAATACAGAGTGCCATGCGGGAACGGGAGCCTGATGAGAGGGCCCCAGATACTGAGATAGCTGAGAATGGAAGGCACACGTGAGGTAAGGGGTAAGATGAGGACACACTTCACCAATTTTGATCTTTCAGGTCACCATCCATTGGCTCAGGAGAAGAAAAAGTACGTAATGCTTTTCTCTCTTCTGCTTTTTTTTTTTATTATTATTCCCACAAAGACTGCCACCTTCCCTCACATTGAGACTCAGGTTAACATGATTAATACATGACTGTTCTACTCTGGGATGTATCTGGGATGTATTTGCATCTTTGGTCTAGCCTGGGAACCTGACCACCATCCTATATAATAAAAGCATAGTATGCAAATTGTCTCCTCAGCCAGGAGTTCAACCAGGGGGCAGGGCCTGCTAGGGGAAGAGAGAGTACCCAGCTGGCCACTGCTAGCTGCTAGGGAACCTACCAGTGCATGAGTTTCATGCACTGGGGCTCTAATTTATAATGTTAACCTTTTTTTTTTTCTCTCCTTAAGAAAAAACAGATATTCTCTAAAGCAAGCAGGTAAAATGGGACAAAATAATTCTTAAGGTGTAAATTACCCATAAATATAGCTTAGATAACAGCTTTATGTTTCTAATAAAGTTGCTATTCTTAGCATGATTAATCGAGGATCCCAAATTAAAGAATCATCCTTTTTACAAAAAAAAAAATCATTTCATAAACAGCCCTCCACATTGTCTCTGAGAGATTGTTTTTATCATTATTTTGCAGGCTCCTGAAATAGTTTTAAGAACAGCCTGGGGCCCTGCTCTAAGCTGCTGTGCAGCCTCATTGCCAGTGTGGTTATTCCAGAACTCTCTCTCTGCATTCCAGCTGATACTTACAAAGCCCGGAGCTGACTTCCTTCTCTTCCTCGCTCAAAACCACTTACCTCCTGCTAACCTATCACCAAGTTCTTCTTCCCTGTCTGAGGGAAAATGCTCAGCTCCCTGAACTGAATAAGGACTCTTCTCTGCTCAGGATCTGATGCCACACTTCTGCTCAAATTGAGTAAAATGACACATGTACTCCATTTCTAGAATCCAGCAGCAGAATGAAATCACGAGAGAAAAGCACAGAGCATTGCAGAGCAGTTAGAAGAGGATCATTCTCTTCCATTACAAATGCAGGGGGTAGACAATGCCAGGAAATATTTAACAACTGGATAGGTGGGTGGGACCCCCCCAACCTGAAGGGATGACCCTGTTATTCAGAGTCACTGTCACACATGAGTCGCACTTGCAGATTTCCATGATGTCACTACTCCCACCATTATTGTGCAGATCTCAACAGCCCTCATTTCAGGAAGCCTTTTCACTCTGCACAATCCTATTGTCTATCAATATGATGTCACTGACTGTGGAGTTGGGAAGAGATGTACAGTGGTACACCATGAACCTCAAGATCATAGATAATAGTACAATGTAGAAAAAATGAACAAGGGATGCATTTTCAATATAAATTATTTAACTATAAGTTTATATAGTTTAATTTGCAATAGTAACTGTGTTTAATACCTACCTATCCAGCAATGGTGTTTGGGAGGCAGTGTCATGGGACCCCAACATACCAGTGACATCCATCTGCCCTGAGCAGGCATCTGTCACCTGCACAGTTGAAGTAGGATTGTGCAGAGTGAAAAGGCTTCCTGAAATGAGGGCTGTTGAGATCTGCACAACTTACTTAAAATCATATATTTATCTTAGAGACATCTTAGGTTCCCATCCTAGTCGTTGACTTTATTCAAAGCTATGCAACTTGCAAATTCTAGTTGGCTTGTAGCCAGAGGTGATGACACTTCCAGCACAGTTAACCTACATGCAAAGTCAGGAAGGGATGACCCTGTTATTCAGAATCACTGTCACCCATGAGTGAAAAGTAATGGGCTTATATTTCCCTTGTTTTAGCTATGTTTAGATTTAGTAAATGAGTATAATTTCCTAAAACAATAACATAAATCCCAGAGAAGAAAACCTGTCACTCGCAGGAAAGCAAAGCCAGAATAAAGCATTCCAATATCTCCTTTTCCATTTTAACTGGGTGGTTAGTCTTCTGACAACCCAAAATATTATTTTAGGAGCTTGAGACATAGGGAGAGGGCAGAGACAACCCCAGAGAAAAGGTTACAATCACAGCGTGGTGAAGAGAAAATACTCTCACAGAGATAATAGGCCATGACATATTGTATTGAAGTGTGGCTTTCCATGAGAAATTCCCCATCACGAGGTTCTCATGTAATGCGGGACGAAAGTCGTCCCTAATCTGCAAATCCAGTGTCTAAGTGCTAACACAACCTGCTGTGAAACGAGGCTCTCACATAAATCCCACACGCTGTAATATTTCAGCTACAAGGGAGAATATATCTGCCAGGGTAATTCCCCAGAGGAAAGTTACAGAAAAAGTCAACAGAATCCTTTCTCTCCACAGAACACCCAGCCCATTTTTTTTTACTTGTAGACAAGGATTTGCCACACGTGGATTGCCCGTCTTAGGGTAAAAGAGCCCACAGAGCAATTTGATGTTTAAAGAAAAAAAGGAAATTAAAATTGTGTGACACACTCAGTAGGGAATATTTTGAAAGCTCACGTGGGATGGTTCACTAACGTGGATGGCTAGGGAATTTTTACCCGTGGAAAGTCAGTAGAGTCTTCATCTGAGAATATCTGGTCAAGAGTGGCAGGACTGTGTATCTGGAGGCAAGACTTCAGTCTTCAAAACCAGAAAGAGTTGGCCTCGGGGCTTCCACATAAGTCAGGAAGCATTCTGCATCTTCTGTTTCTATTACTCTTGAGAAGTTTTAGGTTGCTAGCTTAAGTTTTTAGATCCTATCTTCATTTCCTCATCAGTTGCCCTATTGCTTTAGAATTTATGTGTCTACATTGATTTGTTAGCTCAGAATGCTACAAAGTCCACTCCTTCAAGAAGAACCAAATTTTATTGTTAAGATGCTGGCAGATTTACCAGCTCTACCAGACACCTCTTGGGGATGGCTGCCAAGTTCACCACTTTTTTCCTCTGTGGGAAGACTCCCACAATGGGCCAGGTCCTGAGGGATCATATCTGAGCCACGCAATCTTGTAATCGTTGCTATAGATGAGTGGTTTGAAAACTTTGATGTGCCAGAATGGGCTGGAGGACTTGTTAAAACACAGATGTGGGGCCCAACCCTAAAGTTCTTTCCAGTAGTCTACGGGTGGGGCTCAAGCATTTGCATTTCTAACAAAGCTCTCAGGTGATATGGATGTTACTGTATGGACCCACACTTTGAGAACCACTGCTGTAGATAATTAAGGCAGAGATAGTTTCTCTAAGATGGAGCAATCAGCTTCTCTCAGGAATTTGAAATTTGGAACAAAGACACACAGAGACTGAGAGCTATTAGAGCAATGCTCTGGAGAGAAGGTCCAAAAACCACCACTGTTTAGGTTCACAGAGCTGGTCTTGTTTCTTTTAAATATATTTGTATTGATTTCAGAGAGGAAGGAAGAGGGAGAGAGAAACAGAAACATCAATGATGAGACAGAATCATTGATCGGCTGCCTCCTATATGTCTCACCCTGGGGCCTGAGCCCACAATCTGGGCACATGGCCTGACCAGGAGTTAAACTATGACCTCCTGGTTGATAGGTAGATGCTCAACCCCTGAGCCATGCCAGCTGAGTTGGTCTTGTTCTTAAGTGGCGCCTTTGTTGTTCAAGTATTTGAATAAATCCTAATACATTTTTTATTTTGCACAAATTGGCCATAGAAAGGTTCTGTAGTCTGCCCCTAAAAGAACCTGTACTGAGACAAGGGTATATCAGTTAAGTGTTCCACCACACACACACACAAATTCTAAGTATCTAAAATAGTTATAATATAGTACAGGGAATTGTCTTAGGAGGTCTAAGACAACCAGGCAATGAGAGATTAGTCACAACAGGGAGCTATAACCACCCTTAGGCTGGAGGGACAAGGGGAGAACAGAAGCTGGGGCAATCTGGAAGAAGTTGGGTCCACAACCGACTAGTCTAACAGAGGAAATGCTGCTCAGGCTGCCAGAAACTTCACCCAGTGCAACTCTGCGGAGGTGGAGAAATACCCTGGCTTCCCCCTTTTTCCTGCCTCCAATCTCCCAGCAGTCTTCTCTGTGCTGGGAAGCTTGGGAATGATGGCTTGTGACACTGAGAACAACTTGGAGCACTGTGGAAGGACAAAGTGTGATCTGAAAACTAGCCAAGAACTAGCACTATTCAATCTGGATTTCTCATTTCAAAGTATATTTTGCCTACTTACAAGTTAGTGAGATAATATGCACACATGTATAATTTCTCATTTTCTTGTTAAGAATGAGATTTTAAAAAATAATAACATGTTATTGATTTTAGAGAGAGAGGAAGGGAGAGGGAGAAAAAGAGAGAAACATTGATTAGTTGCCTCCCATACAAACCATTACCAGGTATGTGCCCTGACCGTCAATCCAACAGCCATCTTTTGGTGCATGGAGCCACCCTCAACCAACTGAGCCACACTGGCCAAAGCAAGAATAAGATTTTTATAAAATTCAAATATGTTTTTATTAATTTGTTCCATAATTAGGGTGGACATTTCTGAGATAACCTCTAGGGCAGTGGTTCTCAACCTTTCTAAAGCTATAACACTTTAATATAATTCCTCATGCCGTGGTGATCCCCAACCATAAAATTATTTTTGTTGCTACTTCATAACTGCAATTTTGCTACTGTTATGAATCTTAATGTAAATATATCTATGTTTTCCGATGGTCTTAGGCAACCCTGCTAGCAGTTATCAACCTCTGGGAACCGCTGCTGTAGAGCCTAAGACCATCAGAAAACACGCATATTTACAAATGATAACAAGAATTAGCATTTGTAAAGTTCCTTTCAGTTTGTCTCATCTAATTTAATCCTCACAAACTTTGTGAAGTAGGTTTTATTATTAGTCCCATTGTTTTTTTAAAAAAAAATCTTTTTATTGATTTCAGAGAGGAAGAGAGGGAGAAAAAGAAACATCAATGATGAGAGAGAATCATTGATTGACTGCCTCCTTCACACCCAGCACTGTGGGATTGAGCCCATAAACCAGGCATGCGCTCTTAACCAGAATCAAACTTGGGACCCTTCAGTCCACAGGCCTTTGTTCTATCCACTGAGCCAAACAGGCTAGGGCAGCCCCATTCTTTAAATAAGGAAACCGAAGCTCAGAGAGAATAAGCCACCCAGAACAAGCAAAGTCACATTGCTCAAAAGGGGCAAACGGCATGATCCCAAACCTGGGCTCGGCACACAACCTCAATTGTTGCAAAACACCAAGCTACAAACTTAAAATTCTTTCTCTGTTCATATCTCATTTCCCCTCTTATCTAAAACCCAACATCTAGAGTAAAACTTTGTAGCCAGAACTAAGAGATTACTTTGAAAGATGAGCAAAATACCCCTTGTCTTCCTTCTTCCCCTCCCCTTCCCATTCCCTCTACCTCTGAAAGGTCAATTAAATCTCTTTTCAGTGGTCCCACAGCTTCCTAATTAGTAGGCAATGATTGTGGGACAAGACAAGACCTTTCAAAAGATCATTTTAGAAGAGCAGTAGTTGTTTAAAAAGAGAAGAAAAAAGTAAAGAAACCCATTGACTGGGAATATAAATTAATAGAGTGGATATTTTTTTTTTATTGATTTCAGAGAGGAAGAAAGAGGGAGAGACAGGAACATCAATAATGAGAAAGAATCACTGATCGGCTGCATGTGTCCTGACCAGGAATTGAACCATGATCTCTTGGTTCATAGGTCAATGCTCAACCACTGAGTGAACCAGCAGGGCTGGAGAGAGGAGAGAAGAGAAAGATCCTTTCTGTCTCCATAGGAGTTAAGCTTCTGGTCTCAGGTCCTCTGATTGCATTTCTGATGCTGAAGAGCCATTTTTGTTTCCCCTGGTTACTGGTGAAACAGTATGCAGGGATCAGTTTTAATCCATTGCACTTATAGCAAAATGCTTCCAAACACAATGTCTTGCTTTCATTATTTATTATCTATATTTATATGTATTTCATAGGAAGTAGAGCTCACACATGCACAGCCCCACATTCCTGTGCTTATACTCTATTGTGTACGATTACCTTTATATATGTAACATAGCACATCCCTATAATATTAATTGCTATAAAGAGTAGATTATTTTTTCTAGGCAGACTCCATTCTCTCATTCACTGCTGAAAACCCAAGATAACTTGCTGTAAGGTGATTTTGTTCTACAAAGTTACCCCTCGGTGTGCTTCATTAATATACTTTTATCTATAAGGATAAATCCTACCTTATGGAGAATCTCTACATCCAATCTAAGCAAATTCCAGGCTCACTGATTATATTTCCATCTAAAAGTTTTACACCGTTATAAAACTGGGAGAGCTTTTAGAATCATCCCAGGTCAAGTTTCTTTCTGAATATTTTTCCACAATGAACTGCAGTACATTAAACCTACTGAGCCTACCCATTAGCTAGAATATCACTGATTGTACTCTTGATCTGATGGCCAGTAGAACATTTATATTGTCTGGGTTCCATTTAAGACAATATTTGGAATGGACAGGTTAGTTCAGAACAGGGGAGCAATATTCAAAGTTATCTTCCTTCAATGGAGAAAAATGTGTCTGGTATATAAGCAATAGGCTTATTAAAAGAAAACCAGAATTCAACACTAAAACCCCTCTCTCGGCAGAACAAAGCATTTTCCCCTCCTCTGAGAACCACAACTAGTTTCATGAATATTTTTCTCTTAAACCCAAATTAGTGTTGCACAACGAAATGAGATAATAAGTGATAAGATTTCCACCAAAATTAGGTGAAGAGTTGTTTAAAACACTAATTGTGAACTGCACAAGACATACAGTATTCTAAGATTTTGCTAGTAGAAATGGGGTGTGAGATGATCCATATATGTGATTTCAACATCAAATGTGGTTGTAATGTACTCTATTTTTAGAACTGAAATAAGTAGATGCATTGGGGTGTTTGTTTTTCCATTTAAAAAGATACCTTGCAATTCCTCTCAATGTTATATATATATATATATATATATATATATATATATATATATATATATGTATATATATATATATTTTATATTTGGCATTCATTGAATGAAAAATGCCACAGAAATATACATATTAAAAATAATATCTCCCTGATGGTCCAGAATTCTGATACACACCTTTAACATTTAGGTATATTAAGATCAAGGCAATTCTTGAACAGCATGTTGTTTGCTTTAGATCATTTAAAAATATTTGAAGATAAAAGTATGGAAAATGGGAGTACAGTGTTAATGATTTAAAAGTAAGTGTGTATGCTTATATGTCATTTATTAAAACTTTTAGAAAAAGATGTCTTCCTGGGAGTTGAAAGCCATCAGAGCGGGAAGTCTGCTGCAGGGAAGAACAAAAGCATGGCTGCGCGATAGCATTATCTCTGCAGCAGCAGCAGCAGCAGCAGCAGCAGGCTCCCTGAGGGAGGGTTGCGGCGACTGTCTTGTCTATTACACTGCATTTTTATTAGTGACAACCTCCGTTATTCTGTCAGCTCAGCCAACTAAGCTGTTCCCCGCGAACTCCGTTAAATGGGAGAAGGAAAGAGAAGACAGAAAGATAAATTGTACTAAGTGGGGGCAAGCGGGGATTTTTTTGTCCTCTTCGGGGTGGGCTTCGCCTCATCCTCGGGGACGTGGGGGAATTCCAGCACTGCATTTAACCCAGAAACCCATGCGTTCTATTAATTAGTTTTTACGCGAAGAAAAGGCAGTGAAGGACTTAATCTTCTGTTTCCAGCTGGGCAGGGTTGGTCAGAGCTGCCTGGCCCATAGCGCACTAGCCCGGAGCATTTGGGGCCCTCAGCGCTCCCACCGGCCGAGTGGAGGTCAAGTCAAAGAGCACGACCGCGGGATGCCCCCCGCCCGTGCTGTCCACAATTTAGCTTCTGCAGGACCACCACTACCACTGCAGGGCTGGAGGGCGGGGAGGGGGCGGGTCCCGCTGGGGGCGGAACTAGGGGCGGAGACAAAGAGGCCGATGAATGCGTCGGGAAGTGTAGTTCTGCTCGCTCCAGTAGCAGGGCTACCTAGGGTTACTTCTTGGGCGATTTGGACTACAACTCCCAGGAGGTCCTGGGGCCGAAAGGGAAGTCCATGCGCAGTGGGCGCCACATTGTATCCTATCAGCGGAGGAGAGAGTGATGTCACCTGCGAGTTGGTAACCTACGAGCGGCTGTGAAGGAAACTGTTTAACCGGATCCCATTGTACCCGGAGCGCAGAGCCGCCTTTCCAGCATGCAGGGGCTGCTCAGGTAAGGGGGGACGTGCCGCCTCGCCCGCCGCATTCATTCATTAAGTGGCACTGCGCGGTGGCGTGGGGGCGGGGGCCCTTCTCCGGGCCGGGCTCTGGCTTCGCGGCGCACCCTCCGGCTGCCTCCCCCGAGCTCCCGGACCCGTAGGTAAATATTAAACCCGTCCTTCAGGTTGGGTCTGGGTGGGAACAGGACCCAGATAGCTCCCGGCTGCCAAGCTGGATTTGGGAAAATGGCTGCAAGCACGGCGCAAAAGGAGGCGAGCCCAGAGGAAGGCGCCCCAGAAGATGAGGGTCCCTCCCTCCTTTCTTTCCGAGGCGCTCGGGTGCCTCGAGAGCCGGCAGGGTACCAGGTACAGGCGTCTTCCTGCAGTCACCGGGGGCTGGGGTGCCGGGGGTCGTGGCCTTGGCTGCGGGCGCCGCCGCGGTCGGGAGCTGCTGGCCGGGAGGCTCCTGGAGGGCGAATCCCGAGGTGGAATCGGAGGTGGCGACAGGGAAGGAGGGACCCCGAGCGGAGCCCCCGACACCCCTGGCACCTTCACTTCAGTGAACGGGATGGATAACTGTAATCCTGGCAAAGTCGTAAGCGCAAGGTTTCAACAGAGAGGAGGGGGAACCCGCGCTGCGGAAGGAGCGGGGGGTGTTGGCGGACAGCGGCGGCGAGGGAGGCTGCCGCCCGCGGACTCTGCGGACTCGGTTCCAGGCGCCGCGGAGCGCTGCCGTCCGTCCCCCCACTCCCACCCCGCTGGTCCTCCCAGGAGGGCCCTTCTCGGTGCCCCCCCACCCCCCTGCACTGATTGCTCCCCTCAACAAAGAGCACCTGAACTGGGGTGAAGCGTCTGTCCGGAGCCCGGGGTGGGAGGTGGCAATGCATTGGGGGGTGTCGATAATCTAAGGACGAGGCTCTCTGCAGGGGAGGAGGGCTCCGTAATCGGCTTTTCCCAGCTGGTGCCGAGAATTCTACGCCTCGCGATCCGCTCGCCTTCTGATTGAAGCCGTGCGTGAGGCCCGAGGACCCTAGAGCATCCCCTGGATTTCCTTGGCGGTTCCTAGCACCCTTATTCTTGCCTTTCCTCACGCGTTGGTCAAACCCTGCTGATGGGTCTGTTCTCAAGCTGCTCACAGCCTGAGAGGTTGGGTGTTCTGGGCCCAGGAATAGACACCCACGTCCCACTTTCCCCAACCCCGCCCCCTTTGCCCCCCCCCCCCACTCCCAGGTGAACCTCAAGAGCCACATGCCACCCGTGACCGTTGGTTGTACTATCATGAAACTGGTAGTTTCTTGCGGCTCCAGAAGGACCTAGTGAATTGAAGCGGAGTTTGTCTGCAAGATGAATCCCGTTGCCATGGCGACTCCTGCTGTCGGAATCTTAACTGCGCTCACTGCTGTTTCAATTCGATGTGGCTCTGCGGGCAGCTGGGAGGGAGTGGCCAGTGAGTGTGGTCAAATGCTCGCCCTGGGCCCAGCTGCTCTCTCCTCTTCACCCGTTCACAGCCCTGGGCTCTCTCCGTTTTCGTGTAAATAGCTTGGACACAGTTCTTAGCCGCTTTCCCTCTCAGATGGCCCATACCTCTCCTCTTCACTTCCCTCCCCAGAAATAATTGTTTGGAGCCTTTTTCCTGAGGCAGATTCTGAAAATTTCAATGGAAAGATCTTCCCCCTTTCAGGCCAGCTACTTCTTTTTTCTACGGAGAATTACAGCGTTGGAGGTAGCTTTCCCAATGTGGGAGCTCTCTGGCCTCCAGTAAAAGTCCTCAGTTTGACCTAGATGCAACCAACTGGAAGTTTTTATGGACAAGTGTTAACTGAAATTGAATTCTGGAAGTCACTGCCATCCCTTGTGGTTCTGATAAAATCTAAAAGCCTGCCTAGAGGATGCAGGCACTTGAGAGTGAAGCATGCTGGACTGGGATCCAGGAAGCCTGCCCTGGGCCCTACCTGGCTCTGCCATTACTGCCTACCCACTCTGGGGTTAACCCTTTACCTCTGGAAACCTCAGTCATGAGTGATGTGGAGAGAAGGGTACAGAAGGTTTCTTAAGGTTATAAAATCCTGTGACTCTAAGGACTTGGTTATTGTCTTATTTTTCTTAAAGAAATATGAAGATGAATGTTTAAAGCAAGCTTCTACTACTGTGGCATTTGGGTTAATATCTCTACCTAGTAAGCATCACTTGGATGGCAAAATAACCTTGCTATACATGGCAAGCCTTCAAAGTGCGCAAGACAGCTATTTTACTATTAATATTACTTTCTTTATTTTTTTGTTAATTCTCACATAAGGATATATTTTTCCATTGATATTTTTAGGGAGAGTGGAAGAGAGAGGGAAAGACAGAGAGAAACGTGGATGTGAGAGAAACATATTGATTGGTTGCCTCCTGCACAAGTCCCAACCAGGGCTTGGGTCATTGAGGAACCTGCAACGTGCCCTTGAGCGGAATCAAACCCTGGAACATTTGGTCCGCAGGACAAAGCTTTATCCACTGAGCCAAGCCTGCTAGGGCACTATTTATATTATTTCTAATAATGTTAAGTATCTTGACTTCTATTTCTTTTTTTATGTTTAAATTGTTTAGGTTTTGCCTTTTTTGAATGCAGTTATTTGGAACTTAATTTTGTTAAGTGTAATTGATTACACAAATATTTTGTTTCTCTTCTGCTTTCATTTTATACCAAGGTATATTATCCCAGATATTGCTGTTAAGAGGGAGAGGGTGGGGAGTGTGTATCTGTGAGTAAATGTATGTGCATTTGTGTGAAGGTGAATGCTTGGGGATGCTATGTGCTAGGTGATTGACATTCCTCAACTCATTTTAAGTATGTAGATCCTTTCTCATGGGGATATGGATCAGTTACCACTTACTCTTTATTTTGCCCTAGATTATCATTGAATGAAATAAAAATTTCTTTTAATTACCTGTTTACTTTCTGCCTCTCTATAATTCTGACACCAATTCCAAGTTATGGGTGTTTTCCTCACTCTTCTAAGGTCTTGAGAGCAGGGTCTGTATCTTGTCTATCCCTGTCTCTTCAGCATTTAAATCAGTGCTTGTCCACGTAGGTACTTAATAAATATTTGCAGAATCAATATTAAGTAGTTGAGCCATGAGTAGAGATCCAATACTGATAGTTCTGTTATCAACTGCAATATTCCTCATAGCTTTCTATCAAGTAGTTGCATCTCAGCATGAGCCATAATTCCTGTGTAGCATGTGACTTTCATGTGTTTGAAATATACGTATCTTGCGACTATTTGCTTTTGGAATACATCCACTCACAGAGGCGCCCTCCCCCCAATTTTTTTTAACTTACTGATTTTTAGAGAGAGAGAGGAACATTGACTTTGTTGTTCCACTTAGTTATGCATTCATTGGTTGTTTCTTGTATGTGCCCTGACTGGAGATTTATCCCAAAATCTTGGTGTATTGGGATGATGCTCTTCTAATCAACTGAACTACCTGGCCAGGGTCCCCTATAATTCTTAATACAATTCTTATTACTCCACACCAGACATTTCTAGATTTCTCTCCATTGTATTATCCTTGGCCCAGATAACTTTCTCAGGAGGTGTATGACAGGAGAACAGGGAGAGCAACCAAGACAAAGATAACTATGTAGAGGCTTTTGCCAGGCCACCAATGGCTCCTGGGGCACCAGTTGGATAGAAAAGCTAGACAATAGCGCTCTCATCTGGGATGGAGTTGTTCTATAAACAAGATCAGCTGGCTGACCTGATAGAGGAATAGGGTGGGAGCCATTTGTCCAATATTTGTAACATTCTGTTACCGTCTGGTAAGTCAGGTTCTGTGAGTTTTCAGAAGTATAAATTAGTGAGGAGGTGTGATAGTGGAGAGGGTGTGGTGGGTCATGTCCTTGGGTGGTGTCTACAGGAGCTCAGTGAGTAGGTGCCAAGGAATTTGAATTCTGGCTTTCCTGCTTTGTGGACACGCTCTGGGTGTTAAGAATGTGTGTATTGTATCTGTGTGTGGTTTTATTTGAGCTACTTTGTTTAAAAGGCTGCTTTTGTTGTTGGTAGTATAGTCGTCAGAATAAATAAAGTGTTTACCAACAAAATATACTTAAGATTGAGAGTGTTTTATTTTGTAAATATTTGGGGGATGGTATAAAGAGTGGCTTTGGCTTAAGAATCTTGAGTTCTTCTGTGAAATCCCTTAAAAAGTTACAGCTATTGGATCAGGGGAAACAAGCTTTTCCAACAAAAACGGTAGCACTGAGAACCTTAGGTGCTTGGTTCAGGAAATAATCACAAGAGCTTGTAATTTCCATGGGGCCCTCCTCGCTTCATATCATGCTCTGGGCATTTCTAAGTGTTAAAGTCTATCCCGTATATTGCAGGAAACAAAGCAGTTTTGTCAAGTTATATTAGCCACCTTGTTTCATCTCTAGAGGGGGCACCAGGCAAAATGAAAATTCTATTTTGTTTGTGATTTTCCTTTAAATAAGGAGTGTGGACTACTGTCACTTATTTAGACATTACAATTTCAAACTTGGTATTGAAGAAGAACTTCTAAATGAATATATATTTAAAACACTCATAGCACCACTTCTTAGTGGTTTTCCCAAGAACTCAATTTAGAGAGAACTGATAGCACAAGTAACATTTAAGAAATAGGTAAGAATGGCTTCAGAAAATGAATACGATTATGCCCGGTGTTTTGCCATATATGACATAATATTAATAAAAAGAAAGACATGAGAAAAACTTTCTGAATAATCAACAGAAAACTCGCACGAGAGAACCCTGACAACCAAGGACCGAAAGCAGAGACTGCATAGAGACTGGATTACTTCATATAACATTATTATACTTAAAACAATTTTTCTTAAAATATTAATGTTTATTGCATGTTAAAAAAAAAAAAGAAATAGGTAAAGAGGGCAGTTTCTGTATGTTGGTGGGGGTGTGTGTGGGATAGGCTGGGGAGGGGGTATAGGATAGGCCGGGGTTGAGTGGGATAGGCCGGGGTTGAGGATACTTCTTAATTGATTATTTGTTTATTTAAATTTATTGAGATGACAGTGGTCAGTGGGGTCATTTAAGTTTCAAGTGTACATTTCTATGATACATGATCTGTATATTGCATTGTCCACCGAAGTCAAATCATCATCTGTCACAAGATATTTGGCCTCCTTTACTCTTTTCTTGAAGTTAGAATCACTGAGCAGGTGTACTGTCTTCTTTTGTTGTTGTTTGTTTGTTTGTTGATCTTCACCCCAGGATATTTTTTCTGTTGATATTTTTTTTTTTTTTTTTTTTTTAGAGAGTAGAAGGGAAGGAGAGAGATAGAATCATGATGTGAAAGAGTCATATGGATTGGTTGCCTCCTGAACTCCCCCCGACTGGTATTGGGGATGGAGCCTGCAGCCCAGGTACATGCTCTTGACCTGAATTGAATCTTCAATCCTTCAGTGTGTGTGTGACACTCTAATCACTGAGCAAAGTGGCTAGGTAGCATACTGCCTTTTTATGTGTTTAGAGCGGCTGAGAGCTGCTGGTAGAGATTAGAATTGAAGATTATCTTTTTCCCCCACCCCCAGATTCCTCCAAGCCTCCACTTAGTATCCCCACTGAAAGAGAAACAGATGATGAGATGCAAGTTGATTTTGGTGACCTACATTCCACTCTAGCAGACTATTTCTGCAGCAAATAAAAAAAAAAGTGTTTACCTTGTTATTTTCTGGAATCCTTTCCACTGTTCCAGTAACAGAGAACTGAGCATTTCAGAGTTTGCATAGTACACATGTCTAAAAACGATTTAAATGGGAAATCCTAGGAGCACAGCAACAAGCATACAGAACTCCCGTTCCCCCATTAAACTGTTACCAAATTCATCCTCAGCAACTCTGATGAGCTTATTTTCTTTGCTGATAATTAAGCATGCCTGGTTTTTCCTCTGTCTGAACATAGTCAGTAATGGCTTCCCTCACCTGGAATGTGCGCTCTTCTGAGTGTCTAAATTCTACCTGTGCTTTTAGATCTAGCTGGAGTGCCACAGCTTCCAGGAAGCCTTCCCTGATTGTCTTTCAGCTTTCACCACCCGCCTCTGCTCCTTTCTTCTCAGAGCCCGTTGCCTGACACACAACATTTACAGCTAATGTGTAATAGTCCAGGTATATGAGGTGCTTACCTTGTGCCAAGCTCTTCCTAATACTTGACATGAGCTTAACCATTGGTTCTTCACAACTAATTTGTGAAGTAGGTACTAATATCACCATTTTACAGGCAACTGAGGCATGAAGAAGTTAACGAATTTGCCTAGCTCAAGTCACACAACTGGCCTAAGTAGCAGATCAGGTTAGGGACCCAGAACTAGACCAGGCAGTCTAGTTCTTTACATCCTACACTCTTAACTTGCTTTTAGTTTTCCTACATATTATATTCTTTTCTCTCCATCCCTGTTGGGGGAACCACAACTTCCATCTCTTAATTCTAACATACTGGTAGTGCTAGGTCAATAAATGCTGGGCTGTTGAGGGTAAAAATGCTTCTACACTTAATGGTATCTTATAATCTGATTTTTCTGGAAATGTTGCATGAAATTAAAAATGGTGCATTTGTTTATTTGAGTGATAAAACTTTTGAACTCCCTTCTGTTTGCTATGTGAATGATAGGCAAATTATTTTAAAAAGGAAATGCTCTTATATTCCAAATCTATTTGGAGCCTTCCCAGTCTAGTCCCTCTTTATTAACTGAGATAACCTCTCAGTAGGTTGAATCTCTTATCTGAATCCCTTATCCAGAACAGGCCCACAGACCTAGCCTGGAGAGTTAAGACTTCCATTACTTCTTAGCTTCCCTTTTCCATGAGTTAATTTTTTTTTAACTCATGTACATTGTAAAAGCTTTTTTGAAAAGAAAATAATGAAAACTCTAGCAGTAGTCAAACATGTAACCCAATATTGGGTATTCTTAGATATTAAACTGTTTTCTTTTCCACCTTAGAAGAAAGACTTATATTTATTTTTACAGTGGAACAGATTTGGGGCCAAATATACAATTTCAATTTTTTTAATTCACAGTCACTATTGTAAATTTAGTATGGAAACCTAGGGAAGCAAGTTCAAGTTCCAGTATAGTTGGTGTGATTTCCTGACTTACAATAGATCTTTTCCTTTTGGCTTAAAACTGAATATTGTGCCACTTTGACAATAATTAATGAAGACAATTCACTAAAACATGAACCGTGTCATTCAGGGAAATAATAGGAAAATTATGCCCTAACAGCATATTGCGAGGGAAGGACAATAAAAACAAAACATTTGTTAGTCATTAGGCTACTCAAACGTAATATTCATTCACCAGACGTTGATTTCAGAAACTTTATTTTTCATTCATCTTGTTACACTTCCTAAGTGTGTCATTCACCTTTAGTAACAACCTGAGCTCATTCTGTTCTATATATTGTACCAGAATTAGAGTTGAAGGTTACTTGTGTTTCTCCCAGGTGCACAATTAGGGTCACCTATTAAATGGGTCTTTGTCCTTTTCATTTCTAAAAAAAATCTGTGAATTTGGCAAATGTTGCCCATCTGATGGACTTTCTGAATTTAGACTTCCAAAAGTAGATAGCCCACATCTGAGCATTGGCCATTGTGTGGGCAATACAGATGTCCATCTTTTGTTTTTGAGATAGATTCTAATATTCTGGCTTGTTGGCTAAGCTCAGTTTGTTAGTGACGTACAAACCAGGTCAAGGGCATGGGTTAGTTTGACTTGTTTTGGAGCCACAAACTTCACCTGTAATTCTAGTCAACTTTTTTTTTTTTTTTAACTCACCATGCTCTTGACTACAGAGGAGAATAGATAGTCTATCAGTGCATAGCCATTACCATTACCACCAGGGGCAAAAGATGGTGCCATGTTATAAACTGAACTGATGTGTGTAGGAGGTCTTAATTTTTCAGACCCCATGAGTTAGAGGCAAGGCTTTGCTGGCAGTTTGCCAAGGAACTATCTGCTCTAACAAGGTAACATGACTGGGTCAGGACTAGGGGACATTTCCTAAAACTGTCAAAGTCCCATATGCCTTGCTTTTCCCTTTCTTGGGGGTGTGACTGAAGTCATTAGTGTGTTTCGGTGCCACTTCTGGGCTTCACTATTTTTTCATAAAGCTTCTGCAGATATGCACCTTTAGAAGAGGGAGGGATGGTGGTCACTCATTCACCGAGTGAGTCAGGTTGTTCATATGTGTCTAGGCATAAATTTATATGTTTCATAGAAATTTGGTAAAACCAAGTAGTGACATGTCTAAACACGACTTAATTTAAGACCTGCAGTTTTGTGACAACGTTAGATTTGGTCCCCTCCTATATCCTGACAACTTATTACAAAACATATTGTAAAAAGTTAAAGAAAATGAAATGAACAAGTTTAACCATTTGAAGGACCTTTTTGCACTATTTTACTCTGGATAGTTGGTGAAATTGTGGATACAGAAAATGTCCTGTGATGCTATCCAAGGGAAATTATTTAGGATTTTGTTTAAATGCATTTACTAGTACAGTTACCCTACAATAGTAGTTGTTATTTGATTTAAATGATGATGGTCAAAGAAACAATAATAACATTTGTTTGTTTCTTATTCTGTTTGTGTGTGGCAATTGTGATTGCATTAGAGATGTGCCCACCCCTCACCACCATACCCCTACCTTCCCTAGCTCCCATTGCTCAGCACTCAATGGTAATTCAAATTAAAGTCAGAGTGTGTAATGAATTGTGCTGGAGTTGAAGCTGATAGTTGAGATTGCATCGTGTTTTCAGAAAGTTAAATGAATAGCCTGTCATTATATTTTTGTGTTTTACACATTAGGAATAGAGATTGGATTGCACTGGAAAACCTCTATGATCCATTAGGGGCTTGATGTTCTGTGAGTAGGTGACACTTCCAACTACAAAAATTCCGGGAACTGTGGCAAAAAACTGCCTTGCCTATGACAATCTCTGCTAAGAGATTGATTTCAAAATATGTTCTTTTTTGTTTGACCCAGTTTCTTCTGAGGTTATGACTGAGGCTTCCTTTCTTCCATACTCCACCTTTTCCTACTACGCTCCTTGGATTGTAATTTGAGTGTGGAGGACCATGGAACTGCTGCCAGTCGGCTCTCTTAGTTACCCTGTGGGCAGAGGGAGCCGCTGTCCCCAGGCTGCCAGTTTCCATATAAGGGGAGCCACAGTCTCTGACATTACAAGAAAACACATCTTTCCCCTGAACCTCCTAACTTAGGATGGGGAGCTGGTGGCAACAGAGAGGGGAAGGTTTACATTTTAATTCTCCAGCACTCAGATTGTTTTTCTGATGGAACAAGCGGGAGGAAGTACGTGGAAGGGAGGACAGAGGGAGTTATAGGGTTTCACTTATCTTATCATTTGTTTCCCTCTGGATTGCTTTGTTTATACTGTCTCTTCAGGCCAGGAATTCCTCCAGCAGAAGCATGCATACACGTGGGGATATTCAGATGGCGCTTCCTTCTTGAGTTCCTGCTGACTTGGCTTTCCTCCTACTGCCTGATCTGAAAGAAGGGCTGGGGATATTTAACCGGCTTTGAATTTTTCTGTTATATGGAAAGAGATGTAAAACACTGATTTGGGGCAAATGTATTAATGACTTTTCTGATGAGGAAAGAGGAGGATGCTAAGTAGGTTTAAATTTAACATATAACTTATTTGTGTGGGTAGATTGTTTTTAATCAGGAATGCTTGACACCTTGAATGAAATCCCTTCACCTTTGGTTGCTGCTTTGCAATTGCACAGAGGAAAAAGAAACCAGTTGATTTTAGATTCAGATTTGGGTACTCGGCACTTTCATTATTTTTTTATTATTATTATTTTAAATATTATTGATTTCAGAGAGGAGGGGAGACAGAGATAGAAACATCAATGATGAGAGAGAATCAATGATCGGCTGCCCCTATCGGGGACCAAGCCCGCAACCTGGGCATGTCCCTTAACTGGAATCAAACCTGGGACCCTTCAGTCCACAGGCCAACACTCTAGCCACTAAGCCAACTTTTATCCACTATGCCAAACCTGCCAGGGCAATATTGGCAATTTTAAACATTGTGGGCCTCTTTCTTCATCTGTGGAACATGGTGAAAATTTGAAAACTTATGAGAAAGATACCATCTAAAAATGACCTCACTTATGTGGCACTGTGTAACATTGGCGTACTACCTACTGAGTTTCCCTAGAATGGAGATCAGTTGGCCCCTGCTCTTAGCACAATGTACCTGAGACCCTGTTCTTGGCTGGAGCTGAACCCTCAAGACTGGCTGGGTAGTCTGTTTTCCTTAATTGAATAGCTTCTGGTTACCTCCTCCAGTGCTGACTTTCAGAAAGGTCCATGTGATGAGGCTAGACAGTGTCTTTGAGTGATCATCTCGTTCTGTTTAAATTGGTAATTCTCTTTAAACCACAGTTTGACCATCAGTGGTACCCAGGATGGATGTAGCCAGCTGTCATGTTTTGTTTGGCCAGCACTGTATTATTCTTAAAATGGAATGATTTTAGTGAGCATTTTCACTCTGGTTTGTTGCAGACCTCACTCCACCCCAGTTGCTCATACAAAGCCACTTTATTTATGTGATATTTCTTCAGCTCGTTAGCCCTTGAAGGCATTCAAGTTTGTGATCCCTATTTTAAACTGCATTAAATTGTGATGATACTCTCTTCAAACATTTATCCAGCAGTAAGTTGACAAATGACCCAATCCAGGATCTCTCAACCCCAGCACTATTGGCATTTTAGACTGGATAATTCTTTGTTGTGTGGGGCTGTGTTGTGCATTGTAAGATGTTTAGCAGCATCCTTGGCCCCTACCCACTAGATGCCAATAGCAACTTTTCCCCCATTTGTAACAACCAAAAATGTCTTTAGACACTGCCCAATGTCCCCTAGGGGCAAAATCAGCCTCAGTGAGAACCAGTTGACAGATTTGGAATGGTCTGAGAACTTTAAACATTGGACCAAGCTTGGGTATTTAGAGATAAATTGGAATTCATCTGGGAAACTGAGCTATCCTGCTGTTTTTATTTATTTGGGCAGTTGGTTAGAGCAAAGTAAAGGTCAGTGGATTAGGCCCTTTGGGGTCACTTCTCCATTCTTCCATGACCACTGCCTGGGAGGCCAGCCACATTTTAAGGACATGTCCTTGGTCACAACAGGGGACTGTGAGACACTGATGCTGGGTCAGGGCAAACCCACCAGAGCTAGTGGGTAAACAACTTTGAAGCCCATGGCCTGTGTTGGTAGATCAGTAATGTTATCTGTGGGTAAGGAAGATGAAGCTTTGGATAAGGAAAAGGTCATCTCTGTCATTATTGCCAAAGGCCAAATGCTTAAAAAAAAATAGAGCCTTAAATCAGCAGCGTGGGAAGAACTCTGAAAAGGATTAATAGAGTGACATTCCATTTTTTTTCTCACCCTTAAACAAGAATCTCTTTAAAACTTGGGCTTTGGCAAAACTCAAACTTGCCTTGCTCTCAGAAAAACATTGATAAGATTTTTAGTGTACAAAGGGAGAATGTTGTGAAGTTTCAATTAACCAACCCAATCTCAGTTCTTGAGCAACTAAGGCAAAGATAATGCTTAGGGAAGCACAGTTTCAGTTAAAAGATAAATCAGAGTGCCTTATTAGAGGCAGAGGTGGGACTTCGGAAGGGATCGTGCCTCTTTCCGTAGGCTGTGTGTTGGTTCTGCATCTCAAATGTACATCAGAATTTTGGCAGATTTTAGAAAGAGATGCCTAGTGGTTTTGATTCAGGGAGATCTGGGGTATAGGCTTCAAGCTCCCCAGGTAATTTTGATACTTAACTAGGACTGAAAACTAGTGGGAAGTGCAAATGATGCTGGACCCAGATGGCTGACTGGTTAAATTTTTTGTTTTTAAAAATTTTGCATCCTTTTTGGCTTGAATGCCTGGGGTATTTTTTAAAAAATATATTTTATTGATTTTTTACAGAGAGGAAGGAAGAGGGATAGAGAGTCACAAACATCGATGAGAGAGAGACATCGATCAGCCGCCTCCTGCACGCCCCCTACTGGGGATGTGCCCGCAACCAGGATATGTGCCCTTGACCGGAATCGAACCTGGGACCTTTCAGTCCGAAGGCCAATGCTCTATCCACTGAGCCAAACCGGTTTCAGCTAGCTGTGTGGGGTATTTTTGTATGTTTTTGGTTTTTTACTTTTTTAGAATTTGAATTTGTGAAAAGGATTACTCTTTTACTCTTTACATGTGGTGTAGTGTGTATTATCTGATACATGGAACCGAATGCTTCTAATAATCTTGAAGCTATGCTATTTTTTTGGCACACTTTACTGAAAAACTTGTGGAAATTATCTACTTTTCAAGATGCTTCTCTGAGAGGATTCAATTTGCATATTAACATATTATTTAAAAGATAAGGCAGCAGAAACCACCCTATCACAAATGGCCAACATCTTGAGTATCCTTGAGATAAAGTAGGTGGGAGAGTAGTTTAGTAGCTTCTATTCAAGAAAAATCTACATCCTAGGAAGGACCTACACATTTCAAAGCTAAGTTTAACTCAGGGAATTTCTGACCAGACTTTTCTCTCTGGTTTCATAAACATGAGGTAGATTTGTTTCCTGTAAGTGTCCTTTAGCCTGTGCCATGTGCCACCGTGGAGAACTACAGAGTCCCAGAGTTACAACTACCAAAGATGGAAAATGAATAAAATAGCTCCTTTCATTCAGATTTTACTTAGAATTTTAGATCCAGATTTCTATCAAGCATAGCAGAGGCAATGGACTAAGTTTTAGGGGAAAATATTATACTGGGCATTTTATGGACTATCTCATAGAGCAACATTTTAAAACATGATTCATTCATTTTAGCATGTTAAAAAATGTTTAAGTGTTAGGTGTAAACATTTTGGAATGCTGTTTTAAAATCCCAGATTTTTTTCTTTGGAATATAGAACTCTTATTTTACTTAAAGCTCAGATCATCCTCTGTCATTAGCTTCTGAAATAAACAAATTGCACTGAAGAGTCTCCCCAGTGAAAGATTCATTGCTTTCACTGGCAAGTAGTTTCATGTTTTGCTTCTTTGGATCATGTTTGTGTTTTTCAAAGGGATGGTCACAGCATTAGTAATAGGAAGCAATACTCTGCAATCCCAAATCACAGTTTTCCCAATATTTGTTATACAGTAGATCAAATCTTTTACCCTCTGTTTTTTCCTTTCATAAATGCTGATTTTGAGTCTCAGATGGCCAGTGTTTTCTAGTGCCAGAGAAAGATGTGTTAGCATAACATGGCATAAAGAAAGAATGACAAATATAAAGAAAGACAGAACACAGGGTTTCTTCATAGGGTAATGCCGGGGTTCTTGTCCCATTACAAAGAGTTTTCAGCAATCTGAAGAAAGGAGCTGATGTGTAGATTCAATAAGTCCAAGGATGAAAGATAGTTTTGAAAGGCTTTGGGGGTCAGAGGAGCTTCAGCTAAAGGAGCTAAAGACTTCCCCTTGACTCAGGACCCAGTGCTTTTTATTAACACAAATTGTCCTAAGGCAAGGTGGAGATAATACACTTCAAAGGGTAGGGTTTACAGAGGCATTGTTAGATTGGGGAATAGCCTACAGCCATTCAGCTGTTTGGCCAAAAGGAGGCAATAACATGTAGATTGAGATGACCTGAGCTGTCTGGCAGCAAAGGATTATCCTATTCAGGTTTGGGGGAGATGCTTTTTAGCCATTCCAACATATAATTTACATAAGTGGCTTAGCCCTTGTTGAGCTCCCAAGCTTCATCAAACTTTTGATGAAACTCTTGTAACTATGACATGCTGGAATTGGTTCCTGGCAATAGGGTAATGAAAATGTTCTAAAATTTGTGGTAATGGTTACATGATGTGTGGATATACATTTGTCCCCCCTTATCCATAGGTATATGTTTCAAGTCCCCCAGAGGATGCCTGAAACCATAGATAGTACCAAACCCTAAATATACAATGTTTTTTCCTATACATGCATACCTATGATAATACCTAACTTTTTTGGCATAGTAAGAAATTAACAATAACTAATAATAAAATAGAATAATTATAAAAATATACTGTCATAAAAGTTATGTGAATGTGGGCACTCTCTCAATATATCTTATTGTACTGTACTCACCTTGTGATGATAGAAGATGATAAAATGCCTAGTGATAGAATGTAGTAAGGTGAATGATTATGCATTGTGATGTAGCCACTTTCTTAGGATCTGTCAGAAGGAGGATCATCTGATTTGCGTGATCCTGGATCATCTGAGCAGTGCTGATGGTTGAATGTCAGAAGCAGATGATGTCAGTGGTTGGGGAAATTTAATATTTTCAGACCATGGTTGACTGCCAATAACAGAAACCACAGAAAGCAAAACTGAAAATAAGGGAAGGGGGTTGGACTACCATACTAAGACCCACTAAACTCTACATTTTAAATGAATGAATTTTATGGTATGTGAATTACGTTTCAATAAAACTGTTATTTTAAAAAAAGGAGTCAGACAAAGTTAAACTTTGAAAACATGATTTTAGACCTTAGGAATAATATCTATGACTTACTTTTCCATTTCTTTACCTCATGTATATCTCAATTTTGTCCTCTAAATAAATAGTTGTATATCATGGACATAATAATGGTTGTGATAATTCTTTCAAATTTATGGACCATTTTAGACATAGGAAACTTATAAAGAAATTTTTGTAGTAGAATATGGCTTATAATTTTATTCTTCCTTTTAATTGTGAGCTAGAGTAGGTATTAAAGGATAGAAAGCTTTGCACTATTTTATACCTACTGTGATGGTGGGCTAAGGTTTAGGTGATAAATTTGGTTTAGTTACACTTTGTTTTAAACTTGTTCCATTTGATATTTTGCAGGATTTTCCTGCTGTATGAGCCTTTACACTGTAAAAAGCACTCAAGTATGTAATCTAGCCTGTAAAGCTAACTATGTGTGTTAGAAAAGAAATATTTCACTTAGAAGGTATTATGTAGCTCAAGATTTCTTAGATTTGGATTCATGATTCTTTGAGAAACACTGCATAAAAAATTAAATTGCTGGATGTTTAGGGACTCTTTTAATGCCAGTGGATCATAAACTTGTATGAAGAGGTAGTAGGTAGGCTTTGAGGTACTGTGTTTCTATCAGGTATAAGATGCTTATCCAGTCATATTAGTTTTATTGTTGAATAATGAATTGCCTCAAATGTAGTGGCTTAAAACTTCACCAGGTCAGAATTCTAGGGATGCTTGGCTAGGTCCTTTGCTCAGGGTCACACCAGGCTAAGACTCAAGCTTCAGCCAAGGCTGTTTTCATCTGGGGTGCACGGGCTGATGTTGGCAGAATTTATTTCCTTGTGGCATTAGGACTGAGGACTGCTACCTGTTGACCGAGGACTGCTTCTACTAGTAGCTCCTAGAGGCCACCCATATTCCATGCCATGTGATCCACGCTGGCAGTTCATACATGGATGTTTGCTTTCTTCCAGACTAGCTGGAACACACTTCTTTGACTTTCTTCTCTTCAATCAGCTGGGGCAACAGCTTGGATCAGGCCAACCCAGGTAATCTCCCTTTGACTATATAATAACATAACCAGGGAAGTGATATCATATTCACAGGTTTTATTCAAAGTTCAGCCTGTGATACCAGATAACAGGAATTATGCCAAGTAGACTTCGATGATTATTAAGATGAACATCGAAAATCCTAAAATGAAAGACACCTCACAAATGTGCTTCAGGATCCACTCAGGTCTTCCTCAAATGACTCCCGGCAGACTTAACTGCTTTTCATCCCTACTTTTTTTGTTTTAAGTGGAGTGAACATGAAGATTTAAAAAAAAAAAAAGTTTTATTCTTAGAAATTTCCAACACATTAGTAAGAATTACTAGTATAGACAATGTGAAAATCCTCCATATACTAACAGCTTCGCCAGTTATCAGTTCATGACTAATCTTTCATTTCTACCACCAACTACTTTCCATCAACTCTGGGATTATTTTAAAGTATATTCCAGAGATCTTACGATTTTCTCTGTAAACATTTTTGTAATTATGTCCAAAATAATCAGGACTCTCTTTATAAACATAAATAAAATACCATTATCAGACCTATAATAATTTTTATATTATTTCTTTAAATTTACTGAACATCTCATCTGTTTTCACATTTACCCTTTACTTTCTTATAAGTGTGTTCAACTCAGGGTTTCAATAAGTTTCATATGTTACAGTTTTTGATATGTCCCTTAAGTCTCTAAATCCATGCAGAATTTTTCCTTGCAAATTACTTATGAAGATAACCCTATTTGTCTCATAGGGTTGTCTTAGAGACTGGACTTCATGGTACAAATCTCTCTCTCTGTTTCCTGTAAATTTGTTAAGATGAAAATAACATACTATATGGACTTATCTGATCACTAGAGATAGAAAAGCTTCTTTGGGAAATAGAATGTATAGATAAAATTTATTAAATCTATGTATAGATAATTGGTAAAACATTTGGGAGTAAAGCAAGTATGTTGAGTTTTTCACAACTGTATTGAGAGCATTCTAAGTGTTTATGTACTTACAGTGTATGAATTAATACTATTTAAAATCTTATAGAAAATATACAACATATACACTGAGTGGCCAGATTTATGATCTCTGAATGCATAATAATCTGGCCACTCAGTATATATCTTATATCAATGGTCAGCAAACTGTGGCTCATGAGCCACATGCGTCTCTTTGGCCTCTTGAGTGTGGCTCTTCCACAAAATACCACAGCCTGGGCAAGTCTATTTTGAAGAAGTGATGTTAGAAGAAGTTAAAGTTTAAAAAAGTTGGCTCTCAAAAGAAATTTCATTCATTGTACTGTTAATATTTGGCTCTGTTAACTAATGAGTTTGCCGACCACTGTCCTATATAATAAAAGGTTAATATGCAAATTGATCCCTTAACTGGGAGTTCAACCAGCAGGCAGGCCGGCCAACCACCCATGTCCCTTGCTCCTGGCAAGGCTGGTCGGGCCCCACCCATGCACGAATTCATTACACCTACCCTCTAATACACACACACACACACACACACACACAGTGGCTAGATTATTATTATTATTCATTCAGAGATCATAATAATCTGGCCACTCGGTGTAGATTTATTGAATAACACTTGGATTTGTTTAGTTCTTTGGCCTAAGTGTTTTTGTTAAATCAGGTTTTAGCTCCATAAAATGGGGAAAAATTCTTAAGAGGTGTTTCAGTTCTGAGTCTTGGAAAATAGCCATATTTTAAAAATTGTGAACATTGTGAAATAATTATTTTCGTAATAGGGCTTTGCTATAATTTCATAATGTAGGCTCTCCAAAGATATGCCCTTTGTCCTCAAAGAACATGGTTTATAGTTTAAATCTTCACTGTTAAATATTATATTTTTAAATGTATAACACTTAATATTGTTTTAAGAAAAGAATTTTGTATGACTGCCATTGAAAGAAAATAGGAGATTATTTTAAATTTTGTTTGGGAGGAAAAATAGCATTGGGTTGAAGGAATTAAAATATTAATTAAGGGCATAATAGCTTAGAATACAGAGTACAGAACATTTTCTGTTAAGGGCCAGATAGTAAATATTTTAGGCTTTGTGGGCCATACTGTTCCTGTCAACAAATTCTTCCATTGTGATAGGAAAAGTCGCTATAGACAATATGGAAACGTGGTGTGGCAAGTTAGGAAAAACCGACATCTTGACAACATTGAGTTTTATCCATGAATATGTGGAATATCTCTTCATTTATTTAGTTCTTTGATTTTCTCCATCAGAGTTTTATAGTTTTTCTTATATAGATACTAGTAGCCTTGTACATGAATTCATGCACGAGTAGCTCTCTGTGGGGTCTGGCCACTCCATGCACCCTGCCCAGAGGCTCTCTGCAGCCTACAGGCCCATCTGTGCCCCAGCCTGACCAGAGGTCCATCCACAGCCAGGGTTGAATGCTTGCCTCATTGCTACACTGACAAAGCAAGCATTCCACCAGGCCACGTGCTAACACTGTCTACTCTCAGCTGCAGTCTTCCAGAACTGGGGGACTCCAGCAGGGCTGAGAGGACTGGGTGCCGCCATCTTGTGGTTTTGGGCACCACCATCTTTGTGATGGAATGATAGTTAATTTGCATATTACCATTTTATTAAATAGGATTGGCCTAGTGAAAAGGAAAAAAAAAAGCAAAGATTATTTCTGGAGAACCTGCTCCACCACAAATAGTACTACACTGAAAAGATACTTAGTAACCTCTTTTGGGCATACCTAAAACTTGTGGGTTTTTTTTTTTTTTTATAGTAGCCATCCTAATGGGTCATAAGGTTATTGAAACTGTTAATAAATTTCTTAGATGGTGGCATTTATTTCTAATTTATGTGCAGTATAGGGTAATCATTTTCCTAATTTATTTTCATTAAAAACTAATGAACATTTTTTCATATTTCAGATCATTTTCTTAGGATACATTCTTAGAAATGAAACTAATAGGTCAAAAGATATATAATTTTAAAGCTTTTTGTAAGTACTACCAAATTGCCCTCAAGAAAGATTTGCTGAATTATGGTGTTAAAGCATCTTTCATTTCCCCCATGTCTATGCTGAGAATTACCTTACAATTATCTGTGATTGAGCAACTGACAAATGCTAGCACATTGTATTTTAATTTTCATTTAATAATTTTGTTAAATCTTTTTTTCTCTCTATGCTATTTGTACTTTTCCTTTCTTTCTCAAGTGGCCTATTTACCCATTTATCTGTTTAAATCTCAATATTTAGAACAGATCATAAAATAAATTAATTAGCACTGCAAATATGAAGCTATCAAAACTTTTCATAAATGGAGTAAACAATCATGGAATCCATTAGAAGGAAACTTATGAGACCTCTGAACACATTTAAAATTACTAAAATATTTCTCTGTGATTAAGGGTTTCTGGCTGCAGATTTGCAAATTTAATTATCTTAACAAGCCCTTTCCTCATTATCTGGAGGGAAACCTTAGGTCAGCTCCTGTCATTTTATGGCCAGTTTGCATTTTGTGGAGTTTGCCTCAGTGGTTTTCCTACTGTATGTGGCTTTTCTGCTGATAATGAAATTGCTGCAGAGAAGGCATTTCTGAAGGCAGATAGAACAGGGAGATGATGTGTAGTTTTTCCGTTGGACTGAACATGTTTGGAAAAATAGGAGGTAGAACAATGAAATAATCTAAATATTATGAGGAGGGAGACAGAAGTTTATATTAGAACGGTTTATGTGATAAAAGAAATGTTATATCCAGTTCTTTTTCTTTAGAAATGTATTGTAAAACAGATATTCAGATGCTTAGCTAAAATATTTAAAGCATTGTCTGCACAGCACCTTATGTTAGAAAAATGCTGTACTCCTCATGGCCCAATTGCCTTCCTGTCATCAATGTAAGTCAATATTGTGACGGAAATGGGTTTCCATGTATCTTAAGTGCTTTAGGTTTGTTCTCATTTAGACAGAAAATAAAAAAAGGTTCATGTTTTGAAACTAATTTTAGGTGATTATGGTAACCTAATAATAGAACATAATGCAGTGTTTTCCAGCACATTTTAGAGAAGACCGCTTAGTCAATGTTACCATGGTTCTGTTCTTTTTTTTGTTGTTGTTCTTTTTTTTTCCTGGAACTCCTTTGATGTGCAGCGACTGTCTGTATTCGTTCAAAGAGTAACAAACAAAATGCACAACACATCCTGTGGAGCTTTCTTCAAGGCTAGCGTTGGCAGGCAGTCCCTATGCATTTATTGGGAGATGTCATTTGACCTAAGGATGTATAGGTTGTTAGGATAGTACCATATTTATTTATTTACTTATTTTTATTTTTTAAAATATATTTTTATTGATTTCAGAGAAGAAGGGAGAGGGAGAGATAAGAATATCAATGATGAGAGAGAATCATTGACCAACTGTCTCCTGCAAGCCCCACACTGGGGATCCAGCCAACAACCCAGGCATGTGTCCTTGACCGGATTCATACCGGGACCCTTCAGTCCGCAGGCTGACGCGCTATTCACTGACCAGCGAGGCTCCCACAGTCAATTTTACGAGGCAAACCACTTGTGACTTGAATGGCGCTTGGGAAGGAACCGATCGCCTGAAATACTTATTCTTCCGAGCTAGGAAGACGTGAATTGATGTTTCTGGGAGGAGAGTGCAGAAGTGTGACCTTCTCCTTAGGATCTTCGTCCTTACTCCACACGGACAGAGTAGAATTTCCAAGAGTACCAAATGCCCTCTTTTCGCCACCTCTACTTCGAAGGCGAAGACTGTTCTCAGCAATCAGACATTCTAGAAAATGTCAACAGATGCAGTTATTGAGAAGGGCCCTCGAGGCACCTGCGGAGGGACTTCAATCACATTAATGTAGAACTCAATCTCCTTGGAAAGAAAAAGAGGCTCCGGTTGACAAATGGTGGGGAAATAGAAAGGGACTGTTTGCACTCGGCAGTCATGTACACAACATGATCAAAGTGTGTTACATTGGGCTTCCCTCAAGATGAGGTCTTTGTGAGCTCACTTCCTCATCAGCGTCGTTATTCCGGAGAATGGTTCTTTTGTTGAAGTTAGAAATTTCCTGGGCGAACAATATATCTGCAGGGTTCGGATGAGGTCAGTCAGGCATGGCTTGTTCAGGATCTCAAGCCCAGAAAGATGAGTTAATTCCTGAAAGAAACGACATTGAACTTGTATCAAATTTAGCTGCTTTGATTCAGTAAGCCAAAACAGTTAAAAACAAGGATATCAGAAAACTTTTGGATGCTATCTATGTTTCTAAAAAAGCAACAGTTAGCTCAGCAGGCTAACCAATAAGATCTAAGTTTATCAGCAAGATGGCAGATGATTCCTCAGACTTGTTTGTGATATTTTAAAGATGCAATAAGAGCCATGCATTGATTTGAGCGGGCGGGCCGGCGGTCCGAAGGGGGGAGTACCAAATGCCTTTCTAAGTAAGGAATCAGACAAATATAAAAAACTGCTCTGTTATTTTCTGATTCTCTTATCCTTTGTTAATTCTTATTATAAAAGTTTTAGGTTGATTATGACCAATCAATTCACATTTTATAATGTTCTTTATTTAGGTTTAACTTTTTAAAGGGGCTGCTCATAAGTAGGTCAAACTTTGACATTTTGTAGGATATCATTAATTTTCTACTGAGATTGGCAACTATTATTTGGTTTGTATTTACTGAGCAACTCAAATGTGTAAGTTAAGAAACATTTTTAATACTTAAGCTTAAAAGTGACAAAGTATAGGCTTGTTTTATAGCAATAATGCTATAATTTATTTAGTACAATCATCTAGTTGAGAGGCATGAACTTTTTTGAAGTATTTTTTATAGGATCAAACCAGAAAGCCCTTATATTATGAAGTATCCCAAGGAGAACTAATAGTAATTAAGTCAAACTTTCAAACTACATATTATGACTCGAGTTATAGAAAACTCTCCAGCAGGCAGTGCTATTTTTTTTTAAATATATTTTTATTGATTTCAAAGAGGAAGGGGGAGGGAAAGAGAGAGATAGATACATCAATGATGAGAGAGATTCATTGATCAGCTGCCTCCTGCACACCCCCTACTGGGAATTGAGCCAGCAACCCAGGCATGTACTCTTCACTGGAATTGAACCCGGGACTTTTGAGCCTACCGGCTGACGCACTACCCACTGAGCCAAACCAGCTAGGGTGGCAGTACTAATTCTTTAGCCAGCTATCTACTTGTGTGACTTTTGGGTTTCAAATTCCTCACTTGTAAAATAGAGAGGTTAGCTCACCAGTTTTGTGACAGTTTTGTTGTGTCTCCAGTGGTTTTTAAAGGAATGTAGCATTCACTGTCTGAGTTGATTCTGTTCTGAATCAGAAGTTATGATGCCTTCTTTTTAGACCTGGCACAATTGAAACCTGGAATGAATTATTTGCCTAATGATAAATTTAGTGTGATGACAGAATCAGAGTTAGAACTCAGACCTTCTAACCATTGCATCTCAGATGATTATCTGACAAAGCCCTGGATATCAGATCTATGTGTCCCCTCTCTCACTTCCTATTCCATCCAAAGCCATGGCATGCAGTGTTTATCTAATGACTAGAGGCCCGGTACATGAAATTCGTGGTTGGGAGGGGTTGTCCCTCAGCCCAGCCTGCACCCTCTCCAATCTGGGACCTCTCGAGAGATGTCCGACTGCCCAGTGAGATCAGGCCTAAATGGGCAGTCGGACATCTTTTTCACATTCCAGGACTACTGGTTCCCAATCATTCGCCTGCCTGCCTTCCTGATTGCTCCTAGCTGCTTCTGCCTGCCAGCCTGATCACATCCCAACAACTCCTCTGCCATCCTCATTGCCCCCAACTGCCCTTCTCTATAGGCCCAGTCACCCCTAACTGCCCTCCCTTGCAGGCCTGGTCTCTCCCAAGTACCCTTCTCTACCAGCCATCTTGTGGCAGCCTTCTTGTTTCCACATGGGTGCAGCCATCTTATGTGTTGGAGTGATGGTCAATTTGCATATTACCTCTTTATTAGATAGGATTATCTAATATGACATTTTTTTTTTCTTGCCTGGACATGGCCTCAGAATCCTTCTCAAAGCAACAAAGGCATCTAATTAGTTGTACACTATTGGAAGTAAAATCTTTAAAATAAAAAAGCTCACTGTAACTTCTCTTAAGGGGATTTATTTACATTGTTTAATTCAGTTGGAGTATGTTTCTTCCTCTTCAGTAGTGGTTCACAATGTGATGATATCCTTTTTAATTTAAAAAAGAAATTATAGATTTTCACAGGACTATAAATTCAGTTACACTTAAGTGGATTTCAGTTTTATCAATCACAGTATTCAAATTCATTTTTTTAAATGAGCATACATATCTATGAGACATTTTACATGCTTATAAATGATACCTTCCCACCCTTTTCCACTCCCGACAGCAAAACTCGGGCATAGAAACCATTACTCTGTACCACTTTGTCTTTTTTCTCTCCTTGGTTTCAGTTTAAATTTTTTAAGTAGAGTGAAGTTTTTTTTGTTTTTAAATGCATTCTTTTTTAAAAGTTATTTATTGATTGAGAGAGAGGTGTCAATTTGTTGTTATACTTAATTATGATTCATTGGTTGATTCTTGTATGTACCCTGACCAAGGATCGAATCCATAACCTTGACATATTGGGACTACACTCTAACCAACTAAACAACCCAGCCAGGGCAGGATGAAGTTTTTGTTTTAAGAGATCTCAGTGATTTTCATACTATGTACTATAGAGTCTCAATTCTAGCAAGTGCCTCATGGGAGTCCCCCTTACCCATTGTCTCCCCTCTTCCAGCTTTAACCACCCTGTCTGCTTCAAACTATTATATATTGGGGTTCGTTATGAGATTTCATTTGGTTAAAGATTTCACAGCTTAAAACATATTGAAAACCACTGCTAATCCCACCTTCCCATTTTACACAGTGTTTCAGGGTTACCCTATTAAAATAACCAGGATGAAGAGCACAATTGTCCGACTTACAGGTCACTCTTCATCTCCCTACCTGAGCTGCTATTCATGGAACCCCTGGAGGATGTAAGCTGACACCACCGCCAGCTGGGAGAGCAGCACATGCTTATATGGAAAGAAAAATTGTTTGCATTGTAATACCAGGGGATTCAAATCTGTTCCACCCTTGAATAAAAGGTTATATGCAGTACATATTTGTAAATGGTTGTCTTGTTTGGGTGTGGGCTTCTCTTACTTTTTGGCATGGGTGGAGGAATTGTAAAACCTTTCTTTTTAAACTTGATTTTCTTATAAAACAGTAAAGAGCTATGCCATGGGCAGAAGACAGTTTCCTTTTTCTTTTCTCCCAGTGCTGTGTCCTTCCCTATTGTCTTTGTGGAATGCTTTACCTTGACCTTATTTTAACCATTGTCCAAGCAGCTTTTGGTCCCTTTCCTGGATTTTACCGTTTATCAAGGCACAACTTCAGGGTTCACTTCTCTGCAGTGCTCACCTATTACCATTATTACATCAACATGCCACCAAGATATCATGCCTGCCTGGTCTGAGCTACCTTTTTTTTTTTTTCCTTTTTTTCTTTTTGGCCTAAGGTTTTAGCATGAAGCCAAAAGTCCCTCCAAAGCTCAGTGTGATTCCTAGGACTTGCTTACCTCGCTTGGATGTTGGGGCCAGGTGATCCAGAATAATGTGTCTGGTGACAGTTTACAGAGGCTATTGTGTCCATCTCATCTCCACACCTACATGTGGGGTGTTAAGTGTTTCCCATTTATATTCTTCTTGGTTGGTAGGGCCTAGGTAGTGCTGACTGCCCCCCCCCTTCCAGGCTGCCTGCTTGCTCATCCTTCTCAGGAAGGTCATCTTGTGTAGAAACACTTTTCGGTTAACTGTGGCAAAGCCGAACACTTCACTTCAGTCAGTATTTTCCACCTCCTTGTTTCTCATCATCAGAAATGACGTTCTCTGACCCACCTCACTTTTTAGTAAAGCAGAAGGGTGACAGTTAAGAATACAAAGGGAAGAGTCCTGACCGAGTAGCTCAGTTGATTAGAGCATGGCAGATTTGCTTTCCAGTCAGGGCACATCCAAGAATTAACCATTTAATGCATAAATAAGAGAAACAACAAATCTCTTTATCTCTCTCCCCTTCCTCTCTCTCTCTAAAATAAGTGTTTTTAAAAATAATGTAAAATAAAAATAAAAAAATAAAAATAATGTAAAAGGAAGAAAGAAAACAAAACACAGGAAAGCCTTATGTCAGACATCTGATCATTAGACAGTTGAGCAGTAATTTTTGCTTCTAAGTCATAAAGCTGAGATGTAAAGGAGATTTCGGGAACTTGGTGAAAGATTTCACTTGAGCAGAGATTTCTTGTCATTTCCCACATGGAAATTAAAAAGCTATTTGCTGTTTTTACTGGGAGATAGTTTCCTCTCATTTGTCAGCCTTCTAAGTTTCTCTTCTTTCAGAATGAGCAAGGATGATTAATTGCAAATTCTTTATTCACCTAAGGAAAGACTGTAAGCGAACTTTAGTTGTCACAGCATATCACCAATACCATTCTACAGAAAGACTCACCAAGTTCTCTTCCAGGGAAAAAGTGTGGTGAGCGACATAATGAGTTAGAAAAACCCTTAAAATATATCGGAACTCAATGTGCTTTGGTGGACATATTTCACTAATGCTAACTTAGTTTTTTTCCCCAAGGCAAATTAGGAACTGGGAGATGTTAAAATGTCCACTGCTTGTATCTGTGGCACTGGAATTACTGATTAGCTTGTGATAACCACAACCAAAGTGACTGTTGTTTCAAGTAAAAGGAGGGTAACCTCAAGGAATATGACCCAGAAGTTGTTTTAAAAAGGCATCCCTAGAAATCTGAGTCTTGTTAACTGAATTGTGTCAATATCAATTTCCTTTGATAATGTACATAAGATATCACTAGTGGGGGATGCAGGAGACTTTTCTGTACCTTTTCCCACCTAATTATGAGTCTATGGTTATAGAAAGATAAAAAGTAAAAACAAAATCCTGAGAAGAATAATGACCATTCCAGGTGTGACATTTCAGGTCTGAATTCCCTCCCTCCTTCTTTCTTCCCTACTTCCCTCAGCTATGCTATTGAGGTATATTTCACATACATAAGTCACCTATTTTAGAGTTGTTAATTAGTTTTTTCTGTTTTCATTGATCTATTCACAAAGTTATAGAGACATCACCACAATCTAATCCTAGAACATTTTCAACTATCCAAAAAGGAACTATAGGCATTAGATGTCATTTGTGAACCCCATCCCCCACCCCATCTGCATCATAGACAACCATTAATATCTTTGTTGTTGTTGTTAATCCTTACCCAAGGATATTTTTCCATTGATTTTTAGAAAGGAGAAGAGACAGAGAGAGGGAAATTTTGATGTGAGAGTGAGACATCAGTTGGTTGCCTCTAGGGTCGAGCCTGCAATTGAGGTACGTGCCCTTGACTGGAATTGAACCCATGACCCTTCAGTCCATGGGCCAGTGCTCTATCCACTGATCCCCACTGGCTAGGGCAATAATATGCTTTTTAAAAATTATATGTTTTTATTAATTTCAGAGAAAGAGGAAAGGATAGGGAGAGAAAAACATCAATGTGAGAGAGAAACATTTATTGGTTGCCTCCCAATTGCACCTGGACTGGGGACTGAACCTGAAATCTGGGCATGTACCCTGACCAGGAATCACTTGGTGACCTTTTGGTACACAGGATGACACTCAACCAATTGAGCCACATCAACTGAGCATCATTAATATGCTTTTTGTCTGTATGAGTTGGCCTATTCTGGACATTTAATGTAAATGGAGTCATACACTATATGGCCTTTTGTGACTGGCTTCTTTCATTTAGTATACTAGTAATGTTTTCAAAAGTTCATCCATGTAATAGCATGTATTGGTTCTTAATCCTTTTTTTTTTTTTGCTCAAATAATATTCCACTGTATGGATATACCACATTTTATGTATTTATTCACATTTAGGTTGTTTTAATTGTTTGGCTAGTATGAATAATGCTACTGTCAACATGTGTATATAATTTTGTGTGAACATATGTTTTCAATCCTCTTGGGGTACATACCTTAAGTATAGAATTTCTGGGGCATATGGAGACTATGTTTAACACTGAGGAACTGCCAAATGGTTTCCAAAGTGGCTGCACTGTTTCATACTTCCACCAGCAATGAATGAATGTTTCAGTTTCTCCACACCTCAGGTGTTTCCTAAACACTGTGTTTTTATTATGTTTACAAAATATTTCCTCTTGTCTTGGTAGGTGTGGGAGCATGGAGTTGAATGATAATTTGGAGGAAATGAAAGAAATGAAAATCAAAGAAATTATTTTCAGGTTGGCTCAGCATAATGCTGGAAACCTTTCAGCCTTGAGCCTACAAACCTTCCTGTTTGACTGGATATGACATTACCAGGAATTTTACTTTCCTGCTTTTATTCTCCCCGAGGAGAAAAAAAGAAATATGTACTTTCCTCAGCTAGACATGGAGGGTTCAAACAAACATAAAGGACCCCTGCGTTATTAATAATTCCAAGGGAACATGCACTTGGTTTATGCCCAGGTTTGTTTCTCTAAAATCATTCTCTTGGTGTTTCCTCTGCGCTGTTCTTCACCAGAGCGTAACTTAAGAGCTGAATCAAGGTTTGTTCAGTTGGTGTTTGGAAGAGAAACGGTGACTGGATGCTGGTCAGCTGGCTCAGGGCCGTTGGCAGGCCTGCCACAGGCCATGCTTTCTGCAGGATGGAGCCACTCAGGCTCTTAAAGGCCTGCAACAGGCAGTTTTGTTTGAATTTACCATCTGAGCTAAGAATAACAGGACCTTTTATAATTGCCATGGCAGTCAAGTCTGGAGATTCCGGAAGTGGCACAATGCATCAGCTAAGATAAGAAAGACCCCATCTTCTATGCTCTGGGCACCCCACCAGGGGGTAGGCTTTTTTATGTCAGTATATAAATATGACAACTCCTACTGTGTCCTGGCACTATTGGTTACTTTTGGTCACATATTGACAATAAACAAGTGGTTTTGCCTGCTGAAACCACTGTAACAGAGAAGGCCCGCCTCTTATGATTGCCCCTCTCACATCCCACCCGTTTTTATGCTTGCAGAGCAGAACTTGATGAATGATATTTGTTTGCAAGGGTAGATTCTCTCCAGATTTTCATTCGCATACCTAGTTTGAGCCCTTGACACTCTCCTTGTGGTAGAGTTCATTACTTTCAGGTAGAGTCTAGAAGGTGAGTGTTGGTCCCGAGGGCCTCTCCAGTGCTGTTTTAGCTGATCTCCTTGAGCAGTGACTAGCCATATTTCCTCTAAGAATTCCCTGAATGTTTTACTCAAATCAGGAGAGGACCCCATGTTTCTAGTTTCTCTCCTTTTCAAACTCCTCTCAGGCGCATTCATTCAGTGTGTCTTGGGTTATCTCTGTCAAATCAATATCTTGCTTCCATTAAAATGAGGTTGGGGGTGTGTGTATGTGTATAGGGGTGTGTGATTTGAACACCTGCCTACTTATTGCACCATGCAAATTCCCTACCCATTTCATTAAGCTTATATTTTAGATTAGACAAAAACAAGATTTTAAGTACATCAATTTCAAGAGTCAGTTTCATATCACCAGGAAGAATTTAAGATTAGGATAACAGTTGACGTGTTTTCTGTTGGCTAACCAATTGTGTAATTTCTGCAGTAGTTAAGGTATTTGACTTAATGATATCAGTTGGAACTATAAAGCACTTAATTCTAAATATATACAATGCATATATGTGTATTTCTTTTGCCTTGTTTGTGGCCCAGCCATGCTTTGACCAGATAGAGAGTTCATACACCTTCTCAAACTCCAAAATAGCCATGGAAGTTTCTAGCAGTTTTTAATTTAAAAAAAAAAACTGATCTTTAATACATATTTGTTCACCTTGCATTATGTTTGACCTGGTCTTGGGAGAAAGAGGACTACCTGAAAAAGCCTGGTTCTCATAGATGTGGGGAGTGGAAAACTGGCTCTTCCTAATTTTACATACACCTTTTTTATTACTGACCACAATAAACTCAAAGAGGCAGCCTGTCTGACCTGCCACATCTCAGGTTCAGTTCCCTGTGTCAGTGACTGATTTCTAAGGCAGTAAGCATTTATCAAGCATCAGTCATACAGCTACCTTCAACTTGAGTACCGTGAGTGGATTTAACTACAATACAACTTATCCACAGATAATCATCCTTCTATCTTCCTGTGATATTTTCACTTTTAATGAGCTTCTGATTATATCAGTGTGGATTTATAACTAGAGTTCTGAGTGAAATTTGAGATTCGATCTTCTAAATAAAACATGTCCTATGCTGTCCAGTATGGTAGTAAATAAGCTGTGCATGGCTATTTAAATTATTATTAGTTAAAATTAAATTCAGTTCCTCGCTCACACTGGTCACATTTCAGACCCTCATTAGCCTCATGTGGCCCTTAGACAGTGCAGATAGAACATATCCATCATAACAGCAAGTTGGCTGATTGTAGACTTTTCTCTACCCCAGAAGATCCAAGGAAGCCATTAATCACAGGGAAGGAAAAGTTTGCTCAGGTGCTGGAAAATTTCTGCTGTCTGTCCTGGGCTTAAAATGAGAAAAGTAGATGTGCCACTCGTGCTCTTTTTTATTCTGGGCAGTGTTTCCTGGCTGTGTGTGTGTGTGTGTGTGTGTGTGTGTGTGTGTGTGTTTTCAAAGGTCTGTGAATGGCCAGTAAACAGACTTGCTCATATTCAAATGAAAGTTTAATATTCTGAAACAGTATATAAATTATTATCTACTATTTCCTTACATTAGAACCAATACTTCTAATTCTAGGTTCAGGAGTGAGATGAGGGTAAGTTAAAATTTTACCAAGATTTGATTACCTTGAGGCTCTTGGGCATGGTTGTACCTTTCCCCACCTCCTTTGTTCCCTAGCTCTCACTCTCTCCCAAGCATTTCGGAGCCTTTCCCACTCTCTTTTCCCAGGTGCCTATATTCTTGCTTTCTTTCTCCTAAGTTCCTAGGCCCTTCTTTTGCCTCTGTAATTTGTTTCTTGAGCCAACACAGCTCAGCTGGCTTATTTCTTTTACCTCTTTGACTTTCTAAATAAATTTTGCTTACTTAAACAAAGATTTGATTATCACTATTGACCTGTTTTCTAATGATACATCTATGTATGAGTTTCATCTTATTCAGGTTTTGTCTTTTGGGGAGTTCAGTTTCATTTTGGTTTAAATGTATGCTCTTGGCTTTTTAGTTCTTTGAGGATAGTTTTAAGATTGGTTATTTGTTAAATTTATCTACCTTGAAATTTGAATTTATAAGTTATAATCCTATTTAATAAAAGAGTAATATGCAAATTGACCCCACCTCCACTATACCCACCAGCCACGTCCAACAGCCAATCAGAGCAAGCATGCAAATTAACCCATCCAAGTTGTCTAGGGCCACAGAGAGAGCAGGAGGGAGGCTTGGGTTGCCCCTGGCAATGCTTTCCAAGATAACAAAGTTTCAATGGCTGTGCAAGCAGAAGGCTTGGCCGCTCCAGGCTACAAAGTTTCAGTAGTAGAAGATAAATAAATCCCAGATACCAGAGCCTCCACTTGGGTTGCTGGGGCAGGGGTGCATGGGGGGGGAGTGCAGAGAGGCAGGGTGGCCGGCCTGCAAACTACTACAGGCCCCTCACCCAGGCCACCCCATGCCCAAGGGAACACCCACCCTGATCCAGGACACCCTTCAGGGCAAACCAGCTGGCCCCCACCCATGCACCAGGCCTCTATCCTATCTAATGAAAGAGTAATAGGCAGATTGACCATCACTCTAACACACAAGATGACTGTCCCCAGGTGGTCAAAAGATTCTGCCCCCATGTGAACACAAGAGGGCCACCAGAAGAAGGCCAGCAGGGGAGGGCAGTTGACAGGGACCAGGCCTATAAGGGAGGGCAATTGATCAAGCCTACAGGAGAGGGAAGTTAAGGGTGACCAGGCCAGCAGAGGGGATGACCCAGGCCTGCAGGGGAGGGCAGTTAGGGGTGACCAGGCTGGCAGAGGAGGGAAGTTGGGGACAACTAGGCCTGCAGAGAAGGGCAGTTGAGGGTGACCAGGCCTGCAGGGGAGGGCAGTTGGAGGGGGCCAGGCCTGTATAGGAGGACAGTTAGGGGTGACCAGGCCTGCAGGGGAGGGCAGTTAGAGCCAATCAGGCTGGCAGGGGAGCAGTTGGGCATCAATCAGGCTGGCAGGGGAGCAGACAGGCATCAATCAGGTTGACAGGGGAGTGGTTAGGGGGTGATTAGGCTGACAGGCAGAAGCAGTTAGGGGCAATCAGGAAGGCAGGCAGGTGAGCAGTTGGAACCCAGCAGTCCTGGATTGTGAGAGGGATGTCCAACTGCCTCGGGCCTAAATGGGCAGTTGAACATCCCTCTAGAGGAACCAGATTAGAGAGGGTGCAAGCTGAGTTGAGGGATTGCCCTCCCTTCCCCATGCATGAATTTTATGCACCTGGCCTCTAGTGTCATTATAAGTTCATCAATTATAGAAACATATAATGTTTGGTTTGAATATGAATTTGGTCATCATGTGTTCTGATTCATCCCCTATATTGGCTTCTTGTTCTCAGGATTCTGTTTTTCTTGAATGCCTTTGGTGCCCACTTCTTTACCTCAGAGACTATGTATGGTAGTACATCTGGATATATATTTTTCATTCTTAACTGTGGTCCAACATCTTGCTCCAAATGCATACATTTGCCTTTTCTGGGTGCTAGCCATAAACTGTGTTTGAACACAAGAGTGGTTTGTGCTATGAATGTGGCTATTTGTTTTGAAAATACACATTTTCCAGAATGGCATCCATTGGCTGTCAATGAACCACAATGAAAAGCATTGTCTTGGCATCAGTTCTTGATTTTAAGCATTTGAACCATGTTTCAAGGCTTCTCCTCCTGGGATTTTGTTTTACCAGAAGCTTCTGGCAGGAGATAGATTAGTCTGAGGAAAAGATCCATAGAAGTCAGACAATTGATGTACCTATTCTCTACATGTCGTGGAACTTAACTAAATTTTAAACTCATAAAGGGCAATGGCAAAATTTTTTTTAAGGTTTTATTTATTTCAGAGAGGAAGAGCAAGGGAGAGAGAAAACATCAATGATGAGAGAGAATCAATGATCAGCTGCCTCCTGTACACCCTCCTACTGGGGACTGAGCCTGCAATTTGGGCATGTGCCTTGATCAGAAATTGATCTTTAACCTCCTATTTTATAGGTCGATGCTCAACCACTGAACCACACTGGCTGGGCTCTCTTTTATTAACCAGAAGAATAGCAGTTGAGAGAGAGAGAAGATCGAAGAGAGAAAGATTTTCATTTAATTGAGAGGCATTTGTCCTAAAAATATAATAATGAGGGCCCTTTCCATAGAGTCTAGGAGTGAGCTATGGTACTCAATAGCATCCTGTGTCACTTTCAAGGTGACATGTATATACATAGGCTGGCACTCACTGCCCCCAGAGTTAGCAAAGTTATGGTTTCTACCTTTCCATATCTTTGGCTATGTTTCTGTTAGATTATTTTCCCACTTCCAGGCTTTAATAAACATGTACAGTATAGGTCTATAGAATTTCCAGTGAAACAACTAACTGCTGTTTTCAGTTAAAATATTTCTTTCTCCATAGTTAATATATACTACACCTTCAAAGTAATTCTCTTATGTTTTATAATCTTAGCATCTGATGCTTTATACAAGCTCCCTTGCACATATCGATGTGCTTTTAGAAAGTGAACCACTGTACTGAAATAGATTTACATGTGAACAGGAAAGGTGTGGTGTACCTTTCATTTCCTTCCTTCTTTTCCTCGCTCCTGAAAATGTGCTTTCAGTGAAGAGGGGGAAGTCTCTGGCTCTCCATTACAGACCACCTATGTAGGCTACCTTCTTGTTCTCCTCCACTGTTTAGCGGAGACAGCTGGCAGTGAGATTGGGCAATTCCTGTTTGGGGGAAGGTCCTGAGGATCTGTTGGGGATAGTCAGGTATCAGAAGTGTGATTGCAAGTTTAATCTGTTCCAACAGAACATTTTTATAGTGTACATCTTATACTGCATAAAGAACCGTGGGAGAGTTCACACATGGGCATGATGGTCGGGAGGTATCTGTAACCTCATATCTGGGCCAGTTTTCCCAGCATTCCAGACCAGATCTGGTGCTCACTGTTCACGCTGTAAGTTCTTCCACTGAACTTGACTCTTCTTGAGAGCAAGATGGGAGGGATCTTGTTTACTGTCCTAACATCCCCACTGGACTCTCATCTGCACACCCAGGACTATTAAATGGTGATACTGCCAAAGGCAGGTTGTCAGTGACTTCTTAGGCCCAGTCATCTCCACCAAACTGTGTCTCTGTCTCATACTCAAACAGCTGAGGCAGCACTGTTATTTTTGCATGATCAAAAGGACATTCCCATATGACTCCTCTCTGCTGTTATACAGTGAAATGTGATCCTTTGATACTTTCTTTTTTTTTCATTTTGCACTACCATTGTAGTTATATAATTGTACATAGCATGGAAAAATGAAGTAAGGCTGAATTTTTCTATCTGCCATTGGGAAAAAGGTTTGCCTCAAATAGGGGCAGCACAGAACATAGAACCGGGCTACTATTAGATGCCCCTTACATATTTTTTGAAAAACTGCTGAAATTGCAGCATATTTTGACTCACAAGTTGTTTTTTTCTACCACTTTCTTTCTTTGTTCATCTTAAGTTGGGGGAAACTTAGATGGTGATACTGAAATCTTTTAAATTTTGGCATGATAGGAAAGTGTAATCACAATTTCAACATTCTGTAATTCTCTGTTCATCTTTATTTATGGAAAAAATATTTATTATAGTGGTTCTCACTGACACAATTCCAAGGACCAAGTCGTTTCTCATGCCATAAGTTAGATATTAAGATATTTTACCTAGAGGTAATATCAGTTTCTTACAGAATTTAGAAATTACATTCTTGTCCTTCATCTCCCAACCTCACACCTTTACTTACAAGAGAAAACTAAAGGGTAAGTTGAATTACTTTTGGTTGAAATTGGTTTTGAGCATCACTTGATTTGATAATATCTGGAAATTCACTTAACTCAAACTCTTTTGTCTTCCCACACATTTCGAATGAATGCTAAAAGGAAAATAACCTCTGTAGAAGCAGAAGGGTTATTTTTAGATTGCACTCCTATATTTGGGCTGCATTACTCAGATTTTATTCCCGCTGGGCCCGGGTCATATTTATGTGTACTATGCTTGATGGATTTTCCTTATTTGTCTCTTTATCCAGAACCACCTGGAAGCCAGCACACTCAGTACACATGTCAGTTTGTAATCTAAATAAATCTTGTGTCTTCTTTGTGGTCCGTTTTCTTCTGCCCTTCCCCCAAAGATCAACAGGTTACTTTATTTTGGATTTACCGCTAGTTTCAAGTAATTTATTTTTCCTAGTTACCATTGGTAGAATGAATACTCTCTCTCCATTTCCCCCATCCCTCAGTTCTAAAACACCTTTCTTTTCCATTTTAACAATATATTACATTTAGAAAATGTTAGAGAAGTGGTCTGAGAATTTGATTGTTAATATTCATGGCACTGATTAGCCAGCAAGTTTTGAAACTAAGAAGCATTTAGTGGGCTCATTTGGAAAATTCCTCAGTGGAAACCTTTTTGCCCAACCTGATATGTCACCAGTGGAGGTTATTGATTTAATATGTTTACTGAAGACACTCCCAGTTTTGATTGAGTAGAGGATGCTTCTTGTCCTTTGTTCTCCATTACATGTGAAGATTTTTCTGACACCAGTGAATCATTTAGCTTTTGTTTTTGTTTTGTTTTTGGTAAGTTATATTATTTTTATTTCTGTAAGTAAAAAAACATGCAAATATGATGAAAAGGAAGACCTACATTTACTTGAATCTGACCTGAACCTTTGTGTATTCATTCTGCTCTCAATTTTGAAGTAAATACAGTAGAAATATTCCTCCATTTGTTTACTTTTATCGGATAGTCAATAGTGTGGTCCTGAAGTTTAAAAACTTGGTGAGAGTAATTAAGCAGGTTGTTTAAAACCTGCTTAATTAAACTTCCTGGTTGAAATTTGAAGCAAGGAGGCTTAACCCTACCACGTGGGCCAGCTTCTGTTCTTAGCAAGCCCTGAGAGACCCTTCAGCAAAGCCATGCTCTGGGTGGTGGTTTCCATCTTATGGGTGGCCGTGGCTATTTTCCTGCCTATAAATAGTTCACTATGTTGGAATGCATGTCAAATAGCTTTCTTCCTCACCACCCATTTTAATAGCAGAATGTTTGAGATAATGGAACAGTGTGAGAGGGATAAATTTAGCTCTGTCAACTCACTAGTGTAAACCTTAGTTGATTTTAAGTTTAAGGCCCATCATTAACTCTCTTCCCCCTGCAAATAGAGTTTCTGCTGTGATATAGATGAGGCAAACCACTATTTCTCTGTGGAACTGTAGAAAAATTGGTGGGCCTCTTTATCACTTCCTTACAAACAGATCCTCACAGGTAGTGGGGGGGGGACTAGACTCATGTAGCCTATGTTATCTAGACTCATGACTTGGATAGTACAGAGAGTAGGGTAACTGGAAGCAAACACTGCAGTGGAGTGAACAGGCTGGTGGTATGGATATTGGGGCTGAAGCCTCTTTTACAAATGGGAGGCAGTAGTGTTCCACAGTGAAACATGAAGCCTCTTCCTGGGGTTGGGTTTTTTTCTTTTCAAGCAAATTAAACACTTAAAAAATAGAACAGGTATTAATTAAGTTGATTAGAGACTTCCAAGTCATGTGAATTTAAGCATGATTCTGTGGCACACTGGACTCCTTTCATCATTCTATCATAAGAATAAAGTTTATTTTCTGTTGAACAACTGTATACTTGCTGTCAACATATCTTTTGCTGCTTACAATGATGTAGAGGTTAAAACCAATTAAATTAAAATATTTCTAGCAGCTAGGTAATGTACCTGAGCATGGGAAGGAAAGCAGTCATTCATTTTGCACAACACAAGAATATTAATTTCTACCTATCTCCCATTTTTCTTGGACATGTGGCACACCATCTTCTATTTTCTCAGTTTAAAAAAAATCTTTATTGTTGAAAGTATTACAGATGTCCCTCTTTATCCTCATTGAAATCCACCTTTATATTTTTTTAATCCTAACCGGAAGATATTTTTTAAATTGATTTTTAGAGAGGGTGGGCAGGAGGGAGGAAGACGAAAGACACACACACATCTACTGGTTTTCTCCTACATGTATCCTGACCTGGGCCAGGATTAAGCCTGCAACCCAGGTACATGCCCGTGACTGGGAATTGAACCCATGACCCTTCTCCTCCAGCTGATGCTCTAACCACTGAGCAAAACTGGTTAAGGCCATTTTCTCATTTTTTAATAGAAATGCAAGTCCAAGAATTATTTTACCTTCCTTCTAATCTATAATAATAAGATGGAAACCACCACCCAGAGCATGGCTTTGCTAAAGGGTCTCTCAGGGCTTACTAAGAACAGAAGCTGGCCCACGTGGCAGGGGTAAGCCTCCTTGCTTCGAATTTCAACCAGGAAGTTTAATTAAGCAGGTTTTAATTAATTAGGCCAGATGTCCTTCCTGATGACCTTCTGGGCGAAGCCAGGGCTGCAAGGGAAGCCTGGGTTCCAAGTACCTGCCAGCAGCCTGAAGGAAGCCTGGGTTCCGGGTGCCAGAGGGAAGCTGGTGCCGGCAGCTGGGGGCAGGAAGGCCTATCTTGCAGAAATTTTGTGAATTGGGCCTCTGGTTCTTCTATAAGGAAAAATAAAAGTGCAAGCAACAATGCTAAAAAATGGCAACTGACTACTAGCCTTGGTGTGAGAGAAAGAATAGGGAGTGATGGGACCATGGCAAACTGTGCACCAGACTGGTGCTGCTAGGAAATGAAAGTCTTGTGTTAATAAAATGCCCACATATTTGGCAATTAATAAAACAACATTTTTAAACATTATAATTTTTAATTAATTGTTTATTTTTATTGATTTTTTAGAGGGAAGCGAAGCAGGTGAGAGAGAGAGAGAAAGGGAAAGAGATATCAGTTCGTTACCTCTCATACACACCCAAATTGGGGATTGAACCCACAACCTTCTGGATGATGCCCTGACTGGAAATCAAACCTGTTACCTTCTGGGATGATACTCCAACCAACTGAACCAGACTGGCCAGGGCGAAACATTATTTTTTAACAAGACTGTTTGGTCTAGTGGTTAAAAGTTTGGCTCTGAGCTGGAACTCCAGTGTTCAAATCTCAGTCGCACCATTTATTCACTGTGTAACCTTGGGCAAGTAAACTTAGTTTTAAGCCTCAGGTCCTTGCTATAAAATGATGCCAATAATAAAAACCTGTGGGCTTGTAGGTAGAACTTAATGAGATAATTCATTAGAAGAATTCAGTGCCTAGCCTATAGAAAGTGCTTAATAAATGTTAGCTGCTACTATATTTTCAATTAACACCGAGTAGGTCTAAGAAAGTATATCGCCAGACTACCAATATGCAACTTCTGTTTAAGAGCATAGACATTGGGCGTTTACTTGATCTTTGGACAAGTTATGTAATACCTTTGAGCCTTTGTTTCTAATCTGTTGTAAGTATGGCACAATAGTACCTACTTCAGAGTTTAATGATGATTCAGTGAGATAAGGCATGTGAAGTGATTGGCACAGTTGGTAAATATACTACTTATTGAGCACTTAGTAAAGTATCCACCAGCCCCAGGGTTAATACTATTTTATCCCCATTTTATGGAGGATGAAACTGATTGCAAGTTAATTCTCGGAGTTGTGCAATGGCTTTTCTCTAGTATTGCTGCTACTTAAAGGTTCACACTTTGGCATATTTCTCAAAGCTGTTCTTATATAGCCTGTTCCAATCTGCTTATAAACATCTATACTGTCAACACACAGTGTTCACCATGAGAGCTTGTTCTGCTGATCCATGCATTGTCAGGTCTTAGAGACAATGTCATCCCTCCAGAATATCTCATAACTAATTTTTCCTTCTAACTTTAGGTTGTTCACTGAGAGTCATGGTTTTATCAGAGCATTTCTTTCTTGGCCTTTCTTCTGAATGCCCTTGACTTCTTTCATTCTTGGATCTAAAAACGGAAAGTTGTCTTTTCAGATTCATAAATCCTCTAAAAATATTGCAGGTGAAAGGGCATTAACACAGCAGATTGATATGGTGGCTGTTCACCAACATATTGAAATCCAATCCTTCATTCAGTTTGGAGATGGTAAATGAAGCCATATGGTACATCTTTACAGGCTTTTAAGGAATATTGTGTTTTGTCCAAATCAGTCAACTACTTTGAAAGATTTCTTGTAGTTCATGCCCATACACCGGGGTGGTGAGGAAACAGACCTTACTTCATCCAATGAATAGCCTAGTGGGCTTAAGAAAATAGACTTAATTATGTTTAATAATGGGAAATTCCCTTCCTTTATAAAAACAAATCCCATTTAAAATGGTCACTTCATGTCTTTACAATGAGAAGAGCAGTCAATCTCTTACGGGGTGTGGGGATTAGGTAATTGCTTCCTTGGGAAGAACTGTTTCTAGTAAGGTGTTCTTTCTTGGGAGTTGTTAGACATTTGAGGCTTCAGCTAATTTTGAGCAGATCGAAAGGAAGAAGTGACAGAATGAGGCTGCCAGAACAATTCTTAGACTTTGATTTGTTTTCTATCTAGTACTATTTTAAAACCTAAGGATCTGATTATGGAAATTTATTAGGCTCATGATTCTGTTTATTGTTACTCATTGCACATGGTCTGGCCCCTGCTGACCCCTTTGACCTTGCTTGCCTCGGACCTCTTTCTCTTGTCCACTATACTTCAGGTACATTAGTCACATTTTTGTTTCTTGAGCAGGCCTAGTATTTCCTCCACTTAAGCCTTTGCTATTCTCTCTGCATGGGACAATCTTTAGATTGTCTTCTCGTCATTCAAATAGCAGTTCCAGTGTCATCTACCTGGCTGTCATCATCATGACTTTGCATCTGCTAAAGAATCCTACCCCTTGAGAATCCTTGGCCATACTCTTAATATCTATCCTGTTTTATCTATCTGAAATTAGAGGGTTGTGTTTGCCTCTGTCCTCTCCCTAGAATATGACTTCCGTGAAGATGGGGTATCATTTTTCTGATTCAATGATGGACCTCCAGCACTGAGAACAATTCTCAAAGGCAGTTAATATATATTTGTTAAATGAATTAATCCATTTATTTTTAATGTGAATATTTTTGAAAACATCCCCAAACTTCTTGCTTCATGTATTTAATGTAGACCAGAGGGTCAGCAAACTTTTTCTATAAGGTGGTAGGTTATAAATGTTTTGGGTTTTGGGGGCTAAATATCTCTGTGGAAATGACTGCCATAGACAATCTATAATTGTGGATATGATCTAATAAGACTTTATTTACAAAGACTGTTGGTAAAGAAAGGGGTACCACATTTGGCCCGTGAACTGTAGTTTGCCTACACCTCGTGCAGAATCCATAGGTTTTAACCTACACATTCTGGAATATATGTGAGAGAGTGTGGGATTTGAAGAGCAGCTATCTTTTATTTTTTTAATGTATTTTTTATTGATTTCAGAGAGGGAGAGAGAGATAGAAACATCAATAATAAGAGAGAATCCTTGATTGGCTGCCTTCTGCATGTCCCACACTGGGGACTGAGCCTGCAACTTGGGCATATGCCCTGAACGGGAATTGAACCATGACCTACTGGTTCATAGATCAATGCTCAACCACTGAGCCACACCTGTCAGGCAAGAGCAGCTGTTTTAATTGGAGGCTCAGTTCACTTGGTTTACAACCAGGAGCTTATGAACATCTATTCCTATTCTGCTAGAAGAGAACATATAGTAAAAATTATTTGTAGCATGATAGAAACATTCCAAAAGAGTGACATTTTTCAAATTAGTCATGATGCCCTCACAGTAACAACCGAACAGCAAACTGCACGGGTTGACAAGGCCAGCAGGGGGAGGAATACATATTAGCAGTGGTGAGGGGATTGCTCAGGCTGGCCTGCGCCCTCTCAGTCTGGGAGACCTCAGGGGATGCCCTCAGGGAGCGGGCCTAAGCCATCCTTAGCACTGCCACAGAGGCAAGAGAGGCTCCTGCCACTGCCGCTGAGCTCGCTAGCCAATGGCCTGGCTTCTGGCTGAGGGGCACTCGCCCTGTGGGAGCACACTGACCACCAGGGGGGCAAAATCCTGCATTGAGCATCTGCCCCCTGGTGGTCAGTGCACACCATAGCAACTGGTCATTTAGCTTCGGTCGATTTGCATACTAGCTTTTTATTATATAGGATTGTTGTAACAGAAAAATTACGTACTGATCCAGCATTGCAGTGGAAATACCAAGAGGAATATTTATAAAAATTAAAAATTGAATAAGTTTATTTTGACCACCCTTGGCCAATCTAAAGCCAACATAGGATTTAGTTTAGGCCAATGCAGCAAATTTAGGAAGTGGGAGCATCTGAAATTTTGGAACACTTTATGCAATTTTCTTCTGAAGGAAGCATAAACTCAAGGATATCTATATGCTATTATTCATTTTGAAAACTTGAATTTATTAAATATTTTGGGGTTTGTTTTTTTTTTTCCACCAGGATTGGCACAGGACCTGTTGTCTTTAGTAAGACACTACCACATACTACTACTACCCTGTAGTCAAGAAACTGTTGGTCCCTTGGATCTTTCCCCTTCTCCCCAAACTGTTGGTCCCCTGGACCTTTTCCCTTTTCAGATGCAGGAAGCAGCTGGTCAGTGGAAAGTCTCTCTGAACTAGCTCTTTCAGTTATTTGAAGGATCACAGATTCACAGATGATATGCTGCATAGTTTGTCTCTGGAATTGGTTTTCTACTTTTCTTCTTTGAAAGAGTTAGAGAAAATATATTCAAAGTTGACTCGTTCTACTAAACAGCTAATTAAATTGTTAAAATCTTTTTGTTGTTGTTAATCCTCACCTGAGGATATTTTTCCTTTGATTTTTTAAAGAGCGTGGTAGGGAGGGAGAGAGACACAAAGAAAGAAACATCGATGTGAGAGACACACATTGATTGGTTACCTCCTGTAAAGGGCAAGGGATCCAGCCTACAACTGAGGTATGTGCCCTTTACCAGGAATTGAACCCTTGACCCTTCAGTCCATGGGTTGACACTCTATCACTGAACCAAACAGACTAGGGCTAGATTGTTAAAATCATAATGAAATCCTAACAATCTATACTAATAAAAGGGTAATATGCAAATTGGTCATGACGCCCTCACAGTAACAACCAATCAGCAAGCTGCATGGGGTGACAAAGCCAGCAGGGAGTTAGCAAGGGACGACCAAACAACTGACCAGCAGGCTGTGTGGGGCTACCAGGCTGGGAGGGGGCTTAGCAAGGGATGACCAAACTACTGACCAGCAGGCTGCATCGGGTGACCAAAAAGCCAGCAGGGGGAGCAGTAAGGAGCGACCAGGCTGGGAGAGGGGGACAGTCAGGGGTGACCAGGCCAGCAGAGGGGGACAATGAGGAGTAACCAGGCCAGCAGGGGGGAGGGGGAGTGGGCAGTTAGGGGCAATCAGGCTAGCAGGCAGAGGTGGTTAGGGGTGATCAGGCTGGCAGGGGGGTGCAGTTAGGGGCGATTGGGTAGGCAGGTGAGGAGCCAAATGCCCCAAATTATAAGAGGGATGTCTGACTGCTGGTTTTGGACCGATCTCAAGTATCGGGCCAAAACCGGCAGTTGGACATCCCCTGAGGCATCCTGGATTGGAGAGGGTCCAGGCTGGGCTGAGGGGACGCGCCCCCCCCCCCACCATGCACGAATTTCATTTACCAGGCCTCTAGTATTACATAAATAAAAATGTTCATATACATTTTTATTTTTGGTTTAATTTACCTACCAATCAATTTTTTAAATTGTTGAAAACACGTTTTACAGGGTTTTGAGATTCGTTTGGGAGTTTAGGTAACCCACTTTTCAAGAATTCATTTAGAATCATTTTTTGAGTCTCCTTTTAATTGCTATTTCTTCAAATTAGTCTGTGACTGAGGAAGTCATTTAATCTATTGCTTCATTATCTATAAAATGAAGATCAGATGAATTTTAGTTAAGCACATTTGCCAGTTCCAGTTTTATTGTAAATGGAAAAATTAGTGAAGCCCATATATCCATTTGAAGCTACTAGCATGCTTTTAGATGATATATTCATAAATTGCTTTTCCTTCAAAACTAAATGGTCTGTTTAGAATGACTGAGGATCTAATTGAAACTTTGAAGAGTAGGATATTTGTTCTTTACATTGCTATCATTCCATCAGTGGGTATGAAGGCTATTTAGAGAGAAATACAGGGGCACAAATGATTCATGTTCTTAACATAATGGCTCAGGACCTAGTAAAATAAGTGTCTTGGATGTCTTTCATCAGTTTTGTTTGTCTGTTTTATGAGATGTCTTTTTGATCTTGTGAATCAAAGGAAGTTCAAGGAAGTCCAGCAGCATCCCTGTTCTCAGCTAGACTCAAATGGAACCCAGAATCCCCAGGATGTTTCTAACAGGGAGCAAGCAGGCAGCTGGCTTGTAGGGCCTTCCTTTGGCTCCAGTAAGATGTAACAGTTCTCTAAAGGCCCATTCATATTTCATCTTTTAAAAATTTTTTCTGAGGTCATCCTAATTGGAAGTGCCCTTTTTGTCCTCTAAATCCTTATAGTACTTAATACCTCTTTTGTGGCGTTTATATCGGTTGCTCTGTATTTTGTTGGGTTCACGAGTCTCTCCTCTGCTAGATTGTAAGCTCCTAAATGACTGGAACCAAGTGTGATTTCTCTTACTGTTTCCCACCCTATTGGGACTGTCTTGGACATCGTTAGTTTATCCTTCCTCTGTGTTCTCAAAGTACATCAGCAGGTCAGCCTCTCTCTTTTATCTACTTAATTTCTGAAAGGCACAGGGTACAGCTTGTCCCATTTTATATTCCTAATTTTTCACATATAATCCCTGATAAGTAGCTGCTTAATTTATGTGAAGATGAATGAAAGATTGAGTATAGCTGTAGTTGATTCAATAAAACACTGGAATGTCTACATTTGTATGATTTATTTATTTATTTATTTATTTTTTGCTGCTATAGACACTTTTCGGAAGTATAATGCATTGCCCTTTAAAATGTCAAATGTGTTGATAACACATAGTAGTCATCTATTTCAAAAATAATGTAAGTGATGTTTCTTCCATCATAACCTTTTAGCAAAGAGTCTCAGGCTGCTCTTTGTTAGATGATTCTAGGTTGGGCAGGTTGGCATTGCAGAATATTGTAAAAAGGATGGTCTGGTCCAATAGGTGTGGCTCAGTAGTTGAATGTTGACCAATGAACCAACAGGTTATGGTTTGATTCCCATTTGGGGCATATGCCCGGGTTGCAGGCTCGATCCCCAGTGGGGTATGTGTGGGAAGTAGCTAATCAATGATTCTCTCTCATCATTGATTTTCTATCACTCTCTATCCTCTCCCTTCCTCTCTGAAATTAAAAAAAAAAAAACGATGGTCTGAATTCAAGTTCCTACTCTGCTATTTAGGAGTGGTTTGACTTTGTGGAGGTCACTTTAGTGCTCAAAGCCAGTTTCTCATCTGTAAACTCAAAAACAATATCTGAGTGTCGGTGCCTCTCTCTTCATTTCTCAGAGTTGTTGGGAAAATCAATTGATATGGTACATACAATACTTAGAAAATTATAAATTATCTTGCAGAGGAAGTACACCATTACATATTATGAAATAGGCTGACACCCTATGGTTTTAACACATTTTTTGTGGTTATATAAAATAAGTAATCTAAGCTATAATTAGGACAGTTGGCTGTTACCCAAATAGGGGCTTCAAATTCCACCTGTTATACCCAAATCCTGAAAAAAAGGATAGTAGCCCTATTAGTTAAACATAGTTTCCTTATTGCCATGGTAGCTCTTTTTCTAAATGGAGAAAGAGATGTAACTAATGAATTATATGCTCAGAGCATTAAATTTCATTCACCCCACTCATTCCTATTCCAGTTTCTTCATCTACTTCTTTCTCACCTCCCACAGTTTCATACCTTTACCTTTTAAGGCTCTGTAGTAAAATTTTCAGATTCTTGATACTTTTCTTAAATTTTGCCTTGTATGCTTTCTCCCACCCCTGCCCTTGTTATATTTCTCCCCCTCCTCCTCCTCCTCCTCCTCCTCCTCCTCCTCCTTCTCCTCCTCCTCCTCCACCTCCTCCTTCTCCTCCTCCACCTCCTCCTCCTCCTCCTCCTCCTCTCAAACTCTACTCCTGTAGACAGAGTTAGAGATAAATGGCTAAAATTTTGGAATGTGGCCTGTCTTTGAGAAAGAGAGTTGGTGGTTATTTCTGAATGCTCCCTGCTTAGCAATGATTATGACTTACATTCTACTAACTATATCTTTTCAGCATCATACATACCAAAACTTGCATTATTTCAAAGTTTCGAGGTATAAGTCCCCCATAGGCTTATTTAAGATTCCTAGAAAGTCTGCCTGGCAAACTTTGTTTCCAAAAATAAGAACACTTTGAGGAAAGAAGTGCTACATTATTCATACTGATTTGTGGGCAGCAAAGTCTTTAGAGCCTTCCCTAAAATGAGACATTTGTCTGGATTTATGGCTTGATTATTAGGTTGATTCTTAGATATAATAATACAGCTTAAAAGAGATGAGGAGGTATGGTGTGGAGAAAGAGAGTGGGCTTGGATGAGACTGACAGGATTTAACTCTTTGCTAATACCTTCTAATTCTATGAACTTTCTTTATATCTTATTTTCATTATTGTGACACTGGCATATCTTCTTTCCAGCATGACGGTACAAATTAGTCAACGTTGCACATCATCTCTTACACTTTGGAGGTTCTCACTAAGTGGGAATTTCATTTCCTTTAGTTAAATGGAGCATGAATCAGGGTCTTTTACATTGTTAAGGGACAGATACCCCATTTAAACTGGCCTAAGGGAAAAACATTCACTGAATTGTGCATTGGGAAGTTCAAGGGATACTTGACTTGTGACTCAGCAGGATCTAGTAGTTAAATGATGTCATTGAAACCTCTTCATCTCCCCACCCACTTTGTCCCATCTCAGTTCTACTTTTGCCTATGCTGGCTTTGTTCTTGGACAGTTTCCAACCCATAGTGGGAAAGACAGCTATTGTAAATTCCAGGTGTATGTGGTCCTTATGTCTCATGATTCCAAGAAAAGGAAAGTAACCTTTCATCTGCACTATCTAATCACATAAAGACCTATGGACTTCTTTGTGTGGTGTGACCACCCTAGAGGAGTCGCTTTGTCCAGAAGATGATGTACCATGATTGGTCAAGCCAATGCCATGTGTCCATCTCTATGGATAGAGAGGCAGAACCCTTTAGTTGCTATCCCATTAGAATCATGTAGAGAAGGAGATGAAGTAATTCTCAGAGGTGTGCAAGGTAGAAAATAGGTAAGGGACATGTCTATTAGAGGTAGCGATAAGAAATCTCAAAAACAGGTACAGCATACTCTCAAATTGTAGTGTGTGTGTGTGTGTGTGTGTGTGTGTGTGTGTGTGTGTTTAGGTTGATTATCTATGAACATCTCTGTCTTGCTTGTTTTTCCAGTATGTTAACCAGCATGTTTTTCCACAAAGGGACTGCCTTTTGCCTTTTATGTGCCACCACCCAGTGAGGTGCATAGTGTTTATAAGAGGAGTAACCAAGAAGGAGGCAGGAACCAGGTTAGCAAAGCATTGGTCACAGCTTTATTTATTGCTGATGAATCCGAGAGAGACTTAACGAAAACAGATCTTCCTGGTTGATTATGTTCATGGAATGGAAAGTGGTACCTGTAAGGTAAATAGAAGGAGAAAAAAAGATGTGGGGCATAGGAGCAAGGTGATGGTCTATATATGGAAATCATAATTAAGTAAGAATCAAACATTTTTGGTCATTTCTTTAAGTAGTACCAATAGATTGAATGTTCCCTTGAAATGCAAAGCCTAACTTTCTTGATTCTTTTTAAATTTTATTTTGAGGTTTTTTTGAGTGTTATAGTTCTTCTTACTTTCTTGTCCCTCTTCCTAAAAAGATAGGAATGTTTGCCTTCATCTTTTGTGAACAGCTGTTATGCTTCCATTTGGTGCCCTTTTGTAATTTATACTTTCTATTACTGTATTTTTTGCTCTTTTAAGATTGGTTCAGAAGCCATGAATGTAACAGGATACACTGTACTACTATTTCAATAGTTTTAGAATCCAGATTTAGGAAGCAGGACTTTGAGATTACTAAAACAGAACAAAAATATTTAATTAGACACTTCTAGTCTTGTATATACTGTTCCTTGGGCTGCCACCTGGAGAGTAGATGTTCTGAAGATAAAGAGAGCAATTTTTACTTCTATTACAAAAAATACAGTGAATTTAAATAGATTCTGAATTGTATTTTGGGGGAAAATGAGTAGCTGTGCATTCTGTTACTGTGGTGATGCGATGGAATTGTGTTGATAAATAGTATTGTCTTTAGTAAATGGTTTGGTATCCTTCCCTCTTTCTCCTCCCCTTCCCCCTTCTAAATTACAAGTTTAAAGGAAAAAAGTCATTTCTCATATTGGTGTTTTGCAGTTGAACAGATTGTTTTCATTTTGAGATCTAGCAATTGTAGGGTTGGGTGCGGTGACATGGAAAAGTGCAGAAATGAAAATATTGTGTGAAGCAAGGTCAGATCATAGATATTCATTGACAGTGGACTCCATTCCTAGGAGAACAAAGGATAATTGCTTATCTTTTTGATCAATCCAAATGACAAATATAGAGCACAGTGAAAATGTCTGGTATATTAAAACAGGTTGATAACTGAAAGTTATTTTTTAAACATACTTGTTTACAAACAGATGTAGCTAAACCTTTTAAACATTAACTTGATATTCAAGGTGAAAAAATGTGGTCCAAGAACATGTTAAGAAAATTAGCCATGGCCAGGTGACTCAGTTGATTGGAGCATCATCGCATACACTAAAAGGCTGTGGGTTTGATTCCTGGTCAGGGCATATACATGCTAGATTGCAGGTTCATTCCTTACTTGGGTTGCATAGCAACCATTCAATGTTTCTCTCTCTCCTTCTCCCTTCCTCTCTCTAAAACCAATAAACATATCCTCAGGTGAGGATTAAAAAAGAAATACTAGAAGGACTAAGATACAAAAAAGTTCCCTTCCCCAGTTTCTATTTTATTTTATTTTAATACTTTTATTGATTTTTAGAGCAAGAGGTATGGAGAGAGAAAAAGAAATAGAAACATCCACTTGAGATTCAATGTTTGGCTGTCTCCTGTAGGACCCTGCTGGGGATCAAGCTCAAAACCTGGTCATGTGTCCTGATCCGGATGCAAAGGATGATGCCCAGCCAACTGAGTCATACCAGCCAGGGCTCCAATCTCCATTTTATTTTCCAGAAGGAGATACTCTTTATGTACTTTTGTATCTATTTTTTATCAAATGTTAGACAACTTTTTCTGTGTTTTAATAAGTATATCTTTTTTACCTTTGTGATATGTCATATTTATTATGCAATTTGAACTTTTTAATATAATTTAGAGTTTTTAATATGAGAAAAAATAACCTATTCTTTTCATGGCTTTATAGTTTTTCATTCTGCAGAGTTACACTATGTCATTTAACTGGTCCTATATTGATAACTTCCCATATTTAGCCACTTAATGATTTTTGGCGATTTAACGATATTCCTGAGGATATGAAATCCAAACATTAACCCTAAGTCCAACTACTCCATACTTGGTAAAGCAGTCCAAATAATAATTTAAAACAGGGCCTTTCTTGGTATCACACTCAGAATAAATTTTGCAAGAGAAGGAGTCTGCTTAGTATCTAGTCTTGAATTACTCAATAAAGCAATTACTGTCCTCACCTAATTATATAGAAAATATAAGAGTTGGGTGGAGTGGGCACATTGGACAGTATCAGCTTCCTTCACACTTCCTTTTTGATGACTGGAATTACTTTTTTTTTTTTTTGGCTCAGGTTTAAGTCAAGAGTGTGGTAATCCATGTATAGTAATTAAAATTCAGTAAGGATCTTTATTCACTATTTGTTTGGCTCTTGCCATTTCAAAATTTATTATTAAGCTATGTGGATAACTTCCCAAGGATATTTATCACATAGAAATCACCAGTGAAAAATCACACTCGTTATTGCAACTATAGATAATTTTAATCTGATTATTACCTTTGTTTAATGAAAAAAAATGATATATATTCACCAGTTTACCTGTTCAACACCAGTGCTCTCCTGTCCTTGGCAGTGATTGCTAGTTCTCACAACTTTTCCCTATTTCTTCCCCATTCACAAAGTCTATGTATTGCCTTTATTTTGTACAGGGTGGGCAGGCTTTTTTATTTTATTTTATTTTATTTTATTTATTTACTTTTAAAGAAAGAAGTTGAGAGGGAGAGAGAAAGACAGACATTGATTGACTGCCTTCTACATACCTGCTACTGGGGGTCAAGCCCTCAATATGAGTATGTGGCATGACCAGGAATCAAACCAAGGACCTCTTGGTGCCCTGGAGAACACTCAACCAACCGAACCACACTGACCAAGGCTTCATATGCACTTTAAAATCGCCCACCCTGACCCTAGTCAGTGTGGCTCAGTTAGTTGTCAGCCTGTAGTACCAAAAGGTTGCTGGTTGGATTCCAGGTCAGGGCTCATGCCCAGGTTGCAGGCTCGATCTCCAGTAGGGAGCACACAGAAGGCAGCCAATTGATGTTTCTTTCCCTTCTTCTCTCTCTAAAATCAATAAAAACATTTTTAAAAAATAAAGTGCATATTAAAAGACAAACACTGTTTGCCTGGGAGCACATTCGAACTTTTACTTCCTTAAGCTTCTACCTTAACTCCCAAAAATGATATCATTATCTATTATCCATCTTCCTACATCATCTGGGATTTCTGGAAATGATTTGAAACTCAATTGCCAAAGGAGCTAATTAATTATTAACTCTAACAGGTCCTGCTATCTTCGATATTTTCCCAAAGCTTGGTAAGCATGTCCCATTGACTGATGCTAGGCCATTTGTTCAGGACTGGTAATCATTTTTCTATGAGCTGTGTGTACAAATATTCTAGTGTCTTTGAAAGACATCAGAAAAATCCATTCTACTTTTACTTTTCCATTGAGCATTTAATTCCAGCGTAATGGTAACTTTAATTCACTGGGACTGATATCAATATACTGGTAATCATTTTGCGGTCTTCAGAATCAATTTCCTTTCCAGCTGTTTGCAATGAATATTTAGTGAAGGAGTATTTGAAGGAATGGGGTTTGAATTACGTAAACTTTTTGGAGGTGTGGTCAGGAAATAATTAGAATCATCTCCTAGGACCATTGTTAGCATTCAGACCTCAATTTCATATTTCTTGATAAAAGTCTTAACTTAGTCCTGGAAAGACCATCTCTTGCCTCTTATAAATTCATATGATCATGGTGTTTTCATTTGGTTCTATAACAGTGTGATGACTTTTTGTGGGTTGTTAAGGAGAACTCCAAATATTTCACCTTTAAAGATAGAACCTTTAGAGCATGTACTTGAGAAAATTGCTAGAAATTAGCCTTACAGTTGTTGTAGCCAATCAGTACCCAAATGACTTATGCATAATTTTTTAAGTATCTAAAAGTAAAGAAGAATTTTGAAAATTGTATTGAATTCACTTTAAAAAAATACATTTTATTGATTTTTTACAGAGAGGAAGGGCAAGGGATAGAGAGAAATATTGATGAGAAAAACATTGATCAGCTGCCTCCTGCACATCCCCTATTGGGGATGCACACAACCAAGGTGCATGCCCTTGACCAGAATCCAACCTGGAGCCCTTCAGTCTGCAGGGGGGGACGCTCTATCCATTGAGCCAAACTGGTTAGGGTTGAATTCACTTTTATAAAAATACAATTTTTAAATATTTGATGGTACTTTAAAAACATGTCAAGTACTAAGTTTCATTCATGTATGAACATCCTTAAGCCCTCTGTTCTGGGCTATATCTGTGATGCTCTTAAGATTTCTGATCCATAATAGAAGTCTAATGGATACATAGCCAAATAAAAGAAATTAGTTACTTCTTTTCTAACTCACCCTGTAATCATTTGAAGAACTTCTAACATAATGGCTTCATGAAGTGGAAATTCTCCAATAATTGCCTCTTGGGAACATGCAGAATTTAAAACAAAACAAAACCATATATATATATATATATATATAAACATGCAGAATTTAAAACAAAACAAAACCATATATATATAAAACTATATATATGTAGTTTGTCATGTTATCCCTGCAGCTTTGGGAATATTTTTCCTCTTTGTGTTCATCAAGGTTGCATCTAGCATTTCATCCAAATGTTTAGATTTGTTGGCCGATATACAACAACTTTTAAATGGGCCATTTTGGTGGATCTACAAATCAATATAATATTGACAATGTAACTGTCAGCATTTTGAGGCATGGGTTGCAAGTATATACAAACAAGCTGTAAATTTTTAAAAATATATTTTTTTATTGATTTTAGAGAGGAAGAGAGAGAGAGATGAAAGAGAATAATTGATTGGCTGCCTCCTGCACATTTCCCAGCTGGGATTGAGCTCGCAACGTGGGCATATGCCCTGACAGGTAATTGAACCGTAACTTCCTGGTTCATAGGTTGATGCTCAACCACTAAGCCACACCAGCCAGGCAAGCAAGCTGTAATTTTAAATAAAAGAATCAATGTAATGACTAACACGTTTTTAGGTGTACACTTAGAGTTTTAATGAGATTATTGAGAAGGCTTGCAAATGTTCTCATTTCAATAGAATACTGACATCTGCATGATGCATTTATGAGAGCTCATTATCCACATGAAACTATTTCTATAGACTCCAAAAATCTTAAGACACACATGGAAATAATAGCCACCATTTATTGAGCTTCTTCCATGTGCCAAGCATTTGGCTAAATATTTTAGTGATTTTATAGTTAATACTTCTATTTATGTGTGGATTGCTATGTATTCACATATATAGGGGTATGTGTTATGTGTGTAGCTATCAATATAGTTTTGTTTTACTTTTGACATAAATGGTGATACACATGTATTGTTATGCAACTTGATTTCTCCTCCCCCCTTAACATTAATATGTTAGATCTTTGCATGTCAGTATTCATGAGTCTAGCAGATTCTTTGAACCTGGGCTTAAGATTCTATTCTCAAACTTGTCTACACATTGGAATCACCTGTGAAGTCGGATTCCTCTGTATTAGGCCCCCAATACAGAGGAAACCGATATAATTGGTTGAGAGTAGAGCCTGGGCATCAAGGTAAGAGAACCAGTGTTTTACAATAGGGATGCACCAATATTTATTAAAATATTTCCTATTGAAGGACACAGATAATTCTCTTGTTACAAATAATGAATCCTGTTTTCTTTTTATTACAGAGTTGCAGTGTACATTTTGTTACTATATCTCTGTGCCCATGTATGAGGATTAGCTGTAAAGAACCAGTACATTAAAAATAACAAAAGATACTGCTAGATTGCCCCCACTGAGGCAACACAATTGACTTTTCCATCAACAGGTTATTAGGCTCTCCCTCTTGTCCTTCCTCCCCAGTTAAAAACAGATTCTGATTTTGGAGGGTTGTATATCTCAGTGCTTATGGAGACTCCCAAATTGAAGGGAGACTGGGAAAACCTATTATCAAAGCTTTATTTCACTAGTCTTTTTAGTGCTGACCCTTTAAAAATTAGTTTTATAGGCTGACACAACAAAGCAATGCCTTCAGTTTTCATCATTAGAGGGTGTGTGTGTCTGTTTCAGAAAGGGCTGGGGCAGTTCTGGTTGAAGAGCAACACCAACTAGATCCACACAACATCTGAAACAGGTGGAGGCCCGAGTGCCTCTTTACTGCCTTATTTCTATACCTGCACTTGCATTCAGTGGAAGCGTTTACTATCATCTTTCCATAAACTGCTCTTGAAAATTTATTATGTAAAATTTGTAGGTAGAGTTTTTATGAAGGGCAGAGTGCTTCTTTCAAAGGGAGTTTCAGTTTTCATAATATGACTCCCCATGATCTGTCCTTATTGTTTCTGGGTGCTTCTCCCTGCCTCATCATGAGCAGGACTCATTAGGGAATAGTGCAACAATAGATTTGGTGCCAATCTCGCCCTAAATGAGCCCCTCTGAGCAGCAGACATTTGGAGAAACTCGGGATCTTATAAACAACTCATCACACTATAATTTTAAACCCAGGAATCACCATGAATTGAGCTTTCTATAAATACATTTTATATTTGTAATGGCAAGTGGTGGTTGTGTCCATACCTGTTCAGAATTTTTCTGAGGGAAAAGTGTGAAAGCCAGTGGCCCTGGGCGCTTTCAGTATTAGGTTTTCTAACTTGGTGACTAATTTGCAATTACTCTCCTGGGCAGACAAGATGTCTTCAGATTAAAAAACAGACTAATCAGTAGATGACATCAGTGGCTGAGGGCAGTCCGGTCTATGTCGCAGAGGTCAGCATCTTTGTGGTGACTAAACTGGGTGTGCTACATGGCAGTTTTCAAATAAGTGGTTGGATTAAAATGTTAAACTTGTTTATCGCTTTAGAATATACAAGAAAGCTAAGATTTTTAAAATATATTTTTTATTGATTTCAGAGAGGAAGGGAGAGGGAGAGAGAGAGAGAGAGAAACATCAGTAATGAGAGAGAATCATTTGATCTGCTGTCTCCTATAATCCCCACACTGGGGATGGAGCCTGCAACCAGGGCATGTGCCCTGATCAGGAGTTGACCCGTGACCTCCTGGTCCAACGGTCAATGCTCAACCACTGAGCTATGCTGGCCAGGCTAAGATGATTTTAATGTGTTTTTCTATACTCCCCAAAACCCTCATAGAATTTCCCACAGTTTGCAGATAAGCTGACTAACCTGCAGAGCCCTTAATTTAGTGATGACAACTGCCCCGTAGAGATTAAACCAGCCTCATTCCAGGAATTTGTTCTGCTGATACATACAGGAATGTCAGAGAAAGGAATCTGGTTAACATACTTTCACTAAACAGTAGCTATCAAATATAAATTCCCCTCTGACTTTATAATGCTATTCTTATTTCCCTTTGTAATGTCCACTTAAAACCCATCAGTCATAGAGGGCTTCAGTCATTCCTAAAGTCACTCCGTGGAAGAAATGGTTGAGCAGGTTGTTACTCCACGTCACATGAGTCATATTGTGTCTGTTTCTCAGTACTTCCCTAATTGAGGAGCACAGCCAGTGGCCGTGGGAAAGATGGGGGTTTCTTAATAGTTACTAGAGAGAGGCTAGTTTTCACCAAGAACTTTTGTTCTACGTGATGTTTCATTTTCTCCAGTTGCAATTGTATTAACGTAATCTCAGCATAAACGTAGTCAGAAGAACATGAAGATAGGAAGGTAATTAGCGAGTTTTAAAATTTGCTTACAGTAAACATGAACGTATAGAGCCCCTGAGGCAAGCTTTTATGTCTATTTTTAGTCTGGAGTTTCCATAGCAGGCCAGGAGACATTGTTCTTCATAGATGCCTGTGTACAAAAAAAGTATACCCACTTGGCAATAAAATGCCTTGATGATAAGATGTGGTCATAGTGTTTGAGAAGGAGTAAGGTTGTTGAACAGCATTTGGTTGAGGGTTGCAAAGGTGAGTAGGGGACTTTTCCAGGGGACCAGGTCTCATGCCTCCCAGTGAAGAGGGACTTAACATTACTGTAAGGGTGGTGTCAGGAGTCCTTGGCCCAGAGTACCTTCAGTGTCTCTTCTCTAACTCACACTAAACTTTGCCTTAAGACCTAGAAAATAGTTATTCAAACTAAGTATGTACCTGTCCAACCTCTTCTCTCTAAGGATTTGCCAGAATTATTTCAATTGTGAGAAGGTTCCAAAAAAATGACTGAATATGTTTCTTTTGGGGCAATGTCTTTTAATGTCATTTGCATTTTCTGTATGTATGGCACCAAAAGGTTGGCTGCTTTTAGGGGAAGTTCTGCAACCTCAAATGCCTATCTGTGGTGATTGAGGTGGGGAGACATTTTAAGTGGTACCACATTTATCTGTAGTTGTGAAGACTGACTTTAAGGGTATTTCTGTGAGATCAGCAGAGGATGGGAATACATAGAGTGCAGGTGGTTGCTGGTGTCTTGCAATACACAAGTACTTTTTCCTGGTGATGATGATGTCTTACTCTCATATCCTTTATGAAAGACCTGCTAGGTGATTCAAAAAAGTTGCATTCTTTTTTTTCTTTTTACAAGCTTGTTAAAGAACAAAACTTGGCTTCTTGGAAGAGTAAGAGCTTTGATATGACAACAGAGTTGTAGCTTCCTATGTTTGTGTAACCTTCCCATTTATTTTGTCTTTGTACAATCTGAGTGGATCTCTTAGAGGCAGTGAAGATGGAAACTCAGAAGGGGAATATGACTTGCATTTCTTTCAGTTTCAGCTTAAATTTGTTTATTGACTTAAATCACAGACTAGCAACAGGTCAGCAGACCCAAGGGCACAGGCTGTCTGGCGAGGCTGTACATTCTTTGGTGGGGAGATCCAATGACACTTTTGGTTTGGCTCTTCTCCCAGATGATCAAGACGAGATGTCTTGGCTTCCAGACTGGTTTCTGTCACGTGAGCAACACAAACTTCCTAACTCGAGAACTGTGTTGTGTTGTCTTTAGGGATTTAGGCCCTAAACCCATGGTTAAAGAACTGAGTCATGACAGACAGTCATGGCCAGCTCGTTAGGGTGAAACCTAGAGGTCTCCTCCTTTGCTCTTTACATGAGCGAGAGGGTGTTTTTTGGCAAGAGTCTATGACTTGGGCTTGGAGAATCACTGTTAAGTATATGCTGGTTGAGGCTTGGTCTGGCTGGAGGGTGTGCATGGACTTCACTTGGGTTGCTTCCTCCCGTATCTAGGGAGGAAGTGGGAAAGGAAGGGGCTTGGTTCTGGCTTACACTTTGCACAACCCTGCCTGCACTAATGCGGAGAGGACATAGAGGGAGGAGTGCATTTTGCTTTGCTTTTGCTACTCTGCTTCAGGCCATGTAGCCGAGGTGTCCTCAGGGTTCCAATGGCTTTTTTGCATGCTTGGTCTGTGCCTGCCTCATTTTATTTTTGCATTAGAAAAGTCACTAGACTGACAGGACTAACTGCTGGAAGAATTTCCAGAAGCCACTCCAAGAAATGCCCTCTTAGAACATCCTTTTGGGACCAAGTATGTGGGAAGAGCTGTCCCTGCACTGGACAGACTTACGCCCTTTCCGTTTCCTGATGGTGACAAAGTTGAAACTTGCAGGGAAAATACATCCTCTTTCAAATGTTTCTCCTACAATCTGTAGACTGTATCCCAAGATTTTTTTAAAGCTCCAAATAGTATTTGGCATCTGGAGTACTTGGGAAATGAAACCAGACATGAGGAATGTGAGAGGGGAGAGAGATGGCCAAGGAAAGAAGCAAAGCAATTTTTTCCTTTCACATTCTTTTTGATAAGAGAATCTTGGTTAGCATTATCGTGTTGTTGAAACCCAAATTGCATGTCCAGGGCCTTTTGGGAAAATGGAAAATGTGGGGTAAAATGCAGCTCTGAAAACAATAGGTATGATAATTAAAACTGAAGTTCCCCTAACTATTCTAGTTGCTCTTAAGGCACAAATTTTCTTCCTTGTCCCTTTTTTTGTGTCTGTGACATTGTTTCAGTGACTCCAGAGACTACGTATAATAAAGAAACAATGACAGTATTTTAGTGTTGAAATTATAATTGGAGGATTAAATGTGAATTAGTGTCTATCTTGATTAAAGTAATAGAAATGGGGCATGACATAGATGGTGCCCTGTGTACTCGGAGAATACATGCAGAAACTCTCAACTCTTGAACCAAGGTGGTGGCTGGGAGGAGCTCATAGTCTCTCCTTTTTCCCTATCTCCAGCATCTAAGCTGTTGTTTTCCATATAACCATTTTGGTTAGAGGAGAACCTTGGTGACTTAGCAGGTGAACACGTATTTCTCTGTCTGGGCAGCCATCTTATAATGTATGGCAGAAATCTCTGTTGAAACAGTTTAAATTATATATACATATCAATGCAAATCTATTTGTGAACATGACCTTCCAAGTTTCCCGTGTATATTTGGTACTGATCATGTGTTGCTTTCTGGAACACGAACTGTACATGTCACACATGTATTGTGACTTGGCATTAATAAAGGAAAATGTTAAGGAGCTTTTTCTTGTGAACAATAAAATTGTTTTTCATTTTTTTTATTATCATGATTATGATTCTCTATATTTCTTAAAATTTGGTTCTCATTTTTTTACTGTTGCCAAATTGAGAGTCCTGTTTGTTTTGTTAAAGATAGTACAAATGACTCCGACTTTGAGCTAGGCCACAAATGGATTAAGTTTCTTATTCTTTGCTAAGCAAAATGCACCTGCTCCAGAATCTTAAGTAGCTTTTTAATTGCTTCCTTGTGCATGGCATAGCAATAGTCATCTGTAATGTTGAAGATGGATTATATTTTGGATGTCCCAGAAGTGACTTTTCCCCCCTGCAACAATGCCAGAAGCTGAGATTAGAAGATGTGTTCTGGTTGAGGGCCCAGCTGTCATGGTGGAATTAGTCCTTTCCCTCAGGCTGATCTGATTAAAAGGGGCCAAGATGTGGAAACATAGGCTCCTGGTTTCAGTAACTGAATTCCCTCTTTACTGGGCAGCCAGACCAATTTCGCTGCTCCCTAAATGTTCCTCCAAGGCTGTGGTTTCCCTGATCCGTAGGTCTTCTTCATCTGTTTCTCTAGCACCAAACACAGTGTCTGGCCTATGGGTTGAGGAGGCTAGCAGAGTAAGTGAATACATTGTGGGCAGTGTTCACTGAATGTAAGGAATGGAGAAATGTCTCGGAGATTCAGAGACATTTCCAAAGGAGCTTACTTGAGGGTGGGTGGAAAATCAGGCACCAGTTACTTCAGCCAGAAATAAATTCCTCTCTCATGGGAAGCTGCAAATACCCCAAGGATGAAATCTGTTCATGAGACTACTGCCAGTGTCAAAGGCTCGACAAGTAGCTAAAGAACACTTGGTGATCTGATTGGCCTCAAATTGGCAGTTGTGAAAAACAGATCTACAGGCAACTGTGGGAAGAACACCCCATCACACAACCCTGAAGTTCAGAGACAAAATCATTTGGTCACTTAGGCGTTTGTGCTTTTGCATTCAACAAACATTGAGACTATACTGTGTGCCAGAGAGTGAATGAAACGTGGTCCCTGTCTCAGGAGCTCATGGTTTAGTGGCATGATTTTTTGAAACAACAGCAACAAAAACACCCATTTAACTATATATATAATGCTAACTGTGTAGAAAGAAATGTGTGATTGTCTCTGAGAAACTTAAGGCTCATAAAACAGCAGTATCAGAGTAGGTTTTGAATGGTGAGTGGAAGATGGCCAGGTAAAGAAGGAAAAGAGCACACTATGCTGAGGGGGCTACAGAAGTGTGAGCTGAGAAGTGTGATCTGTCAAGGTCTAATGATTGCATGCAACAGCAGTGTGTAGGGGTTAGGAGACAGGAGGTGGCATGTGGACACACAGTATTCAGGGTATTGGGACACAAGGGTAGAAGATAAAGTAGGCAAAGGCCAGGCCATTGAGGGTCTTGTGGTCCATGCAGGAAAGTTTAACTGTATCCAAGAGACAATGCAGAGCTGAATGGCACAATCAGATTTATGATGTGCTGAGAATAAATCCCAGATTCCTCACTCTGGTATATGAGGCCCTGGGGCCTGGACCCCTGTCCTCTCCATCCTCTTCTCTCTTAACACTCCTGTTACCCACTGTGCTGCAGCTACACTGCTCTTCCTTCTCTAACTCAAACATGCCAAGTTACCCACCTGCTTTAGGCTTCTGTACACACTTCTGCCTGGAATCCTTTTCCCTGACATGTTCAGGGCTAGTCCATTTACCCACTGGCTCTTCATTTAAATGTTCCTTTCTGGAGAGGCCTTCCTTGATCACACTATCTAAAGTAGCCATCTACGCCCACCACCACCATTTTCTTTCACTTTCTTCTTGCATCCCCTAGAACACTAACCAAAATCAATACTTCTTTTAGTTTACTTGATTTTTTTTCCTGTCTTCTCTAAAGTAAATAAGCCCTCTGAGGTCTCATTATCTCATTTTCACCCCTCTTTCCTAAGTACCTAGCTCAGTGTTGAACATGTAATTTGATCAACATTTGACTTCCTGAATTAAATGGGTGAATATGATGGACTAAGGCAATTTTAGCAACCTTCAACCCATGGGCCCACATGGGCACACTACCTGTTTTTGTGTAGTCCACGAGCTAAGAATGCTTTTTTACATTTTTAAATGGTACAACAAATAAAAAAAGACTAATATTTTGTGACATGACATTATCTGAAATTCAGATTTCAGAGTCCACAAATGAATTTTATTGACACACAGACATGTCCATGTTCACAAATGCCTGTGGCTGCTTTCATGACAAAATGATAGCGTTGAGTAATTGTGATGGACTTTTAATGGCCTCAAAAGCCAAAAATATTTAATATCTGGCCCTTTACAGAAAAGATTTGCCAACCTCTGGATTGGTGAACCAACAGTCAGAGAGAGGAGTTAAGAAGCTGCAGCAGTCATTCAGATGGGAGATGGCAGTAGGCTAAACTAAGGTCAGGACCTTGAGGTTGAAGAGGGTGGGGACTGGATTCCAGCCTATTAAGCCAGCAAGTTTCCTGACTTCTGCCAAGCTTCCCTGTCCCACTCCCAAACAATTAGGCTTTTCTGAATAAACATTTCTTTGCCTTTACCAGCAAATCAAGTCTCCCTCAAAATTTTTCTAATTACCATGCCCCCTCCCAAGTGTCCTCTTAGGTCTCAAATGTGAAATGGGGGATAATGGAATGAAGTGTTGGGTGTGAGGTGCTTACCAAAATCCTATTCACAGGTAGTTGCTGGGACCCCTCATTAGTAAAGTACTAGAGCAGTTAACTGCCTAGACTTAACCTACTGCCACTAAGGGGTCAAGTGGGATGATTCCTTTGGCTTCCTGTTTTGGTCTTTGTCTAGGAGACTAGGTTCTGAACAGTGGCATTCCAGACATGTGTTGTTTTTTGTTGTTTTTTTGTTTTGTTTTGTTTTTTTTGTTTTTAAATTAAATCTTTATTATTCAGATTATTACATTTGTCTCTCTTTTTATCCCCCTCCATAACTCCCCTCCACCCTGCTCCCACCCCTCCCTCTACTCTTACCTTTCCCCCCAATTGATGAGTCCATAGGTGTATGATTTTTGTCCAGTCACTCCCTGTATACCCCTCACCCTTTTCTCCCTGAGAATTATCAGTCCACTCCCTTTCTGTGCTCCTGATTCTATTATATTCACCAGTTTATTCTGTTGATCAAATTTTTAATTCACTTAATTTTTAGATTCCCTTGTTGATAGATATGTATTTGTTGTTCATAATTTTTTTTCTTCTTCCTCTTCTAAAAGAGCACCTTTCAGCATTTCATATAATACTGGTTTGGAGTTGATGAACTCCTTTAGCTTTTTCTTATCTGTGAAGCTCTTTATCTGCCCTTCAATTCTGAATGTTAGCTTTGCTGGATAGATTATTCTTGGTTGTAGGTTCTTGCTATTCATCACGTTGAATATTTTTTGCCACTCCTGTCTGGCCTGCATCGTTTCTGTTGAGAAATCAGCTGATAGTCGTATGGGTGCTCCCTTGTAGGTAATTAATTGTTTTTCTCTTGCTGCTTTTAATATTTTCTCTTTGTCTTTTGCTCTTGGTATTTTAATGATGATGTGTCTTGGTGTAGTCCTCTTTGGATTCCTTTTATATGGGGTTCTATGTGCTTCCTGGACTTGTAAGTATATTTCTTTTACCAGATGTGGGAAGTTTTCAGTCATTATTTCTTTAAATAGGTTTTCAGTATCTTGCTCTCTCTCTTCTGGCACCCCCACAATTCTGATGTTGGTACGCTTGAGGCTGTCCCAGAGGCTCCTTACATTATCTTCACATTTTTGGATTCTTTTCTCTTCTTGCTTTTTCAGTTGAGTGTTTTCTGATTCTTTATATTTCACATTTTCTACTTGATTCTTGCCTTCCTCTAGTCTGCTGTTAGGTCTCTGTATATTTTTTTTTTTCAGTCAGTGTATGTTTAATTTCTATTTGGTCCTTTATCATCTCTAGTTGGATCTTTTGCATCTCTAGTCGGTCCTTTTGCATCTCCTCTTGGTACTTGCTAAATGTATCCATGTTTTCTAGTATATTATTGAAAAACCTTATAAGTGTGGTTTTGAACTCTATATACAGTCGTTTTTTTTCCCTCCATTTCTTTTGTTTGTGATCCCTTCCCTTGTCTCGGCATTTTCACTATGCTTGGAGAACTTCTGTGTTGGATTCAGCCTTATGATACCAGACTTGAAAAACCAAAAAAGCCTCTCTTGAGCTTGGGATGGGTGGAGTCTTAGGGCTTAAGGGACCGCCTTGCCTTCCAGTCGGGCCCTCCTTCCACGGCCCCTGAGTCTCACGTGACTGGGTAGTTGCTGGAGCGGTCCCTGTGTGTGCGC
>JAAGEH010000076.1:24489348-24940318 GCA_011751065.1 Lasiurus cinereus | reverse complement strand
AATATATTAGGTAAGGAAGGGTCACCCTGAGGACAAGGTCTTACCCTACAATTATCCATTCCTAAGCACCTGAGGCTTTCCATACTGGTGACCTTCTGTACTTGGCCCATCATCCTTGCTCCACTAATATCTGTCTGCCTACCACAATTTCAAATAGTGGTAACTGCCACCCAGGCTAAAGGGATAGAGAGTGGGGTATGGAGGAGGACTATTGCATATAGGTATGTCTTCTCTGAGAAAGTGAAATTCATATTGAGGTCATAATAACGAGGATGAGTTACTGTGCACAGATGTGAGCCAGAACATACCAGTTAAGGGCACAGCCAATGCAAAGATCCTGAGGTAGGAACCAATATGGCAAGTATAGTTGAAATGCAGTTACTCATAAAAGAATGTTACATAGTGAGAAGAAACAGACAGGGGCCAGAATTTGGAGACCCTTGGCTGCTATTGATGGCCTTTGCATATTATAATTACAATGAATAGCCACAGGAAGTTTTCATAAAATAAAATTAATGCCTAATAATTCAAGATCCAAAATGGATCAAAGCAAGGTGCTGGAATTGAAGCTGGAATTAGCACCCAGTGAAAATCTCTACTTTCTCTCCCATCTCCCATCTAATAGTTGGGATGCCTTACACTTTAGGTAGAGCCAGGGACTTCTCACTTCCATCAATCTCATTCACAGACATTAGGAAGTTCTTCCTTATGTCTTCTTATAAAAGCTACTCATTCGTTTTAAATTTAACCTTGGGGATGACACAGCTTTCTCTTCCTGAGTTTGAGTCCTGAAACCAGTTCAATAATAGTGCAAACCTCTGCCTGCCCCTCAGTTCTTCACTTCCTATTCAGGATGTGCCTGCAGTAGTGTTAGCCCTGCATCAGGGCATGCTGACATTATCAGGATGGTGACACTAATAACACAGTATGATTATCTGCAATCTACTCTCTGTAAGGGTGTTCAGCATTCATTGTAGTTTCTCCAGCAAAGTCACCCCCTCACAACTCTAAAAATGAAAGGAATCAGGACTCAACAATTTCTCTCTCTCTCTGAAGAGGCTTCTAAATGTGGGATAAATCCAGGTTCCTCGCCCTGGGCTGCAGCTTCTCCACACCAGCACCCATCTCTAGTTTGACTCTCCATGGTTCCTCCCTGAAATTTACACTCCTTCTTCCATCTTCCTTCCACAGATGATTTTTCCTCCTCTGCCCTTATAAATCATGAAGGGCCAATTTACACACTCTTCCTTTTTTCTTTCTACTCTGTCTCCTTTTAAAATTTGAAAATCAACAAAAGTTATACATACGTGTGTGTGTGTGTGTGTGTGTGTGTGTGTGTATAAAATATAAAAAAAATGTTTCTTTCTTGCCTTTTGCCAGTCCACTTTCTCTTTCAGAAACAGAAATTTGTTGTGTATCTTTCCAAGCCTTTTGCTATTCATTTTCATATACATAATTTGGGGTTTTGCTTTCTTCACTTGACAATATATTTTTGCAGGCCAATACATGTAGTTTAAAAAAACTATGCAATCATTAAAAATGGGGGTTTTATTTGGGGTAAGAATTCAAACCCAAAGGGTATAAAGTGAAAAGGAATAGTTCTCTAATTACCTATTTTTATTTTGGAGGTTATTGCCGTTAACACTTACATTTTATTGATAAAATTCTAGGTGGGCCTTATGCCATCACAATCCATCACCAGGAGGCAGGATCCTGTGCCTCCATGTGGCCTGGAGGCGGTGCATCAGGGTGGCACTCTGGGACTCATCCGGGTGGCAATGCATCACGGTGGCAATGCAGGCGTCCTGCACCACAGCCGGGGTCCCGGGTCTCACCTGATTTTGTGCTCCGGTCACTAATATATTCATAAATGCTTTAAGACATGTAATTCTGTAATGTGATATATATGTCATATAGCATCTTGAACATTTTTTTCATATCTAGTTACACAGATGCCTGTTCTTTTTCATGAGTACCAAGTATTCTTTATGTGAATATACCATAATATATTCAACCATCTCCCTATTAGTAACTTACTTGTATCTTTTATGTTTGAAAATCTCTGACCCTTCTAGCTCTAGGATGTTAAATCACACTTCCTTTGTTATAAATTTAAATTATTCAACACTAAACATTAACTGAGTACCTCCTATTTTCCCTGCACCGTGCAAGGCACTAGATCTGCCAATATGCTTAATACTTAGCTCCTTCCCCCAATTTGAGTTACCATAGTCTAACAGGAAGACACACTCCTAAAAATCTAAGAGAGAAAGTGACATGAGCTGGAATGCATTAGCTGTATATTATTAGTTCTACTTGGGGAAGGTAAAGAAGGAAAAGTTAGAATTGAACTATAATGGATGAGGTCTTCTGGGGGCAAGGAAGAGACAGGATTCATACACAGAGAATAACAACAAAATGGTTTGGCAGGAAAGAGCATGTGATGTACAAAGAATGGCCAGTAGCCCAATGTGACAGCAGCACCTGCAGTGGTATGGACTGACAGGTGTTGTACTGTTTGTCCAGCAGTTGGCCATAGGAAACATTCAACAATTGAATAGAAGGACATGTGCATTTTGCCCAACTGGACTCCAAACCCCCTTACGTTACTCTCTATATATCTTGCCATGCCTCCAGTGCAGAGGGCTCTTTCTTGAATTGGTCAGATTTAAATACACACACAGACACACACACACACACACACACACACACACACACACACACTAGAGGCCTGTTGCACAATATTCATGCAAGAATAGGCCTTCCTTCCCCTGGCTTCACTCCCAGCCGCCAAGGAGCTGGCAAGTCCTCACTTCTGTCGGAGCACCACTCCAATAGCTCCCTCCACAGTCCTCCTTACCCTCATAGCAAGCGTCACCTTCCCAGCTGCTCCAGCCTGCATATGCAAATTAACCTCCATCTATGTTGGGTTAATTTGCATGCTCACTCTGATTGGCTGTGGGCGTAGCGGAGTGATGTTTAATTTGCATGTTTCTCTTTTATTAGGTGAATATATATATTTATATATATTTATATTTATATATATTTATATTTATATATTGTATTCACTTTGTACTCTTAACCATGTCATGTCCTCTTTTTTACAGAGTGTAGTCACTCAAGAAATAGAACAGAATTCAGCCATGGCCCCAAGGAAGAGAGGTGGACGGGGGATTTCATTCATCTTTTGCTGTTTCCGCAATAATGATCACCCAGAAATCACATATCGGCTGCGAAATGATAGCAACTTTGCACTTCAGACCATGGAGCCAGCGTTACCCATGCCCCCTGTGGAGGAACTGGATGTCATGTTCAGTGAACTAGTGGTAAGTCCCAGACTTCCATCCTAATAGTGACTGGAGCTAGGAGGGAGAGCAGAGGATATGAGTGGTTTGGTTTTGTTAGCCATGGATTTGCCCTGCTTCAATGACATGACCCCAATCTGTCCCTTATGTCTGCAGCCCCACTGTTAGCACTGAGCCCTTGGAAAGAGAGAATGAAGAAGGAAGCATTACTACATTGAAGGGCCTTGCTGGTGCTTTCATTGGAGCGATTTAAACCTTTAGATCTTCAAATATGTGGCAGTACTGCATCCTAAGTTATCCTTTCTAATTCTTCTCCATCTCAACCTGATTCTGTACTTGTGTGCACAAACAGTTCCCTCACCTGCTTTATACTTCATTGGAGTCCCCAGTGTTTCCTCCATTCCCATTCCCATTCCCAGTGTACAATATTAATGTCTTTTTAAAAATTAGTCATACTACCCCTTCTGTCCTTGACCCTTTGATGAAAGACATTATTACTTAAGCACAGTATAATTATGTAGACTAATGATAGGATTACAATAATAGCTGTTGTGGAAAACTTTTTATAGATACTATCATATTTGAGAATCTACTATACTGAAGTGAGAGATGTATCTGATGTAGGACCCAATAACTGTTGTGAGAAACTTTTTATAGATACTATTTTATTTTAGAATCCACTATACTGAAATGAGAGTTGTAGCTGGTATGGGACCCATTTACTACGAGATGTAAGGGCTTTCTTCAACTTAACTTTTCAAGCATCTTCAAAGTAGTGTTTTTCTCCATTCCATGTTTCATGAGGATATTATGCACTGACAAAGTGATTAGGAAGACCTTGTTTCAAATTACTGTTCTGACTTGATTATCTGTACAAATATGGAAAAAGCACATGCTTTTTCTGAACTTGTCTTTTGGGAAGTAGAGGAAAAAAATAATATTTTCTCCTAATGTGATGTAATGTTTAAATGAGAATAATAAATGAGAATAATACATGGCCCAATGCCTGGTCCTCATTGGTGTTCAATAAGTGTTACATTAGTACTCTACCCACCTCGGTTACCACTGGCATTTTATAATGGAGTTAGTTCTAGTCAGACCATTTGTATTATTGACTAGATAACAGAGAGTGCTATTGTTTTTGCATGACTGTGTCAAAAAAGTAATATTGGCTGTGTCACTTCCCTCCAGGAGTGTTAACTGAACTGACTGTGTCACCTCAGCTCTTCTAGACTAGAATTCACCTTTAAGCTTTTCCTACAAGAGAAGTCAATATAAGGGAATATTATGCATGAAGCTGTTATTTGAGTTTCAATCTCCTGAGTAGATTAAAGGGCCTATTACCAACCTGAACTGGTTGGCAAAAAAAAGAGATGGCTCTTGGCAGCACCTTTGAATTTTATGATATTGAATATTTCAGTGTTTCAGCAATCTACCCTCTGCCATCTTCACTGCATACAGACTCTGTTCTAAGTGTTAATGAGGATGTTCAAAATAGAAAACTGGAACCTGCTCCCAAAGAGCTGACAGTTTCAATAGCAAAAGGGGGCCAATAAAGGTATAATGCACCAAAGGAAGAAGCACTGCCCACTTATGCTTAGATTGTGTATAAATGGGTTGTGGTGGTGTTGGTGATGAGGAGGTTGGTCAAGGAAAACTTTCTGAAGGAAGTGAGTTGTGAGGAGCGATTGAAGGTGAGAAGAGAAGTGGATGGGATCAATATTAATGACAGTCTTAGTCATCTTAAGCTAGATTTTTCTGTAGCAAAATCTAAGGGGTTACAACAGCAGATGAAACCAGTGTGGGTCAGCTGTGGTTCTGCTCCTCTCCATCTTCTATCCAAGACCCAACTCTGCTGGAAGAGGAAAGAGAGACATGATACTTGGGATGGTGAATACGCAATACAATATGTATATGATGTATTGGAGAATTGTACACCTGAAACCTTTATAATTTTATTAACCAATGTCACCCCAATAAATTTAATAAAAAAGAAAAAAATGACATGGTAAACTGCAAGTGGGTTCTAAGTTTGCGCTTGGAAATGACACATGTCACTTCTGCCCACATTTCTTTGGCCAATGCAAATCAGGTGGCCACTCCTGAGTTCACAGGGCAGGGATTTATCATCTTTCAGTAAAGACTGGCACCATAACTTACAAGCCAAGCCTAGGGTCGTTGGTGCAGGTAGAGGACACAGTCTTCTCCTAGGGAGGGGCAGTGAACCACCTGCCATGATGGCCACCAAGACGAGCAATAATGAGATGTTGATAGGCTTGGTTTATTTCTCAACTTAAAGCATTTTAAAATCAAAAGTCAACCTAAGAAGACAGATGTTGCTGATAGGTGAAGACCTCCTTGTTGGTTGTGGAGCTGGTGGGCAGAGCTTGTACCCTCAAAGCATCCATATCCACTGTCCTTTCAATCGTGTTCTATCATCCTCCCCAAATAAGATCTGAGCCAGAGCCTATGTGGTGGCAGTTCCATGTACATGTTGAAGACAGCTCATTGTTGTGTCTTCATAAGAGAGAAAATTCCATGTTCTGCCTTAGTGATGTCTTTATTCTATGTGAAAATTGCCTACAGCTGTTAGTTGTTAAAAAGCCAATGCCAAACCAGAACTTGAGGCTAAAACCATTGGAAAACAAATTATCTTGAGGTTTGTATCTGTCCTGGTGAGTAACGGATGAATTTTTGTCTACTTCTGATTTTAGGGACTTAGACCACAATCTATCCAAGTGCCAAAGGTGTCCTGGGACAAGGAAGTGGACTCAGAGCCACTGGAAACCTCTGCCCTGGATTCTCTTGAGCAGTCACAGAAGCAGTCCTGCCTCTGCCAATTCTCAGGAGAGGGAGGCCATGTGGGGAGGCAGAGAGTGCATGCCCTCTGGAGTCAGACAACTCTGCAACTTAGCTAACTCCTTTCAGGTGGTTTCTATTGGAATTTGAGTTTATTTTCTTATCTATAAAAGAGGGGGTTATACCTCCTCTCCTGTAGGTTGGTATGAAGATTAAAGCAGATAACATATTTTAAAGGGCTGACACCTGGTAGGTGCTGTATAACCCACATCCTAGTGCAGGGAGATAATTCACCTGTTTTCTGGGCACAACATTAAGCATATATCCCAGACGTTTCCTTTTCTTGAAAGCTAATTTGCGTGCTGTGAGCAAGCCAATGTGGGTCCCAACTTTCAGGCCATTTTACCTTTGTATCTGTTGGAAAGCATCTCATTAGAGCTGGTTGTTGTAAGCTAGTTTCCTTTGCCTTGTCAGATGAGTTGCTCATTTAATGTTTTTAAAAGTGATACTAAATAGGTTACTTTCAGAATAGCTTACTGCAACCTTATCATCTCATAAATAAAGCAGGCCTGTATGTGAGGTCAGCCATGTGAATCTTTAAAGAAGATGGGCAGTAAGGAGTGCCTTGTTCTCTAGCAGGTTCCCTGTCATAGCAGGAGAAACAGAATAAATCCAATTTCAGGAAGTAGTGGTTTCTAGAGAGGGAGGCCACGTGGGGAGGCACCAGTCCCACACCCTGCCTATTAAAATAAATAAATAAATAACAACTTTATTGAGATATAATCCACTTGCCATATAATTAACAGTACAGTTCACTGGCTTTTAATATATTTACAGAATTGTGCAATAAATTTCAGAACATTTTTATCACCCCCAAAAGCACTGTCACTCCCCATTTCTCCCCAATCTGACAATTTCTTGGCAACCACTCTCTGTTTCTATGAATTTGCCTATTCTGAGCATTTTATAGAAATGAAATCATGTAATATGTGATCATATGTAGTCATTTGTGACTGGCTTCTTTCACTTAGTGTAAATATTTTCAGGGTTTTTATCATTGTTGTAGCATGTATAAATACTTCATTTCTTTCTATTGCCAAATAATATTTCCAGTGTAAGGACATACCATATTTTGTTTATCCATTTATCATTGATGGACATTTAGGTTGTTGTCAGTCTTTATAATGAATTATGCTGCTATAAACATTCATTCACAAGTCTTTGTGTGGAAATAAATTTTCAGTTCTCATGGAGTAGAATTGCTGGGTCATATGGTAATACTGTTTAATTTTTGAGGAACTGCAAGACTGCTTTCCAAAGTGGTTGCACCATTTTACATTCCCATCAATGAAGTATGAGGGTTCCAGTTTCTCCACATATTTGCCAACTCTTGAGAGTTTGTGTAACCTCTGCTAACCATACATTTTATGCCTATTATACAAAAAAGTACCAATACTTTTTTCCTGTATTACCTTCCCGGTCTCATCTCTGTCTCAGGCACAAGTTAGAATCATAACCAATCTGAGACCCAACACCCAGCCCATAAAATAAGGTACAGCTGAAGTCTTGTCTTTTCTACAGGCTTTTAAAGATCTTAAGATTATCCCCACCAACCTATTTGAAGAGTTCTAGGCATGACAACTCTATAAACTGTATTTACTCAAACAACTTTTCCATGTCAATGTTAGTAATAGGAGATTTCTTTGGGATGAACAGAAGAATGTGTCATTAATTGGCAGACCAATTCTTTTGATCTGTATGTGTGTGAAGTGCCTACTCTGCCAGGCCCTGAAGTAACTGGTGAACAAAACAGACATGACTTTGAGGGGCTGGTGAGGGAAATGGGTAACTAAACACACAATCTTACCCAATGTGACCAACCACTATGAGATGGGGTATGCTCAAGAAGTACATTTTGCTGGGAATAACCTGTATTCTAGCCTCCTCCTCACATCTCCCTCCCCTCCTTTTTGTTCTTTTTACAAGGAGGAAGTTCCACTTACAGGTCCCATTTCCTTCACCTTTAACCTCCTTGCTGGGGAGTAATAGTGCCAGCTTCTCTTCAGTCTCAGTTTCTCTCCTGTTCTGTATTTCTCTGAAAATCAACCTGCTTTCAGAAAACACATATTCTACCAAAACCGGTTTGGCTCAGTGGATAGAGCGTTGGCCTGTGGACTGAAAGGTCCCAGGTTTGATTCCAGTCAAGGGCATGTATCCTGGTTTCGGGCACATCCCCAGTAGGGGGCGTGCAGGAGGCGGCTGATCGATGTCTCTCTCTCATCAATATTTCTAATTCTCTATCCCTCTCCCTTCCTCTCTGTAAAAAAATCAATAAAATACATCTTAAAAAAAGAAAAAGAAAACACATATTCTGTGACCTGAAGTGCTATAAATGTCATAGGAAGAGCCGTCTTTGGGAGTTCTGCAATTGTGCAGCTACCCTTGTGATTGGTGGCAAATGTCTAGTTCATCATGAAATCTAGCAAGCCCACTTGTGTGCAGATAAAAGTTGATTCTCCCAGCTTTTTATTTCCATTTGCTGGTTCCTTAGCTTAGCTCACAGATCATTCCAAACTTGCTGGGGAAGGAGGATTCTATTTACTGACACCAACCCCCAAACCCCTCAGGCACCTAACCCAGTGGGAAAAGCTTCCTGGAGGAAGTGACATTGACTGTATGACATGCAAATCAAGAAGGAATTATTGAGGCAAAGAGGAGAGAAAGGAGTGCCACTGACCTTGAGAATAGCATGCATAAATGCTGGGAGGTGAGAGAGAAAGTGTGGAAGATTCAAGGAGATGAAAGTTCATAGAGATGGAGCATGAAATAGGAGGCTGTGAGCACTGTGGGCTCTGAGAAGTGAGCCTGGAAAGGGTGATGGGGTGGTTGTATTGTTAGTTAAATTATATATCTCAGACTTTTTCTGAACCAGAGGAAAATAGCTCTGCTCTTTAAAAAAAAATTTTTTTTTTCAGTGAACTAAATATACCAAAATGTATTGCTACCTGGTTATATTACAAAACATATGATTTATTTTTGCCTTCTCTGTGAAGTTTTGGTAAGTTTAGCAAAAGGTGTTATATCTTCCAGAGTAGATTCTGAGTGTGTTTCCTTTGAGTCCAGTTGTTGAGGTGAAATGCCTTCTTATTACAATTCATACCTCCTCTGGCTACTTTAATTTTGGAATAAAATTATTAGAAGTTCCCTTTCCCTTTTCTACTCAGTGCATAGGCTCCTGCATACACCAGGAGTTGATGGACGAAGGGTTTCCTACAGAATATTCTCTGAACAGTGATATTGGACTTAATTTCTCTTCTCAGGTTTCCTCTGCTTTCTTGCCTTGTGAAACATATAATAATCCCTCTGCTTTTCCTGGTGATATTTTAGGTGAAAAACCAGACAAGTCTGGTTATTATTTTTAAAGTGTACTATATTAAATCACATGTCTTACAACACACATGTTGTATACCTGGAATCAGTTTTACAACTGATTAGAGGGAAACTTTCATTTCTAATACTGTATATCACTGAATTTATAGCTAGTTGGAAATAATACGCAGTATGCCCCCAAATTTTCCTAAGCCTAAAATAATACCAGTTCCATTTTCCATGTTTTGTTTTATGTGGGTTTTTTAAAAATATATTTTTATTGATTCAGAGAGGAAGGGAGAGGGAGAGAGAGAGAGAGAAACATCAATGATGAGAGAGAATCATTGACTGGCTGCCTCCTGCACACCCTCTACTGGGGATCAAGCCTGCAGCCCAGGCATGTGCCCTTGACAGGAACCTGGGACCCTTCAGTCCACAGGCCGATGCTTTATCTACTGAGCCAAACCAGCTAGGGTTCCATGTTTTTGTTGTTAATCTGCCTTTTTTCCAAACCCAATTCTTAGTCTGCCATTTATTTGGCCAATGGGTCTCATGTTCTGGGATAATATAGAGAGTTGTGCCTTTCAGGAAACGTTAAAATATTTTTTAAAAACTTACTGAGAAATTCATTATCATTCATGAATACTGTTTAAACCATTTATATTATTGAGGATTGTCAACAGAAGTTAGAATCTCAATGAGGAAGGTAGTGATGACATATTGTAGGATGATGGCAAGATTTGTATTTTCATAAATATAATTACTTACTGTAGGCCCATTTTATTAAGTACTGAGGACATTCTTAACATTGTAGCCAGCATAGGATTTGAGAAATGAGGATAGAAAGAACGAGAGAATTTAGTTGATGTATCAGAGTTAGATGAATTCACAGTCAAGGTAAGCTGTGCCAAGTGAACTCCCTTGGGGACCTACATCAGTAATCTCTTCATTTTTTCAGCATATTCTGAAGTCACTTTGGTATGAAAGAAGCTACAGGAATCCAAATTAATATCATGGATTTACCAGCATACGAATTTTGTTCTTTTACTAGCCATGTGAATTGTTACCCATCTTCTCAGGCTGCCAACATAATATTTTATTATTATTACTAGGGTTATTTTAAGCTCTCTTTAATTAAAAAAAAAGTCTTCCATTTTCACTAGAATTGATGAATAACTTCAACACTTTTTATCTCTTTATTTTTAACACTTTCCTTTTATACTAAGACCATGATTTAAAAAAAAAGTTTCTGCATTGCTGGTGTGGCTCAGTGGTTGAGCATCAACATATGAACCAGGAAGTTGAGGTTTCCTGGTCAGGACATATGCCCAGGTTGTGAGCTCAATCACAAGTGGGGGGCATACAATAAGCAGCCAATCAATGATTCTCTCTCATTATTGATGTTTCTATCTATTTCTCCCTTTTTCTTCCTCTCCTATAGAAAGTTTCTTATAGGAGCTATTATTCAGTTCCCTTGTCTCCAAGAAAGATGAAAAGATTGGGTAGCAAGAACATATAATTTTAACCTGATTTAAGAAAGAAGAAACTGGTTATAAGGAGCCATAATTTAAATCTGTTGTTTCTTAATTAGAATGTGAAGGATTGCTCAGCAATTAAGCAGAGGAAATGAGACTTTAAAGATATAACTAGAATAGTCTCAAAGTTTCAGTTGTCTGGAAGCTAAAAATCAGAGTCTAATGAAGGAATTGATATGAAAATTGTTTTATTTCTATGAGGTTACAAATTATTTTTATTTGATAAACCTATAAAGGTTAAAAGAAAAAATTCTGTTTAGGTAAAGGACATGATTAGTTGACAGAGAAGAGAAAAATGTTGGATAGATCTCCTCTTAATACTGTGGCATTTTTGGATAAATCAACTCGATGAGTACATAGAAAAATATTTAGAACAGCATGGAAATATGCAGTATATCACAAAGGGAAGTGGGAATGTAGATATGGGCTTAAGTGCTAAAATTCCTATGAAGTCGATGTGAGCTGCTGCCAATGTACAGTCAATTTAAATATGACAAAAAATGATCCCAAACCCGAAACTTGATAAATAAGTTACCTTGGCCCTGAGGCCAACTGATGGCTGTGATACAGGGTGCTGTTGTTGACATAGGTGGTTCAGAATCAAAGTACAGTTGGCAGTAGACCTTCATCCCTGGGAGCAGCACACATTTCTTTGTCCTGATTGAGGTTCTGTCTGCTTAGAGACAGTAAGATGATCAACATGACTACTTACGCTTTTTTCTTGTCCTCTGATTTACTATCCAAATGCAATCAAGTTTAAGTTAAAACCCCAAAACCATTTTATTCCTGAATTTATATTTTATTGCACTAAGTTCATTACAATTGTCCTTTTCTACAGGCTGTTAAATTTAGATTTTGACTGCATGTTGCATACTTTGTTATCAATCATTACCTTTATTTCTGGGTGCTTCTTAATTTAAATTACGGGAATTGAAATGGGAGAGATGGAGGAAAGAAACTTTTGGAGAGATGGAGGAAAGAAACTTTTTTTTTTTAATACAAATACTGCAAAATCATCTCTGAACTTAATAATGTTATTAAGAAAATGGTTGTCTCATTGGCCCTGAAGAATTTCATTACTATGAGTTTTAAAGAGACTCTGAACAGCATGTACCTACTTAATTTTTGGCTGTACAGTGGTACCTTGAGATACGAGTGCCTTAACATATGAGATTTTTGAGATACGAGCCGTCGAGCAAGCGATTTTTGCTTTGAAATACAAGCAACATTTGAGATAGGAGTAATCGCGAGGATCGGCCGGCTGCACACGACCCACCAGTTTACCGAGACTCTAGCGTCTCATAGTTTCCCACGCCTCAAGGTTTCGGAACGAATTAAACTCGTATCTCGAGGTACCCTTGTAATTTAAAATCTGATTATTTAACTTAATTCTTAGGCTACCATGTGCAAATTATACAGAGTCAACTACTGTCCTGACTTTCCAGCTCTCTACATGTTCCCATATAAAACAGTATATTTAAAAGACTGGGAGAAAAAAATTGATCTTCATAAGTAGTGTGGTTTAAGTAATATTTCAAGTGTCATTTTGAAAATGTGTTTCAGTAACAACTAGAACCGTTTCTACAAGTAACTGCACATAAGAACATATACTGATACATTAGGAACCATCTAAACATTATTTACTTTTACAGAACATATGTCACCTGTGGAAGGTAAATACCCAATATGTGGGTGGTATATTTTAGTTCTAAACTCTCCTCAACTGTTTTTATTTGCTGTGCTTAGAATTCTCCCCTACCCTACCTTTAATTCCCAGAATTTCTCTGGAATTTAAAACTGTTTATTCATGCATATTATAAAAGCTCAGTACCAGCTTCATCTTTTAGTTATGATTTTCTGGCTCATGGATATATATATGTGTGTGTGTGGTTTTTAAAACCAGATCCCTGAGAAAGTTGAATTTTCCCTTTTATCTGATGTTAAATAAATCCACTAGAAACATCCTACAGCTGCTAGTTGTTTATTTCATTACACAGTGTAACATTTAAGAACTAAACTAAACCAAATGACTGAAAGCTCACTCTAGTTATTTTCAGGAAAGATGGGCATTTCTTGGATGTAGAAGAAAAAGTCAGCTGTCCTTTGCCATCATCTAAACAATCAGACAGTTTGAGTTTGTTCTCATGGGGAAACACATTATGTTAAATTCACTGTGAATATGCACCCTTGCATCTTCAGAGAGTAGAATGGCACACAGGCTTTGTATTGGGCTATTATACCGTCAGGATTCCCAGGGCCTGGAGCAATGCCTGGCCCAGAGTAAGTGCTCAGGAAATGCTTATGGCATGGATGAATAACTAGTTACTGAAGGATAGCATATGAGATGCTCAGTGAGTATTTGAGTGAATGCTTCTTTTAGCAGTTGGGTTTGTATTTTGGATTATTATCGAAATAAAATTGACAGATTTAGTCTGGTCCCTGCATTCTTCCTGCACCCCATCACCTATTGTCATTCTCTTTGCTCATATTCATTTGAAGGTCACTTACTATGGGAGTACCCAAAGTGGCTGGCAGATTAAAAGGATAAGAGTGACTATGTTGAAGAAATATTTTCTGTTTTTAACAATATCTCTACCACATATTACAGGGTAAAATAAATACATAGATGCAATGTGGGAAGAGACTCACTGTATTAGATATCTTTCGACACTATTAAAACATAAAGATGTCACCTAAGCTGCCCTCTGGAGGGCAGGAGTGGCTGGCAAGAGCAGTGCTGGTGTCACTGAGGCAGGGTGTGTGTGGAATTGGCTTCACAATTGCCTACCGATGATTTCTCATCTGTCACTTTACAGCTGGGTCTGTGTCCCAGGAGACAAAGTCCCTCCATTTAATTGGGAAAACACTGCTTAAAAATATTCTCAATTAAGCCTGTCAACAGAAGCTGTCCTAGATTGTAGGTATAAAAACTGGAAATTGGGGTGACTGGATGGATATTGAAAGATGATTTTAACATATATTTAGAACATTTATTTTAGATTACTAGAAAACTGCTAGTGAGGCAGACTAGTTAAAAGTTAAAGTTACTCTGATGAATTTCTAGTGGAAATACACAAAGAAACTAAATAAGAAGCCTACAGGGTTAGCAGCAGACTTTGTCTAACAAATTGGGTATAGTTTGCATTGCCTACTATTAAAAGCAGGAAGAAAAATAGTATAAAACTCCCAATCATTGGTAGTAAGAAACCAAAAATTATTTCTGTTTAGTCAGCCTTTGCCTGTGGGATTTCTCAAGTTTTATTTTTCTATATTGAAGGAAGACATGTCTATCAGACACAGAGCATTACTGTGTAGGTGGTGGTGAGTCATGTTGTGGTATTTTGTGTAATGACTAATAATGTTGGCAGAAATCTTACAGGCTGAAAACATGTAAGGTTTGGTCTCTGTACACATCCCTTTTGAAATTTAAAACTGTTGTTTTCCATTTATGTCTTTCTTGACTGGTAGGAGCAGCTAATAGTTCACGGAGTGTACCTCTATTTAGTATGACAAACATCTTATTTAACTTTCAGATTCCAAACCATCACTGAGAAGATAAAATACTGTTCTCAGGGTCATTGTGGTTAAATTTTAAGAGCTATGTTGGCAATTCACGACTCCTGGATGTAATGGTCATTTGTTGTGGTGGGGTTGGATGTTCATAAATTTGAAGAACTATCATAGCCTAATAGTACATTTTCTCCATACTGCCAAAGTGGCACCCTTCATCCCACCTTACCTGGCCTTTTCCCCCTGATGGTGTATTTCATCACCCGGTTATATAACTTGAGGTCTGGTCACTTGCTCCTTCAAAGGTTTGATTTGTTTCTGATAATGTTGAGTTGTAGGATGGGAGGAGAGGGTTAAATTTGGAGAAGGTGCCAATTAGTGGTGGGTGTATTTGAGGTAAACCTGAGGGTTGCTGCCTGCTGGGCTTGTGGGAAAACTTTGGCATGTGGTTAGGTTAGGATGGACAAATGGGGCTTGTTTGCTGTAAGCAAATACTTGGTATATTTAATTTAAAGGAGAGAAGTTAGCCATGTCTGAGTAATAATATGATCAGAAATTCTGTGAGCTCTCTACATTGAGTCAGATAGATGCTTACCTTGTGAAGAACCATTAAAAAGTAAAACACACATAAAACTCAAACCACCAAAAACACAAAACAATGAGTTGATTGTCAGGTGACTCCAAGGGCTATTTTAGCTTCTCCCTCTCCTCACTTTTCTTCTCCATTCCCCTAGCATTAATTACAGGTCCTCCCACCTATGAATGTATTGGTATGTATGTAAAGAATTAGCTTAACTCATTGGAAAGAGAAATCTTGAATTCCTTTATTAGAGCTTTCTCTTGGTAGCTAGAAACTTGTTGGCTCACTGAAATTTATTGACTTAGTAGATTTTTCAAAGAATGAATGCTTTTAATATTGCTTTGGAGGTTTTATAAATAATCCAATATTTTATTTAGTTCACATCATTGAAAAGAAGTTTTCAACTCATTCAAGACCCTTATTGTATATTATTTCAAAATTCCTTCCCTTGCTTTATCTAGCAAATCAGTCCATTTCCTGAGATTTGTTTGTACTGTGCTAATTGTTTTCTGATTTATGTAGATTTCTCAATAGAGCTGCTTGCTTACTCCAGGATATAGGACTAGTGAGATTTCTTTGTACCAAAGCTTTTAGGTAGGGCATAATAATGTGGGGGTGTTAGGGATGAAGCCCTAGGACTTTAGTGCCCACAGCTGGGCTTCTTTTCAGGTTCCTTTCTTTTTAATAAAATATATATATTTATATATAATTAACACCTTTCCTCTAAGATATTACAAATAATTTTATAGAGATATGACAAATATAACTAATTTCTTCTCCAAGAAGAGGGTTTTATTGGTTGGTTTTTCAGAAATTTGAACTTTCTGTGGAGAGGAATGATACTTGGCAAAAGTGTTTCTCCTTTCATCACTCGCTAAGTCATTTTTCTTCAGCCAACTTTAAAAAATATCTATTAACATGAAAAAAAAATATTCTATGGCCAGTGAATGGAGATAGACCATACAAGTCTAACATGTAGTTGCAGATAAATTTGTTTTGTTTATCTTTGCATTCATCAACTGCCGGTCCCCAACACAAGTGGGCATGTGGTCAAAAGTTCTAAAATGTGGTGCTATTGGAGGAAGAGGAGGTGAGGTGGGGCAGGTTGGCCAAGGCCATATCATGTAGGGTCCAGACCTACCAGCTAAGGAATTTGGACTTTATCCTGAAAAGAAAGGGACCTGTTGAAGCTTTCTGTCATCTTGTCTTCCTAACTAGATTCTAAATTCCATAAAATCAGGGTCTGTTGTTCATTTTTGTATTCTTTATAATGTCTGGCCATGGTCCTGGAATGGGTAGGACAGCTAGTAAGTGCTGATTGATCTCTAAGGCTGTGATAATCTCTGAGTCTTGCATGCTTGATTCAGCCATATTACTAAATGAGTGAGAGCACAGAAAGTTTTGGAATGGAGGGGTAGGGACTTAATGCATCCTGGGCATTTTGCCTAGGCACCCCCAGTTATTGTCTAATTTAATCTATGTCACTCTTCTTGCTCAGAATCTGCCAATGGCCTCTGAGTGCTCTTAGAATAAATAACAAAAGTTCATAGTGACCCTCAAGGCTGCTGTTCACTGTCTGCAGTGCTTTCTTTTTAACCTATTAATTCCTTACCATCTCTCAGCTCTCACTTTCCTTCCCTGGAACAGCCATCACTGCCCCATCTTTCCCCCAAATAAGTGGGCCCTTGAAGCTCAGCTTCCCATGTGATCATCATGTGATATTTTATTTCCCTTCAGCCTGCTCAAGAATCTGAGCTCTGTATCTAGCACAATGCCTGACATTTAGTAGGAACACTTTTTGGTTGCATGAATGAATCCTTGAGATAACTAACTATCAGACATATACTATCACTAATTTTTCAGGAGAAGAAATTGAAGTTAAGAGGTTAAGTCTATTTATTCAAGGTTGCACAACCCACAGAGCCAGATCTGGAACTCAGAGATGTCTGACAACAAAATCCTCCTCTTGCTAACCAACAGCATGCGTTTTCATATTTGTATCTGCATTGTGATTCTGCCTAACTGTTGAATGATCGATAGAATGAACAGGCTCTGGTGCTTAAGAATGTGGGCTCTGTAACCAGACAGCCTAAACTCAAGTTCTTCTTCCACCTTTGTTACCTTGAACAAGCTACTTAATCTCTCTGAATTCAGCTTCCTGGAAAATGAGGTAATATTACCCACTTAATAGGATTGCTGTGAGGATAAGCTAAATTAATTCATATAAAATTCTAAGACTCAGTTCACAGAATGTGCTCACTAATTGCTAGTCGTTACTGTTACTAGTATCCATTAATTCCTTCCCTTTTTTTACTGTAATCTAAAATTATATCCAGAGACCCTATAGCAATTTTTAATTTATTTTATGGAAATTCACTTCTTGCATGAAACCATCTGCTCCTAAGTCCTTGTTCAGCTGTGATCTTTCAATTCTAAATTGGTCATTTCTGTGTCACCACAGAAGCACAAGTTTTCTACCTATAATAGCAAAATGTGGTAATATTAATACCCTTTGCTCTGAATATTTAGATTTTAGGATTTACATTTCTTCACACCTCAGCTCAGTTAACAAAATCACAGTGTCGTAGTGTAGTAAAGGATGCAACATTAATAACACTGTTCACTCTCTTACAAATCACAAACCTTTCCCCAAACTAGGCATGAGATTATCAAGCTGTTAGAATAACTAACCTGACCCTCTTCCCCCAAGTAATCCTAATTGTTGGGAAGTGATTTATGTCACCATTATTTTCCTCATTCATCAATAGATGAAAGCAGGTGTGTGACTTACAGGAAATTAAAAAAGAAAGAAAGGAAGAAAAATAATTACTTCACATATATAATAGTTGCATGCCAAAATTGTAACATTTTTAGCATATTCCCTCATAATGGAACTTTCTCTAAATACTGTTTTTTCCCTCGTTGTTCATTGTTGAGATTCTTAACTAGCTTTTTTGTAGTTAGTATATAATAGCATGTGGGTGTGTTTTAGTACTTAACCTGTTACCTTTATTTTTTTGTTAGTATTATTGATTCCAGAGCAATGAATGGGGGGGAGGGAGATAAAAAAAAATCTATCATCCCCCCAACCCCTCCCACACACACACATAACCCACTGGGGTTGGAACCAGCAGCCTAGCCTGGGTATGTGCCCTGACCAGGAATGGAACCTGCCACCTTTTGGTGTACAAGATGATGTTCCAACCAACTGAACACACCAACCAGGGCTGTTTACCTTGTTAAAGAAGATTTGTTTAAATGTTGAGAGAAATAACAACAGTATAGTTGTCCCCACTGTCCCCCCCCCCCAGCCCGCCCTTGTCAGGCATTGCTACATGCTTAATTGGTGTTTCTAATCCTCATAAAAGCCCTACAAGAGAAATGATATGCCCACCCTGGAGATGAGGAAGTAGAAGTTTAATGAGACTAAGAACTTCCCTGGGAAGTCTGCATGTATCAGGCCTTGAGTGGCTCGGCCCTGGCGGTATGTATGGATGTTAATAAGACAGAGCATCAGGGGATAACCAGAAGCAAGCCTGGCAAAGTACATGGGTTATACATGGAAGACCTTCAGGGCCGGCTGAGGAATGCATGATTCGTTTTGTAGGTAGTGTGGAACGAATGAAATTTTGGATTGGGAGCTTAAAACAGCACAGATGCTCTGTTTTTAAGGTGGGGGTTTTAAAGTGTGGTCCCCGGACTAGCTCAGTGGCAGCACTTGAAAACTTACTAGAAATGTAAATTCTTATGCTTCCTCCCACCTGCTCAGTCCTAAACCCTGGGCAATCAGTGATGCAAGGAGTCCTCTGGGTGATGTTGGTGCTGGCTCAAGTTTGAGAATCCATTCCTTAATGAGTTCTAGCCTTGCTGTGGGAAGGAGAAACATGTGGAGGCTATTGCCAAAAGCTGAGGAAGGGGTTATTAGAGCATAAGTTCGGGTGGTTTCATTGGAAATGAAAAAAAAGGGAAATTATGAGACTTTTCAAGGAAAAAATAATGGGACTTGATGATCAAATGGGTGGGAGTATGATAGAAAGTCAGTGTTCATGCGTGGCAGAATTGCCAATATACACCAAAGGCATTCAGAGTGAGGACTGTTTATACTCCTCAAGGACCCAAGCCTAATTGTGCATTAATTTATAGCATCTTTTTATAAGTCTTACACCCACCAATCTGCCACATTCAACTAGATAACTTTCCCTGTAGAATAACAGTGGGCCAAATGCTCAATACTGACTGTGGATTGAGTTATCAACTGCCAAGAACTTTCCTCTAAGCACTTTATATTCATTATCCCATTGTTGTTATTCATTAGTTATGGATGTTTATAAATTGCCTTTCCTCAGTGTCCAATCTAAGCTGCACACCACTGTAAAGTTAATGTTTCCAGACACTGGCCTGAGAGGCCAAGAATCTGGGCTCTGGAGTTAGACAGCTCTGGGCTGAAAACCCAGCCATTCCTTTACCAGGTGTGTGGTCTTGAGCAAATTACTTACCCAGCCTTATGCCTCAAGTTCCCTCAACTGTATTAAACAGGGATTATTATTACAGTGAGGATGTGTTGATGAGTGGAACTCTTAGGGTTGCTGTGAGACTAAATGTGAACATGCTTGCAACATGCTTGGCACGAAAGGTACTGAATAAATGTCAGTGGAATTTATGGTGATGAAGATGTCACTTACTTGCTCAGAACTTTCATCGGCTCTCCTTTGTCAGGACAATTAACCTCTTAGTCTGGCATTTATGACTTTCCGCAAACTGGTTTCTCTACCTCTCAAAGCTTTTGTGTGATGATGCTTTGCATAATCCCAGTGTTTCAGCCAGCTGTAATGGATCTCCCAAACACACCAAGTGTGTGACCCTACCCCAGCCTTTGATTCTGTTCTTTCTCTCCTCTTATCACGTCCAAATCCTTCAGGGCCCAGCCTGATACTCGGTGTTTATGGAACTATCCCTAGCAAGCCCTGATTTGTAATATGATTAATCTTTCCAAACACTAGCACCTATTGCCTTTACTGATCAATGGATCCTCGCAGCAGGGCAATTGGCTCAGAATCCTTTAGTCCATCTTCTGTCCACTTCCCCGTACCCTTCAGTAAGTGCAGTGCCTCATCCCTTATGCTATGCTCGGAGCCAAGCTCCATGCCAGGATGTGCTTTCTTGATAGTGGTAACATGCACCTTAACTTAGCTTCCCGGTCTTTTCTGAGTTCATGTAAATGTGTGTTGATGTTTTTTTCCCTCTCCCTTATGATGCTGATAACTTCCTCATATGGATAAAAAAATTATTTCTGAAATACTAATTATTATTTTTCTTCTCAGGATGAACTTGACCTCACAGACAAACACAGGGAAGCCATGTTTGCACTGCCAGCTGAGAAAAAATGGCAAATATACTGTAGCAAGAAAAAGGTAAGATATACCTTGAATATATGGTTAACTGGAATATTATCACTTTTAATTCCCTTTGCTCTCCTGTGTCACCACCTGTTTATAATGTGCAAACCAGATTGACCATGTTCTGCTGTGGCCTTGGTACTACCTTCAGCAAAGGGACAACTCCTTGGATATTGTTTTTATCAGCCTTTCTCTGGACACCACTTTCCTACCTTGTACCTGTAACAGTTAACTCTTAATCCTGTACAACTGAAACCCAAAATAACATTGGCTTATACCAGTGGTTCTTAATCTTCCTAATGCAGCAACCCTTTAATACAGTTCCTCATGGTGTGGTGACCCCCCCAACCATAAAATCATTTTCGTTGCTACTTCATAACTATAATTTTGCTACTGTTAATGAATTGTAATGTTAATATCTGTTTTCGATGATCAGGTTGAGAACCAGAACCATTAGCAGGGTCGCCTGGAGGAAAGGGGAAGGAGGAAAAACTTACCCCCTATACTCTTAGGGACATGCCCTGGAGTTATGCTCTCAAATTCCCTTCACCTGCCACTGTTAGCAAATGGCCACACCTCACTGCAAGGAACACAGTCTTTATTCTGGGTGATCACTCCCACTTAAAAGCTGAGGGATCTCTTACCTTCAGAGAGAAATGGAGAGTAAATATTGGCAGCAAAAACCCTAAAGCTCTTATTTCCTAGCATCCATGGTGTAGGCATCGCCCTGAGGACTGGAGCTCCTGCAGTAAAGTTCAGTCTGCCGTCCTTTAAACCCTGGCAGATTCTTAGACTATTCCTATTCCATTTTTGGAACCTGCTCATGGCCATCTTTAGCCACTTTCCCTTCTTTTCCAGCGGAGACTTGAATCAAGCTGGGATAAGAGGAAGGGCAGGGATAGCACCCAGGAGAAACGTTACTTCTGTCTAACAGGCAGTGGACATGCTGATTACTCACTGTTGTCCCAGGGAAATAAGAGCAAACTACAACAATCCAATATATTTTCAAGACATAGTATCAGTCAGGGAAGCCTTTTCTCAGGTGACATGGTATCAGTCAGGGAAGCCTTTTCTTAGGTGATTGGGGCCTCCATTTGCCCACGTGCTGTCTCTTAGTACCTATCTCCTCTTTACTGCCTGTGTAACTGGCATGCCACCCTCCAGAGCCGTTCTCCTGCTCTGGAGTCTGCTGGTGCCCCTCTCCAACCAGACTTGATATTTTGGCACCATGTTTTACTCCTCTCCATAATTCAGCTTCTGATACTTTGAAATGAATGTGCCACTGATGAGTGAACCACAAGTTATCATTACATTAAACTGAACTGTCAGCATTTTGAAGCACATTGAATTTTCTACCTGAGCAGTTATACTATGTGTGGGGTTTGGTTCCGAGGCCCTTGCTGAGAGACATGTCCAGCTGTAACTACTCAGTGTGATCTTCAAACTGCTCTCAGATCAAACCAAGCACAGCCTTAAGGGTTCCCGATCAGTCATAACCAGGAAGATGTGTTTGTGAGTGAATCTGTCCCCTTCTCATCTTTCTCTTTGTACACATCTTACCAACTAGAAAACTTCTCTTCTGTTGAACTGATTGTCATGACTCAGGAAGCAAATAAAACACGGAGAGAATTTTAAAATGAAATAAAATGTGCATAGTTCTGCAAGTGATGTATAGTGAGGTCTTTGGAAAAGGGAACTTTTCACACAGCTGTCTTAAAGACCTGGCCCCTGGAACTGAGAACAAAAAGTCCTCAAGTGCCTGTGTACACAGAGGACATTGTCTATTTTGGCTCATCTGAAAGCAGATTTTTTTTCTCAAAATTAGGAAGCAATATGAAGTTGGGATTGAAATATGCACTGGAGGAAAGGAAGGGGCAGGCAAATGGGAGCAGCTCACCGAGGGAAAAGTTTTCTTCTTTCCCAGATTTTATTACACCCTTGACGGCAATTGAAAGTTAATCATGGAAACTACTGCCCCTTAGATTAGAAAAGGCAAACCCTAGAGAATAGTAATGACCTTGGACTCACAGCTGCTGCTCATTTTTCACTTTCCAGGGGTTTTTGCAGTGTGGATATGGATGTGGCCACTGGCTCAAAATCCCACTCTTGATGGATGGATGGCCCCCTCCTGTGCGTACCTGGCCACATTGCACAGATCTTTGAGAATACAGTTCTCCTGCTGGCTTCATCCCAGCAGCTTGGATTTCTTATGTGACTCAGCAGTGGCACCCCTGAGGGGGAAAGGTGTTTTAACTCTGGGGAGTCCCATGGGCATATAGATCTGTCTCACTTTAAAATGGATAGTAGCAGTGCTTGACTAAGAATGCAGATTAGAGCTTCTCACACTGCTGAAACTAGACTATGCCTTTGGTCTAAAATGGTACCTAATAAATCAGGAAATAACACAACTAGTGAGAGAACACAAGCACCTGAGCACAGAATGGCACACCTTTTACCTCTCTTCCAAGAATATCCTCTCCTGAGGGACAGGTTGGCCATCTCAGAATGGAACCTTGGTGGCCATCTTAAAACGAAGGATGGATTTTTTCCTTGAACCATCTCATGTAGCCTTTTCAATTCAGGCTTGTCACTAGCAAGCCACACCAAAGGCTAAGGGAAAGCAATCCATATTTGGCTCCTTCACATTTCCCATCTTTCAAGATTAGAACCCAGGGCATTACAGACCTTCTCAAACATAGTGAAGCCACCGGTTAAAAGCCCACAAAAGCCAACAGAAACAGACACAGGAGTTGGTGAAAGGCAGGCTTTCTGTTTAAAAGAGCACAGGACTGGGAACTGAAGAGGAGGCCAGATCTTTCTCAGCCAAGTGGCTCTTTTCCATCCAAGAGTAACTAGAGTCCCAGCAGTGGCTATCTGCTTATCAAGCTCTGTGTTCATTTCTCAAACTTCTCTATCTAAGTCTCTGGTTGAAAACCCCATTTCCAGAGCCAAAATGAAAGCAGCATAAGTATTTCTAGGCCTAAAAGAATTGGAAAGAAACTAATTGGAATTTTGCCTAATTGAGTAATCTGGGGGAGAGCAAGAGATGGATGTTGTGGTCTTGTTGAAAGTCCAAACAGATCTGTAGGAACAACTGGACTGGTTGATCAGCCATGGTTTGTCATGTGCAGCCATCCACTGTCAGGTTCTTTAACTGTCATGAAAGGTCCCCAAAAAGGTCCTGTTGGTGGAGCTTAGTGAGAGGGTGGGTGTATTTTCAAATAGAAAATGTTTGTGGTTCTTATCTTTAAAGGTAATTCCCTTTTTACTTCCAATCACAACATACTCTTTTGTTTAAGTGAGGTTTTTCCCAGTCTCCAGCCAGAAACTGCATCTGTTAACAATCTTTTGGATTTTAAATTGAAGCTTTTTAAACAATGAACCATCTGACCATGAAAGGCATCTGGCCATGCTGTATTTGCTTATTGTTAACATGATTTTTAAACCCTGGGAAAAGCGAGGAGTAGGTCTTCAGAGAGGAGAAAACAAAATGGTGTATGTCGACAGCAATCTTATCAGCACAGGCAGGGACCTTTAGCTGAAGCTCTTCACAGGGAGCTTCGGCACTGAACCAGTCCGCATAGTATCTAGAACATGCTTTTTCTCCTCTTTGAGCTTCTGAGTCTGCGAAGTAAGTGACCCTGTTAGCTGTAGTGACATCAGATCTTTGCGGCAAAGATCAGGATTTGACGACTGCACCTAATTTTTCCTCTTTTCATTTCTGATCTCTAAAGCCAAGGCTTAAGTACAGGCTTTATAGTCTTCACATTACATCTCTGATTCTTTCAAGGTTTACTTTGGAGAAGGTGAATTTTTTTCTCTGCTGCTGAGTTTGTTTGATTCAATTAAATCATTCCAGAATCTCACCCAACCTGGTTGCAATTCAGCTTTTGTGGTTTGTGCAGAGTACTGATTTTGAAGACATCTAGCACAAGTGACTGGAAATTCAGCCCATACTTTTCATGCAGTCCCTTTATTTTGGTTTGCATATCCTCATTGGATCATCTCCCTGCTTCTCTCCCCAGAAAGGAATTCTTTCACCGAACACACACACACACACACACACACACAGCTTAAAGTTGCATTGTGTATGGTCACCAGGATGCACTTTCTTTGGATCCTTGAAAGTTAAGGCTCTCCTGCGTTTGGGGTACATGGATGGAGTGGTTTAATCAAAACACAGATTTAAAGTAACATGTGCTAAGTAGTAGTGGAATTAAAGACAAAAGGAATCATCAGTTTCCTCACAAACTATCAAACAAGCCATCTAAAAAAGGAAGATGGTAGGTTAGTCCTCTAGTCATCCCCACTACCCGGAAGAGAAGCTGCAGTGGGTCTACTGGGAGGGGAAGCATGAACGATTGGGCATTTGACCTGGAAGATCTGAGAGGAAGGACAAATTAGACATCCTCTTCTTTCTTCACTGTAGTTATTTCAATAGACATTGGAGTGAGTTTTGCTTTTTCACTGCCCACTTTGCTAGATGTCAAGATATGGGAGAGGGAACCAGTAAATGGGAGAAAACTAGATTTCAATAACACTATTTCTAGACTTCTTGAGAGGTACCTGGTTTGGTCTCCTGCCATTGAGTTTTCACCCTGATAGTAGATTCCAGTTGGCATTTGTGCTCCTAATGCTAAGAGGTTAAAGAAAGTGGCAGACATAGTAATGATTAGAAGTAGGATTGGGCTGTTTTTCCCCCTCTATTTCTCTAAAGACTAGATAAGGAAAGCACAGTAGTTGAAAGACAATGGGCATTTCCAGGCTCTGTATTTCTGAAACTCCCTGCCTCATCCACATATTTCCTAACTCTGAGAGATGAGGGTTTGTGTATAATCCCAGATTAAAATGATGAGAAATAGCAAGCTTTGAGTCGGGCACTTCACTTAATGAAACAAAGCAGTTGGTGAAGGCCAGGCTGATGTGTGAGAGTCACCTGATGTGTATTGAGTGCCTTCTCTGGAGCTGAGGATGATTAACCAGTAAGTCAATTTTCCTAGAGTGGGTGGTACCAGTAGGAGAAACAAACAAAATCAAATCATTGCAGATCTTGTCCTTAAGCTTCATTATAGGTTAAGCCGACAGACTATGGAGCACAGAGGAAGGAGCCACCAAGAGTATATAATGTTACTGGGAAAAGCTCCTTTGCCACTCTGACCCATCCAGTGGTTATGCCAGTGAAAGGGCTAATGTTGTCATGTTTTCACCTCCTCATCTAGAACCAGCTCCTTTTCCAACAGTTGAGCTGTGTTTGCATGCACTGTACACTTTCCCCCTTGATTTGTACTTTGTTCTTTGTTGCTTTTGCCAACGCTTAAAAGGCCAAGTTTAGACTGTTGGCCTAATCTGATCTTTACTAAACACAATTTGTAGGGCTTGTTAGGACATCTATAAAGAAGCTTAAACTTTGGTAAGAATAAAGATATTGGGAGCAGGGGGAAAGAGGGGGAGAGACTGAAATAACTGAGGTTTGTTCAGCCTGGAGAAAAGAAGGGTGGGAACTTCAACATAAGCTGACCTTCACTGGTTATATCCCAGTGACAGTATAGAATCTGTTGAAATAACGTCAACTTCCAATTGGTAAAGAGCAGCTGCCCCAATAAAAACCACACTGACAATCTGATACTTTCCCCTAAGGACTCATCAGTCTTTCTCCATGATTCAGGGGCTCAAGGGTGAACTGCTAACATGGCACAACAGGGGGAAGGCAGATGTAAATTAGGGGCGAACAAGGATAGGCTGGAGTCCATGAGGAGAAGAACGAAGCCCATGTCAGTTCTCGCCGCCCCTGCCTCCAAAGACGGAGGAGGATCCAGGGAAAGGCAGAGCAGTTGCAGAACGGCCTGCTGCTCCACACCAGTGAGGTTAGTCAGGGGACAGTGTGGACCAAAAGGTACCCACTTTGCTCCCACCCGCCACATCACCCATGAGAGAAACCCTCTGTGGCTCACTGACCCAGAAACCTGCAAGAAAGGGTGTCATTCAGCCTAGCCAACTTAAATAGTGCATGCAAACCAGTGCTTGTGTTGTCAAGACAACCCTTGCTCTTTCTTCATTGTCTAGCCCAGGGACCCTTTTTCTTTCCCTTCCTCTCTTTCTGCTCTTACCCGGAGCATTGAAACAAAGGTGAATCTGTGAATCACCCAGAGCCTGTCAATATCATTATATTAGGCAGTGACTGAAAACATGGCGATTTTGGCCCTGATGAGATTTCTTTAGCTTTTCGCCCAGAAATTCACTAAAGGCATGTTTCTCCTTGCCCTTTCCCCTCTAAGCAACATAATCTCGAAGCTAGCTATTCTTTTATTTTTTCTTAATTTTATTTTTATTACAAAAACATGCTATCAAAATGAGCACCAAATTTTAGGTTACAGTACAAAATTTAAGATTCTCTGCCTCTAGCAGTCCTTAAACTAACATTGTATTCCAGTAAGGGCATTTGGTTCATTAGTATTTATTTGCCTCCTCTTCTTATAATCCCTTTGTTCAATAACACCAGTTTGGAGTGTTTTTTCCTCCCAATTCTGTCACTCTAGCCATGCTGGCTACCACTCCTGCCTGGTGGTGTCCAGAAGGGTCCTGAGCTCCAGTTTGTGTTTTCATAAATGTTGACTCTCAGTGCCCTGCTTCAGTAATGCAGAAGCAGTAAGCAGACTCACCCACAGAGTGAACCAAAACACATTCATCTTTCTTCTTTGGTGGTTGGACAAGCAAACAAATCTAAAATATTACAGACACCTTCTGAATCTTCTGGTTCCACATATAGTCCTGTTTTTCAGGCTTGAGATACTGCTAGCGAAAGGATACAACACAGAGGTTTCATTAAACAAGTCAGTTTTCACAAATAAGTAACTTATTAGGTTGAAGCGAGCCAGATTTACAAGGACCCTGTTCAGCAACAACATTTGTTCAAAACCTCAGCATTAAAATTCAATAGTGTGATCTAGCTGTGTGATTTCCAAGTTAAGTTAATAAGATAAAACATCAGTGTTAAGATTATAAAAGGATATCTCAGCACAGTTGCAGATAATGTTATTGATGGAAGTCTTAAACCTAGTTACCAGAGCAGACAGTCTGGGTTCCAAGAAATTGGCATTTTCTAATATTTCTAAAAAAAACAAAACAAAAACACACACACAAAAAAAAGACTTACAAACCTCAAGTCATGGGATAAATTATTATTTTCTGGTTGATTATTTTGTTATGAAATTTTTAAATGTACAAAAAGTACAGAATATAATAAATACCTATGTTTAACAAATGCCAACATTTTATCATATTTACCTTGGATTTTGTAAAAAGACATAAAACATTTTAATATGGTTGAATCTCAATAATATCTTCTATTCTGAAGGTGATATGTGTTTTTTTTCTTTAACCTTATTTTGCACATGTAGATTCATTAAAAATATATATGGTTTTCCTTTATTTTAACTGTGACATAATAATATTCATTATATGAAAATGCCACAGTTTAATTTTTATTCCCCTTTGAATAATACTTATTTCCAATATTTTATTATTAAAAATGTATTGCAATGAACATATTTGTGCATGTGTTCAAAAATTTCTCTAGAATAGACAACTAGACATCTAATTACTGTGTTGTTTGATATAAACATTTTCACCTTTAATTGCCCCAAAGTGGTTGTAACAACTTATACCTGTAGTAAATTAGTTGCCAACCGTCTGAGGGTAGAGAATTGTTTTCTCATTACCCTGGTAAATCAATCATTTGGCATAAGTTTAAATGTTTCAAGTGAAAGAAACTGCCATTAAAGTTCTTCCATTTTCTCCCATATGTCTTAGCAAATCAAATTGAAGTAAAATTTACTGAAATGGAAGGTTTTCTTTGTAAGAAGGAAAACCTAAGAGTTAGAAAAAGTTATTCCATTCAAATACCCATTAAGCCATACAAAATGTTAGAAGTACATAAAAATGGACAGTTCACCCAGCATTCTGTTTATTTGGTTTGACTGCAAAGGAAACTGCTCTGTGTGTGGTTCATCCTTCCTCTCCTCTAGATCTTTTTACACCCTCAGTTCCAGCCCCAGGCAAATTGTGTTTCCATCTTTCAAGCTCCTGACTGATCTGTGCCATCACCCAGCCAGGAAGTTCCTCTGAGGCATCTGCCACTTCCCTGATGGTGACTAAGGTGCAGGTGCAGAATCAGCACGTCCGCCCAAACAAGCAGCTTAGCTGTGGCTGGAAATCACAGCAGCATCTTCATCTGATCATCTCCTTTTAACATTGTGAAAGCCTCTCTTTCTCAAACTCCTTCATTCCTTCAAATATTAAGAAATTGAGATGTGCAACTTGCTGTCTGGCTATCCCTCAGACCTAAATTCTGAGCTATGTACAAGTCAACTTATGGATTTGGGGATTGTTCGTTCTTCAGTCTTAGAGATACTTAACTCTGCTTTGTTCTTCATAGCATTGTACAAATAGTGAATATGTATTTGCTTATTGGATACCATCTCTCTTTGATGTTTCCTCAGACTTACATTTCTTCATTGAGTAATCCCTTTATCCAGGGCCTTGCTGTCTTTGTATACAGGGAACGCCAGGCTGGAAGAGGGTGGAGAGAATAACCCTGTGTTTATGTTCATTTAGAATCATTCAAACAACAGTAAAAACAAATAAGTAAGCAATGTGCAGCTGAAACAAGCAATGTGCAGCTGGGAAAAAGTAATTTCTTAGTTGGACAAACTAATTAATGGGGAGCATGGCGGTTGTGTGACCCATGGAGTTCTATTTTGTCCTCTGGAGTGAAGGCCAAAGCACCTCCCATAGCTTTCACTCCGCTTGTCACCTTAGTGCTGCACTGTGGGAAGAACACTCCTGTGTAGGCTCCAGCCACTGGAAGAGACTTGGAGTTCTGGGTTTGAATGGAAGCCCAGGGCAGGTAGTGGCCTTAAGCTACCACAGAGCAGCTATCTTTGGCTTCCCAGTCTTAATTCTTTTTTTTTTTAAATTAAATCTTTATTATTCAGATTATTACATTTGGAGTTCTGGGTTTGAATGTAAGCCCGGCGCAGGTAGTGGCCTTAAGCTGCCACAGAGCAGCTATCTTTGGCTTCCCAGTTTTAATTCTTTTTTTTTAATTAAATCTTTATTATTCAGATTATTACATTTGTTTCTCTTTTTTTCCCCTCCATAGCTCCCCTCCACCCAGCTCCCACCCTTCCCTCTACCCTTACCTCCCTCCCATTGACCTCATCCATAGGTGTATGATTTTTGTCCAGTCTCTCCCAGTACACCCCTCACCCTTTTCCCCCTGAGAATTATCAGTCCACTCCCTTTCTGTGCTCCTGATTCTATTATATTCACCAGTTTATTCTGTTGATCAAATTTTTAATTCACTTAATTTTTAGATTCACTTGTTGACAGATGTGTATTTGTTGTTCATAATTTTTTTTCTTTTACCTTTTTCTTCTTCCTCTTCTAAAAGGGTACCTTTCAGCATTTCATATAATACTGGTTTGGAGTTGATGAACTCCTTTAGCTTTTTCTTATCTGTGAAGCTCTTTATCTGCCCTTCAATTCTGAATGATAGCTTTGTTGGATAGATTATTCTTGGTTGTAGGTTCTTGCTATTCATCATGTTGAATATTTCTTGCCACTCCCGTCTGGCCTGCATCATTTCTGTTGAGAAATCAGCTGACAGTCGTATGGGTGCTCCCTTGTAGGTAATTAACTGTTTTTCTCTTGCTGCTTTTAATATTCTCTGCCTTTTGCTCTTGGTATTTTAATGATGATGTGTCTTAGTGTAGTCCTCTTTGGATTCCTTTTATATGGGGTTCTGTGTGCTTCCTGGACTTGTAAGTCTATTTCTTTTACCAGATGTGGGAAGTTTTCAGTCATTATTTCTTTAAATAGGTTTTCAGTATATTGCTCTCTCTCTCTTCTTCTGGCACCCGCACAATTCTGATGTTGGTACGCTTGAAGCCATCCCAGAGGCTCCTTACATTATCTTCACATTTTTGGATTCTTTTCTTGCTTTTCCAGTTGAGTGTTTCTGCTTCTTTATATTTTAAATTTTTGACTTGATTCTTGCCTTTCTCTAGTCTGCGGTTAGGACTCTGTATAATATTTTTTATTCAGTCAGTGTATGTTTAATTTCTAGTTGGTCCTTTTTCATCTCTAGTTGGACCTTTTCCATCTCTAGTTGGATCTTTTCCATCTCTAGTTGGTTCTTTTTCATCTCCTCTTGGGTCTCGCTAACTTTATCCAGCTTTTCTAGGATATTCTTGAAAAACCTTATAAGCATGGTTTTGAACTCTATATGCAGTCATTTGTTTTCCTCCATTTCTTTTGTTTGTGATCCCTTCCCTTGTCTCGGCATTTTCACTATGCTGGGATAACTTCTGTGTTGGATTCAGCCTTATGATAACAGACTTGAAAAACTGCAGAAGCCCCTCTGTTAAGCTTGGGATGGGTGGAGTCTCGGGGCTTAAGGGACCGCTTTGCCTTCCAGTTGGCCCCGCCCTCCATGGCCCCTGAGTCTCACGTGACTGGGTAATCGCTAGAGCGGTCCCTGTGCACGCACTCTCTCTCTCACAGTGCCTCTAGGCTGCTGCCCCTCAGGCTCCCCTGCGCTCCCAGACCATATGAGTCTGGGTCCCCAGGGTTTCACCGGAAACTGGGGTTTAGTGGAATTAGAGGTGGTACAGTTGGGAGGGTCTGTCTCATGCCCACTTGTGAAAGCCAGCAGCACAATCAGCAGTCGGTCCTCTGTGCGCACCACCAGACTTCTGATCTTTTGAGACTCCCCTAAATTTCCGTGCACTTCTCCCTTGTCACAGTCCAAACTCCCCCCGTATGAGTTTCGGCTGGATCTGGGGTTTAGTGTCATAGGATAAGGGGTTCAATGCCTTTGAGAGAGTCTCCATCTCCCTCCCGCCAGATAAAGCCAGCCAGGTTCTCCGGCACCCGCTCTCTCCACGCGCGCCTCTGTACCTCAACTTTTTGCAGCTCCTCTGGGTCTCTGTGAGCCCCTCTCTTTCCTTCTAGTTGTAGAATTTCCACTCAGCCAGCTTTCCTGTGGTTCTGGATGATGTCCATTCTGTCTTTTAGTTGTAGTTTTGAAATTGTTGTGCAAGGCAGCAGTGTAGGTGTTTACCTATGCCGCCATCTTGAATTCTTCCCCAGTTTTAATTCTTTTTTTTTTATTAATTTTTATTAATTTTTTATACATATCTCCCATTGCCCCCCTCCCTCCCAGGCGTACCCCGACCCCCCAGTGTCTGTGATCATTGGTTATGTTTATAAGCATGCATACAAGTCCTTTGATTGATCACTTATTTACCTCACCTAACTTTAATCTTTCTGCTATAATTTCACAATCTGTTTGATGCTTTATGATTTTTGTCCTCCTGAGAATTATCAGTCTACTCCCTTTCTGTGCTCCTGATTCTATTATATTCACCAGTTTATTCTGTTGATCAGATTTTTAATTCACTTAATTTTTAGATTCACTTGTTGACAGATGTGTATTTGTTGTTCATAATTTTTTGTCTTTTACCTTTTTCTTCTTCCTCTTCTAAAAGGGTACCTTTCAGCATTTCATATAATACTGGTTTGGAGTTGATGAACTCCTTTAGCTTTTTCTTATCTGTAAAGGTCTTTATCTGCCCTTCAATTCTGAATGATAGCTTTGCTGGATAGATTATTCTTGGTTGTAGGTTCTTGTTGTTCATCACGTTGAATATTTCTTGCCACTCCCGTCTGGCCTGCATCGTTTCTGTTGAGAAATCAGCTGACAGTCGTATGGGTGCTCCCTTGTAGGTAATAAACTGTTTTTCTCTTGCTGCTTTTAATATTCTCTCTTTCTCTTTTGCTCTTGGCATTTTAATTATGATGTGTCTTGGTGTAGTCCTCTTTGGATTCCTTTTCTTTGGGGTTCTGTGTGCTTCCTGGACTTGTAAGTCTATTTCTTTTACCAGATGTGGGAAGTTTTCAGTCATTATTTCTTTAAACAGGTTTTCAGTATCTTGCTCTCTCTCTTCTTCTGGCACCCCCACAATTCTGATGTTGGTACGCTTGAAGCTGTCCCAGAGGCTCCTTACATTATCTTCACATTTTTGGATTCTTTTCTCTTCTTGCTTTTCCAGTTGAATGTTTTCTGCTTCTTTATATTTCAAATTTTTGACTTGATCCTTGCCTTTCTCTAGTCTGCTGTTAGTACTCTGCATAATAGTTTTTATTTCAGTCAGTGTATTTATCATCTTCTCTTGGGTCTCACTAAATTTATCCATCTTTTCTAGCATATTCTTGAAAAACCTTATAAGCGTGGTTTTGAACTCTATATCCAGTCGTTTTTTTTCCTCCATTTCTTTTGCTTGTAATCCCTTCCCTTGTCTCGGCATTTTCACTGTGCCGGGGAAACTTCTGTGCTGGATTCAGCCGCAGAAGCCTCTGCTGAGCTTGGGAGGGTGGAGTCTCAGGGCTTAAGGGACCGCCTTGCCTTCCAGTCGGCCCCGCCCTCCACGGCCCCTGAGTCTCACGTGACTGGGTAATGGCTGGAGCGGTCCTTGTGCTCGTGCACCCGCAGCGCCTCTAACCGCCGCCTTTCCGGCTCCCCTGTGAACCAGGACCACACGAGTCTAGGTCCCCAGGGTTTCGCCCAAAACAGGGGCCCAGTGGACTCAGAAGTGGCACAGATCGGAGGGTCTGTCTCCCGCCCACTCTCGAAAGCCAGAGGCACAATCAGCAATCCGTCCTCCGCGTGGTGCCGTGCGCGACCAGACCTCCGATCCTTTGCAACTCCCCTAAATTTCCGTGCACTTCTCCCTTTTCACAGTCCAAACTCCCCCCTATGAGTTTCGGCTGGATCTGGGGTTTAGTGTCGTAAGAGAAGGGGTTCAATGCCGTTGGGAGTCTCCGTTTCCCTCCCGCCAGAGAAAGCCAGCCAGGTACTCCGGCACCCGCTCTCCCAGCGCGCATCTCCGTACCTCAGCTTTTTGCAGCTCCTCTGGGTCTCCCTGAGCCCCTCTCTTTCCCTCTAGTTGTAGAACTTCCACTCAGCCAGCTTTCCTATGGTTCTGGATGATGTCCGTTCTGTCTTTTAGTTGTAGTTTTGAAATTGTTGTGCGAGGCAGCAGTATAGGTGTTTACCTATGCCGACATCTTGGATCTCCCCCAGTTTTAATTCTTAACCAGGTTCCTTTTGATAGCTTTGGTACAGGACAAATTGCATCTCGTGTCAATTGCAGACTTAGGATCACGTGACTATCTTGGAGCTCTCAATCTTTGTCTTAGAGTACTTGCTGACAGTGCTATTGTGGAGCCAAAATCCTTATTGCAGCTATTTAGGCCTATGAGCCTCTGATGTTTGAAACACATGGGTATAACTCCATTTTACTTCCAAAATTCTTCAGTCTGCACAGTGAGCTCTATGTCTGATAGAAAATGATATCAGTATATCTCATATCCAAGTATCTAGAAGTAGCTCCCAGTCTGGTATCAGCCGAACAATGGACCCATAAGGGACACACAGCACAGGGCATACTCCAGAACAATGCATGCACATCCTTTGTTTCAATATTCCTTAGGATTGTGGCTTCCTTCCCCGGTTTACTGAGCACACAATGAAGAACCTCAAGCAGAGCTGACAAAAGGGTTTATCTTGATTACTGATTCTGAACAATTGGAGGCTGAAGCCTGGAACACTTTGGGAAGCATTAGAGGTTATGAATAGGATCAATAAGAGTAGTGTAGTAACTGATGAGTCTTCCATGACACATGATGGGGAAATGTGTCATATGTAGCAAATACTTGCCATCTTTCTCCTTGAGGGCTCTTCTTGCCTTCTAGATTATAGTTGGATGTAAGTATCATACTTCCTACTTCTTTTCTCCTGGGACTCTCCCAGGTTCTCTGCAGATACTCTAAGAACTATGGCACCTACTTCCATAGAAAAATACCACAAGTCTGCCTGACCTCACATCTCCAGGAGATAGGTTTATGGAGAACATCAACAGAAGGAAGTTTTCTCTGATATCTGTTCCGAAGATATGAACTAAGTATACACATATATATTTATGCATCTTTTTCACTAATAGCTCTAGCATACCTAATACTGTTGGATCTATGTTATGCTTGGTGCATTTCAGAATTTCACACAGACAACCCACACGTCCTCACAGAATAGGAAGAAGCTTTGAGCTTCCAGTGTAAGGCACTGCTAATACCTCTAATTTGGGCTTCTCCAAATTCCTTATATTTCAGGAACCTAGTGCTTTGTGAAACTGGAAGCTGATTACAGTAGAAAGACTACCGAAAAATACCAACTCTAAATTACATTGTCTTAAATTCCCTTGTGCTTCTTCGATGAGGTACAGAACAGCATTTGACTTAAGCAGTCTTAAGATGGTATCCCCATGCCCTCACATATCTGAGACAGTGATATCTTCCAACTGATGCTGTCAATAATTCAGTAGTGTTCCACAAAGCCAGTGATGGCTTAAAATTAAAAATAAGGTTATAACTCTCCTTCTAGGGGATAGTTAGCTCTGTCTTAGCATTTTTCAGTCATCCTGAGAATGCTTCTATGAATGGAATATGCCTTTGTGGGTTTAATGTTTCCCCTGATTCTCTTCTTAGTTTAATTACTGTTTTCCAAAGTCCTCCCTTTATAGCCTGGTGTTAAGCATTATATTGCAAATCATAAACACACTTTGATTGTTTTCCCAAGAGTAAGTTACAGAACATCAAAACCTGCTTTACAGCATTCTGACAAGCTGGTCTGGTAGCAGGAAATCTGGTGGCAAGATGTGAGGCAACAAAGACCATTGACACCACTGATTGGATTTCCACACTGCAAAAGGGTAGTGATGTGTGTCCAGACATGCAAATTTACCAACCAGCTGGTCTAATCATACTGAGGACTGTAGCACTCCATGGTGGCATGTGGGTCAAAGACTTAACTCTTAACAAACTACATAGAAGTAATTTGTTTTATGTCACTGTATACGTACTTTGTGTCATAGGCAACAGGGGAATGTGGGCTTGTATCATTTCTGAAAATAATAATTGAAGAATGTTTCTTTTATTTTCCATGAAAATGAGGGGAATTGTCATCTAAAATTGCCTTCAGATGTTGGAGTTGTACTGATTGAGATTTTTAGGCTCCAGTCATATTCCAGGCTGTGAAGTGCTTTGCCAAAGAAATGATTTGTTAATAAATAAAATAAATGTCTCATAGTTTGGAAAGTGGGATGTAAAGTCTCAGTTTTTAATTCTAGGTAAGGATTATGACTATTTTTTAGATATATTGGAACATGAAATGCATTTCCCCCCAGGATCCTGTTCAGATGACCTTTAAGTTTTCTATTCTGTCAAGTCAGCCAAGGCCTCTTTAGGAGAGAATAGGGTGTTGGGACAGATTGAGCCGCTGAGCTGTTTCGGAAATGCAGTTGGTTTCTTTACTCTTGAAGTCTTATTGTCACTTGTCTGTTTCATTGCGGCTGTTCCCCATCAGGAGACTAGATGTCTTTAAAGTAGCACTCTTTTCTTGCTCTTCTGGGGTATGTTATTAGGGGAGAGAACAAAAATGATAGCTGATTGAGCGCTGTTGGGCAAGCCGGATTGTCAATATGCTAACATTTCATTTCATTCAGAAATTTTTGATGATTTATACCAGTGTAGATAAAGTTTGCGACAATAAGAAAATAATGTAATATTTTATGCTATCGAGGAAATGTTTCAAAGCATTTTTCCCAGTAGAGCTTTGGATTTTTATTTTGAAGATACATTGAAAAAGACTGAAGTTTAGTAAAAATGCAAGAGTAAATAATACTTGACTGTTTCTTTTTGTCATGGTGAGAAGAGGGAGTGGAGTCTATAAATGAATACAGCTCTTTGTAGCTATACTTGCAAAAACTGAGAACCTATTGTCAGAATAAGTTTGTGATCTTGTAAGAAACTCTCAATTCTAAAGTTTGGAAACATATTCTTATCTGTCTTCTCTTGTATTCATGGATCACTAACAAGCAAAACAGGAAGCTTTGCTCTCTTATTTATGTAGTCTAACATCTAAAACAGTGCGTAGGTCATTATAAAACTCAATAAATGTTTATTGGATGAGTAAATGAATGAAAAGGAAGGCAAATGACTTTTTAGATTCAGTTCAGCACTGTGAATTTTAATTATGATGACAGAAGGTTTCTATCCTGACCAAGAGAAACCCTGTGTTCAGCAGTATAGTGCTAACCAGTTAACTGCCTAAATATTTTTTATTTAATTTAAAAAGGTCCACCGCTTACATCTATAAATACTTATGGCATGCAAATGGTTAATACTCCCAAGTTACACTAAGTGTTATTCTTAAATGTCATTGGACTCCAGACCAAACTATTGGGCAACAGTGATCAAGTTTTTGCTTATTTTCAGGCTAGAGGTGGAGGGTGTGGGGCATGAGTCTAAACTCACTGAACTCATAGCTTTTGTTTTGTTTTATGAGCAGAGCAGGAAGTCTTAGAAGTACTCCCAATGATTTTCCCAACAAATATCTGGGCAGGATAGAGGACCAGGTGCAGCTGTGCATGTAAGGTGGATAGAGTGGAGTGATCTCAGTGGTTTTAAGTCAGAGATCAGTGATGTACAAATAGAAACTGTGCCGCACAGCCTAGACAAAGCCACACAAACAGGTGAGATTGAGGTGAAGTAGTCAGGAGGGGGTAGATGTTCTTGAGCAAGGGCAGGCCAGCTTTGAGCAACTGGGTAACTTAGGTAAGAGAAACCTGGAGCAGAGTATTAGTCATACAGCTTGGCTTCCACCTTACACCTTTATAGATGGTGTTCTCCTCATCTAGGAAATACTAGTCATGCATCTTTTATTCTGCTACATGTAATTATACTGAAACTAGAGGCCTCGTGCATGAAATGAGTGCCTGGGGTGGGGGGTGCCCCTCAGCCCAGCCTGCACCCTCTCCAATCTGGGACCTCTCGAGGGATGTCCAGGCCTAAATGGGCAGTCAGACATCTCTCTCACAATCCAGGACTACTGCCTGCCTTCCTGATTGCCCCTAATTGCTTCTGCCTGCCAGCCTGATCACCTTCTAACTGCTCCCCTGCCAGCCTGATTGATGCCTATCTGCTCCCCTGCCAGCCTGTTTGCCCCTAACTGCCCTCCCCTGCAGGCCTGGTCACCCCTAACTGCCCTCTCCTGCAGGCCTGTTCCCCCCCCACCCCCCCAACTGCTCTCCCCTGCAGTCCTGGGTCCCCCCCCCAACTACCCTTCCCTGTAGGCCCAGTCACCCCCAACTTCTCTGCCATTCTGGTCATCCCTAACTGCCCTCCCTGCAGGCTTGATTGCCCCCAACTACCCCCCCCCCCTTGCAGGCTTGGTCCCTCCCAACTGCCCTACCCTGCTGGTCTGGTCTCTGCCAACTGCCCCATATTATGGTGGCCATCTTGTGTCCACATGGGGACAGAATCTTTGACCACATGGAGGCAGTCATCTTGTGTGTTGGAGTGATAGTCAATCTGCATATTACTCTTTTATTAGATAGATAGAGGCCTGGTGCATGGGTGGGAGCCAGCTGGTTTGCCCTGAAGGTTGTCCTGGATCAGGGTAGGGGTTTCCTTGGGGCGTGGGGTGTCCTGGGTGAGGGGCCTGTGGTAGTTTGCAGGCTGGCCACACTCCCTGGCGACCCAAGCAGAGGCCCTAGTATCTGGGATTTATTTATCTTCTACAATTGAAACTTTGTAGCCTGGGGTGGAGCTTAGTGCTTCCTGGTGGCATCCATTTCTGTTGGCATTTATTTATTTTCTATAATTGAAACTTTGTAGCCTTGAGTAGAGCCCTAGGCCCGCCAGGATGTGTGAAAGCTTGGCTTTCTCCATCACCGGAGAAACCCAAGCCTCCTTCCTACTGGCTCTGTGGCCGCAGCCAGCTTGGTTGGGGTTAATTTGCATACTTGCTCCTGATTCGCTGGCGGGTGTGGCTTTCTGGGTGTAGCAGAGTGGTGGTTAATTTGCATATTACTCTTTTATTAGATAGGATAGGGAAAATTACTGAATGCTCTATCCATAGCATTCTGCAGATATTTTAGTGCAAATAATTCTTGTCCATTGAAATGCAAATTGTCTAACGCAATTGATTATGGTCCTGTTGACCAATTTTGCATCTATATGTAAATAGATGCTTATACATGTCTTTGCTCCTTAGGGATTCTCTTTTTGAACCCATTGTGACATCTTAACAGTTCCCTCATTTATTAATGAGTTCACTAAAATCTTTGACATAAGTTTATGTCATAATTTTACCTTTCAAAAATTTGTCCTATGTCAATATAAAAGTTATTGGTCAAGGGGCTAACATTCTAAATGATATAGGAGGATTGGTCAAGGGGCTAACATTCTAAATGATCTAGGGTCTTTAATAATAATATTTTAGGCTGGAGTGCGTGATATAATTGCAGGAAGCTCTCTATGGGAAAGTGTGCATTATATATCAATTCTACTGAGCTTTAAATCTACCTAGACCAGTGAGAAGAAGGAGCAGGTCTCAGGGGTTCAGAAGAGGTGAACAGCTTCACATCCATTCATGGAAGAAGTTTTCATGATATTTGAAGGGAGGATGGATGTCCAGGAGAGGAGTAGGGGCTCAGAAGCGTGAACTAGAGACCTAAAAAACAATGTTGTACTGGAGCATAAACATCCCTCAGTGTCTCCGCAGTCCCTAGTCCCTCATTTTTAATTCATTAACTTACATATATGTTTAGAGATAAAAGTGTCTTCAAGCTTACAGCAAGAAAACTAATTTTACTGTTGCTAAAATAAGAGATACCCAATGCAACAAGGACTGTACATTTTTACCTCTGCTTCATATGGAATGTATCTTTTATTTCTAAATCATAAATGCTGTTTTCTGTGGACCATCAGGGGAGCAAGCACTTGTTCTTTCTCCTCTTGGGAGACACTGGTCAAATTGTCCCGATGCCCTCTTAGTAGGGACTATAACATTGTACATCACTGACGAACTGTGTGAGAAGAGCCCTTTCATAAGAATCAAGATATATTTGTCGGAGTTATTTTTGTGAAGGATGAACATGAGAGTGTGATGAACTTATGGAAAATGTGAGATTTATTTATGAATTGAGGAAGATAAACTTGTGCTATATAGCCAGTGGAGAATTTTTGGCTTGGTTAGAGAGAAGACTTCAGGAGAACATAATAGCTTTATTCAAATTGTTCAAATATTTGCTGGGTTATAGCTCATAGGAGAAATTAGACTTACTCCATGCAGTTCCCGAGGGCAAAACTAAGGCCAACAAGTGCTTGAAGTTATAAGGAGACATCTGTAGATTCAGTATGAGGTGAATTTTCTAACAGTACTGGCTGTGATTGTGGACCCCTTTAAGCCTTCTCTCCAAGAGCACACAATCGATCACTTGCTGATGACTTATATAAAGGACCCCTGGGAGGGGAAACTCAAATTGGGGTGTCTCTAGGGTCAAAGATCGAGTTCTATAATCATGAGATGGTTTTCCTTAAAAACATACAGATGTGTTGTAGCATTCGGAAATATAGGGATAGAAGTTTTTTGAGGTTTTTTTGGTTGTTGTTGTTTTTTTTTTTTTTTTTGATGATTCTAAATGCTAAACATGAGAGTCACCCTCCAGTTTTTCCAGAAAATGATTGGCATTCTGACCCTTGGAGGACGTGTCAGGTTTCCTGGAGGATGAAGAAGCTTCTGTTCTGTGTGGGCCCAACTGGATTTTGGTAACAGATGAGCTTGATGTATAATTGTGGCAGTGACCAGATAATGTAACCAAGACCAGCAGTCCCAGGAACCACATGACTCTCAAAATGTGATAAAATATGTAGGAGTTATTCTTTGAAACCAACTGCTGCCCTTTGACAAACTTTGGATATAAGATGTAGCTTCAGCCCACTGTTAGGTGTGAGGTAAGCATAAGGAGGACTGAGGAAAAGCAACAGTCTTCAGGGAGCCAGGAATGTGGGGCTGCTGGTTCTTCTCTTAAGGACCTGGAGAGTATTATGCTAAGTGAAATAAGCCAGTGAGTGAAAGATATGTATCACAGGATCTCCCTTATATGTGGACTCTAATGATCAAAATAATCTGACAGAGTAGATCCAGAAACAGGGAAGGATGCAACAGACTGAGGATCCTCAGAGGGAATGGGGGTGAGCAGAGTCCAACCAAAAAACTTAAATACATACTAGAGGCCCAGTGCACGAAATCATGCACAGGTGGGGTCCCTCAGTCTGCCGGTGATCAGGCAGATCAGGGCCATCTCGCCCAGTCCCAGTTTTGCCCAGTACAGATCAGGACCAATCAGGACTGGCTGGCTGGGGGGAGGAACCACCGGAGGTTGGCTGGCTGCTGGAGGTTGACTGGCTGTGGGAGGTTGGCTGTGGGAGCCCACTGACCACCAAGGGGCAGCTCCTATTGTGAGCATCTGTCTCCTGGTGGTCAGTATGAGTCATAGTTACTGGTTGGTTGTCCGGTAATCCAATCATCCAGTTGTAATGGTCATTAGGCTTTTGTATATATAGATATTACTAACCCATGGACACAGACAATAGTTGAGTGAAGGTCTGGAGAGGAGGAAGAAATGGGGAAGAGGGGTGGAAAGATCACTGAGTGGAAAGAGTGGGGAGGGACATCTGTAATACTTTCAACAATAAAGATAAAATAAAATAAATGAGAAAAAAATCATCAGGTAGACACATCCTAAAATAAAGAAAGCATCATTAAAAAAGGAAAGAAAAAAGATAGAAACAGCTGGGGGCTAATATCAGGATATGCCATGCTATTTTAACTAATTTCAAGGAGTAGTGAGCTTGGAAAGAAGGTAGGCTTTTCAGGCATGCTGATTCTAACTTACAGCTGAGTTTACTGGAGACAGTAGCTTCACAAAGAGGAAGAAGCTTGAAAAAGAGTTGGTGATCAAGTTAGAGTTTTTATATATTCCCACCCTCTTGAGAGCCAAGCTCTATTTAGCACCAACTGTAGCCTGTGTGCTGGATCTGGCCAGCCACCTGTTTTTATAAGTGCAGTACCATGGAAACGTGGTGATGCTCATCCGTTGGAGTGTTATCTGTGGCTGCCTCATGCACTTACAGTGGCAGGGTCTTGTAGTTGCAACAGACTGTGTGGTCTACAAAGCCTGAAATATTTATTATCTGGCTCTTTCCAGAGAAAGTTTGTCCACCATTGGTTTCTAGGCTGTTCCTCTAGACTTCATTGAGGCTATCTGTTGAGGAGATGCTGGTTACACATTACAGAGGCAGAGAGGAAAGTTAGCAGAAGTGATTAGCAAGGCCTTCCAAAAAGTATTTTTCCACCTCCTATTGTACCTGTTTTTCTTTCAATCCAGTTTTACCCACATTGACTCCTGATTTCCTATCACTCACTTGAGTGTAGTAAATGCCACACACATCATGAAGACATGCCTAAAAGAATAAAATATTTTGGCCTTTCTGCCTCTTTCTAACTAGAATTTTAGAATAATGAACTTATTTATTAGTAAATGGGGTGGATCCATGGAAACCAGAATAGTAAAGACAAATTAATGAAACAGGTGACCATTTTGATCATTACCAAGGTTTAGAATTTCTTGATCCTATAAATGATCACAGTTAACATGTTTTCTAATAACATTTTCTTTACGAATGAAACAGGTTTTTATTATTATTTAATTGCTTTTGTCCTATACTGCAGATTGTCAGAATGAAATTTACTTCATATTATCATGCCAAAATAATACTTTTGTGCTGTTGAAATTCAATTGGTTAAACCATAATATATGCCTGCTATTTGGGGTTGCTAGTACTCATACACTGCTGAAGAATTGTCTGCCAGTCCAGACAAGGAACCTCATGGGAATATAGCAGAACACGTGGAGACTTATAGCTTTAGTTGGCCATGTGCTTCAGCCTATGATTTGTGGTCTTGTAAACAACCCCAGAGCATGTCCTTTACCATTGATTGACCTTTGCACAGCCTATTTTGGGCCTTACTAAGAGCATCTTAAACTGAAGAAAAACTACCAGTTCTTACATATTATTATTTGGGAGATTATCCTATTAAAATTTTGTCCTGTGTTCATTTCAAAAGCTGTTATTTTTAAAGACTTAATTTTTAAACTGTATTCCAAGACACACTTACATTACTGAAGGACTTTAGCTGTTACCCAGAAATTGTTTACTGCAAAAATATATGTGTGGAAATTTAGAAAATTCTAGCTTGCCTTTGGTACATAAATCTTAACCCAAGTCATACTTTCTTTCTCTGCACAGACAATTGATATAAGGATTATGTTGTGTTTTAGAAATAGAAACTCCAATGAGAGGAAGAAAATTAGAGAAATGGTTTTAAATATTTGTTGTGGGGAACAGAGAGGTACCCCGGGGGTAGAGAACAGAGACACCCCAAATGTTGCAGGGTCTTAACTCAATGCATTTCATATTACACAGAACACCAGAAAAAGCAAAAGCTCTTGTCCTAACAGAACATGTAATGCTTTGGAACTTCTGTTTTAATTGTGAATATACTAGTAGTGCATATTCTTGAAAAAAATAGAAGTTGGGGTTGTACAAAAGTTTGTACATGAAAGACCTGCTGCTGCTAAGAGGTGGCTGCTGTTAAATTTTATTGTATATATTTCCATAAATGTTGTGTATAAAGTATACATATTTCTTTTTGCTACGGATAGGAAATATTACTCTGAAACTTTCCCCTCAATATATTTGGTCAATTTTAATATCATTACATAACTTCATTCTTATTTACTGCCACAAGATAATGTATTCAACCATCCCCCTTCCATTTGTTTACTTTATAATTTGCTAATTCAAACAGCACTACAGTGAAAAAAGTTCTTTGTAATATATATCTGTGGAAGTCTAAATTTGTAATTGTGGGCTAAGTTCCTGAAAGTAGACTTAAACCTCAAAGACTGTGTGTTTGAAATTTGAACAGTTACTGCCAAGACTTACCTCCAAACTGATTGCTCCAAGTTTTACAGTCCTAGTAACAAGGACTTAGAATGGCTACAGCTAGAGATTCTGGAACAGTTTCATTATCATCCTAGCTGACATTTATTGAGCATGTTCTGTGTGTATTTGTTCCCAGTGCTTTTTTCACTTGTATTAACTTTTTAAATCCTTATAATGACCCTGTGAGGTAGGCACTCATTTTACAGATTAAAAAAAAACTAAAACTGAGTCATACAGAGAGGTTACTTATCTTGCCTGACTGCCTGTCAGTCACTTAAGGTAGTGAGTGACTGAGGATTCAGATGTGTGTCCTTGATGGTGATAGAAGTGACCATGTTTGAGTTTCTAATAGTGAAGTGGTTAAGAGAGAAAATCCAGCTTTGCACTTAATGTGCATTGCTTGTGATTCATCTGAAGTCTAATCTTAGAAAGAAGTTGCTCTGATTCTTTCCTACTGACTGAATTTTCAGTAAGGCGACCTTTGGCAACTCATCTATCTTCTCTTTGCCTCTTATTTCCTCTTTAGTGAAATGAATGTCACAGCAATACCTGCTTTTGGAGTAGATTATATGAAGAGCACAGTGCTTATAACAGTGTTTGACACATAAACTAAATATGTGTTGGATTTTGCTGTTTCTCCCATTATAACTTGTGTTAAGCCCTAGTTTGATACACCATTAATGCTGGGGTTCTTGTCCTAGCATTACAAAGGGTTCATCAATCTAGAGAAAGGCTGTGTGTAGATTCAATCACGAGTCCAAAGACTAAAGATAGTTTTGGAAGGCATTTGGGGATCATAGGATCTTCAGCTAAAGGAACTAAAGACTCTCCGTGACTCAGGACCCATGCTTTTTATTAACACAATTTGTCTTAAGGCAAAATGGAGATAATACACTTCAAAGAGTAGGGTTTACAAAAGCATTGTCAGATTGGGGAATAGCCTATGGCTGTTCAGGTGTTTGGCCAATAGGAGGCAATAACATGTAGATTAGGATGCCCTGAGTTGTCTGGCAGCAAACATCCTATTCAGGTTTGGGAGAGGTGCTTTTCAGCCATCCCAACAGATGATTACATATGTGGCTCAGCCCTTATTGAACCCCCCAAGTCTCATCAACCTTTTGATGAAACTCTTGTAATTATGATATGCTGGAATTGGTTCCCGGCAATAACTTCCTTTATATAATTAATGTATACAATCGTGTATATTTTATATTTGTTTCTCTAGAACAAATATGTAGAATTGAGATGGATAGCTCAAAGAATAATACCTGTTAGATGTGTTAAAACAAGACCCAGTAATATTGACTCATTGCACTCTATCAGGAGTTTCTTTCCAGTGCTCCTCAGGGGACTTCCAGGGAATTCTTGCATTTGTTTCATTCTGTCTGTGCCTCTGTAGAACTACAGATTCTGGCAGCCACACACTGCAGAAGAGAGTTGATTCATAGATGTGAGTTTCAGTTGCCTACTATAGGCATCTGCTGTAGACATCTGTATAGAAGGACCAGGGTCGCACAGGGGAAATTGGAGATGCATTGATAGAATGAAGAACTCTGAGAATCGACCCCCAGGGATATAGTGATAGCACTTGGTACATTTACAAGAAGTTTTTACATTATGTGAGCTCATTTGATTTTCTCAGCATTGAAGCGTGTAAAATAAAAAGAAGTCTTCTCCTTATTTTGACTACAGTATTTAGGTCTACTCTTTATCTGTTTATATTATTAAAGCATTTCCGAAGTGTAGAGATTTCTCTCTATATATTAACCTTCAGTTTCTAAAATGACTTTTGTTTCACAACCATGACTATTAAGCTCTATTACAACAGACAGGCTCTCCTGGGACCTCGAACATGGGGTATGATTTTGTTGTCGTTTTGGAAATTTGCCCTACTTTGAGAGAATAAAAAGATCTGGCACCTTCTATTTCATTTCATAGGTTCAAATACCATTGAATGCCATTGTGGGTTTTGGCTTGCTGAAAACATTGGTAACAGTGGGGTTTTGCTAATTTTACTCCCTTTTAAGAGGAGAGAAGGGTTCAGCCTTCACACTACCATTTAGCTAGTTTATTAGCATGTTAAATAATAATCAAGGCCTCTTCTAAAAACTCATCAGATTTCTTAAGCTTTTTAAAACCATGGAAGTGTAATCCAGCCCAACTTCAAAGCTGCTGCTGTAGCCTTTGTCCCCATCATCTGCCTTGTTCAGTCTCCAAATTAAATTCATGCAACTGCCTGAGTTCACATATCAGTTACTGCCAGCTTTTTAAGGCGCTGTAAGCAATAGTTACTTTGCCCCCTTTCTGTGACTACTTAAAGAATGGCTTTGAAATTATGTTTCTTTTATCTTACCCAAGTAGACCTGACTAGAAAGATTGCTTACAGAAAGTGGGGTGTGTGTGTTGTGTTGTGTGTGAGTGTGTGTGTATGTTTTGAGGGAAAGTATAAGACTGAAATTATTAGCCCATCTTGAAACCACTATCCTAAGGATTAGGATTCTGACACCAGTAAATAGATATAGTAACTTCTTCATGGTCTAGTAGCAGCTACGGGAACCTGGTCTAGTATCTTCTCCAAAGGGATCCATTGTCCTAAGCAGCTCTCTGAATGTGAAGTTAGAGAATAGCTGACATTTTCTTTTTTGTGTCTGTTTGCTCACAAATGACTTGCAGCACATAGGTGTGCAAACATACATGGATGGATCAGCCCGGCCACAATGACATCTCCTGGCTGATTTGATGCTCCAGTGTGGGTTCCGTCTGGCATAGACCTCGAATCTATGAATCCCTGGGGCTCTAGTGCTGGCTCTAGGGCACCTGGTTTATAAGACAAGATTAGCTGGAGTGGTTTAGGACTAGGTTCCCGAATTCCTTGGGTGTGGGTTCTCTTCAGCTCAAACGCATTACATTTTCTAGCCAAACTCAGTCTGTCATAGCCTAAGGCTGGGCCTGGAACTATTGTGTGTTCATTTTATCACCTTCCCTTCAAAGTCAAGCCTTATTCCCCATCCTCATCTGAAGAAGAATCTAGTTGGGCTCACATCTTAAGAAACCCTCCTTTAAAATTGTTACTGTCTGCTGGAGTCTGAATAAACTAACTGACAAAAATCTAGTTAACAGCTAGCTGAATCCTTTGACCAGTTTTTTTTTTAATAAATCTTTATTGTTCAGATTATTACAATTGTTCTTCTTTTTTCCCCCTATAGCTCCCCTCCATCTGGCTCCCACCCCACTTTCTGCCCTTATCCCCCCTCCCCATTGTCCTCATCCATAGGTGTATGATTTTTTGTCCAGTTTCTCCCTGCACCCCCCGCCTTTTCCCCTGAGAATTATCAGTCCACTTCCTTTCTATGCTCCTAATTCTATTATATTCACCCGTTTATTCTGTTCATCAGATTTCCAATTCACTTGATTTTTAGATTCACTTGTTTATAGATATGTATTTGTTGCTCATAATTTTTACCTTTGCCGTTTTCTTCTTCTTCCTCTTAAAGAATAACTTTCAGCATTTCATATAATACTGGTTTGGTGTTGATGAACTCCTTTGGTTTTTTCTTATCTGTGAAACTCTTTATCTGCCCACCAATTCTGAATGATAGCTTTGCTGGGTAGAGTAACCTTGGTTGTACATTCTTGCTGTCACTTTGAATATTTCTTGCCACTCCCAATTGGCCTGCATAGTTTCTGTTGAGAAATCAGCTGACAATTGTATGGATGCTCCCTGTTTTTCTCTTGCTGCTTTTAATATTCTCTCTTTGTCTTTTGCTCTTGGTATTTTAATTATAATATGTCTTGGTGTAGTCCTCTTTGGATTGCTTTTGTTTGGGGTTCTGTGCACTTCCTGGACTTGTAAGTCTATTTCTTTCACCAGATGTGGGAAATTTTCAGTCATTATGTCTTCAAATAGGTTTTCAGTATCTTACTCTCTCTCTTCTTCTGGCACCCACATAATTCTGATGTTGGTACACTTGAAGTTGTCCCAGAAGCTCTTTACACTATCTTCACATTTTTATATTCTTTTTTCTTTTTGCTTTTCCAATGGAGTGTTTTCTGCTTCTTTGTATTTCAAATCTTTGACTTGATTTCTGTGTTCCTCTAGTCTGCTGTTAAGTTTCTGTATAATATTTTTTATTTCAGTCAGTGTATGTTTAATTTCTAGCTGGTCCTTTTTTATCTCCTCTTGGATCTCACTAAATTTATCCTTTTTTTCTAGGAAATTCTTAAAAAACCTTTTAACTGTGGTTTTGAACTCTATATCCAGTCATTTGTTCTCCTCCATTTCTTTTGTTTGTGACCTGTTCTTTTGTCTCTGCATATTTCGCTGTTTCCCTGAGTTGGGAGAGTAGCTTTGTGTGTTATGTGGCCCAGTAGCTCTGCCTCCCCAGTTACCTGAGGTGGATACTCTTGGTGCACTCCTTTGTGGACTGTGTGTACAGTCTTGTTGTAGTTAATTCTTGGTTGTTGTTGGTATCACTGGGGGGAATTGACCTCCAAGCCAATTGGTTGTGAGGATCAGCTGTGTTGCACATGCGTGCGTGCCTCCAGACCTTTGCCTTTCCGGTTCCCCTGAGTTTCCATGCGCTCTAGGGACCGGTACGAGTCTGGGTCCCCAGGGTCTTGCCCAAAACTGGGGTTCAGTCCAGTTGGACCTGGATTTCAGTGCTGTTGGGAGGTTCTCTTTTCCTCCCACTAGAGGAAGCCAGGCACAATCAGCAGTCAGCACTCTGTGTGCGCACTTTTGTGTGCACTTTCACGTGCCCCCAGACCTCTGTCTTTCGAGGCTACCCTAAGTTTCATTGAACTCCTTTTTCACAACAGTCCAGACTCCCCCATATGAGTCTCGCCTGGAACTGGGGTTCAGTGCAGTCAGAAGTGGGGTTCAGTGCAGTCAGGATTTTCCATCTCCCTCCCGCTAGAGCAGTGGTTTTCAACCTGTGGGTCGTGACCCCTTTGGGGGTCGAACGACCCTTTCACAGGGGTCACCTAAGACCATCGGAAAATGCAGATATTTACATCATGATGCATAACAGTAGCAAAATTTCATGGTTGGGGGTCACCACCACATGAGGAACTGTATGCAAGGGTCGTGGCCTTAGGAAGGTTGAGAACCACTGCGCTAGAGGAAGCCAGCCAGACCCTCCTCTGCCCCTCCTTTCCATGAGCATGTCTCCGTACCTCAGCTTTTTACAGCTCTTCTTAGTCTTCGTGAGTCCCTTTTTTTCCTTCTAGTTGTAGAATTTCCACTCAGCCAGCTTTCCTGTGGTTCTGGATGGTGTCTGTTCTGTCTTTTAGTTGTAATTTTGAAATAGTTGTGTGAGGCAGCAGCTTAGGTATTCACCTATGCTGCCATCTTGGTTTCTCCTCCTGTGGCCATTTTTTAAGACAACTTTTTTCTCTCATGGATTTCATCCAGACGAATAGTCAAGCAGTACTGTCCTCAGTGTGACAGGACTCAGAGATCTTTGTCCTTGCAGCAAACACATCCCTACCCATTGTATTGTGCCCCTGAAGAAAAACAACTTCACACGATGAAGTTGTTAAGTTCCCACTGAAATGACATCAGCACTCCCTGGAAATTGACTGGGGAGACCACCTTAGTCACGTGGAGAGCCTGATGCTTAAAAGCCAAATTTGTAGATAAATATTTTCTATCTCAGTACCTCCTAGGGGTTTGTGTGGGCCATTGTCTCAATGCTCTGGAAGTCAGATGTGTTTATGGCCCTTGGATGTTTACAGCTGGTGGTATATCACCTTTTTGTTTTTCTCTTTAGGATCAGGAAGAAAACAAGGGAGCGACAAGTTGGCCTGAATTCTACATTGATCAGCTCAATTCCATGGCTGCTGTAAGTATACTTTCTGTTCTCTGACACATGGTTTAAAATACAAGTCTAATACAAAGCACACAGTTGCACAATTAATTCACCTGAATAAGAACTACCAAATGTCATTTTCTTTCCAAACTCCACTCCAAATATTCAATGTTGGGAAAACAGGGCTGGAGGGAGTTCAGAAATGGTACTTGGCAAAACTATTTTTTCCAGTATGTTTTAAATAAAATCAGTATACCCTCAAATATACATGAGTTTAATGTTATAAGAGGATATGTAATCTTAAATCTGGCTTATGTTCAACTTTAACTTGCAATTGTTCTTACCGATTATTTGGAATTTCATTACAGCAGCATTGTTCTAAATATTAATGCCATTTAAAAATAATGACACTCTCTTCATTGTTCTCCTCTTGTTCTCTTATTGAGGATTTATTTAGTTTTTTGGTTCTTGATTTTACAGGGCACCAAGGTACTCTATTGCTCATATAAATAATAAAAAAAGTCTCTGGTATGAGTGGTGTTATGAAAAGGCATAATAATAATAATAACACCACCGAGATGTCCTTAGGAAATCTTTGGTACATGTATTTTTGGTTCAGTAATTGCTTAAAATGCATTCTTGGTGTCTAATGTGGCAGTCTTTGTGATGTCAGTATTCTGAGCAGCTTGAGGGGGCACATATTGATCCCAGCTGAAATATGTAGTGGAAAAAAGTCATCAGCCTTTGAGCCTCAGGAGCTTAAATCCCCTTCCTGTTGATAACAATAGGAGGTTGCCCACAGTAGAACATGGCCTTTGCCTCAGTCGACACACTCATGATTTTAAGAGCCAGTCTGTTAGATTCGGCTTTGAGTTTATACCATCCATACAGATGATAGCTTCCATAATGCTTTCCTCCACCTCTTTCTTCCTTGCCTTCCCCAGAGTCCTTGTGGAGGATTAGTTTCTTATCACTGAAAGCAAACATTTTGCCGCTGCTGCAAAAGTTAAAAACTGACCAGAATATGTGAATCATTCACACTTTTGCTAAACTTTCAGAGGCCTTGACTTTTAGTAACTTCCTTTTTTCTAGCTTTCCCTTTGAAGATGCTTCTGCTGTCCTATAACGAATAATAAACAGCCTGGTAAATGTGAACAGGGCTAAATTATAGATGCTTTTGCCCCAAGGGTTTCTACTCATTCAGAAAGCACAGCAGAAAAGAATAGACAGTAACTCTCAAATCACCCTCATACAAGGCATCCTGCACAAAGGCAAAGATGAGAAAAGGGCGATTTCAGCATTTGCATGAATATGTTAGCAGAATGGGAGGCTTGTGGTGACTATCAGGGATTTTCTGTGCTTCTGCCTAAACCCTAATAATTTACAGTCATTTACATTTCTTTCTTATAAAGGTTATTTTCTGAATTCTTATTCTTTGCTGTTAGGGAAAAAGGGACCTGCTGGGCAGGCTGTCTTTCTTACTAATGGAGTCAGCATTGTTTGATAGCTAACAGGGGCGCTTGCTTCTTTGTTAATGAATTTACTTCCATAAAAGGAGAAGCACTAAACACTATGGATTTTTCCTTTCTTCATAGTTTGGGACCATTAGGTTAATTGGTCGTTCAGTGACTTATCCATGCCTGTCTGATGTCCACCTGGCTCCCTTCCTGCTCTAGGGGGTCCATGATGTGCCAGTGTGTGGCCTCCAACAAGAGCTTTCTTTCTCCTCACCCAGTCCTTGGACAACTCTTTGCTGCATTCATGAGTTGTGTACATTTTAATTATATTTGCTTTCTTTCCAAGAGAACCTCGAGGCTATTAAATCGGCAGTCACTCTGCTATTCTTTGTGTTAAACACCTAGCAAAGCTTCCTAATGCTCTGTTAAGGACCCAGCCAGTATCTTTCCAAGGTTAAATGTAAAAGGCATTAACAGAATTAGTGAGACCAGAAAACTATTGCATGCATAAAGGAGTAAGGAGACCTGATAAGACCAGAAATTCTGCTGGATATTCTGTTTTCCTCAGCACACCTCCTTCCCATAGTTCTGGCTAATCGCTCTGGTAACTGTATTAGAGGATGCCTACAACACAGCAGAATCCCAAGGCGTTGTCCCAGGGACTAGAAGGCACACGGTTTGTTCAGTCCTTTTATGGCCTGGCAGCTAGATTCTGGCTTTTTACTAGGAAATTGTTGAGGGGCATTTAGCCATTGCTATCATCCTTTGCCTTCAGCATCAGTAGCGACTTCGGCTTTTGAGTGTGCATCTTATGACAAGCAGTGTACAGGTACTTTACGTGTTGTTTTAAAGTCTTACAAGCACCCTATGCTGTAAGTGCTATTTATAGATAAGAAGTCTATAAGTTACCTTCCCCAAGGTCATCTAAATAGGAAGTGTAGAACTGAAATTTAAACCCATCAGCCTGAGCTGAAAGACTCCTTTCCAATTTGCCTCTCACTAACTTGGGTTAAAAACCCATAAAAGAGGCCTAGGAATCCGTCCCCATTCCCTACTTCCAACTTTTCTGAGGCAGGGCAGGCATCTGTTTTCTTTAATGCCTTGAGAGTGATAAACAGTCCAGGTCAAGGACTGCAGCACTTACTAGTTTGTGAAGCCGTTTGTGGAGCAAGTTCAGCTACTTACATTAAGCCTACTAACAAGGATGCTTTGTTCTCTAGAGGACCCCTGACTGATTCACTAGAGAGTAAAAAATGGAATAAGAAAAGTGCAGCCCAGTAGGTTGCAGAAGGACCTGGATTCTCTGTGTGTGACTTTGTACACTCTTAGGGTGAAAAGGTGTGAGGTGGAACTCAGTGTGCTTACTGATTTCACACCAATGAAATGTCCAAACCAAAGCTTGGTTCCTGACTCCCAGCCAGGAAGGGTTTTTGTGCCTTTGTGCCTTTCTCTTAGACTGCATGCTCCAGTGTATAGCAGTTTTGACCAGATCCTCTGCCGGGGTGCACATTGTCTTTGCCCACTTCTCATGTGAGCAGGGACTTAGGGGCATTGAGCACCCACAGAGGGTCACAGCCTGGATGTTTGGTGTAGCAGCCATCTTCAGAAATGTAGGTATCTCCCCCTCTTCTATAAAAAGCTGCAAATGAGCCTTCTTCCTAAATATGAAGATTGAAAATGTGAGACTTTCCATAAATCATTTCATTTTAAAAAGTATATTAGTATATTAGGTTCATCTATATCCTCTGCTTTCTCAATGCAGTAAGAAATCTTAGATTTAAATCTATTTCCATAGACCAAAAAATAGGATATTATGGTTTGTCTTGATAGGAAAGTAGTGGTCCTTATATTGGGAAGGGAAATTCCAATTTAATTTTCTTGACTTTTCATAAATCTCCCACCTCTACTAGGGCGAGACTCAATGTAGTCTGCTTTTATATGTACCACCCTCTTCAAGGTTAAGATAAATATGTAAAAATTCTCTTAGTATTAGTGAACCATAATAAAAAATGTGAGTAGTCTTTAATTTGGAGACCGTTTTGTGTGATTAAGCTTAGGAAAATGGAGTGATGTTCATAAAAGGCTTGATTCTGAGCTTCAGAGACAAAGGATTGCTTAAGAGTGTAGGGTTCAGCTGTGCCCTGGGAGATTAAACATACTTGGCTGGATTTGCGCTGAATTTTCCAGAGGATGGATCTCATAGAGCTGTGAAAGAATTCACTGACTATTCTGCACATAGCTTCTTCCCAACTACCCTCTGGTGACAGCTGTCCAGATGCATCACCAGCAAGAGGACAACTTTAGCAGAAACAATAACAGCTTAAAAACAAGACTTTACTGATTTTTATTTCAGTTGCCATAAATGATACTGGTATTTATGTTTGCTTTGGGCTTTATCCTCCTAATTTGAAGTCAAAGTTATACTTTAATTAACATCTAGTTACTTAATGCTGATACTATTAACTAGAAAATAATTAAGTAAATTAATTATGATTATTTGTTTTCCTAAAAAAAAAAAGGAAGAGACTGTATCATTGCTACACATTGGATGAGAGGCAAACTTTTTTTTCAATACCCCAGTTTGTTCCCCAACCACGCATTTTATCAGAATTGGTAACAGGTGAAAAGATAGTGACTAGCCAAGCCCATATATAGAGTAGGATGAAGGCAAGGGACCAGTGATTCCATGGGTAGAGGCACCTAGGCCCCGAAGACCTGGGATACTTCTAATACAACTAGGAGGTCAAGGGGTGAAGGGAAAGGAAGACTTTCTAACAAATCTGTAAGCTTATTAGCATTCATGACTTTATAATAACAACTGAGATCTGTTTCCTTAGGCCTTGTTCTTCCAAGTGAAGCCCACAGACCTGCATCCGTATTGCATGGAAACTAGTCAGAAATATAGCATCTTAGGCTTCGCCCAGACCAAACAACTCAGAGCCTGCATTTCAGATGCCCAGATGATTCATATCCTTGTTAAAGTTGAGAAGTAATGCTCTAGCAGATTCCTGGGAAGGGAGAACACACACACACACACAGACACACACACACTCCATATCATTCCCAAATGATGTTGAGTTGTTTCTAAAACTTAAGCATTTCCTCTGAAACAATTGTCCATCATAGTATTAGGTCCCATTTAATTCTTCCTTCTTAAAAATAATTTGATGGAACCCAAAGTGTAAAAGACTACACTTTTCATCTGAGGAATGGGAAGCATAGGGTGGAGGATTGCTGCTCATCTCAGCTTGATAGTGTGATAATGTTATTAACTTTAATTGTCAGAATGTTATTATTAACTACAGGTTTGTTCTTCTTTCTATCACATATAAATAGTAATATCTCATCAGAGTCTGATTATAGAATAATTACACAAACATTTTGGACAACTTAATGTTTAAGTTTTCTAAGCATTTCCTTAAAGCTTTATTTAAAAGTGGAAATAAGTAACTTTTAGTAGAGATAACAAATATGTGGGATTCTTGGGGCTTTTGCTCCACATTTTGGCTTCTAGTAAATCTTTATTACAGATTTATTATTTACTAGTGGCCTGGTGAATGAAATTTGTGCATGGGGGTTGAGGGTGTCCCTTAGCCCAGCCTGCACCCTCTCCAAACTGGGACCTCTTGAAGGATGTCCTACTGCCAGTTTACAGGGATCAGGCCTAAACCAGCAGTCGGACATCCTTCTCGCAATCCAGGACTGCTGGCTCCTAACCACTTGCCTGCCTGCCTGATTGCCCCTAACCACTCTGCCTGCCGGCATGCTTGCCCCCAACTGCCCTCCCTCCCGCCACCAGCCTGCTCGCCCCCAATTGCCCCCACCGCCAGCCTGATCACCCCCAACTACCTCCCCACTCCGTGCCAATGTGCTCGCCCCCAACTGCCCCCCCCCCTTGCTGGCCTGCTCACCCCAACTGCCTCCCCTCCCAGCCTGCTTACTCCCACCTTCCCTCCCCATTGGCCTACTTGGCCCCAACTGCCCCCCTGCTTGTCTGCTCACTCCAAACTGTCCCCCCCCACCCCCCGCCACGGCTATCCTGATCACCCTCAACTGACCCCACTGAGGGCCTAATCACCCACAACTGCCATCCCATCCTGGCCTGATCACCCACAACTTCCCTCCCCTCTTGGCCTCTAACTGCCTCTACCTCAGCCCCGCCACCATGGCTTTGTCCAGAGGAACATCTAAGAAGGTCTCCTAGAAGGTCTCCCAGTCTAATTAGCATATTACCCTGTTATTAGTATAGATAGAGGCCTGGTGCATGGGTGGGGGCCAGCTAGTTTGCTCTGAAGGATGTCTTGGATCAGGGTGGGGGTTCCCTTGGGGTGTGGGGCAGCTTGGGCGAGGGTCCTGTGGTGGTTTGCAGACCTGCCACACCCCCATGGGGTAAGGGTTCCCACTGGGGGTAGGGGGTGTGAGGCCAGCCTGGGTGAGGGGCTGAGGGTTGTTTTCAAGCTGGCCACACCCTCTTCAGGGTAGGGGTTCCCCACTGAGGTGCCTGGCCAGCCTGGGTGAGGAGCTGAGGGCCATTTTCAGGCTGGCCACACCCCCTTCAGGGTGGAGGTTTCCGCTGGAGTGCCTCGCCAGACTGGGTGAGGGGCTGATGGCTGTTTGCAGGCTTGCCAAGCCCCCTAGCAAAGACCCTCACTCCATGGGGGCATGGCCAGCCTGGGTGAGGGGCTGAGGGCCACTTTCAGGCTGGCCATGCCCCCCAGCAATCCAAGCCCCCAGCCACTCCTTCAGCCATGGCCAGGCATGCGGGAAGCTTGGCCTCCTGCATCACTGAGGGCAACCCAAGCCTCCTGCTTGCTCCAGCTCTGTGGCCACTGCCATCTTTGTTAATTTGCATACTCTCTCCTAATTGGCTGGTGGGAGTAGCAGAGGGATGATCAATTTGCATGTTTCTCTTTTGTTTGTGTTAAAAGTAATAGTAGTATGTAATCTGTGTGATTTGTCTTGCTTGTACCATAATTTAAATATAGAATTGAATAAAGTAACCTCAGTTTTCTTTGCATAGAGAAAATCTCTGCTCGCATTAGAGAAGGAAGAAGAAGAAGAGAGAAGTAAAACTATAGAGAGCTTGAAGACAGCACTAAGGACAAAACCAATGAGGTAATTTTTTTTCTGTGTAGTATATACTTCCTATCTCTTTTCTTTTTTTCTTCTACTCTTCTCCTCCAGCCCTTCTTTCTCTCTTTCCTAATTCTTCCCATCCACCACCCACCCCCGAAATAGCCAAACTTTTGAGGAAGTCTTAAGTTAAAAGCATGCAATTGAACCATGGATAAAATACTTTAATCACTGAACATTCAATAAATTAATTTCCTTCAATTAAAAGATATGCAAGCAGCCATTAAAATGGCTAAAAAAAAAAAAGGCAGAGACTAACAAGTGTTGGTGTGGATGTGGAGAAATTGCCACCTTCACTAATTGCTGTTGAGAATGAAAAATAGTGCAGCCACTTTAAAAAAATTGGGCAGTTTCTCAGAATGTTAAACAGTGTCGCCACATGACCCAACAATTTTTCTCCATAATGTATAGCAAAGAGAAATGAAAAAAGTACTCTCCAAAAAACTTATACACAAATGTTCAAATCAGCATTATTCATAATAGCAAAAAAGTGAAAACAACCCAAATTCGGTCAACTGATGAAGAGATAAAGAAAATATTATATATCAATTAAATGGATCATTCATCCATAAAAAAGAATGGAGTACTGATACACCCTGCAACATCGGATGAGCCTTGAAAATATTTGTACAGTGTGAAAAGGGCCATGCACAAATGACCACGTATTATATGATTCCATTTATAGGAACTATCCAGAAGAGGCTAATCCACAGCGACAAAAGGTTCAGTGGTTGCCTGGATTTGGGGAGAAGGGGAAATGATCTTTTAGGAATGATTGAATTGATTGTGTTCTAATATCAGGGTGGCAGTGGTTCACAACTCTGGAATATAATTAAAAATCATAAAATTGTACATTCAAAAGTGTAAATTTTATGGCATTTGAGTTATATCTCAAAAACACTGTTATTGAAAAGAGAATGGGCAATCATCTTCCACTGTGTACCTCCCATACCTTCATTTTCCATCAGTGCCTCTAAGGTTTGCAAGGTATTGGGCTCACCGGTACATTTTATTAGCACAAGTGCCATGAATGAAGCCAATTGGTTTAACCAGTTTGGCTATATCTGGGTCATGTGTTTGGGTGAAAAGGCTGGAAAATAAAGATATATTTCCTTTACTTGACTATAAAATACTAAGAAAAAACCTACTAACTCATCAAAAATCTTACGAACTTGTATGACAGAGGTTTTCTAGCCTAAATCAGTGTTTCCCTCTGTGTATGTTCTGTGTTCTCAGATATCAGTAGGTATCTAAAACTAAATAAGTTTGGAAATTTCTGGGGTAATCAGATAAACAGGTTATATTAGTTCTGAACTTTTCAGAGGCTTACCATGCTTAACATTCTGAATTACTCTTGATTGAATTTGTAGTAATTAAGTATCATAAATATCAATAAAATTGATGTATGATGATAAAGTGTTACTTTTACTATTTTATGTACTTGAATTCTGAGTAGCATGCAATACAAAAAAAAGAGTTTTGCTACAGAACCTTAGGGATACAGGTTACCATTCATTTGACAAGCAAATATCCTGGAGTTTAAGGATTCTCTTTGACTTTCATTGATAGGGGGCCTGCCTGAGTCAGTGGTTAGTACATAAAAGTGCATGGGGACTAGGTGCTATAATAACACAGGATCAGCAGATGACTTAACCTAAGACAAATGTTCTGAGTGCCTTCTTGCTCCTGATTTTCTGTGGTTATGTGATCTGATAATTGGTTCTTTGTGTCAGTTGAGATCTGTCTACCACAAATGGCTTTTTTTTTTTTCTTCACATTTCTGGTTAGACCTGACCATTGGGTCTGTGTCGAGGAATAGACCAGAAATTCAGAAGACTTCATCTGTGTAAGCCTTTTGGCACTTTAGGAACTGCATCTTCTTCCTTTCTCCTGCTCCCCACCCCCTAAACTTTTCCATTAAAGGCTATTACAAAGTTCTAAGGAGACTTAAGTCCAATACATTTTAACTTCCTTCTGACAGGTTTGTAACCAGATTCATCGACTTGGATGGCCTGTCATGTATTCTCAACTTTCTAAAGACCATGGACTACGAGACCTCAGAGTCTCGCATACATACCTCTCTCATTGGATGTATAAAAGCACTAATGAACAACTCTCAAGGTCGGGCTCATGTCCTGGCTCATTCTGAGAGTATTAATGTAATTGCTCAGAGTCTGAGCACAGAGAACATTAAAACAAAGGTGGCTGTGCTGGAAATCTTGGGCGCCGTGTGCCTGGTTCCCGGAGGCCACAAGAAGGTTCTGCAGGCCATGCTGCACTACCAGAAGTATGCCAGCGAGAGAACCCGCTTTCAGGTGGGTGTGTTCCCTCTCTGCTTCTTCCATTCACCCTCCATCAGGTCCTCTCCTGAGCAGGGAACATAACTTGAGATTTCCTTGGTGGTGATTACTTACACCATGACAGCAAGCATTTCTTTCCTCTTTGGTTTTAGGACCAGCAAGTAGAGTATGCTTTCTATAATTGATCAATCCAGGGTTTTGGATTTACTGAACTTGAAAATGTGACCCCGGTTCCTACACACGATAGAGCACACATCTTTTGAATCCACTAAATGGGGTATGCCCTGAAAATTTTACAGGTTGCCCTTCTTAGTTTAGGATTAGCCTTAATAGTGAGATTATATCACCATAATTATACTCACATGGAAGAAGCAAACAAAGTTAATGAAGCAGTCTTTTATATTTTGTATGCATGTATTTATGAACATATATGATATTCAGAATTTTGAAAGTTTTTAGGCCTAATCTTTAAAAAGTGGCTTTCTATGGATCAATGTGATTCTGGCTAAGCACATGATTTTAAAAATTAACTTCTATAAAATGAATGGAAGGTTAGTAATGATTCGGTCCTTTGTTTTTATATTTGTATCCTTGGTAGACATTAATTAATGACTTGGATAAAAGCACGGGGCGGTATCGGGATGAAGTGAGTCTCAAGACTGCCATCATGTCCTTCATCAATGCAGTGCTGAGCCAAGGTGCAGGCATGGTAAGGACTTTATGTACAAAACATATATTAATAATTTTTGAAAGAGTACTGACTATTTTAAAAAGGTAAATATGAATTGTATCACCCTTTTACTTTCAGGAAAGTTTGGACTTTAGACTTCATCTTCGCTATGAATTTCTGATGTTAGGAATTCAACCTGTCATAGATAAGCTAAGGGAACATGAAAATTCAACATTAGACAGGTAAGTCAAGCTGTACGGTCTGAGGCAGTTCATGCTTTTTCCTTGTGTGTAGCGCCACTCTATCAAATACTTGTAACTTGTCCGTGACACAAGGTACTTTCACCAGAATGTCAACTCAGCTAATGCTGTTTATTATGTTAAGACTTTCTTGATGAAAGAAGCAGCACATTGTGTGGAGCACTTAGTATAGGTTTTGGCACTAACCCTGAATCCATTTCCTAGACTTGATTCTTGTGTGCCTGTGTTTGTAGGGTGTTTTAATAGCATCTCTTTAATTGTCTTTCAGACATTTAGACTTTTTTGAAATGCTCCGAAATGAAGATGAACTAGAATTTGCCAAAAGATTTGAACTGGTACGTGGGCTTACAATTATTCTGACTTGACTCGTGAGCTCACGGAGTCCCCCGTTGCAATATGTGTTGTAGAGCCAGCATGCAGCAGTGTGACCCAACAGCAACATCAGAGTTCTGTTCTGCTATCTAAGTGGCAGGATGAGCTTCTGTTTGCCTAAGGTTTGCTTACCTTGCATTGTGGGAACTGAGGGACTTGGGTATTTGACTTAGATTTCTTTTTCATGTGAAATAGGTTCACATAGACACAAAAAGTGCGACTCAGATGTTTGAGCTGACCAGGAAGAGGCTCACCCACAGTGAAGCTTACCCTCACTTCATGTCTATCCTGCACCACTGCCTCCAAATGCCTTGTGAGTATTTGTGATACGTATTCTTCAGTGTCTGGGCATCTTTCAAAGGGCTGTGTCTTCCAGACATGCTAATTAGGTTGGGTGCCCACCAAGGATTTCAAACCTTGGTTTTGTGACAGCCCAGTATATCTCCACACAGCCTGTAGGATGTCATGAAGTTCTCAAAATGAAATTAATTATAACTAACTTTGATTTTAAAAATAAACATATACCTTACAACACATAGATAGGGGTAAAATTCCTCTCAAATAAGTAAATGGTCATCGCAGGTCTGAATTCCAGAAACTCTGGGAAGCATAGGTACAAATGTAAATATCTCTCTGGTTCTGAGGCTGGGCCTTCAGGTGACCATGTTGAAAAAATATTCTTTCTAGTTGAGAAATAACCTGAAGTATTTTCCACCACTGTTTTCTTTTTTAGACAAGAGAAGTGGCAACACCGTTCAGTACTGGCTCCTACTAGATAGAATTATACAGCAAATAGTTATCCAGAATGACAAAGGACAGGATCCTGACTCCACACCTTTGGAAAACTTTAATATTAAGAATGTTGTACGGATGTAAGTTTCTTCCTACTTTGCTGTCTTTAAGATAATAGTGACAGTGTAAGACATCTATTTTAATCCTACTTTAAAATAGCAGCTGGGAGAACTGAAATGTTTTAGAGGTCAAATAGGAATTCCTTGCTATATACATATATTATATCAAAGTCTCATCTGGATTGCCAAGTGTATCAAGCATACTGAGAGATTCTCTGCAGTAGATTGTTTGTACCTAGAGAGCATGCATTTAGCAGTAGGCTTTTTGTGTGTTTTCTAATGAATGCTACTTTAACTATTATACAGGTTGGTTAATGAAAATGAAGTTAAGCAGTGGAAAGAACAAGCAGAAAAAATGAGAAAAGGTAAGTGATGAGGCCCTGAAAGAAAAGAGGCTATGCTATTAGTTATTGGGCATCTAACTCTGCTTTCTGTATATTTTAGAAATTTACATTGATGCATCTTAATTGACCTTAGTGCATAAGTCTTTTTTTACTTTTTTCATGTCTCAAGGGCATTTTATACTGTTTTTTCTTGAATTTAAGCTATTTTAGTTGTCATGCTACTTCTCAAACTTTATTCTTTTATTATAACCATGTAAGTTTTTTGAAAAAGCTTGAAGTATTTTCTATTCAGTATTTGTTCATTAAAATTTTCTTGGCTATTAGTCTTCTTAGCCCTTCCCCTACTGCATAGTAGCTCTTTAAAGCACACTGGGTTATTAGAAATATACTAAGGAACACTAAGGATTGCACAGAATTTTAAAAGAGGAACTCGGGCACTTGGTTTCGGCAGCCCAAATCTTCACATGACCTCACTTTGGCACCAGTTATAAAGAGAGAAAGCATGCAGAGGAACACTGACCTTTGTAGATATATGTAATTAGGTAGCATTAATAGGCCAGTTACTGCTGAATATTTGGATATGTCGTTGATAGTAACAGTAAGCATCGGATGACAGGAGGGTCATTTGTGCCCATCGTTGTGCCAGCCTCACACAGAATGGGTATAACTTTCCTCCTTCAAAATATTAGCAAATTAAAGTTGGCCCCTTTGAGAAAACAGTCATACTCCCAGCAAGTGTTAATTGACTTCCTGTTCCTTATCCAAGTTACTCAGTCACAGCCAGTGAAATACAAGAGCACTCACCCGAGAGTTGAACAGAAGATCCAGGAGCTGCAGAAGCATTTCCTTCCCTCTTGCCACATTTGTCCTCTTCCATTGAACAGAAGGGCAGGGCCACACTGATAGGGGAAAATGCCAAATGTGAAGTTCTGTAATATTCCAAGTTCCTCATATGACTTCAGATTGCTCTTCAAAAAGTAAGGTTGCACATCCATTTTTAGTAATAAGTTCTAGAAACTTCTATAGAAACAAAATAGGAACATTGACTAAAAAAATAGTAAAGAGAAATTATGTCACGGAGAAAATGGTCAATGAGTGATATTTTAGGCATACATCCTTAGAGGATGGAGACTCAGGTGTGCAAGTTGATGAGAGAACTGAGGACATAGCTTTGCAGTCATTCCATCATTCATCCCATGGATATTCATTGAGTACCTCTGTATATCAGGCATGTCCTGGGCTCTGGGTCTGAGTCTCAGCTCTGCCCCTGACAGTGTGGGTAGGCTAAGTCCTGTTCTCTTCTCCCCCAGTCGCCTCTTCTGAAAAATGAAGAGTAAACCTAAATCATAGGGTTGCTGTGGAGATTAAATGACAAAAGAAATGTAAGGACTGTAGCATAGTGTCCAACACATGCCAGTTGCACAATAAATGACAGGGACTTTTGTAGGCTGCGGTGGTAGAAAGAAAATGGCCACGGTCAGTGGGAGGAACAGGATGTTTTAAAGCAAGGTCAAGGGTAGGGTGTGAAAGGAGACATAGTAAGTAAAATTCTGTTGTGGAAGCTTCAAGTAGCAAAGTTGTGTTAAAGAGGGCACACGTTGATGAGTTAGAGGGTGGAGGCTGTGAGGAGACAGGAAGTTCGTGGCCCTGAAAGGTGAAGCTTATCTGAGAAGAATTCTCTTTTGTGGAGCACAAAAGAGAGCACTGAGTAAACGCTTAGCAAATGGATGATAAATGGATGCCATTTGTGGAGAGAATCCTGTAGTCAGCTTACCAAACCTGGCATTACATCAGAATCATCTAGGGAGCATTTGAAAACCACAGACCCCCAAGCCCTGCCCCAGCCTGCAGGAGAGACTTTCTGGGATAGGATCTGGGTTTCTGAGATGTTACTCCTTCAGGCGGTTCTGGGGTGAGGCCAGATGTCAGAGGCTGATGACTGGTGATGGAGAGTCAACTCTTACAGTTGTCAGAGGAATGAAACGGAGATAGAAGAAGGAAAATGTGTCTGATTTCCCAAAGTGGGAGAAGTGGTCTAAAGTGGGTTAACCGTTACCTTCGCTCCAAAGCTGGTAAAAGCCAAGGACTTGGGTGTCTTGAACCCTTCTCTGCAAAGTCTGATTTTGGAGGACTCAAGAGGAAAAGTAAGAGACAGAGAAAGCAAAATTTTCAATGTGTTACCAAATTTGGACATAGACACCAGTTCTGTATAGCTCTGTCCCAGTGGCTTATCTCTCTAGTAGGTTTACTGATATAAAAAGAATAGAAATTGTAATGGGGGCCAAGTATTGGAAATGAAGATCTACAGTCTAAACTTTGTTAGTCCTCTTTTCCAAAGCTCGTCACTCCCATTAGTGCAGGAGCGGCAGGCATATGGGCAATGCAAAACAGCAGGATTGGAAGTCAGTAAAACTGCAGATGAGAGCAGCTACTCTTCTCCCCATGCGATAATGATTCTCATGGTCAGCCAGTACCATTGCCCTAGAGATATTTAATGCTGAGATGATAACCTTTGTTTTCACAAGTTTTAAGAACTGTTTGCCAGAAGCATAAAATTCTCCTAGTCCAACTAGCCTTCTGCGGGGCGTGGAAGAAATGACTGCTTTTGGGACAAACACTGGTCTAGCAGCAGCATTTCCTCATAGTGAAAGATCCTCCCCCTCAGCCCCTCTGTGAGTCAGACACAAGCCAGAAAACCTAGCTAATAAACCCTGGCCTCTCTCTTCATTTCTAATTTGTGAGGAGGCCCTTTTAATACTCATTTTCCCAAGTGTAGGTGAAGGGCCATGTCTCTGATAGGATTCTGAATTAAGTTCCAAACAGGCACCATTCTCTTGCACAAGAACTGTGGCTCTAGGGTTTCTTCTTCTGCCTTTTACAAAATATTGTAGTGAATAAAGTTGTTCATCTGAAGCCCCCTCTAAGTACGAACACCATTGAGCCCACAAGCTGCTCCCCTTGATGGAGAAGAGGAATAATATTTACCTAATAAAGAACCTCCCAATCCTCAGTTTTCTTTGTAGAGAAGATGCTTCGGCTTTGGAGAGAGCCTGGTTTTCATGTCTGACTGTTTCCTATGCAGAGCACAATGAGCTACAACAGAAATTGGAAAAGAAAGAGAGAGAATGTGACGCCAAAACCCAAGAGAAGGAAGAGATGATGCAGACCTTAAATAAAATGAAAGAGAAGCTTGAAAAGGAGACCACTGAGCATAAGCAAGTCAAGCAGCAGGTGGCGGATCTGACGGCCCAGCTGCACGAGCTCAGCAGGGTGAGGACCACGGGCAGCAGCTCCGCCCTCCCTCCTCCTGTCCCTGAGCCCCTCATCCGAAGTAGCCAGCTCCTATCTCTGGGAGAAAACCTGAACCAGCTTCCGATTTACTGCACGGCTGTGAGACTCCCTCCCTCTCCTTTCATATAGACTGGGCAGCAGAGGCGATGTGGGATGTGCATTTTTAAATACAAATCCTCTAATAAGAGCAAGGGGAGTCCCATTAGCCTTCTCAAATAAAAACTGACTTCCAGAAAGCCAAACTGGAGGATGGGTCAAAAGTGAGAGGTGTGTGAACGTTTTGCGTACAAGCACTAGAGCGCCAAATACAAAGAACCCACCCGATAGAGTCCACCAAGGCCTGGAAGATCTTAAGGCCTTTCTGCCCTTTAGATCCCACATTCTCAGAATTCCTCTGTAATTTCAGGCAAAGTGTCAGACTCTCAAAATCATCCATTGAATTTATTTCTTCCATTGATCTCTTCCTATTTTTATCTTTGCAGAGGGCTGTCTGTGCTTCAATCCCAGGTGGACCTTCGCCTGGGGCCCCAGGGGGGCCCTTTCCCTCCTCTGTGCCAGGGTCTCTCCTTCCACCCCCACCACCCCCACCTCTGCCAGGAGGAATGCTTCCTCCTCCTCCTCCTCCCCTTCCCCCTGGGGGCCCTCCGCCTCCCCCAGGGCCTCCTCCCTTGGGGGGAATCATGCCACCTCCTGGTGCTCCACTGGGTCTGGCATTAAAGAAGAAGAACATTCCTCAGCCCACCAACGCCCTGAAATCCTTCAACTGGTCCAAGCTGCCGGAGGTAAGCCATTTGTTCCGCTCACGGTGCTGTCACAGAAAGGGGACACAGCTCTGGCTGTTAAGTGATTTCATTTCCTAGCATGGACTTGAGATACTCACCAGCTTAGATGTTTAAGTGATAAAGCTTCTGAAATAAATGGCACATTTTTGGAAGCCTGCTCACTTTGAGCATCTGGTAGAATGGAAAATTGGGAATAGCAGCATTTTAAAATATAATCACGCCTGTTCTTTTTGTGTATAGCTGTAAACCCTAGCGCTTATTAACTTTATGTTTGCAGAACAAGCTAGAAGGAACAGTATGGACTGAGATTGATGATTCAAAAGTCTTCAAAATTCTAGATCTTGAAGACCTGGAACGAACTTTCTCTGCCTACCAACGACAGCAGGTGACAGCACATGCCTTCCAGCTGCTTCAGAGGAAAAACACATCCTCATGCATGATCTCTGGGCCACCTGCCATCCCCGTGCCATGATAGGCATCTTAGTTCTAGGCTGTTTGGTCTACTCTGCATGTTCCTGCAAAACAGCATGGTGTATGTGTCCACATGTGTATGCCTGTCAGTGCGTGTGTGTGAACATGTTGAAAGTGTATAAGCTTCTTGTTAGGGAGCTTCATACCCTGTGTGTGTCCAAGACCTTGTCTCCACTGGTGGAAGTTTTGTATATTAACTTGCTTAGCCAAAATAATGTTTCCTTCGGAAGCCATTCTAGTTTATCTGACTTTGGAAAAAAAAAACAAAAAAAAAAACCCACCATATCAAATGGTTATTATCAGAAGCAGACTGCTTTTTTCAAATAGATGGAACCTTTAGAAGTTTAAGGGTCGGTGAATGGCTGTAATTTGGCAGCTAGCTTGAGCCTAAAGAGAAGTTTTTACTGTGTCCTGAACATAATCAACTCAGAGTGGGGCTGGGAGGCTGAGCAAGCATGCAGGTGGCAGTGATATAACTAGGACTAGAGAAGCTTCAGGAGGTGAGCAGAGACCCCGTGATAGTGGTGAGAGTGTGTGATTCAGGCTGGCTTATATGGCCAGGTTGTTCCTGTGACGCCACGAGGCCCGGTCACATCTGCGTGATACCTCTCATGTGGGCCAGAAGAGGTCACAGCAAGGGGCCAGGTTCAGAGTTTCAGAAGAACGAGGAAGAGGTGGAGTGGGCAACCAGAGACCTGGGAAGGGAAACATTAAGTTCCCGAGTATGAGAAGGAAGATTCTTAAGGATGGGAGGGAAATGATGAGGAAAGCGGAGTGTGGCTTAAACAAGGAGCACTCGGGTGCCGTGCATCTGCCAGCAGCATTCCTCAGGCTTTGCTGGGAGGCCCTTCGCTCCTGAATGAATCATGCCAGGGTGGGGCATCCTCAGACAAGCAGCACACTTCCTTGGCCTGGCCTGGTGCCTAAGAAAGAGTGTCTCAAAGCAGAACTTCCCTACACCCAGGGAGAAGAAGCCTGCAGCTGAGGGAGACACAAAAATGAGGGGTATTATTTTTAAATGGCCTTGAGTACATCTGCCATTGAAAAGAAAAAGGGGTATGTTCTTTAGCCAGAATATTTTCACTTAGAGGGACAGCCTTTCTGCAGCGCATTTTAATGCTATTCTAGAAGTGTGCGAAACGCAAGTGATTGCCTGGCGTGGCTACATAGCCTTAAAACAGGACTAGTAGGTACCAGACATAAGTGTGAAGGCAAACTTGGGCAATACCATGCACACCATTAAAGGAAATGAGGAACAGAAAGATAGGACATTGTCCATTAGGAAGCAAGACACTTTCCCTTTCAAGTAAAGGGTGTGTTTAGAGCCCTCATTCAGCAGGTGCTCGGCACAGACTCATCCCTGATCGGCTGCAAGGGTCTCCTCCCTCTGCTATCACTGCAAGGTGTTCTCTGGGCCTTGACATTTTAGCTAATTTCCTGGGAAAGTCAAATAATTTTCTGACCTCATTACATGGCCCATTGATTTCCTTCTTTAGTTTCAGTTACTAATACTGGTCCATTCTAGTTGCTGAAGGTGAGGATTTGGGAAGTAAATTAAAGGAAGGGAAAACAGCAGTTATTCCAAATGATGCTATTCAAGCCTGAGCATGTGGCTTGCATTTATTATGAAGGCAGGTGGTTGAAAGACCCAAGTTTACAAGACTCATAATTAACTGGCTTTCAGCAGAAGGTGCAAAAGGATGCTGCCAAAATGCTCTGGGACAAATATGTGGACAGTTCTCAAGAGCTCTGGAAGATAGGGTTGCAGAAAGCCTGGTATTGGGCAATTGTCTCCTAGCAACCAGTCACTGTTTAACTAATCAGTAGTCATTGCAGTCAGGATAGACCAGCACATTTCAGTTGTACTTACCACTAAGTAGACTGGCAAGTAGAACCATTGCTGCTATTTTCAGTAGCACTTCCTGGAAAAAAGTTTCAACACACCTGCTCAGCTTGGTTCAAGCATGTTTCTCCTCCTCTTGCTGCAAGAATTTGAGATGAGAACTTGGAAGCCATAAATATACTAGTATTTCTCAAATGAAGGAAATCTGAGCCATTTCATTGAATTTACTAAACATTGAGAGATAGAAAATTGAAAGATGCAGGCACTCTAGTGAGAAGTTGTAGCAGAATAAAAGAAACAGGCTTCTGTTGCTGACTGTCCTCTAGTGTGATAATTACTGTATAATTATCACACTTGAACTGCTTTTTTTTCCATTCCCAAATGTATACTAGGAACCTATTTTTTCTCTCCAGAGTTTTTTTTTTTTTTTTTTTTTTAAAAAGCAGACCTTCGTCAAATTCCTTATACTTCAGCCAGTTGTTTGGTCAAGTAAATTTCTCAGAAAGGAAAGGAACTCATGCAAGCCATTATCTGTGTGCATCTAACATGAACATTGCACAGAGGAAGATTTGAGGTAGGGGGTGAGAAGGAAGGGGAAAATATATATATCAGATCAGTGTAAGTTAGGTGAATATTGATTAATTACATTTAGGAGAGATTTTTCTGTAAATATATCTTCATACACATGTACAAGAGATGCTCCATTGACTTAAAAAATATTGTATCATTAAAAACAGGACAAATATTTATATTGTCTGTTTTATATATGAAGTATTTCAATTGATGCAAATGTATTCAGTGGTTGCATGGGCCTATAATGCCACTTGTAGAATAAAAGCAGAGATAAGGGAAATCTTTAAATAACAGTATGGTAGGCTAAAAAATGATAATCCGTTTTGGTGCAGAGTTACCAGTCTCATCAACCCTGAAGTTAGTTTGCAGGGAGCTCTTATTCTTATTTTTAAATTTAATTCTCACACCAGTTCTATGAAGTGAGTATTCCACAGATAATAAAAAAATGGCTCAGTGTATGTTCAGAGTCCAAACAGATAGCACAGTCAAGTGTACAAGTGGATAATTGTTAGCTTCACATTGTTCTTATGCCATGGGTTTATTCATTGTTTAGATCGGGTTTTGTAAAGGATTTTCTTTAACTGCAGTTTTAAGAAACAGACCATTCTTATTCAGAACTTTTTTCAGTGTGGATATCAAAGGTGTGTAGGGTTGATTATATAAGCTTATGTGCCACATGGAATGGAATTTAATAGCGTGCAGTTATTTCCCTGCTCACATTCCAAAAATTCATTGGAAAGTCAATTTCTTGAATCTCAAAAGCTCTTTTCCTCATTAAAACTATATTACATAGGCCAGCCACAAAAGGCTTATTTTATTATATAAAGTAGTGCATTGAATAGTAATACTATCTCACATACAATTAAACAGTATTCATCTTGGTTTTGTGGGAAATTTTATCTTGAGATGTTATAAATTCATTCTCCCGATCCATGCAATTGGACAGAGGGAAATGAACTTGACATTTACCTAGAGAGAGTCACATCTTTGTAGCAATAAATTAACAGCTCGCTATCTTCATTTTCCCCCCTACTCTTTGCCTGAGGACACCCCTTCTTTATAGGCCCTCTTATCAGCTTTGAGAATAATATCTCAAAGCCTGTCTGCTCTGATTTAGGGAATAAAGGGTAACTGTGTCCCAGGCTCCACAACCTGATCTCTCCTGCCAGGATATAATGCACAAATCATTCTTGGGGTCCCCTTCGGAACATTTAATGGTATCTTCTGATATTGTAAATCGTCAAAGAATTTTTTTATTCTTTTTACATGTTTCATTATTCTGTTTATCTCATTTTCACATTGAAAAATTATGTGATTTAGGAATATATTTCAATAATCTTGGTCCTTGAACACTGAAGAGAAAATTTTAAATGATAATTTTCTTAAGACTAAAGTATAGGTTAGAGGTTCTGTAATGGATTGCATGGTAAGAGTTAATCAAATGCAGGGTTTATATAAATATCAGTGTATAAAAGTTTTCTGGAGAAGGATCCCAGCTTTTATCAGATTTACAAAGGAATCTCAACCTCAAAAAAGATTAAGACCCATTCATGTATGAGTTATTATTACCTGAGAACTGTTGAGTCATTACTTCATTGTGAACCTTATCTGTAAGAATCTATCAGCACTAGTTCCTGAAAATGCAAGTCCCAACTTCCTATTTATATTCCAAGCCCAAGGCTCTACACTAAAAAATCATCTGGAAAAATCAGGCATCCTGTTAGGTGGAGCCAAAAATAGGTGATTCTGTCAAGTTTGATTCAAGCCAGTTAGTGAAGAATTTAAGATTTTAAAAAGAAGGTTAACTTATTTGAAATAGACCTGGAAACATTGTTATTTTTGTTATGCCCTATCTAATAAACTTTGTGCTTTTATTTAAAATGTGATGATTTAAGGACTCTTTAAAGGAAGGGAATTGTAAGGCTAACAATCAACCAAACTCTCCCATGGCATGCCTCATCCCCCTTCCCTGGAAAGTTGAGCTACATTACTTAGCTATTAATTGTTGCACTTATTACTGCCACTGGTTACAAATGGGAGATCTGGACCAACTGTTCAACTCAGCTGAAACCAGGACAGTAGGAGAGGAAAAGGACTTGATCATCAGTTTGAAAGATAATTTTATGATAGCTTCCAAGTACTGAGCTCATAACTGTGTGTTAAGCATTATACAAAATTCTTTACATGCTTTATCACATTTAATCCTCATACTAGCAATCTGGTTGTTGACCCCATTTTACGGACAGACTGAGCACCAGTACCAGCTAGTTATTGATAGTTGCCTGATTCCGTAACCCACGACAGTAGAGGTCAGAAATCTCTATTTCCTGGTGGTGGAATTTATGAGAGTTGCCAGAGAACTTTTTAGAAGTTTCTTTTATGAAGACCAGTCAGTAAGAGCCAGTTCTAAGTTTAACTAAGCAGCTTGTCTCTTTAAGAGAGGAAAGTAGGGTAAGGCCTCATGAAGTTCACATCATCATAGTTCTTTCTGCCCTGGAAAGGAGAAACTGCTTTTACAGGGAAGGAGTCCTAAGGAGTTTTACCTGGTAGAGTAGAAAAATTGACAGTTACAACAAGGACAAGAGAAAACTGTGACATCAGATGAGAAGAAAGTTTTCTCGTGGTTATCAAATGATGTTTTAATGCCATTCTAGAAAAGCAGTCCCTCCTTCTCAGGATGGAGCCAGGGGTAGGGGGCATTTTGTTTCCTCTAGAAGGATGCTTTCTATGAAGCCATTCATCTGCGTAAAATTGGCCTTAGCGGCACTGCCAGAACCAGTGAGGCCTTAAAGAATTTGCTGAGCAAATGCTGGTTATGCTAGCGGTTGGTCTGAAAGCTGGGGTGTGTTTTGCACACCGAAGCTGTATACTTCCATCATGGCAAAAATATATAAAGGAATTTGTGACTTTCTCATAATGTGTCAATTACTTCTTCCTCTTCTTCATTCCAAGTCTTTTCTATGGATGATTTCAAGAAGAGGCTGTTGACTTTTGTATTCTTAAAACAACCCTGAGGCAGTTGGGACAGGGCCACCCATGGCTGCATACCACACAGATCCTTTATTGTCTCCCAATTAGTGAATTCTGTCTTTTCTCTCCCTGTCTCACCTACTGGCAGTGAGAGTTAATTCAACTGACCTATGTTGGTGAACTAGTCTTTTGTCTTTTCATAATCCTTCCTTATGATACAAGAAGACAGAAGATTGTTTCCACCAAATATATATATATATATAACAATGGGAATAATTTCCTTAAGTTGATTCAATTGATTTTTTTTTTTCCCACTTCAAGTAAAAATCATGTTGAATCAATGGAGCCCAGTGGTCCTTTCAAACAGGATGTGGTTCCTTTTCCAACTTGAATCTTTCTGGGGTGTTTGAATTCCTTTCTCAATGTGATTTTCCACCAGTGAAAATGAGATGTGGCCCATGACATCTCTCTCTACCCCGAATGCTCAGTACCCTGCCCTTATTTGTATTTTCCGCTAGGCTCTGTCATTTTCATTCACCCTCATTGCTGCTCCTAGGGGCTTAGTCACCTCTTACATCCCACCCTCATTGCTACTCCTAGGGGCTTAGTCACCTCTTACACCCCTCCCTGATCTCCTGGACTTGCCCCCTTTGTTGCTGTGATTTCTGAGCTGCATGTATCTGATTTGCCTTTCCCATGCCTCTGCCGTGGCTGTAGGACTTCTTTGTGAGCAGTAACTCCAAGCAGGTAAGTGAGCTACCTGAACCTCGCTTAGTGTAAACCAGTTCACTGTAAGTTCGAAAAGTCTGTTATCTCGTTTTGTTCAGATAGTGTAACACAGCCTAGGTAATTTTATGTTGGGTTTCAACTCTTAGCTGGAATCTTATCATGACAAAATACAGTTGCAAAGTTTGTTCACATGGTGCTCTTTGTATAAATTCAACATCGTCTTTGTTTCCTAAGCTGTTACACAATTCCAGAGCTCCTTACATTTTATAAATGGATCCTGCCCTCCGATAAGATTAAACTTGCTATTTATCTAATTATCTATGTTTTCACCTTGATGTCCAGCTTACTCAAACAGTATCTTATATAATTGTTGTATGCTTCTCCCACCATAAGCTATGACTGGCCATCATTGCTTACAGCTTTCTGCACAGCAGCAGGGTGCAGATAGTGTTTTGTTGTTAACTCAAGTAATTGGACTAATGCCTTGAGCTGTCCATCAGGCTCCAGGGTAACGAAAGGTACCATCTGGGCTGGGGAGCTTCCTGTTGCACATGAAGACATTTGGGGTCTTTATTGTTCAGCCTTTTAAGTGCTTAAGATGCAGATGGTTGTGGGGTGAATGTGTCCTACAAATGGCTGGACCAGCAATGGCAGGCCTCAGCTGAGCTTGATTCATAGTGACAGTTCTGTGTGCTGTCTATAGGGGTTTGGGGGACAAAAGGAGGGCACCACTCCCTAATAATGTATGCACACGGAGCATCTTCATCTTAGGAGCACTTTGTTCTTCCAAACAATGCTTTTTCAAATGTGGGTGGCCAGCGCTTCTTATTTTTCCTTTGTCTATTAGATTTTAGTCTTTGTTTCAATTCCGTCACCCTCCTACATTCCCCCCTCACCATCTCAGCTTTGCATGTGTGTGTGTATGTGTGTGTGTGTGTGTGTGAGTGTGTCTGTGTGTGCGCGTAGGAAAAGTATGTGTCTGAAGCCGGAGTGTCCCTGTTTGACTGTGATGGATTTCTCTCATGCTCTTTATAGAAAGAAGCAGATGCCATCGATGACACACTGAATTCCAAACTAAAAGTCAAAGAGCTTTCGGTGATTGACGGTCGGAGAGCTCAGAATTGCAACATCCTTCTATCGAGGTATTGTTGATGAATAGACATTTCTGGTAGGACCAACTTCTCTATTATGTGGCTCCAAAATACGTGTTTTTATTTGTTCTTATGCCTCGACTCTGTGAGATACTGTTTTTTCGTACCAACTCTCTCTGCTAAGGTGAGGACAACTGTGGTGCTTATTCCCGCAATGGAATTTGTCAGAGCTGGTTGCCTACTGTCTTAGAGTTTATTTTCCAGACTCCTAAGTTTAAAAAGCAGAACCTCCCATATCCATGTTTGTGTGTGTCCCTCCCCGCCCCCTCTCAGTAAGCCTGTAAAATGGGCGTTACTTTTTTTTATACTTCACAGAGATATTTTGGCTGTTAAGTAAACACTGTCACAGAATCAGGACTGACGATGAACCTCTCCTTTATTTTTTTTTAATTTTCCTTTCTGTAGTCATCTTTTTATACTTCAAGGTTATATAATTTCATGCTCTTTCTGAACATTTTTATGACTAAAAGAATATGTAAATCTCAAACCTCAATGAAATGCTAATGTAATTAATTCAACCCTGTGCAGAAATCTTTCTCATAACTAGTGAACCATCTCAACCTTGGAACTTGAAAAGAAGAAAGGAAATTTGGAAGCCTGGAATTTGATTGTCGGTTCAGGTTTTCTAAGGGCATTTCTAGTAACCTTGTCTGGATCTAGTTTCTTCTTTTCTCTAAAGGGGACTTTCACATCAGGCAAAGATACCTAATGCTTATGAGGTGAATGAAGATGTAAAGAATCCTGAATTTTGAGGCTTTAAGTGTAAGTCCTATTGGTTGCATTCTAAAGAATGCTGTATATGCACTGAGGCTGGTGTCAGGTGACTTTTCTTTCAGGGAGAGGGAAAAGGGAAAATAGTAGTCCTGAGTTTGTAGAGGGTCTTAGAGTAAGTTTCTTTTAACACAGAAAGCTGCTGCTTGGTTTTCAGCCTAGAAGCTTGATGGTTAGCCAGATATATATTACTCCAGGGACCAAATGTTTCTCTTAGTGAAAGAGAAATTGAAGCCTAGTGAGATCCCTGAATTTTAATACAACTGATGAGGTAACATGAACCGTCCTGTTAGCTAGCATTTCCTTCTGCCTCTGGAAGAAGGAACGCTGTGTAAATGGCCAGGCCCTATATATCCCCATATTTGCTCCCTGATCACATGCTCAGGAAGACACCACTGAAAGCAATTGAAGGCCTCTCATTTTTCTTCTGGGTGTACACAATCTGTTTTATTCCAATTTTTTTAATCCTCGCTTGAGGATATGTTTATTGATTTTAGAGGGAGGGAGAGAGAAAGAGAAATATCAATGTGGAAAAAGAACATTGATCGATTGCCTCCCATATGTACCCTGATTGGGAATAGAGCTCACAACCTTTTCTTGGTGTACATGACAATGCTTAACCAACTGAGCCATCCAGCTGGGCTATTTCAATTTCTTTTACAAATAACATTTTTTTTTTTAGTCCTCACTTGAGGATATTTTTTCATTGATTTTTAGAGAGAGTAGGAGTGAGAAAGACACAGATAAATATCGATGTAAGAGAAATACAGCGATTGGTTGCCTTCTGCTCATGCCCTGACCAGGTCCCGGGCCAGGGAGGAGCCTGCAACCAAGGTATGTGCCCTTGACCAGCATCAAACCCAGGACCCTTCCATCCACAGGCCAACACTCTATCCACTGAGCCAAACCAGCAAGGTTACAAATAACATTCTTAACAGCAAAATACAATGAAATTTTGGGGAAAATGTTTCGTTTTGTTAATTTTTTCCTATATTTTCAGGAGGAATACTTTAAAACAACTTGACCAAGGAAGCTGTCACTCTTGAATTTCCATGGCACTTAAGTGCTCTTAGGATTATAAATTGTGACCCAATTCCTTATAGAGATATTATTCTCGATACTAGATGCCAACCAGGATAATTACACTAGTTATAGATAAGGTTACATATCTTGCTGGCAGATTTCCCAACCCTTAATTGAAGGAATCATTTCATATTTGTGGTATGTAATTCCCTTGTTACCTCAAAATGTCAGAACCTAAGATGACTTAGAACTTGAATGTGTCTGAACTCTGGAAGAGAGCTTTAAAAGCTTGCCTCGTATCTGCTAGATTATCTATTAAAACACAATTTAATGCATAAGTGCTATTGCAGTGTGCATAATTAAAAGTTATTGTGCGTAACAAAGCAATTTTGAGTCTCAGTTAACCTTATGGTAATTCAACCTATTGATCAGATTCCAAACCTTCCCTCCCACAGAGACTCCATCAGCACTTGCTTTCCTGCTCAGTAGTCAATACTTTCCACTCACTCCTTGGTAAAGTACAGGACTGATGTGCTATATGTGCTGTGGTAAAAGAAATTAAGCAAGTTTCATTTTAGTTTGTTTTTTATAGAGTTTTTGTAACCAGTCAGCAGTTCTCCTGCTTTCATTCTTCCCGTTTCAGCAATGCATTACTATCCACTAAGGACTCATGGGCTTAACGGAGGGAAGAGATCTGGGAGTGCATGTTTGGTATTTTTTCTTAGAGAGTTACCTCTTTGAAGCATCTATCTGCCCGGCACCCTTCAGGGTGCCATAGGATGTATCCACACTTAAGGTAGCACTGCTGGCATGGGAAGTTCATGCTGTCTGGAGAAGAAAGGTGACACAGGCGAGGCACCTTGTGAACAATTCAGGGCTCAGACTGGTCTGACTAGAAGGAGACAGCAGCTCAGCCAGGTCAGAGGGACAGTGGGCCTCAGAGGGTGATAACAGTTACCTGGGCAGGGGGCACGGAGGCAGTTCCAAGGAGGCGCGCAGCCGGAGAAAAGGCACCAGAGAAAAGGCACCCGAGAGGTATGAGCAGCTAATAAAGAGAGCCCTGTAACTGAAGCAGACTGTTGTCTCTTGGATTTGAATGAGACCGGGCAGGAGAGCCTGCAATCTGTGCCCAGTGCCTTTGTGAGGGCAGGAATCCACCCAGAATCGACCACGCCCTCCTAATCTAGAAGACGGAGGTAATGAGCGGGGTGGCCTCGCCGTGGGCCTTTGAGAGTGGACCCGGCAGGGTGCCTGCATGGTAGCTGCTCAGTCAGTGACTTGAGATCGGAAATTGGCACAGCTTGTTCGGAAGAAGATCACTTTGTCTTAATAAGGTTGCAAGTTTGATCTCCGGGTGCAGGACAGGTTGGAATGGGTCAAGGATGGGAGCCGTGGGGTAGGAGGCTCTTTCTGTTGCCCAGGGAAGACCTGACAAGGGACAGAGTTGAGAGAGATGAAGAAACCCTGAATAGGACCTGGAGACTGATTTTACACATGGGGACAATGAGTAGGAACATTTCCAAGTTGATGTCAAGATATCTTACCTTTCCACATATACTATTTTTCTTCTTTTCTGCTTATTTCATTTCCAAAGGGTAGCAACCCTCTCTGTTTCTTATCTCGCTGACTAGGAATTTAATTCCCAGCAACATGATCATTACATCAAATTCCGCCCCAGTGTAGTCTGGGTGTATTCTGTTTAATGAGTGTATGTCTGCAGTGCTTGTTCTCCTTCAAAGCTCTTCCTTACCCACATACTGCAAGTCAGTGGACTCTTTGGTCAGAGGCACCTGCCACAGTCTCGCCTGGAGCTGAACAGACAAACAGAAAGGAAGCCCTTCCCCTCCCAGGGGCCAGGAAGGGGGCATACAGGCCCTTTTTATGTGCCCACAGCATGAATGACCGGGTTCACTGCAGCTCCTAGAAAGAGTAGGTTTTGAATCAGAAGCTCCAGGCCATGAGGGACTCTGAGAAGGGGATGGAATGAGAACCCATTCCTCGGGCCCTCGGCAGGGTAAGCAGCAACTTTTCTGCTGCAAGTCTGTAGGTGATATATGGCAGTCTAAAATTCACCCCGCTTTCCTCCCCAGATCACTTCTCCCTTCCAAAAGGGGGGGAAATAAAAGACAGGAAGAAACTAGGAAGCTGGCTTATATTGTAAAATGAACCCACCTAAAAACACGTTTATGAAGTGTCTTGCCATTCTTTTTTCCAGATGCTCACTAGCACAGCAGCCAGGGTGTCGTAAACCACAGAACGCTACTTTAAAGCAGGAGGATTTGGCTTAAATCCACCGAGGCCTAGCTAAGGCTGAGGTAGCCGTCCATCCCTAACTTACTGTAATTATGCCTGGATGTTCCAATTCTCTTGGCACATTTTTTAAATAGTTGAGTAGAGCAAGGTAGACTTAAATACTGTTTTTAAATGGCCAGTGTGTTTCCTGCCTTGTAAAGAAAGTTGAAGTGGGTGTCTTAGAAGTTGCCACCCTCCAGCACACCAGAGCCCTGCTGCCGAGCTTTAAAAGCAATTAAAAGGCTAGAACTGGTAGGGCCCTTAAATTACAGAGATTAACAGCTCATTCTGTGATGACAGATGACACTAAGAACCTGGCAGCCTATGGAACCATCCCGGAGGGCTGGTACCTTCTCCTCTTTCCCCAAGGTAGAGTTTCTCTGTCTGCTCCAACAGGCCACGTGCAAGGCGGCATGTTGACAGGTCGATTTTCTTAAGTACTACCCATTAAAGTCTCCAGTCTCTTTGTGGGCCACATTAAGAGAAACCAAAATTGTTACGAAGTAGAGCTAGAGTTTAGTCCAGACAGCCTCTCAAGGGGTTGAGGAGCATAAATATATACAATTTCAAAAGCAAGGAGTTCTGCACTCCATATGGGGAGCTAATGAAATGCATGTCTGATACTTCAAGTATTGTTCTCTGATTTTCAACTCCTTTTCTTTTAAATGCAAAACAGAAGAAACTCAGCAGAACTACAGCCTTAACGTGGTTTCTTCAACTCCCTGTGAAAAGGACAGGGGACTAGTTTATTTTTTTTCTTCTACGCCGAGCTTTTCTCCTGAGGACTATAGACATTTCCACAGCCAGTTGGTTTCCATTAGTGGCAGTTTCCACCTTCCCTAATGTTCCCTTTCTCAGCCTCACAGGCCCGCACTGTGATGTTTGCCTTTAACCAACTGAAGAGCCTTCGGTGTCCTGGGGTGTAGGGCTGCCCGGGCCTGTGTGGTGGAGACCTCGATGCTGGGATGGTTTTTCCCGTCATTCGTTTCACCCAGGCCAGTTTGCCTAATTGTTCCACTTAAGTTTGGGGCTTTTCCCTCATGATGTTTCACTGCATACCATGTTTATGGGGCACTGACTAAAACAATCTGTAGAAGTCTGCTCAGGTCCAGCATGCGTCCACAGCCCAGGGGTTCTGATGTTCCCACAATCGGACAAGGTGGTAGAATGGGCCTTGTTTTAGAATGTGGACAGCTGGGTGTGTTGCCTAGAGGCTCTATTTGGATATGAAAACATGAAATAGAAGAGAGTGGTATTAGTACACTAGGATTTCCCAATTTGTGTTCCTTCCCTGTCCTACTTATTGGCATGTGAAACAACATTCCCTTTAAATAGCGGGATGGGTGGTTTTAAGGAGATTGTGTCAAAATCTCAGGAGGGGATGAGCCAGAGGTGTCAGAGCAGGCTCCTCCCTGATGGCCTTCATGTCTACACAGCTCTCTCCAGCCCTCTGTCTATCTGTCTGTCTGTCTGTGAGAACATGGCAAACACCTGTATTATGTGTGTACCTGTGCCTCAGCTTATCGGTTGATTCTCCCACCTCTAAAATAGATAACACGTCTTTTAATTCTGTTTTAACATTCTCAGGCCTAAAGGGTAGTATGTGCAGAGGGGAAGCTATGGTGAAATAATGGGTATGAGAGTACTTAGCGAAGTATTCATAATAACCCTATTATGCGCTGTTTAATGCACATGACTATTAAGGTTGCATAACTATTGCTGCCCTTTTTTCTGGTGTAGAGAAGTCTGCTTTGTAGACTATACATACGGTGTATTGAGCCCTTCTATGGCCAGGTGCTATGCTGAACAGTTTACATGTATTATTTTACTTTATATACCTCTACACACACTCCTTTATTTAAGTGTAGTTATTATTACCCCTACTTTATAGATGAGGAAACTGAGGCTAAAGAAACACTTTTTTCAGTGTCTCACTGGCCAAGAAGTATCAGCCAAGATTGAGGACTAACCTTTCCAATGTCAAATCCCCTGTCCTCAAATGTTTCTGGTGAGGGCTGTGTGTTTTGCTCCATATTTGTGTTTATATCTTTCTCTTTAGTCCTAAATCTTATTCTTATGGAAGGTCTTAAACTAGAATAACAGGTCAAATGAAGTTAATATGCCACATTAGTGGTAGCTTGTACAGAAGTGAAATTTAAATAAGTCTGGGTCAGATGTTTACAAATAAAACAAAAGAATGACTCAATTGTTACAGCTAATAATCTGGTTATGACTATTGGTTGTGTCTACTAAAAACACATTTTAGAAGGAGGTTTTATTTATTTTTTATCCTCACTGGAAGACTTTTTTCCCCACTGATTTTTAGAGAAAGTGGAAGGAGTGGAGAGAGAGAAAAACATCGATGTGAGAGAGACACATCAATTGGTTGCCTCCTGCACATGCCCCAACCAGGGCTAAAGATTGAACCTGCAGCCCAGGTACATTCTCTTGACTGGAAATTGAACCCATGTCCCTCCAGTATGTGTGGGGGCTGGGGGGCGGGGGCGGGGGCGCAACACTAACCACTGTAAACGTACTGGCCAGGGCTGCAAGCAAGTATGTTTTTTGTTGTTTATACATATATATATATATATATATATATATATATATATATATATGTTGATTTCAGAGAGAAAGGGAGAGGGAGAGAGAGAGAGAAACATCAATGATGAGAGATATTCATTAATAGGCTGCCTCCTGCACACCCCCTGCTTGGGATCAAGCCTGTAAGACAGGCATGTTTCCTTGATTGGAATCAAACCTGGGACTCTCCACTGAGCAAAACTGGCTAGAGCCAAGTATGTTTTAATATCATGACTCTTTACAACTAACACTTTGGTGTTCTGACATAATCAAGACATAAATCCTTAATGAAATTAATAAATCATATAAATTGATTGTAGATAGAAAACAGATTTGTGTCTTTGCTTAAATTCTTCCCTAAGCAATATTTATAAAAAGAATTTGAGATTAGCATCAAAACTGTTGGGTTGTGTGAGATACTGCCACTTTTCTATATGTTTGACCAAGGACAATTGTTTAACTTTTCTGAGCCTCAGTTTCTTCCTTTATTAAACCAAATTAACCATTAGAGTTATTTTGAAGTTCAGATGAAATAACATGTGAAAACTCCTCAACTGTGAAATGCTTGTACTTTTTATTACTTACATTAACTATTGTTCAATTTTTAACACTACTAGTAACATAGATTCCAAATTTATTTAAATGCATTTTAATATGACAGCAAGCTTTACACCCTCCTGATATATAATCACATTAAGATTCTAGTTTTCCGCTGTCACCTGCAGTTCATGAATATATTAAAGAGAATGGAGTGTATGGGTGTTGCTCCTACTTCTCTTGGGCTAATCCCTAAGCGACAGAACATAACAGCTTTGTTCGCTATGTCAGCAGAGCATTACAAAGCCCTGAAAGAATGTTAGAGCAGTTTCAAAATACTATTTTTAGGTGCAATATTGTCAGGAAATAAGCTTTCACTGAGTTTTTTTGAGCAAAACAGTATTTGAAAATTAACAGCTGGAGTAGCAAAGTGAATTATCTTCCATTGAAGTTCAATACTCAAACCAGTATTGTTAGCAAAATAAAATATTCTTTCTCCAGGTTGAGATTATCCAATGATGAAATCAAACGAGCAATTCTAACAATGGATGAGCAGGAAGACCTGCCGAAGGACATGCTGGAACAGGTGAGCTGCCAGACGTCTCTCAGAGCACAAGTGACAGCGAGCTTTGAGCAGGGAGTAAGACACTGAGGAAAGTGGTCATTGCTGGTAGACAATGTTTTCATTTCTGAACTGAGGGGGTTGAGCCCAGGTTCCGTAGGCTTCCATTAGGAAATTATTATGACTTTATTCTCTCCATGTTCCTCAAAATGAGGGGTGAGAAGCAAGGTGATGTTTGTCAGGTGACTGGGATCCACAATGCCAGCATTTGGCAAACATGTCCCTCCTGCTGCTATTGCATTATTATACTTTTGTAGGTCATATATATCTATTAAATTTACTGAAAAATCTGTTTCACAGGAATATCAAGAATCTACATAAACTGACCCTTGCTAAATCCTTAATACAATTTGGGTCTTGGTCTTGGCTTGCCATTCCCACAACCACAAAAGCCACTGTTAAACCCCAAGCACTACCATCTACATCTAAATATCCACATATGTCATAAGATGGGGTTTCAGTTCCTTGGGGCTAGGACACTTGGCACACTTCTTGGATTGTATGTGGCAGTACATTCAGTTGCCAGAGCTGGCAAGCCTGGGATGGATTTACCCGCAGTCAGCACACATCCACATGTTCATGGTATTTGGAGATGATTTGTATTATCCTTGGCAGGCAAGTCAAGGTGTGGGGATCTAGCCTCTCTTAGAGCAGTGTTTCTACAACGCGCTCTGTGTGGGCTTCCAGCAGCTGGGTTCTTTGTCCCTAAGTGACAGTACTGGTAGCTAGCAGATGTTCTAGAGTTATTACCTGTCTCGTGATCTGAGACTAAACTGTCCTGACTGCTTGTCTCATTGTCCTCAAGACCATGAGAGATTTTGGTCAAAAGGTCCATGTTTATAAGAGCTATATACACCTACGGTTGACTGTGGACACAAGCAATCATGAATCCAGGCTGAACTTAAGGGCTCACCTATAGGGGTGCTCACCTCCCAAGAGCAGAGGAAAAGAATATTTTGCATTGCTAACAGTGACCCTGGGTGGCGAGGCTGCTCCGGATAGGGTGCTGTCTGCATGTGCATTTCCAGTGGCGCTCACTGGTGTCCTGAAAGGTCTGGGACACAAAGCAGGGAGGAGTGATGAATGTGGTGTCACCACCCAGATGGACCCGCCCTCCCTGAAGCCACTGCAACTGCAATGTTCGGAGTTGAAAACCCTCATGCTTTGCAACGGAAACCTTGCATAAGTTTGATTTAGTTATCAAAATAGTGACTGTGTTTCCAAGTCTATTGGGATGCTCTGTGTATGAATAGTTTAAAAGTAATTCCTAAGCTTTCGTTTCATTTTTTAAGAGTATTTTGCAGCTTCTCTCTCCCTCACCATAGACCATCAGACCCACCTCTGCCATCCTGGCCCCTAAGTGGCCCACTCGGAACTGTCTGCCTCAGCAGTCACTTGCCCAAAGTGAAGAGCCGCAGAAAACTGCCTTAGTCTTGAGGCCTTCAGCCCCTATCAACAAGGTCATATGTTTAAATTCCACAAGATCTGTTTACTGTGAAATTGCATCCAACACAATTCCTCCTTGAGGGAAAGGATTTCAAAATCTTGCCAAGAGGGCTTGCAGTGCAAATAGAATGTACTTCAAATAAATACAAGTAAAGAAAGTCAGTCTATGAAGCAGAATCTGGCCACTGAGAACCCCTGACCTGGTCTCTCCGGTGACTCTGTGTCTCGTGCTCTTTCCTTTCTCCCTGACCTGCTATTCCTCCTGTTCCCTTTTCCTTCATACCACACTCTTCCCAGATAGGCGCTGGAGCCAGCCTCTTTCCTCCTCTGCGACTGGCATGAGCCATATTCATTTCCTCCTCTCCTGCTTTTAGCTCCTGAGCTCAGAAATCAGATGAGGTCAGTATACTCTCCTGGAATGTATACCTTTCTCCCATCCCCAGGTGTTTGTCTAACTCTTCTCTTAAAACTCTCCACACACAATCTATTATCCATGCTTTGAGAAGGTCTGTACCCTTAGCATGTTCCTCTCACTATTCTCTTGTCGCAATGAGAGAGAGCTAGTGGCCATGTTATCCTGGACAGAGTTGTGGGCTCAGCATCATGAGTGGGGGCAATACCTGAGACTAGAACTGAATTTCCTTGTCCACTAGGTAAAAATCCAAAGTAAGGTGGGGAAGCAAGCCTTTTTTTCTCTCTCTTCCTTCTCATCACCCTTGCCACTGCCTTCCCTCCTTGCACTGAGGAAGATTCTTGTCCTGTCCACTGTCACTATTTGAACAGCAGAACATAAATGGCCAGAAGCTGCCAGTCCATCAGACCTATGAACTCTCCAACATCCACTTTTATCTCCCTTCCCCTGCCACACCATTGGGAAAGTGGGATATCCCTGGCTTGGGGACCAGCTGGATTAGACTGCCCTCTTCTAGATCTTTCACCACATGTAAGTTGTTGAGTCTCAGCTTTTTAACACATGCCTCTTATGACCCCACATCTCCATCTAGCTGTTGTCCTCTCTCTTTTCTGGCACAGCCCTAGTTCTTGAAAGTCTGTCCCCATTCACCTCCTATTCACTCTTCCTCTACCCACTGCAGTCGTCTTCCTCACCTCCTAGAGCTGTTCTCACCAAGGACACACATTCCTGTTGCCAAAGCCAGGGCACTTTGCAGCCTTCTCTTCCTTGATTGCTCAGTGTGACACTGACGACACTTGCTCCCTAATGAAATGCCTTCCTCTTTTGGTCCTGGGATTCCACAGTGGCCCCTCCACAGCCTCCTTTGAAGGTGTCTCTTCTTGTCCTCTTCCCTTAAATGCTGGCTTCTCTGGAGCCCTGCTCTTTCTCTTGATGACTGTCCAGGTTGCCTCACTCACTTCTAAGCACATTACAACCAATACCAATACTTCTTCTTCCTATCAGGTTAGGATTTCACACCTACTTGTCCTCTTGCCTACTAGAAATCATTACTTGCTTCTCCTGCCATATTTGGAATTCTAAACTCACCTTCTCCCGACCCACCCATCATGAGTCTTCTCTTCTTGGGTTCCCTGGTACACACTGTATTCAAATTGTCTCAATCCAATCCGAAGCCTGTAGCTCATCCTTTTGACTCTTATCTAACATAATCCATCCATCAACAAGCCAGACCAGTGCTATTCAAACCCCCTAAATAGCTCTAGAATCTCTCCACTGCCCAGTCCAGACCATCATCATCTCATCTGGATTACTGCATTAGCCATCTAATCCCAGCCCCTAATACTTCCGATCCCTTCTAATTCTACCTCCATTCTTCAGGCACAGTAACCTTTTTAAAAATGTAGAGTCATTCTCCTACTTATGGTTTTGAGTTTATCCCAGTATCCTCAAAATAAAGCCTAAACTTTTTAATTTAATTGATTTGAGAAAGAGAAAAAGGGTGGAGGGTTAGGAGAGAAACATTGATTTGCTGTTCCACTTATTTATGTATTCATTGGTTGATTCTTATGTGTGCTCTGACTGGGGTTCGGACTGGCAACCTTAGAGTATCGGGACCATGTTCTAACCCAGCGGTCGGCAAACTCATTAGTTAACAGAGCCAAATAACAACAGTACAATGATTGAAATTTCTTTTGAGAGCCAAATTTTTTAAACTTAAATTTCTCCTAACGCCACTTCTTCAAAATAGACTCGCCCAGGCCGTGATATTTTGTGGAAGAGCCACACTCAAGGGGCCAAAGAGTCGCATGTGGCTCGAGAGCCACAGTTTGCCGACCACAGCTCTAACCAATTGAGCTACCTAGCCAGGGCAAGACTGAACTTCTTAACAGGCCTTTGCTACTCCCCAGCCTTGACCACTGCTGCCCTCCCCCATTGCTGGTCCAGCTTCTCTTCTACCTGCATAAGTGCTGTGCCACCCATGCCAGGCACATGATAGATGTTGCCTGGGATATACTTTCACCCTCATATCCTTTGCCTCCTTTCCTGTCATTCTACTTCTCTTCCTCTAACTGCCTTTTTTGAGGTGCCTGGTTAAATTCAACATTTGAAACCCTGCTAAATAGAGCACCCAATGTCAGCATCAAGTTCTAGGGAGGACCTTGGGGCCCACAGGGTCAGTGTAATTTTTTTTTAAATGTCCACAGGCATTTGATCTAGAAAATAGTACACATGCCTGTGCACACATACACATATTTGTTCCTTTAAAGGAAATCAGACACACACAGAAGTACTTTTTCCACTTTAAAGTAAAATATGGACTTAAAAGCTTCAAATCCCACTGCATTCTTCTCATTCAATTCTACATAGAGGGGAGAGAGAGAGAGAAGGAATTGGATAAGCAAAATAAATGGAAAATACACATAGAATAACTCATCCCAGCATGATGTAATAGAAAAAAGGGATAGAGCTAGGCATCAAGAGACCCAGATTCTATTTCTGTTGATGACACACTCTTGCCTTGCAATCCCAGGGGAAGTTTTCTAACCTCTCTGGACCTCGTTTATGCCATCTTCTAATGAGAGGGTGGGATCTCCAGGGCCCTCAGATGGTCTATGTCAATGGTCAGCAAACCGCAGCTCTTGAGCCACATGTGGCTCTTTGGCTCCTTAAGTGTGGCTCTTCCACAAAATACCATGTGTGGGCGCACAAATACAGTGTGATTGGAAAAGTACCCTAATTAAGTTAATAACAATGTTACCTACCTATATAGTTTAAGTTTAAAAAATTTGGCTCTCAAAAGAAATTTCAATCATTGTACTGTTGATATTTGGCTCTGTTGATTAATAAGTTTGCCAACAATTGGTCTGTGTGAAGTATGGCATGGTGAAGAACTTCCACATTCTGGTTTAAGAGGCAGGACAGAACGGGGCTGGGAATGAATCTTACATCAATTTATCTACTTTCAAGTAAAAACGGAAAGAATTAGTCACTTCTAATGTATCTTAACAATCAGTTGTGAGCAGAGTTTATAAATTAAACAAACGTTAAACTTACATCTTGGGACAAATTAACCTAAAGGGTGAAAAATTACTGAAGAAATTTAAGTTACAGACCTCACTTTTAATATTTGTATGTCCTTTTTAGCTCTTGAAATTTGTTCCTGAAAAAAGTGACATTGACCTTCTGGAGGAACATAAACATGAGCTGGATCGGATGGCCAAGGCTGACAGGTTCCTCTTTGAGATGAGCCGGTGAGTTTAAAAATGCTTAAAAAGTAAAGACATCCCTTACCTTTCTAAGGAAGTTAAACTTTTGCTTCATGTTAAAGCCTTTTTGAATTACAGAATCTTTTCAAGTCAGAGTTGTGTGGAATTTGTTTTGCTTAATTGAGTCTTTGTCCATGGGCGAGACAGGGTCAGGGTTTCTTCACAATTATCTCTACTTCTGAGCTTTTTGACTTAGGAGTTTCGACACATTCAAGTCATAACTTTCTGGTTCCATTCAGTGTCATTCTCCTCACCTCTGATTTTGGGGGATTGTTTCTCACTCTCCCTACTACTTTCACATCTCAATGATGGGCAGACTCTGATGTCAACCTGGAGCTCACATAGCTGAACAGCCAGGTCTGGGTGTTGAATCATGACACAAGCAAACATCACTAATCGATGGTGGCATTCTTCCCACAGAGCCCTAGCAAGCTTTCCAAGCCTTCTCCAAAAGTCCTTGCAGAGCAGCCACTGTTCTTAGTTGACTCTGGGTTGAGAGTTGAATGTAGGTACACTCCCAGGCCTCACAAATTGATTCTGCACTAGAGAAGGACCAGCAGTCCTGAAACTCTCAGTCAGCCCAGGGCAGAGCACTTCTGACTGCCAGAGGCCAATATGTGTAATCAAGGTGGACATGCCTCTTACTCCACATTGCTGCCTAATCCAGACTTATTTTTGTTGTTGTCTGTCTCAACTTGCCTATTGCAGGAGGACAAAGGATGGTTTTGAAATTTTGACAGGTGTGCCCAGCAGCCTGTGTAGACAAATTGGATGGTCACCTACAATAGCGCCACGTAGTCTTTGTCCAGAACTTCACATGCATTATCTCGCTTAGTCCTCCTATCAACCCTGCCCGGAGGGCGGTGAGGTCCAGAGCTGTTCTCTTCCATTTAACAGAGTAGTTAAGGTACCTGTTCAAGGTCACCCAATAAAGGGAGAACCTGGACCACAAACCCAGGTCTGTCTGATTGGATAGAATAGATTTGGAGGAGGGGCTGATCCCTGGTCCTACTGGACTGAAATTTCTGCCAGAGAGCCAGATAGACAATGATTCCAGAAGATCTGGACCAAAATGCCCACTCTCTCCTTCTTAGCAGCTTAGAGCTTCTAAGCCTGGTGGTGACCTGAGGCCAGATCTATCCTTGTTATCTCAAGTAGCCAGTTGCTATCTTGGAAGGCAGAGCTTGCTGACTCTGAGGGAGCAGATAGGGAGCTAGGAGATTTGAAGATGTGAGTAAGGAGAAAATGGTATGAGGAGAAAGTGCTGGAGGCAGTTTTTCTCTATGCTTTTACCATAGGCAGACTTGTGGAAAGTTAAGAATCCAGGAGAGAAGTGTAGGAAATAGCCCTTTACTTGCAGCAGAATGGGGAGTCTTATCATTTACATTTCTTTTTACCTCTTCTCTGTTCAAGAACTGAGAACTTGGAAAAAGGGAAGGGGTCTTTAGTCAACTGCAGCCAGCCATTGTCTAATCTGATTGGAAAGGAGGATCCTGGTACAATTGCCAGTTTCCCTGTAGGTCTGAGGAAAGTGGGCCCTCAAGACAAAATTGCTTCATGCCCGTGCTTCTCTCCAGGAGAGAGAAAGAGAAACAGAGAGAGAGTCTGGGATTGGAGAGAGGGGTCTGAGATACCTCCCCTCTAAGTCCATTGATTGAACATAGACATATTAAGTGAATGCTCATTAGTCTATGCTTGCTCTTACAGAATTAATCATTATCAGCAAAGATTGCAGTCGCTGTACTTCAAAAAGAAGTTTGCAGAGCGTGTCGCAGAAGTTAAACCTAAAGTAGAAGGTAAAGTCAAAATCAAGCTGCCCAAATTGAAAATGATGTTCATTCTAAATGCCCATGTTCCAAGTGCAATCCTAATGCATATAGTAAACAGGATTCGTTTGGTGGTGTTTTTGCTCAAAATTTTGAGATTCTGTCAGGTGATAACTTATTGTCAGCGCCTGGCTCGCTGGCCTGGCCTGGGCTCTGGAACTCACAGTACACCTCCTGGCTCTTCGGCAGGACTGGGGTTTTGACCACATGGTATTATTGAGGAATATATTTGACTGCTACTAGCATTAAACCTTTAAGTAGCTTTCTTGCAACAGGGCCTTACGGGATTTTTCTAAGGAAAGACTTGAAGCTATAAATGTGGATTTTGAGACAATTAAATTTGTAAATGTTTGAAATGTGGAGAGCACAGCCCCAGAAGGCCAGCTGGAACCAGGACCCTGATCAGGCCCTGATCCCTAATGCCAGGTGCAAGCTATAACATGCAACACAGCTGACCAATGTTTCTATCAATGGAATTGATCAGTAAGCCTGTTGATCTGACTCACACCAGGCAAGAAAGTGTTTGCAAAGGAATGTGGGAAGTGCACTTTCTGTTCTGTGCATTTCTAACTGCTTCTGGTTGATAAGTCAGCCAAGAAAAGCCCTGGAAAAGGATAGGATTGTGCAACTGCCTATGGGCCTCTTGAACAAGGCTAGCTTGCTCTCTGGCCTCTTGCTTTTTGCTTCTAATTCAGGTGTTTCGAAAGTGCCCCTGGCCATCTAACAACCCAGTCTTGCATCTTCAGTACATACTTGGTGTGTGAAGTTAAAATGGTTTCACTGAAAAGTCTCAGTTGTCATAGCTGTGTTTGTGCATGTTTTGTTTTGAAGCGATCCGCTCTGGCTCGGAAGAGGTGTTTAGGAGCAGTGCCCTGAAGCAGTTGCTGGAAGTAGTTTTGGCATTTGGAAATTACATGAATAAAGGCCAAAGAGGCAATGCTTATGGATTCAAGATATCCAGCCTAAACAAGATTGCTGACACAAAATCCAGTATTGACAAGTAAGTATGGGATGTTGGAGGGCCCACGGCTTAAATCTGGACCCTCTGGTCCTGCAGTCTCTGGTATGCACTTGTCTCTCTCACTCTTCTCTCCTCTCATAAGCATGGGTGCCCGCAAGTTCCTAGTGAGCCATTATCCTTCATCCATTTTCAGTCCACAAAGATATCATCTATTCCAGGTTTTTTATTTGTTGGGTTTTCTTAGACAAAAGACAAATTCACTAATTATAAATATACATCTTGCTGAATTTTCACAAATTGAACACATCTGTGTAACTAGTGCCAGACCAAGAAAGAGACCACAACCAGTGTTGACTTAGTTCATGAGTCCCAGTCACTATCCCCACAGAGACCTCTGTTGCAGGGAAAAGGCTCAAAACCTGACATCTGGCAATAGACCTGAAGCATGCTGGGTTTTCACACTGACACTAGCAGCTGTGTGGAAAAAAAGGATGGTGTAAATGTCTTTTGCTGTTGGGGCTCAGCTGCTCATCCCCAGGCTTTTTAAAGTGCTTCCTAGAAAGTGGGTTTAAGGTGGACAGACTGTTGGAGACACTGAGGTGTGGAAATGCTCTGCTGTCATTAGCAAGGATGGTCATTAGCACATTAAGTCTCGTCTCCCTGAGCCATGTGTCTCTAGGGCTCTCACTGACTTCAAAGAAACATACACAGTTGTTTCCAAAATCAACTTCTCTGTACCTTCATTTTTTGTAAAATATGTGGGCTGTTCACCCTAATCATTCCTAAGTAGTGAGGCTTACTGAGGCAGAGCATTATAACCACTCTAAATCCATAGGAAATAATGCATTAAATTGTGGGGCTAAGCCTTATTTTTGTGCTGTGCAGAGATGGATGAACAGAGGAGAGCTCATGGCCACTTTGTTTTTACTGTAAGCACTTGATCCTTTCTCGGGTACTTCCACATTGATTGTCACTACAGCCTGTGAAGGACTGGGCCAAGTGCTGCATCACCTGCTGTCAGATAAAGAAACTGGGGCACTCATTCCACTTGTCCAAGGTCAGAGCAAAGCAGGGTTTTTGGCCTTATAGGTATTTGACACCTGTCATTGCTCTGTCTGCAGCTCTACACTACAAAAAACAGGTCTTATTTAGGGGTTGTGGTAAATAACTGTGGAGTCTTACTTACAATATCAGGAGCAGCCACCTCTTTATGGAAGGGTGTTCTGTTCACCTGGGCTTAAAAGTTGGAGAGGAGGAAAACCCTCACCACCAGTCAGTCCTGTTCTCCCAGTCCTTCTACCGCTCCCACTTCCCCATCCACACACACACACAAGCCCCTGATATTCTTTGCCCTCCCCAACTTACTGATAACCTGACCCTTACTGTGGGATGAACTGCTTATTGAAGTTACAGATTTTATCTACTCTACAAGCCTTTTCAAAACAAATAAAATGAAAGCATTTCTGATCTCTTTCTTTTCCCCCTTCTTTCTGCTTGTGAATATTTGCCTCCTGAAGTAGCACAGTGTCTAATAAACCTAATAGTGCCTAGCAGAGGACCTTGCCCATAAGCACTCTCTAAATATTCATTGAACCTACTCAAACTGCACAAGGGATGGAGGGGCAGTCAGCATGAAGGGTGCAGTCACTCTACGTTAAAGGCTTGTTTCTGGTCATGACAAGAGGATGATCGAATGTGCACCTGAATTGTTTTCTTATTCTCCAAGAATGTATATTCAGTCCAATGAGGTGTTATTTGGATAACAAACATATATGGAAGCTCAGATCTGGTTTTATTTTTATTTTTTGTTAGTTTTCACCCCAAGAATATTTTTCCCATTGATTTTCTTAGAGAGAATGGGAGAGAGGGGGAGAGATACAGAGAGACAAACATTGATGTGAGAGAAACATATAGATTGGTTGCCTCCTGCACACACCCCAACCAGGGCTGGGAATCAAGCCTGCAAACAAGGTACATGCCCTTGACCAGAATAATACCCAGGACCCTTCAGACTGTGGGCCAACACTCTATCCACTGAGCCAAACCAACTAGGTCTCAGATCTGGTTTTAAATCTTTCTATACTAAGAAAGGTATATGTGATCAGTTAAATTTAATTTTTTTCTAAATAATAAAGCATTTCTCTGAACTAATGAAGAAAAATGGCTTTTTTCTTTCTTTAATGGTGGTTGGGAATTTGCTCCCTCAGGCTGCTCCACATGAGCAGATAGTCACGTAGATTCTGGGAACTGCAAAGTTGAGCAGATAGTCACGTAGATTCTGGGAACTGCAAAGTTGATGTGCAGTAATACAGGTTAAAAATCCACTGTTTTTGCTTTGCTGAGCAATTGTTCTCTAATTATTGAGAGAGAAAAAAATAGGGGAATTTTTTTTACATGTGAGTCAGTTGACTCAGAGGAACAGTATTACATTGACTCTGCAAGGATAAATAGAGTGGTTTTCACTCTAATTGTGGAAGAGAAAACTGTGGCAGCTACTACTTGAGCTGGAGGTGAGTGGGAAGTTGTGGCATCATTGTGAATTAGCAACCATCCAAGAATTACGGAAATATTTTTAAAGAAATGCATTGAGTCCTGATTATGATAATTTTCAATAGATTAGTAGTTCTTGATCTTGGCTGTTAGAATCACTGTAGAGTTTTGAAAAAAATACCCACATCTGACCTTGGCGGTGTGTTGGTTAAAGCAACAGCCCACTCACTGAAGGGTTGCAGGTTCAATTCCCAGTCAAGGGCACGTACCTGGGTTACTGGCTCGATCCCTAATCCCAGTGGGGGTGCATACAGGAGGCAACCCATCTATGTGTCTCCCTCACATTGATATTTCTCTCCCCTCTCTCTCCCTCCTCCTTTCCCCTCCTTTCCACTCTCTCTGAAAAAATCAATGGAAAAAATACCTTGGGTGAGGATTAATTAAAAAAAAAAATGCCCACACCTGCCCACACCTCATTCCAATTAAATGACTCTTAGTTGGACCCAGGTATCAAGTTCAGGTGATTATAGCATGCAGTGGAATCAGGGACAACAGGGCCAGACTACCACATCTTTGCCTAATATTCTGAGACGCCTGCCTTTTCAACCCAGGTCAGTGATGGTTCAGGCCTGTCACCACTGAAGAGGGAAGTGGGTTATGCCGTTAGGAGCTGAAGTGTTGCTAAAATTAGGAGGTGGGCTCTTGGCCACCAGGACATCATATCTATGATGGCACAGTCCTGGCCTACTTCCAGGTTCAGCCCCAAAATTGGGAGCTTTCTAACTCTCTCACCACCCTTTGCCACAACAGCAAAGCAAATAAGTCAGAGGGGAAAACAGTTATCATAGAGTTCAAGGAAACTGTAAATGAGAATTATCAGTAATTGTCATCAGTGAATGGCTGCTCTGTGTTTTTAAAATTGAAATAGCTATCCTCATTAAACATCTCTCAGTCCCCACACCACCCTGCCTGGTATGCACTCCCCAGGCACACTTCTTCTTTGAGTGGATGCACTGTGAGGGTATGCCCCGATGGTAATGGTTCAGCTTCATTTTAATCACCCAGATTTTGAAGGCTATTCATTATGGGCCTTAGAAGTAATTCTTATCCCCTGCCCTTCCCTTATAGAAGGTGTATGCTTCCTTTTGACATATGTTTATATAAATTTCATGTAGGCTCCCAATAACCTCTTCTTTTGAGAAGCCTTGCCTTATAGGAACCTCCAAAATTTGAAAATAATGAAGGAATATAGCATTCTTGTGGGTTCAACCACTTGAATATGCAAATCAGATATTAATCATTATTAATATTCTTCTTTAATTGTAGGAACATTACACTTTTGCACTATCTCATAACTATTGTGGAAAATAAATACCCCAAGGTTCTCAACCTAAATGAAGAACTGCGGGACATTCCTCAAGCAGCAAAAGTAAAGTAAGTACAGTGAAATGTTTAGTTTTCATACCACTTGGACTGTGCCTTAACCATTGAGTCAGTTAGCTTTGCCTGGAAGGGGTCCTTCTGCTTGCTTTCCCCTGAATACTAGTATACAAAGTGAAGTCTGAATCTTATCCAAATCACTCAGATGTGTGACATGGTTTTGAATATATGTGTGTGTGCTAGCTCCTTTGGAGTACTTCGCATGTGGTGCTTAACTTCCACAAGACCTCATCATGTGTTTATTTAGAGTATGCATTATGAGTTAAGGAATGTGGTTTCACTAGTACTTTTCAAAGGCAGTTATATTAAAATATAGGTAGCAAGTGAGGATAGATGGATAAGCAAATAGAAGACTAATGTCAGGGTGTAGCTGGTAGCTTTCACATGTGCACACATACTCCCAGAAACCAAGGCAACCTTTTAATGGAAAGCAGTCCTTATGCAAATGAAGGCACTAAAAATAAAAAATGGAAAGTAGCCAAACTTTTACCACAAACTTCACACCAGTTTTCAGAGACTGAGGAGCAGGCAGTTTTTCTTGCTGTTCTCTCTCCTCCTACTTTTGGCTTTTTATTATTATTACATTTTAGCTGTATCTTTTTTGTAATCAATTTGAAAAGCATTGTTTGTAGAGTTTGGTAGAAATGTACCATGTAAGGCATAAAGTTAAAAATGAAGAGTTTCTCTCTGTTTGTAGAGTTTGGTAGAAATGTACCATGTAAGACATAAAGTTAAAAATGAAGTGTAGGTGAATTTGTTTACATGTGGATTATCAGTTATATTCTCCAATTTAAAAGTCGTTAAGTAGAAAATGTTATGGAAGTTTTCTCTGTTTTTGTTTTTAAAGCTAAAAACTACTTAGTACAACCTTAAGAAAAATAATTATTGATTGAAATTTAAGCCATCACCTTTTAATTTTCACATCACTGGAGCTTTGGTGAAAAGCAACACACTAATTATAAAGAGCACAACGTGGCTGTGGCTGTGGCTGTGGACAAGCTCACTTCTTTTACTTGTTCAAAGGGGGACACATGGCAAGACATTCATTTTCACATAGCGTGATTTGCTTAAGTGATATCTTTGAGATTAAAACATGGAATATTTTTGTATGCATGAAAAGATATTTTTATTCTGCTATTTTTAACCTATACTAAAACAGATCTGTTGGCTGTGGAAAAGAAAAAAACATAATTCTACCAGTTTAAAATGGTGTTGTCTTTCTGTGAAATCTGAACATTGAAGCATGAAATATTAAAGCCATCATATATTTAATACATGTAAGTCACATGTTTGTTACTAAATGCTGCTCTTTGTAACAGCATGACGGAGCTTGACAAGGAAATAAGTACCTTGAGAAGTGGCCTGAAAGCAGTGGAGATGGTGAGTGTGTGTTTCTTTTCTAATTCCCTGTCTCGTCCGGCTGGTGCTGGTGATATCCAGCATGTGGTGTGCCTGAATAGACAGTTATGGACTTAAAACAGCAACACTGAAGAAGCAAAGCAGGTTGTGTTCAGCCAGGCAGCAGGGTTTCCTGCCTAGGAGGAGAGGTAGGAGGCGGGGAGGTCAGGGCTCATTAACATGGGCTGGACTAGATAATCTTCAGGGATCCTCACAGTGTTCCCATCCTGTTAATAAATGATGTGTGCTCTCTCCGTACAGTCATGGAACTTCTCTGTTGTGTTTGGGGAGTGTGTATTGAGCAGATACTTGGGGGTACAGTCGAGGGGTGGGGACAATTCGGAGTCTTTGCTGTCCAGGTGTTGCAATGGCCAAGAGCAGTCACGTTTGCCCAGTGTGGCCACCTCCAGAAAAGCACGGTGATGGCCAATGGTGGCTTCGGGAAGAAGGGGGAATTTAGGCTAGCCGAGGCTGGGAATGACTGGCATGTGTTAGTTAGAGGAAGCTTCCTTTCTGGAGGAGATGGCACGAGCTATGCTGAGCATGGAGGGTGGGGGGGTGATATTCAGACAACCTGGTCAGGGGTGAGGAGCCTCACTCAGGAGAATGGACATAGCTATGGTCTGGCAGTCAGTGAGGGAGGCCAATTGGCAGGCAGCTTGGAAAGGTTCCCCTCTCTCAAATACTTTTCAAAACGATGCCATAGAAAGGAATTGACTCCATTGAAGACATAGCCCAACAAAAATTAAAGTTAGAATGTTTAATCTTTTTCATTGGCTTTTAGTAAACTAAGAAGCATGGAAGGTTTTCTTTTCCCACAAGAGAGGCGGGGGAGCTGTTTAAAAAGAAAAGCCGATGAATTGATTGAGTGAACTCTCTTCTCAGTCCCAGTGGGTGAGACAGGGGGAGTTGTGGGATGTCCTCGGCTTTCAGAGGCCAATGGAGAAGGGCCACTTGGGACGAGGCTGTTCTTCCTCCCAGGAGAAGGCTTTCTTGAGCTGGAATGGCAGTCATGACCGCCCTACACCTGATCACAGGTTGCTTGACCCTCCCAGCTGAGCTGAGAGCTGCTTCACAGCAAGGCACAGGGCGGGCCAGGGCAGGATGGGGCAAGGAAGTTTTGTGTTTGGGGTTTATTAAAGATAGTTTTGCTGAAGTCTCTCCAGCCCTGGGTCATGTACACTGTCACATACTCCTCATAGGAAAGGGGCTCCCCATCCCCCCAGCAGCTTAAATGTCAAGAAGCAGCATGGGAAGGAAATATAAATATTCACGTGTCCTAACTGTGATTGGCAAAAGGTGATTATATTGTTTTTTAGAAACTATACACTAATGAAACACTTTAAAACTGCTTTTACGTCTATGTCTCTCACACACAAACAATGCTAAGTTTCCAAAGTGCTAGGATTTGTGGCCATTGTGGCAAGTTCCATAATTTGAGTTTCCACTTCAGCTAATTCATTTGATTCTCATGATGATGTAGATACTGTCCTTCTTTTACAAGTAAAGAAACTGAGGCCCAGGCCACTTGTCACAGATCAAAACCAAATCAGTGGTAGAGCTGAGTCAGAGCCCATAGCCTGTGACCTCTACACGCCTGCTTGTTGGCACTCTGCCCAAGCAGGTGAAGAAGGAAATAGATCCAGATTACATCCATTGGTACACAGCATCGTTGTTACTGAGACTAGAGTCAGGCAGACCTGAGTTCAAATTCTGACTGTCATACATCAGTTATGTGACTTTGAACAAGGATTTAAAACCATCTACAATGTCTCACTCATTGAGGTGTTGTAGAATTAAATAAACAAGTGCATCTGGTAATGGTTGAAATTAATTATTAAAATTAAATTTGATTAATGTGTGTTCATCACCAATGGTAATGGAGAATATGGATAATTAACAAGGCACTGATACTCCTCACCTGTCCATTCACAAAAACTGAATCACTGAGTGGACAAGAAGGAAAATGGTAGCTGCAGTTGAAATCCTACCTACCCAGATATCATGGTTTGGGAACTAAGTAGATTTGTCAGAAAGGGAAAGAACAACAACAATAAAAAATCAAAGAACCAGAGTTCTTGTTTAACTTCTATTAATTTTATCCAGATACTAATCTGCTTATGTTTAAGCCAGTGTAAGGAGTCACACTAATAAAGTATGCAGATGATTGAATAAATTGCTGTTTGCAAATGTGTGTGCACATGGGCATGGCCTAGCATGGTGGGCAGAGGACAGGTTTCTGCTTACTATGTGAGCATATGGAGAATGAGACAAGGTGTGTCTGCATTCAAGGCCTACACTGACATTATCCATTTCCTGGGTTTAAGGAGCTGGAATATCAGAAGTCTCAGCCCCCGCAGCCTGGAGACAAGTTTGTGTCCGTTGTCAGCCAGTTCATCACAGTGGCCAGCTTCAGCTTCTCCGATGTCGAAGATCTTCTAGCAGAAGCTAAAGATCTGGTAAGTTTCCACTTGCACAGGGCTGGTACTTTTATACTATAAGCATATTTTCTCCTCCCACCCTCCTCAGGCTGTGATCAGTTAAAACACACCCTTTTTGTTTGCCTGGTCTATGTTGCCTTTAACTTAGCAAGACTGAAATATCTGAATGGTGTAAAACCAGTAAATTAATTAAGACAGTTTTCTATTGATTAATAGTGAGTCAGAGTACTTATTGCTGGAAACCAGAAAAGAGATTATGAAAGCTAAAGTCAGGAAATGTGAGATCAGATGTTACAAGACCATGTGCCTCAGTATCTCTCCTGAGATGCTCAGAGGACAGGATACTCCCTATTGAATCTCTAGCAGAACTTATGCCAAGTTCAACAGGGCAGAGAATGGCCCACATATAATATTCACAGTGGAGTATACATTTAGAGTAATTTATTCTACTAAAAGTTTATAAAAATATATGTTTTTAATTTTAGGAATTGATTTTTTCTTTTCACGAGGGAGTCTGTAAACTATAATCGCTGTGCAATAATAGATTATTCCATGACAAATGATAAACAATAAAGACAATCAGAATAAATAGATAAGAACTTACTAAATGAGGTGTCTCTTAATCCTCTTAAGTCTTGTCACCAGATTAATACTTTTAAATAAGATTTCTTTTTATAATTTTTGCTATTTCAAAATTTTGTGTTTTTATCAAAGAAAAATTTGTGTTGGTTAATTATTAAGACCTTTAAATTTCCCTGCTTCTCTCTCTCTTTTTCTCTTTCTCTCTCTCTCTTTCTCTCTCTTTCTCTCTTTCTCTCTCTCTCATTATTTCCTCTTCCAAAATATATACATATTCATAATACATATATAGGCATATAGTCTCTCATTTTCTTTCGAGTTATTTATAAATTATATTAAGCCCCTACCCTGATCTATTAAGTACTTTCAGACACCCATCTCTCAATTACCACAAATTTCACTTTAACTTGAATCTTTCCTTTGAAACTTGAGTAATGGGTGTCATTTTTCTGTGGTCACATGTTCAGCTATAGAATGGAATGCCTGTTCTGTAAGTGTACACACATACTGGTTAAAATTAAGAAGGAGAGCCGAGACCGGTTTGGCTCAGTGGATAGAGCATCGGCTTGCGGACTGAAAGGTCCCAGGTTCGATTCCGGTCGGGGACATGTACCTTGCTTGCGGGCATATCTCCACTGTGGGGCGTGCAGGAGGCGGCTGATCGATTCTCTCTCATCGATGTTTCTGACTTTCTATCTCTCTCCCTTCCTCTCTGTAAAAAAATCAATAAAATATATTTTTAAAAAAATTTAAGAAGGAGATACATTAGGTAGTCTCCACATTCAGCCCCATTTCCAACATTATTACATAAATGGAAAGACAATAGATCTTCAAGGACTGCTGTTAGAGATCCAACCTCTGAAGAATGCAATAGGTCAACTATGCCAGCAGCCTCCACCGAGATAGCCCCTCCATGTGTGTGTATGCCTCACCCCTTGAAGTACACATCGGTAAGGAAGGGGACCTCCCTCCTCAAACCAGGCATATAGTACCTACTTCATCAAATAGTTTTATAGGAATCAACTGGATAGTTAATCTTTTATTTAAACACACACATACACAGTGTGTTTTTTTCCCTTTATTTTAGCGTGGGAACTTTAGTCTGGAACTAGTTTTCTTCATGTTTCTAAGATAAAAATATACATGACTTCATCAACACTAGAATTCCTAGATAAAAAGATCATTCAGGATGGCTTGGAGTGCATGAACTTGACTGTTTTAGAAACACAATTGTAGGCTGTCTATTGGTGTTTTGTTCATACCAGAGCTTTTAGAAATGAGCTTATAAAACCATGGAACAAGCTGGAGCGCTGTATGTGGTGTGTGAAGAATGTTGTGTTTTTTTCCTAAAGAGCTCTGGTTTTTAATAGAATATTTCCAAATGAGTAAAACACTGAGAACTCCTCAGTGACAGAAAAGTGGTAAAGGAATATTTTATTATAAATTAAAGATATGAAATAACATTTATAAAATATCATATATATATATATACACACACACACACACACACACACACACATATACACTGAGTGGCCAGATTATTATGATCTCTGAATATATAATAATCTGGCCGCTCAGTGTATATCCTATATAATAAAAGGCTAATATGCAAATTGTCCCCTCCACCATGAGTTCGACCAGAAGGCAGGCTGGCCAACCAACCATGTACCCTCCCCCTGGCCTGGCTGGCTGGACCCCAGCCATGCATGAATTCATGCACCGGGCCTCATATATATATATATAGATAGATAGATATAGATACACACACACACATTGAGTGGACAGATTATTATGCATTCAGAGATCATCATAATCTGGCCACTCAGTATATAACATAATTAAAAATTGTTTATTTAAGAATAAATATTGAGCCGAGACTGGTTTGGCTCAGTAGATAGAGCATCGGCTTGCGGACTGAAAGGTCCCAGGTTCGATTCCGGTCGGGGGCATGTACCTTGCTTGCGGGCACATCTCCACTGTGAGGCGTGCAGGAGGCGGCTGATCGATGTCTCTCTCTCATCGATGTTTCTGACTTTCTATCTCTCTCCATTCCTCTCTGTAAAAACTCAATAAAATATATTTTAAAAAAAAGAATAAATATTGAGGGGAAATTAAAGGGAGGTGGTCAGAAGGTACAAACATCCACTCATATAAGTCAGTCCTGGGGATGTGATGTTCTAAACACAATGACTATAGTGAGCACTGCTACGTGCTGGGATTGAAAGGTGTTAAGAGAGTAGATTGAAGAGTTCTCATTGCAAGGGGAAAGAATATAATTTTCCTTTTTTTGTATCTATATGACATGATGGATGTTAACTAAACTTATTGTCGTAATCATTTCACAAATATTGTAAGTCAAGTCATTACACTGGATACCGTAAACTTATAAAGTGCTGTATGCGATTATATCTGAATAAAACCAGAGAGTGGGATAAAAAAATAAAAAGACTAAATACTGAAAACATTTCCTTTAGGTAGATAGTACCACTGAAATATCAGAAAAACGTAGTAATTAGGCAAGTCATGCAAAAAATAAAAGTAGTTAGAAACTTTTGTGATGAAACTTCATAAACTTTATGGTCTAAATATTTTAAAAAATTTAAGTTCTAGAAATTTTTAAGTAGTGAATTAGGCATAGGGAGTGATTATTTACTTCACTTAGAACCTAAAAACACCATTCTTAGTAGCTTAGGAGTAATAGCCTTAGACCGTTACAGAGAAAGAGAAAGTCTAACCAACAATTTGACCAGCATTGAAAATATTTGGATGATCATAATGACGCTGACTCCTAGAAGCATGTGATTTCAAGTTATGAAGATAACTGCCAGAAGAACTAAAATTAGAAACAATTAAAACTAAAAAGACTGAAAATACTATTTTATCATGTACATATATTTTAATATATTTTTTTAAATTCTCCCTTAATAATCAGTTATATTTTCTAATAGCCTAGGAAATATGATAATACTAGCATTATTTATTATTAGAAAGAGCATCTAAGAAGCACTAGGTCCCATTTGTTTTTGATATTGACCATATGGCACCAATAAATGATATTAAACTACTTCAAAGAAAAGTTAAAAGTACAAGTTTCCCTACCCCTGCTGAGTTTGCTATTAGTTTTATGTCTTGAGTGCTCTGCCTTATGATATTTTGCTTTCTTGTTTTTACTACTGTTTAGTTAATAAAAAGTCATAGGAGGTAATCATAGATGTTAAGCTGAAATGAGGCAGACAAGAATAAATGGTTTCAAAAGTTGAGGAGTATTAATTCTTTTACTTTAAAAATGACTGATAGACACATGTGGCAGCCAAAGATAAATGCAGGCTCACTCAAATCCCGCAAGTTAAATTTGGTACAACTTGAGCTTGAGTGCTAGAGGGATTTAGATTTGATGGTGGAACACCAAACTTAATAAAACCTCCTTTTTTCCAGTTTACAAAAGCAGTGAAACACTTTGGGGAAGAGGCTGGCAAAATGCAGCCAGATGAATTCTTTGGCATTTTTGATCAGTTTCTTCAAGCTGTGTCAGAAGCCAAACAAGAGAATGAAAACATGAGAAAGAGAAAGGAGGAGGAAGAGCGCCGAGCACGCATGGAAGCTCAGGTAAGAGAATGATGAGTTAGTTGGCTAGTTGGCAAATCCCACCTTTTAGAAGGTCTGTTGCTTCAACTCTTGGTTTTTCAATAGCACTCTGGTGTGCTGGCAAGAAGGAGCACTCTTTAGAACAGCAGTTCTCAACCTGTGGGTCGTGACCTGTTTTCTGATTGTCTTAGGCTCTACAGCAGTGACCCACAGATTGAGAACCACTAGCAGGGTCGCCTAAGACCATCAGAAAACACAGATATTTACATGATTCACCACAACACGAGGAACTGTATTAAATGGTCGCAGCATTAGAAAGGTTGAGAACCACTGCTCTAGAATGTTGCATGGAGTTTAAATTGGCATAAAGTTTCCCTGGGACAATTTGGCCGTCTATGTCCAAAGGCCCCCACATTATATCCGCATTCTTTGATCTGGAATTCCATCGCTTAGAAATTATTCTAAAGAACTGATTATAAATTTGCATAAGAACAGCAGTCTTTAAAATTGCCCCAACTGCAGACAACCTAAAAAGGAATCAGTTCTAAAACGAATAATAGCTACATGAAGGAATATTTATGCAGGCCTTAAAAGTCATGTCTTCAAAGACAATGTAATAATGCAAGAAAGCTTACAAAATGAGTTCTACATGAAATTTTTTAATGTAAAATAAGTATAATACAAAAAATAATAGTAGTGCAATATTCCCCAAAAAAGTTCACAATGGTTATCTCTTTTTTTTAACTATTTTAAATAAATCTTTATTGTTCATATTATTATTATAGTTGTTCCTCTTTTTTCCCCATAGCTCCCCTCCACCCGGTTCCTACCCCACCCTATGCCCTTACCCCACCCATACTGTCCTCATCCATAGGTGTATGATTTTTGTCCAGTCTCTTCCTGCACTCCCCACACCTCTTTCCCCCCAAGAATTATCAGTCCACTCCCTTTCTATGCCCCTGATTCTATTATATTCACCAGTTTATTCTGTTCATCAGATTTTTTATTCACTTGATTTTTAGATTGACTTATTGATAGATATGTATTTGTTGTTCATGATTTTTATCTTTACCTTTTTCTTCTTCTTCCTCTTCTTAAAGAATACCTTTCAGCATTTCATATAATACTGGTTTGGCGGTGATGAACTCCTTTAGCTTTTTCTTATCTGTGAAGTTCTTTATCTGCCCTTCAATTCTGAATGATAGCTTTGCTGGGTAATCTTAGTTGTAGGTTCTTGCTATTCATCACTTGGAATATTTCCTGCCACTCCCTTCTGGCCTGCATAGTTTCTGTTGAGAAATCAGCCAACAGTCATATGGGTACTCCCTTGTAGGTAACTAACTGTTTTTCTCTTGCTGCTTTCAAAATTCTCTCTTTATCTTTTGCCCTTGGCATTTTAATTATGATGTGTCTTGGTGTGGTCCTCTTTGGATTCCTTTTGTTTGGGGTTCTGTGTGCTTCCTGGACTTGTAAGTCTATTTTTTTCACCAGGTGGGGGAAGTATTGGGTCAATATTTCTTCAAATAGGTTTTCAATATCTTGCTCTCTCTCTTCTTCTGGCACCCCCATAATTCTGATGTTGGTATGCTTGAAGTTGTTCCACACGCTCCTTACACTATCTGTATATTTTTGGGTTCTTTTTGCTTTTAGCTTTTCCAATTGGGTGTTTTTTGCGTCTTTGTATTTCAAATATTTGACTTGATTTTCTTGGATCTCTGTATATTATTCTTTATTTCAGTCAGTATGCTTAATTTCTAGTTGGTCCTTTTTCATATCCTTGAAGGTCTCGCTAAATTTATCAGCCTTTTCTAGAAAATTCTTGAAAAACCTTATAACTGTGGTTTTGAACTCTATATCCAGTAGTTTGCTTTCCTCCATTTCTTTCATTTGTGACCTGTTTCTTGGTCTCTGCATTTTGGCTGCTTCCCTGAATTGATAGAGTGGCTTTGTGTGCTAGGTGTCCTATAGGGCCCAGTGGCTCAGCCTCCCCTGTTACCTGAGGTGGACACTCTTGGTGCACCCCTTTGTAGGCTGTGTGCACAGTCTTGTGGTAGTTAAGCCTTGATTGTTGTTGGTATCACTGGGAGGAATTGACCTTCAGGCCAATTGGCTGTGAGGATCAGCTGTGTTTATGATGGGAGAACTTCTGTGCTGGAGACATCCTTATGAGGCAAGACTTGCTTCAGTGGAGCTTTGGTGTTCACTGAGTCTGCCCCCTGAGTGTGTCCCTTATGGATCTGAGGAGTTGTAATCTGGATGGTGACCATTCTGACCCCTGGGTACACTGGCTCTTGGATCTCCAAGGAGGTGCTAATTTAGCCTTTGCCTGAGACCACCCAGCAGGAGCTATGGAGAGATCTGCAGATTCCTCTTCTTTGTTTGGGTTTTGGAGGTGCCCAGATGAGGCCCATCTGTGAAGCAATGCAAGCTGCTGTGGGGCCTTGGGCCTTCTTTTGGATGTTCTGAGTCTCATTGACTCAGCTACAGCTTGTTGGTTAAGTTTAGATTTCAAAGGACCAGGCCATTCATATACAAAAGCCTCTGCGCACAATTTGGATGGTGCAGAGTCTCAGGGCGGAGCAAACAGCAATGGCTTCCTGTCAGCCCTACCCTAAGAGGCCCCCGAGTCTTAGTGTCCTGCAGTAATTGCTGCAAGCACCTCTGAGAGAAAGCCGCCCTCTAGTTCTGCCTGCTGCAGACAGTCCAGTTTCTTCCCATCCGAGTCTAGGTCCCCAGAGTCTCGCCTGGAACTGGAGTTCAGAGCAGTCAGGAGCCTTTTTGTTTCCTTCCTGCTTGAAAAAGACAGCCGCATCCTCACGTGCCTCTGTACCTCTGCCTTTACTTCTGCAGCTCCTCTGAATCTCAGTGTGCTTTTCTCTTTCGTTCTAGTTGTAGAATTTCCACTCAGCCAGCCTTCCTGTGGTTCTGGATGATGTCTGTTTTGTCTTTAGTTGTAGTTTTGAAGTTGTTTTGCCTATGTTGTTTACCTATGTTGCCATCTTGGTTTCCAATGATTATCTCTTGATAGTAGAATTAACCTAGTGTATGGTGACGGGAGAATATTTGACTTTGGATGGTGGGCACACAGTGCAATATACATATCTTTAACATAGAAACCCACACCTAAAACCTCACCCCAATAAATTTAACAAATTAATAAAAGAATTAAGGATATGTTTTTTTCCTTTTTGTGTATCTGAATCATCCAAATTTTCTATAATGTATGTGTATTATTTAGCTTTTCATAATAGTAAGTTGCATAACAGGTTGTAGGCATTCACAATAGATACCAGTTAAGCCTTTGATGGGAGAGTGGTCCAATGAGTATGTGCCTTTAGTCTCTCTGTACCATCAAAGAAACCAACATTTGAGGTCAGTTTAATAGTGATGATGTTCTCATTCAATTATAGAAATAGAAATTGCTTTAATCGCTCTTTAACTGGATATGAGGTTTACCTAGATTCTAGATAGTGATATTCTAATCACAAAGTAGTGGTCACTTTTCTCTACTGATTTTTGCTTCCACAATGAGCAAAGTCCCAGTGACCCCTTTTCTTGTGACTCTGAGGGGGGTTGGCAACTGTAGATGACCATGGCTGGATGTGGCTGTAGTATTGCTGTATTTCACAAAATTCACCACCATTGTAAACAGAATACAAAATAAGAGGATGCTTTCTGTTTGCAGCTCAAAGAACAGCGTGAAAGGGAACGTAAAATAAGAAAAGCTAAGGAGAATAGCGAGGAAGGCGGCGAGTTCGACGACCTGGTTTCAGCTCTGCGCTCAGGAGAAGTGTTTGACAAAGACCTCTCTAAACTGAAACGGAATCGCAAACGCATTACCAACCAGATGACGGACAGCAGCCGAGAGAGACCAGTCACAAAACTTAATTTCTAATTTTCCTTGAAAACTTTTTTAGAAAGCTCATTAGCAGCCCTTTGAAGTGACTAGAACTTTTCATTACACTGCCTTGCAACCCGAACAGTGGCAATTTCTCCTTTCATCTGTGAGTACAGGTGTGAGTGTGTGTGTATGTAAATGTATGTGTATATGTATATTAAAAATGTATATAGAAGTCTGAGTGTTGTCTGGAGACCTATCTGTATGGTTTTTAAAAACCTACATTGATGTTTGTGCCCAGAAGCCCTTGGTGTATGCATTCATATTGAGTGTGGCTTGTCTTCTTCCCTGAACACCACGCCTGTTCAGAAGCACAATACTATCTCCTGAAAGAGATGACAGAGACATTCCCTAGAGTAAAAAGATTTTTTTAAAAAAGCTTGAAATATTATATAGTTTCCAAGCTTGGTACGCTCTGGATTATTCTTATTGGTGAGGCTGGTGTTGGAAAGATAGAGATGCAAAGTAGTTTGGTGGTTGCCAGTGTAATGCTGGTGCATCACATCAGGACCTGACAGGGCCAGCTCCGATTTCTGACGTGGGTACAGGGAGGTGTCTGTAACTGTTCATGGAGGACATCTTGCACACAATCTGAATTATGTAGAATGTCATTCAGAATCTTTTCATCTATTTAAAACTTGGACATCAATTTTTTATTCTTAATTTCACTGAGTTCTCTGCCAAGCATCCTAATGATTTCTTCACATTGCTTTTGGGAAGAACACTGTTTATCTAAATGCAATCTGTGCTCTTGTTAAAGAAAAAGACTGCTGGAACGTGCTTGTTCTAACAATCGAGATATAGAAACTTTAAAAAAATAAAATTCCCACCCAAGACCTAAAAGGAGGGATTCTCTGAAGGATTAAAAATTATTTTTAAAAATGTTTTTACGGGGGGCCTTCCCTTTTTTTTTTTTTTTTTTTTGTATTATCTATTTTCATTTTTTTTTTTTTTTAGGACAAGCTGCATCTTCTGTAAATATAGGTCTGGACGAAAGAATACTTAGTAAATGCACAAAATGTCAATAACACCAACAGAGATGCTGAGATCTATTTAGCTCTAAGTATGTCTGAAGTGCTTTCCTGTTATATGTTGTCATTTTAAATTGTGTGTCAGTAAAGCTACCTGTAAAACTTCAGTCCAAAAGATAAAGTTCTCAGGGAGAAATGGATAAAAACAATGAACATTAGAAAATAAAATATAGATACTTACCATTAACCTACCAACTCTTAATATCTTTAAATTATATGATATATAAAGGGGGCTGTTACTTTTTTTTTTTTTTTTTGCTTTGCTTTATTTATTTGTAGTGGGGGAGGAGGGCTAAGGGTCTCTCTTTTCTTTCCATCTATCCTGTTGTGGTTGGGTTTCCTGTGGAGAGAGTAGTTTGTCTTGTTGCACTAGAACATTATTTACTCACTAAATTGAGTTTTTCAGTCCATTAACAAATATTTATTAAACACCTACTATGTGCCAAGCATAGTAGGGCTACAATGGTAAGCAAGACAGAGCCCCTGCCTCCAAGGAACTCATGTTCTAATGGGGATGTTAGGGGTGAATAAAATACCAATGCGTGTGCTGTACAGGAATCGTGCTATTTAAAAATAGTTTGTATAAACTATAATGCTTAGCGTGGACGGCAAGGTCCCTGCGCTGTGTGGAAGCTGTGAAATAATGCTCTAAGAGTTGTCAAGAGCTGTGGTTTTCATTTTCCCCTTCATTGCAAGCTTAGTGACTTTCTACGACTAATAGAAGTAAATGACTAGCAAATAAAACATAAATACACAGCAGAGGTTGGGCGCCCCAACCTTTAGTTACCAAGGTCTGCAAATACACCACATTAAAGGTGCAGGCAGAGACTGTTCAAAAAAGGCTGGAGATGAGGAAGAATGGAGTATGCTGGTGGATTTGTCTATTTCTTAACTAAAGTGCCTCTATACATATTCTTTTCTATTGATAGCAGGAGAATTTGGTCTGGCTCCATTTGGGGACTGTATTTTGAAAATGGCTTTGTTTTACAGTTTAAGGAATAGACAAGTGGTTGGAGAGTCACTAAAGGAGCAAGCTGTGTGTCATGTCCCTCTTGCCCTTTCCCATCATCCTCATTTTGAGATGACCATCCTGGTTTGCCTCCTATGCCATTTCCATCTTTTGGTTTCTTTCCCCAAAAGCTGTGTGCAGGTAATTCCATGTGCCATGTTGGAAAAAATAAAAAAATCTACTTTTTTAGATTGGTGCTGGTGTAAGTAGCCACTTTTCTCTCTTGGATGTGTATTTTAAATTTTGTGTTTTTTTAAATTAATGCCAAAAAGAAAAAGCATTATAATTTGTAAACTTAATTGTATGTCTTCTATCTTATTAGCTTAGTAGTTGGACCCACTTAGTCTTTAGGTGCAAAACTGTTGCTATAGTACCAAGAAGAAAATGTTGTATGTGTTATGAAATTGTACATTTTTTAAATAGCAATATGCAATAAAGAGATGAATTCATTGGGTGTATGTATATGCTTTCTATGAGTTATGAGTTATTAAAATGGCATTATCAAATTTTTGGCACATTCCACCAGTAAATTTAAATATTGCAAGTCATTTACTAGATCAGAAACATATACATATTTTTTAATTTGTACATACTAGACCTAGAAGGGTATAGTTCTTTGCTATGGCGGCATTCAGCATGCCCACAGCCTACCATCTGCTACCTCTTTCTATAACCTCTTTGTATAACTCACAATTTTATGGTGGGCTACTGATAAAATTATTCATCTGGGGGTATTGAAAAGACTAGTCTCTAGAATCAAAATCTATTTCATTTTGAAGCATTTCCTTTTTAAAAATTAATTTATGATATAGGTTAATATGGGAAGTGCTGCCTGTTCCAAACAAGGAAGGTGTATTTTTTCCTCTGAAAATTGGGCCTTTCTCTTGGCCTCACATCACTTTGGCTGCCTGGCTATCCTCAGCCCATTTTGAAGTCAAGCTGAAAACAAATTGTCCCAATGGCCGATAGAGTACTTCAGAATGGATTGATGATGTCCTTATAATTACTAACCATTTTGTTTTTCATCCAGTCAGTAATACCTTAATCAATAAAGAAAAAAGAAAAAAAAACAAATATATAATATTTTATATTTAAAAAACAACAACAAAGGCTACTTTGTTCTCTGATGCTTTGTTCTCATTCAGATGGAAGAGAGCCTTCTAGTCATAGGTATATTCCATTCCACAAATGTACTGAATGTACCTACCATCGCCTATTTGTAGGTTTGAGCGTGAAGCTGTATACAGAACCACCTAGACCTTTCAGTTGCCCTTCGTGTGTTAATAGAAGTAGGAGAAAACATGAAACTTTCAGCTCATTACATTTACTTTTATGTCTTTGGTCTCTCCCTGCCCCCCGGCCCCCCCCCAAAAAAAATTATCACTGGAGAAAATGTGCTTCTGTCAGGAGGTGAAGCTATCTGATCCCTCCAGAACTCTGCCCTTTTCCAACCAAACATGGGTTTATGTGAGGCAAAAGGATAATCTTTATTAAACTAGTTTGGACACAATTATTCAAAAGACTGTTCTGAAAGAGAGAGTTGTTTGGTGAGATTTTGTTTCCAAGTGGAAAGCCTAAATTAAAAACCCAAAGGCTTAACAATTACTTGATACCATTCAGTTCCATAAACTCTATCTTTGAGAACCACTGGACTGTGTGCAGAGAACTTTGTTCTCTGTCACTTTGTTCTCATTCAGATGGAAGAGAGCCTTCTACCCATGGGACAATGACCCCGATGCAAAGTTCTGGGCTTCTTGCATCGGGGTCATTTATAGACCATCATTATGTTGAGTTAGGTGCCCATTTTCTGAGTCTCTTTTTGCCTGTTTTCCCCATTAATATAAATTCTACTGACATCTAAAAACCTGTTGAGTTCATAATTAAGAGATGGCTTAAAATCTGTAAATTCTTATCTTAGCGAAAGTTTGGAATCCTAGAGGAAAGAGGGTTTTTTTTTTTTAGGACTTTTGCAATTTCCATAGCAAAGACCAATCAAAATTATTTCTCTTCAGTCTTATGGGGAAAACACTGAATCTAATCTTTGATCTCTTCCCTGACACACTTTTGTCTACTGCAAACAACTGTGTTTCCATGGTATCAAACAAACAACATTAACACAGGATTACACAGTAGGGGTTTTTGACAAAGGAGATCCTTATTTTTTATCAAACCTTGATACGTTTTTATTTCTCATGGGAGAGAGGTTTTGAGGTAAAAAGTTGCCATGTCATTCCAAAAAAAAGTATTTGTTCTCTGCTTCTCTGCCTGTAGTTTCTTTCACTGAGAGGAGGAAGAAAAGAAACAGTTCAATACTGGTCTTTGGTACTATTTCCTGTTTTATTTATACCCATTATAGTTATATGGGGACATTTCTGTGACAAAGGAATCTGCAGTCCTCCCCCACCCCCCACCGTGTGGTGATGAACGTTTTCTGTTAGTGGCCTCACCCCCAACCCCATTCTGGCCTCCAGGGTAGAGAAACTTTCCTATGTCTGAGATTTGAGGTCCACCTGACTCTTGAGATGGGAAGGGGTGCTCAGAGAGGAGGTCACTGTGATGTTGAGCAATGACTCCGATAAACAGGCAGAGGGAAGAGAGAAGGAGGTGCCTCTACCAGTTGCTTAACAAGAGAAAGCCCCTGCATGCATGGCAAGGACACTTGCCTATCAAATCCGGTTAAGTTGCCCTACTCCCTTGCACGTGCCCTCCTTCAGCTAAACTCCCTTTGATAACTTATTGCCCCCTTTATTTCTCCAGTTTATCCACATCTGGGTGTATCTCCAAAGAACAGGTAGCTTCTCACACTTCCTTGAACTTCCATTTCTGACCACCATCCTTCGAGACTAGCCCTGTCTCTAACACCTCATGATTAACTCCTAGGCCAATAGGACCACGCTGTCTATTCCTTAACTCTGCTTTAGAGACATGGGCAGAAACAAAAGGAGGGTTTGATCGCTAGTGAGCTAAGCATGCTTAGGCAGTTCAAATTATAAGTCATTAGGAATTCCCATTTAAGACAGCTTCTGCAAGTTGACTGCATCAGAGGGCTCACTAGAGGAGCCATCATTCCACCACCTAAGGCTTCATAGGCATTCTCTTAAGACTCTTTAGGAAAACAATCCTCTCCTACTGCCTCAAACGTGAGCTGTTGGACCCTGATATGCAGCAGCTGTGTAGTGACCTGATGTTTTTATGGCGGGTGAGTTCCCACAAAAAGCTTGGCCTTTCCGTGTCCGCAGGAGCACTGCTGGGCGGGCCATGCAGCCCTGTCGCCCTGGGTGGCTGCTGGAGGATGAATGCAATGGGAGAGGAGTTTCCAGGTCAGTTGGCATGGACTCCCTCCTTAGAATGAGGCAAAGGGGACCCCGATGAAGCCTAAAACCAAGGAGTCATTAAGTTACCACGGAAGAAGCTCCCAAGCTCCCGTGTGCCAGTTTCTAGGCAACAATGTAAAACCTCGAACTCTGAGTTCCAGAGTTGTGGATTGCCTTAGACATGGGCTGTGACCTCCGGCGAGTCTGCTAAATGCCTTCCTTCACTTCCCTCTGGGGAGCTGGGAGAGCAGCTGTAAAACCCCCCATTGCAGGGCCGAGCACTCCTGCAGCCAGTTTACTAACATTAAACTCTCCGGACCGCTCTGCTTATCACCCACAAACTAGAACCCGCCTCTGCCCTGGCTGCCTGGGAGGGCAAGTGCTGGGAGCGGCTTCCATGTCAGCAGTATCGGGGCTCCTGGCAGAGCTTCCTTTTGCTTTACCAGGTACCTGGGGGTAACGCGGCTCCTCGGAGCATCCACACCGCCTCCCTGGATTTAGCAATGTCTGTCATTAAATGGCTTTTCCCTGGAGAGGGAGGTTGTGGCGACTTAGGAAGAGGGTGGCTGGGAGAGAAGGCAGGAACAAATCCAGCTGAACGGATGGGCCCACCGCGCTCTTGGCTGGAGTGGCCCCGGGTGGCGTGCTGTGTTCTCAGGGACGATGCGTTTTAAGAGCAGCACTGACAAACCCAAATGCATCCTGGTAAGCAGGTTGCCAAGCTCACTCGGCGGCAGCCACTGACAAGAAACTTGTAGTCTGCAAGACCAATTACAAAGGAGATAGTGGGGAGACAGAGGGAAGCTAGCGAGCCAAGAATGTGGACCATGGAGGCAGGAGGAATAAAATCGAGGACCCCAACGCGGTGGAGTTACTAAGGCACCCCCAACTTGGAGGAGGGAGGGAGGAAGGTCACACGGGAGAGGCATGAACTTGAAAATGCTAAGACAGGCGGGTGCAGATAACCAATCACAAGGCAGCAAGGCATATACACCCATCCCAAGGATGGTGCAAAGGCAAAATTCTTGGAGATGATCAATCAGGAGCTCGCAACGCTGTCTCCACCCCCTAAATGAAAAGGGGCGTGCTCTTCTCCTTGCCCCTGCGCAATGGGCTTCTGGGGTTCATTCCTGTGGCAGGGGGCACATCCTGGTGGGTGCCCACGTGGCGCATGGCCATGCCGGCCTCCCCACGTGGCCAGTTAAGCTGGAATTAGCTCAGACACCACGCTGCTCCCCACTGAACCACGGGGAGGCAGCTCCTGACACGGGCCTGCTCCTGGGACCCCCCCTGCCCCTTTCCCAGCACTGGCTTCCTTCTCTGGGTGAACTGCGGCTCCTCTGACCATTTTTTGTCTGTGACGTCGTCTTCGCTTTTGCGAGGCAACGAACTGGGACTCAAAACACCTCACATTTTGGTTCGATAATGACAGCCAGCCTTGAAAAGGGAGAAGACTGATCCTGTATTCACCAGAACACAGGACTGCGATCAACAGGTAAAAGCCACCCCCACCCCCCAAAAAAGTGTATTTCATTTTTCTTAACCCGTGGTGAACTCTCACACGCCTTTGATAACCAGCCGTGGAACAGGTGCCACAGGAGACACTGCGGACGCCGTCCTGAGAGGCATTCACACCTCCACAGCATTCATCACATCGGGGCTGTTGTCAGAAGTTTAGGATTAAGTGGCAGGTTGAATAGATGACTTTTCAAAACGTTTCATTTGGAAATAATTTCAAACTTACAAAAAAAGTGCAAACATTAAAATCGCATAAGGAACACCTGATGTGCCCTTTCCCAGAGCTGGGGAGGGATGCGGGGGTTTGGCCAGCCAGGGAGGGACTCTGGGATGTTTCTTGGCTAATCCCTTCACTTTCTTTCATCTCGACTCCCCTTTCCGCTCCCCTCTAACAGCTGTCAGTCTGCTCCATGTATCCATACCTCTGTTCCTATTTTGTTCAGTAATTTATTTTGTTCATTAGATTCCATATCTAAGTGAGATCATAGGATATTTTTCTTTCTCTGATTGGCTTATTGCACTCAGCATAATAATCTCCAGGTCTATCCAAGCTGCTGCAAAAGGTAAGATTTTCTTCTTTTTTACAGCCAAGTAGTATTCCATTGTGTAAATATATCTCTGCTTTTTTATCCACTCATCTACTGTTGGGCATTTGGGCTATTTCCAGATCTTGGCTATTGTAAATAACACCTCTATGGACATGGGAGTGCATGTATTCTTTCAAACTAGTGTTTTGGAATTCTTAGAATAAATTCCCAGAAATGGGATCACTGGGCCAAAAGACAATTCCACTTTTAATTTTTAAAGGAAACTCCATACAGTCTGCATTCCCAACAGTGTATGATATACCCTCCCCAACACTTGTTTGTTGATTTATTGATGATTGCCATTCTGACAGGTGTGAGGTATTATCTCATTGTGGTTTTAATTTGCATCTCTCTGATGATTAGAGACATTGAGCATTTTTTCACATGTTAGTTGGCCTTCTGAATGTCCTCTTTGGAGACGTGTCTATTCAAGTCATTTGCCCATTTTTTAATTGGATTGTCTTCCTTTTTTTAAGTTGTATAAATTCTTTATATACTTTGGAAATTAACCCCCTTGTCAGATGTATCATTGGTGAATATGTTCTCCCATTCAGTGGGTTGTTGATGGTTTCTTTTGCCATACAAAAGCTTTTTAGTTTGATGTAGTACCATTTGTTTGTTTAACTATAAGTTTCCTTGTATCGTATTTGTATGATGTTTGTTTTTGTTAGATTGAGGTCATGCATTCTGGGCTGGAAGACAGCATAGGCTATATCAGGGAATCACACAGTGTTTGTCTCTTCCGCATAGGTAACATAAGTTTCATCTCCCAGCCAAGGTGTGACCCAATTTCTTCTCTGTATAATTATGGGGTTTTGTTCTCTCTTGCAATTAATAAGCTGTCTGTTCCTCTTCAAAACCCTCCCCCCGCCCCCGTCCCCTAAAGTTAGCAGCTATTGTAGATCCTTGGCTGAAATAATCTTTACTATAAAGGTTGGAAAATGATGGTATAGCTTGGCTCCAACAATTTCTCTACATTTACCAGTCGACCTCAGCTTTCTACTCTAATCAAGAGCCCTCCCAACTCCTCTATCGTTAATTTATCTCTGATCAATATGAGCTTGTGAATTCCTATTTTTCCCCAGTGGTTTATAATTCATTACTGGACTTAATAATGCTTATACTCAAATTATTCCAGATCTGACCTGTGAATGCCCCCTCAAGCCTGTTCCTGTGTCCTTGTAATATGTCCCATTAAAAAAATAATTTCCTAAATTCTGACATAACAAAAGATTCCAGGTTTATCTTGTACTTACCCTGCCCCAGCCTTGGAGTGAGCCATTTCTCTCAGGAACTCTGATGCTTTTGGTGGGAAATGTCATTAGAGACCGAGATTAACTTTGCCTCTTGACCTGTTTCACAGATAGTGAGGAAATGTATACATGTGTATATCCATGCATAACATACATACACACAAATATGCATGTGTACATAAACATGCACATATTTTAGGAATCATGACATCATACCAATGCCTCAAATTCTCATCCATCCCCACAGGTCCTCTCTCACTTTCCCCTGTTCTGTATTTATATATCCTTCTTTCACAGCGAGGACAATAACTCCCAACCATATAACACATTTACACATTTGTGCAATCCTATGTTGAATCTAAAAGAGTTTCAAAATTGCTTCTTATGTAACACTACAAAGAAACTACAGAATTTATGCCTCTCCCCTGCCACATCCCACAGATGGTGGTACATAATCAAAAACTGTGTTCATAAATTACTTGGACTGGTCCTTTCTTCTTTTTTCCGCCTCCCTTATTACAGTTATGAGAATCATTTGAAATACACTTAGATCCATTTGTTTTCATTTTCTTTCAGTTTTAGTTAGGTTTTGTCACCTCATTCTTATTGATTTAATATTATTTTTTTACTACATAGACTATGAACATACTTTCAAAGTCAAAACTATTTGAAAGAATACGCAGAGAGGTGTCCCTCCTTCTAATATCCCTGTCATCCCACCCTATCTTGCAGGTATTCAAATTTGTTTTCTTCTTTCTCTTCCCTTTGTTTCTTTTATAATGATAGATATGTGTATGTTTACTTGTTTTTCCTTATTTTCTGCACAAAAGGTCGTGTACTACATATGCTCTTTTGCAGTGAACCTTTCCCACTTAATATCTGCTGGAAAACCCCCAGGTCAGCTCATTCACATCATTCTTTTTATAGCTGCATAGTACTCCATTGTGTGTCAGTAACAGTTTATTCAACCAATCTCCAACATTTACCAATTACATATAACACTGCAACAAATAACCTTGTGCATCTGTCTTTATTATTGTTGGAGATATATTTTCAATATAAATTTCTAGCATTGGGATTAAGTTGAAGAGTAAACACTAGGACTGTTAAAGGTTGCTAAACAACCCTGCTAGGGGTTGTACCACATTGCGTTCCCACCAGCAACGTGTAAGTGTGTCTAATGAGTTCAGTCATTCTCACTATCTTCACTGTTATTATCCTGGACTGAGCATCTCTTTTCTGGATTATGTCCATGGCCTCCTAACTTGTATCTGTGCTTCAGTCTTTTCTGCTATTATCTAGTCTCTTCGCCACAGCTGAGGTGATGCTTTCAAATATCACTCTGCTTAAACTTTCCAGAAGTGAAGTGACAGTTCTCACAATGGCCTTCTAGACCCTAAATGATCTGAATACCAGCCCAGCACCTTACCCTTCTGACATTGTCCTCACAACTCTCCTTCTTCCTCCCTTTGCTCTTCCTCTTCCTTGATACCAAGCATCGACCTACATCAGAGTCTTCGCACTTCTGTGTTCTTTGCCTGAAACACTCTTCCCTTTCTTTGCCTCTGTCATCTCCTCCAGATCTTTCTTCTAATGTAACCTTCTCAGTAAAGACTTTCTTGCCACTCAGTTTATAATTACAAACCATGCCCATCCCAACACCCTATTCTCTGCTCTATTTCCTTCATAACAGTTGTCATATGTTTTGCATACCATTTGTTTATTATGTCTCTTGATCTAACTCTTCCTCCCTCTCATTAGAATGAAAGCTCCATGACATTAGAGGTGTTTGTTTTGTTCACTGAGTATCCCAGCATTTGGAACAAAGTCTGACATACTGGAGGTTCTCAATAAATGTTTGTTAACTTAAATGAGTGACTTCAATATATCACTCTCTTCTCTGATAGATCAAATATATATTTAAAAAATAGATTAGGTTTAATGTAATTGATGAGGTTTATTTAATAGATATTTTTAAACAAAGACATATTGGAAAAGAAAATCTCTCCTTTTAAATGTTTGTGATAGTGTTTCTCAACAGCAACTATTACATTTTGTGCCCAATAGCTCTTTGTTGTGGGAGCTATTGTAGTCATTGATGTTTAGCAGCATCTCTGATCTCCACCCATTGGCATACTTCCGCAAGTTGTAACAACCAAAATTACCTCCAGACATTGCCAGTGTCCCCTGGGGAGTAAAACAGCCCGCAGTTGAGGCCCACTGACCTAATAGTTACACTCCTAAAATTGAGCCATCCTCTGCAATAAAAGCCCAGCAATCGAAATGGTGAACAACCAGAGACCAGAATACCACAGTCCCTCACCCCAGCTGGCCCTGCCCCCTAGGGAGTGGTTAGGGGTGCTCAGGCAGCCAGGCAAGTAGCTAAAAGCCAGGGATCTGGCCTAAACCAGCAGTCAAGATATCCTCCGAAAGGTCCTGGATTTCGAGAGGGTGCAAGCCAGGCTGAAGGACACACCTCCTCTAGTTCACAAATTTCATGTACCAGGCCTCTAGTATATGCATAAAAAGAACAAAATGTAACAATGAAAGTTTTAACAAAAAATATCACAACCATTTAGGGCAAAATCTTCCAAGAAATATTGGATCAAAAGTTAACCAAAGTTAATAGGGTTGCCAGATAAAATATAGGATACCCAGTTAAATTATAATTTCAGATAATAAATCATCTTTTAGGGTAACTAATGTTTAGGACATACACTAAAAATGTATCTCTTGTTTATCTGAAATTTATATTTTTATTTGCTAAATCTGGCAACTCATTTTTCATTAATTATTATTAATGGTTAACTCATTATCATTACTATTCATATAATAATTAATATAACATAATTTCCTGTAAAAAATACAGCCAGTATACACAGAATACATCCCGAACTGTACTCAAAGGCAAAGATATGTTTGTTGACTCCTTTATTTCTTAAGCAGAGATATGATTAAAAATGAACTAAATGTTTAACTTAGCCCAGCCAGCATGGCTCAGTGGTTGAGTATCAACCCATTAACCAGGAGGTCATGGTTTGATTTCCAGTCAGAGCACATGCTTGCATTGCGGGCTCGATCTTCAGTGTGGAGTATGCAAGAAGCAGCCGATCAGTGATTTTCTCACATCATTGATGTTTCTATCTCTCTCTCTCCCTATCCCTTCTTCTCTGAAATCAATAAAAATATTTCTGAAAAAAATAAAAATGAGAAAACCACCAAAAATACCAAAGAAAAACAAAATAAGTAATCTAAAGGGATGCCTCACAGCTAAGTTAATTTAAAGGAAGAAGCCTTTCCCACCCTAATTTCAGCCTTGCCAATGGGATTATACTGCTCCAGGGTCTTTGGTTCTGAGGCCGTGCTGGACACATTCCTTTTTTTTTTATTATTAATTTTTTACAGAGAGGAAGGGAGAGGGATAGAAAGTCAGAAACATCGATGAGAGAGAGACATCGATCAGCCGCCTCCCGCACACCCCACACTGGAGATGTGCCTGCAACCAAGGTACATGCCCCTGACCGGAATCGAACCTGGGACCTTTCAGTCCGCAGGCCGACGACACTCTATCCACTGAGCCAAACTGGTCTTGGCTGGACACATCTGGACACATTCTAATAATGCCCTCCATCTGTTTGCCCTTCTAATTGCTCATCAGCACTTCTATTGATGTATTTCCATTTAAATATATTACCACACAAGCACTGCATGGTATCTGCATTCAGTAGTTTATTCTTGCTGGGTGTTCAAAGGACAGTGCAATACAAATTCAGTATCTGGCATCATTGGTTTTCTTGGCTTTGTGCATGTTAAACCTGCTATTTTGATTGAGACATTATTTTAAAAAAATAATAAAATAAAAATAAATATATTACTACACATCTTTTTCATGCTATGTAACATCCGTCAGGTCTTGTCTACAGCTGCTGATCTTTTGATTAAAGGAAACTCCTGAGTTACAAATATAGACATTATTGTTTAAGCTGATGACTTCAGAAAGGGCCTACTTTCTGTTCACTTAGTTGATTCAGTTAGATTAGCTGAAACCTGGAGAATCTCCCTATTTCTCTTATGCATTATCCTCCAGTACCTTTACCGATGAGTCCGATATTTTCAAGGCATCTCTCCGACATTGTCAGGAAGATGGCAATGGCTCCCTGAAGGCATCAGCACTTGAGACACAAACCAGTAAGCGACTGGACTCCCCGAAGGAAGTGATTCTATCAACTAACTTTGAGAACCGGGATGGGAACAAAGAAATAAGGCCTATTATGTACAATGAGCTGTCATTGTGTTGTCATTTCCTGAGCAACCTTCTTCTTATCTGCAGTGGCTCTGTTGCCAAATTTCATCTTGGAAGAGCATTACAAGGGGAAACCAATCCAAATCTTTATGTAGTATTTCCCAGCTAGTAAACACAGGATTTCCTGCATGCGAAATGATTTCAACAAATTGCTTTCCAACACGGCCTAGTGACACTATTCCGTCAGGCGCAGATAAGCTTGCTGATTGAAACCTCCTCCAGCTGAGCAAGGGGTTTTGCCGCGTGTGTAGCCAAATTCACAAAGCTGCCCCTCCCCACCCAGCCTGTGAGCCACAGAAATGAGTTTGCATGTCACACTGATTTCCACCTGGTCTTAGTATTTCCATGTCCTCCCCAAGCAGAGTCTAGAAGTAGGAATCACCCTTTTCTTCTGGTAATTGTTAAAGAAGTAGGTAGGTGGTCAACAAAGGCTTCTGGGTCATTGATTTTAGAAATAATAAGCGGGAGGATTCTGGAGGGTGGATGCTCAGTTTTCAAGCGCTGGCATTTGTTTCTGGAAGGAAAGGCTCAACTTTCCAATTCACAGTCTCCAGAGGAAGGAAGTGTGTTTAGCAAAGGGACAGGACTCCCTTCCTCTCAGACATAATTCTGGTCACACCAGGATAATTTATAAATCGGCACTAGAAACAGTTCCTCTCCCCATTTCCCATTCCTAATAAGGTGCTGGTGATGAACTAAGTGATGGAAACTCTCTCCCCAGACTTCAGTCCCTCTTTGTTTTAAAATCTTACATGGAGTGCGTTTCTTCCGGAAGCATGTGGTTGCATAATTCCCAGGACACACTGTTGGCCTGAAACTCATTTGTAGTTTAGTCAACACGATGATGGACCCAAGAGTCATAGCAACTGCTCCAGTTTGCCAAAGGACAGAGGATGTACAGATTTGGATTATGTATCAGAATTTTACAAAACTATGTTATCCCTGCCATTGTGTGGAAGTCAGTATGGAAGAAACCTTTTCAGGAAAAGCCAGGGGAAACATTCATAGGGAGAATTTGTAATATTCTTCCTACCGTGTTTGCCCTAGTTGCTGTCAAGCATAAACACAGGCTATGCACCCAGACACAGTCCCTCCGAGTGTCTTGGAGTTCATGGAACACAAATCTGCAGCTTGAGTGAATTGCCACCATTCAGTCTGTTCGTCCCCTGAGCTTGGTTGTTGACACTAATATCTAGCTGTTCACCATGTCTCCAAGCTTTCATGAATCTATGAAAATGACCTCATTAAAATAGGATTGTATAAATTTCCATTGTTAACATTTGAGAGGAAATTTCCTTTTAGAATAATAACTACCATTATTAAGGCCAGACACTGTAATAAGCAATTCCCATAAAACAACCCAGTAAAAGTCCAATGACTCATATTTTACAGATGAGGAAACTGAGGCTCAGGAAAATAAAAAAATTTACTGAAGGTCACACAAAATTCAACTAGAACTGACCAAAGAGTATGAACCCTTCACAAATATTTAATAAAAAAGAAATTGCAGCCCTAGCCAGTTTGGCTTAGTGGATAGAGTGTCGGCCTTTGGACTGAAAGGTCTCAGGTTTAATGATGGCCAAGGGCACATCCTTTTGTTGCAGGATCCTCCCTGGCCAGAGTCCTGGTTGGGGTGCATGCAGAAGGCAACAAATTAAGTATTTCTCTCACATCAATGTTTCTGTCCTCTCTCTCTTTAATTCTCTCTAATTTAAAAAAAAATCAATGGAGAAATATCCTTGAGTGAGAATTTTTAAAAAAGAAAGAAAAAAGACACTGCCATTATTATCTGATTTTTTAATTTTTTTTCTTTTATGTTGATGCTGCTAATCTTTGAGATTAAAACTCTAGGGTAGAACAGAGCCTGTGTCCCACTAGGGCCATTTTGTTTGCTGTTGCAAGTGGAAATTTTCTTTTTTCTTTTTTTTTTTTTAATATATTTTATTGATTTTTTACAGAGAAGAAGGGAGAGGGATAGAAAGTCAGAAACATCGATGAGAGAGAGACATCGATCAGCCGCCTCCTGCACGCCCCGCACTGGAGATGTGCCCGCAAGCAAGGTACATGCCCCCGACCGGAATCGAACCTGGGACCTTTCAGTCCGCAAGCCGACGCTCTATCCACTGAGCCAAACCCGTCTCGGTGCAAGTGGAAATTTTCTAATAAAGGAACAGTAGTCACAGAATCAGGGGTCTGGAGGGGACCTGGAAGGACTGCAGTGGACACAAGCTTTAGTATCCTACCATCGACTCCCCCTTCTTCTGCTGACCACGCTCCCCCACCAGAGGGTCAATCTCTGTTCCCACCCTTAGTTCAAGGAATGGGCATGGGGCCTAATCAAGGCAATCAAAACTGAGGAACGCAGTCTGGTTCCCGTGGCAATCCCTGAGGGGACAGCATGTCCTTCTTGCCACCCACAACCCAGGAGCTCCCCCGGTTCCGGTCCTGTCTGAAGTTTAGTCCTTCAGCTTTCCCAGCGATTCTGAAAACTGGCCCACGTCAGACTCTGTGGGTGGGAACCGAAGAATCCTAACTGATACAAACGTCTAATCGGGTCTTCGGGGGCCTGTGGGGCCAGACAAGTAGGCACCAGTTCCCTGCTTCTGCTTCAGCCAGAGGGCTCTGTTGGTTATTAACAAGGGTTTGGTTATTAAAGTTTGAAACAGCACGAATCTAGGCTGAGCTCCCTCAGTCCTTGGTAGCTCAAATTGTGACCATCTAGCTCAGCACGAATCTAGGCTGAGCTCCCTCAGTCCTTGGTAGCTCAGCCCCTGGGGACTTTCGCTTTGGCTGTTATATTCATTTATTTTGCAAATAAATTCAAATTGAGGAGGGGGTGGCACCTACGAGCCCCTTTCATCTCACCACTGTTTGTACCCAATCAAGACAGACGTGGAAACAACCGCCATCCCAACTCACCTCCCGATGACAACTTTTCAAACCTGGTTCCAAATCACATCTGAGCTTTCCTTTAAACAACGTCTTATCATCACCAAAGTGCAAATGTACGATGGCACATTTGTTTGCGTGCATTTTCAGCACTGGCAGTTTTTATTATTTTTCACTCTATACCTGTCAAAATAAATCTGTTCAATAATTTATTTTGAGAGTTACTGAACTTGAAATTTATAAAATGTTAAAGGACCATTCCGAATTCAAAACGAAATCTGAAGAAGCAGACCAGAACTTTTAAGCTACATTCCTATTCCTCATCCTACCCCTCTCCAAAAAGGCAAGAATCCAAAGATCTTCGGGAGGGCGGGGGTAGGGGGTGAGTGAGTAGAGGCTCAAATTTGACTTGTGGCTTTTGGCATGAGCGTGGATGTAATCTTATATTTAACAGTGAATATCTATCCCCTTTCCTAAAAAACGAGTTCATCTTTCTTCTTTCTATCTTGTTAAATGAGCTAAACTAATGTGAAAAACGGAAGGGTGTCTAAATAGTTACATCAGGGTTGGGGTGGTTTTCCAAAATCTAGTCAGAGGCTTACGGCATGGCGGTCAGAACAGATAGTCCGGATAGGAACCAACTGAATTCCAAAAGTTCAGATGGGAATTAGTTTTTAACTTGAAACATATTTTCCGCTGGAAATCGTGTTTACAATGATAGCTATGGCCTCAAGGTTAGTCTACAAAGGGCTTCCAGGTTGTTCTAACAGTCCCAGTGTTCTAGCGAGTAGTTCTAAGTTGATATGGAAGCGAAAGGAACAATGTTAAAATCTGACACCCTTTTCTGTGGCTCTCAGCCCAGCTTCCCAGGGCCTTTTGCTTCCCTAGGTCTCCCCGCGGTTCTTTCTCCAGCTGCTACCTTCAGGTCACCTGAGCACAATTACTAACGCCACATCCTACAGAGAAATTTCTAGAAGCAGGCCCAAGGAATCTGCATTTTAACTAAGTGTCCCGGGGATCCTTTTACACACTGAGGGTTGAGAGCCAAAATGTTTTGGTTTCTAGCTGCCAATTCCACCTGCACCCCAAATCCAACTTCTGTTTGTTCAAGCTGGCTGATCTGAGCTCGAGTGGAGAGAAAGGCAGGAAATGAGAGTTTGCTGAAGATTTGGATGATGGTATTCAGGGTCCTTGCTCCTTCCTCTGCCTGTGGAAACCTCTCACCTAAAGGCAATCATTTTTAACAATTAGGTGTGTTTCTCTTCAGATATAGAGTGTGTGTGTGTGTGTGTGTGTGTGTACACACACACGTGTTTTGGGGGTGATTAGAATTATATAGAGAGATTTTATATAATAAAATCTTACTCTTAAACAAACTTAATAAAATGTATTTTTCCACCTGTTAAGGATGTTAGGATAACAGAAATTTTAGGAACTACCTAATATTTTAATTTTATGAATTTGACAAATTCCCTGTTGAACATTTATATAGTACTTATTACAAACAAGGCTCTGATAAATATTTTGAATACAGCTTTGACAGAATCATGTTCCCCTTGTGGTTCATTTCTGGAAATAGAATTCATACCTTCTCACTACAGATTGCCAAAAACCCCTCTGGGAAGCATCGTACCAGTTTGCACTCCCGGCAGCTGGGGTGAGAGTTCCCTTCTACTAACACACCGTCATCAATATTGAGTAATACCAGGATTAGAAAACTTTTAACCACTTTTTTTTAATTAGGGATGATTCAAGCTGTGGCTTCAAAGAACAAAGGGGTTGTGGGCAGAGCCCTGGAGTGGGAATTAGCAGCTGGATCCATGGTACCTGGACTTGGTGGCTCTGTCATCTCTCTGAGTCCCAGTTGAACCACACCCATGGGAAGGTGAGTGGATCAGGAGGCCACAGTCCAGGTAGAATCACTCACCTGGCAGTGTACCTCCTACATTTCGAGGCAGAATTATTAAATCAATGTTTGCCTGGTTACCTTGGATAAGAATGAAAGCAATGATTGAAACTCAGATTCTGAGATCCACCCAGAGATCCTGATTCAGTCAGCCTTGGGTAGGCATGGGAATCTACATTTCCATTAAGAACTCCATGTGAGTCCAACCTAGGGGGCCTAGGTCTTCACCTGGAGAAGTGTTAAAGGAGGAGAAGAACATTTCTGAGGGCCAACTCTAAACCCAATTTTATCTCAGGAAATTACTCCAGTATTACTCTTTGCAAGAGGAATCCACTCTGAACAGTTTCATGATTTTCTTTTGATCTTTATTGAAATGGACAGCTGCGCTCAGAGGTTGCCCTGATTGGCCTTGCTTTCATGCCAGCACTGAGGATGGGTGACTTCAGCTACACACAGGTCTAGTTTGTGACCTGGCCGGTCAGCTTTCCCTCTCTAGCCTCATGCACAGGCTCTAACCTGGCCTAGTGCTGGATGGTGCTAACTGGAGAGCAAAGATAGCAAACACTGGCATAGACTTTTTTTTTTAACTTTAGTTCTTTTTTTAAAATATTTTTTAATGTATTTTATTGAATTTTTACAGAGAGGAAGGGAGAGGAATAGAAAGTTAGAAACATTGACGAGAGAGAGACATCAATCAGCTGCCTCCTGCATGCCCCCCACTGGAGATGTGCCCGCAACCAAGGTACATGCCCTTGACCGGAATCGAACCTGGGACCCTTCAGTCCGCAGGCCGACGCTCTATCCACTGAGCCAAACCGGTCCCTCTATCCACTGAGCCAAACCGGTCCCGGCTGGCATAGACTTTTGATGGCACATTCCTTTGGGTTATAAAAGCGGCCTGTGAAATACAGGCTGCAGTGTGCAGCATCAGGGACCATGTACCTGGACACCCCCTGAAAGGGTCCCCAGGCTAGGTCTCCCCATCCCGTGTAGAACTGAGAAGGGCGAGAATTGTCATCTGGGTTAGCATCCAGGCTCCGCATTTGCCAAATCCAATTACCATCTCATGTGAGCTTAAAGGGACTCTGTCAACATTGCTTAGATCTGAAGATCAAGTTCAAGGAAGGTAAAAAGAATGTGCAGAACTAATGTACAAGGCAAGCCTTAACCTCAGGCAAAGAAGGTAGTTACCCAAGAAGGCAGTTACTCACTGTTATGGATTGAATTGCATCCCTTCAAAATTCACGTGTAAAAGTCCTCACCCCGAGAATTTGGCTGGTGGAGATAAGTTCTTTAAAGAGGTAATTGAATAAGATAAATGAGCTCACTAGGGTGGGCCCTAATTCAATATGATTAGTATCCTTGTGTGAAGGCAGCTGCCTGGAAGACAAGAAGAGGCCTCACGGTGAAACCCACCTTGGAGACATGTGGCTCTCAAACTCCTAACCTCCAGAGTCAGGAGAAAATAAATGTCTTGTGGTTTAAGCCACCCAGTCTGTAGCTCTTTTGTTACAGCAGCCCTAGCAAACTACCAGTAATATACCCATTTTAGTATGTTTTGAAAAAAATCTCTCTCCACTCCGTGCCTGAAATCCCTTTTGCTTTGGCTAGTCAGTTTAACATTCTCTTACTTAACCCTTTATATGCCATAAGCATCTACCAGTATAGACACAAATGGGATGGTTTCTGTTTTGGATGCTTGGCAGTTCACACACACACACACACACACACACACACACACACACACACGTTCTAGTTGTTTCTTCTAGGCCAGGCAGCTGGCTTCCTTGTCTCTATATTCTCAGGCCACATATCAGGATCTCCATCTAGTGGAATTCAAGAAACATTTATTAAATACTTACTATCAGCCAGGCACGCTAAGTAATACAGAGTTAAAAACAGAGATATAATCCTTATATTTGAGACACTATCTGGGAAGCGAGAGCCATGCACAGTTTGAGGGCTGACAGTGACAGCTTTAGGAGGAGAGAGGTGGGCTGGAACGTGACTGGTTTGCCTGAGTGACATGGGGAGGCTTTGCAGCAAAGGTAAGTTTGAAAGGAAGAGGAGGGGGTTTGCAGATGAAGAAGAGAGGCATTCTGACTAAAAGAAACAGTCTGTCCCAACATAGGCCTATCAAGTGTTTGGAACTGATGAGAACTGCAGTGGTGCTGGAGTACAAGGTTGTTCGGAGGAACTCAAGGGGCCACCCGCACCATCCTCTGGGCGGGACAAAGCCACTTTGCCAAGCTCCCATTGGTCAAGAGGGTTCTCCAGGCTCCCCAGACTCTTGCAGCATCTGAAGCAAATGATGGTCCCTGCCAACCAAAACCAGCCAGACCCATTCCTGTGCATTGGCTTTTAAGAGCCCAGGGAGTCCAGCACAGGAGCCAAAGTCCATCTCAGTCTCATGGAATCAATATTCCCAGGCCCACTTTTCACTTCTGGGGAGCTGGAACCCAACCAAAGCGAGAGAGGTGGTGTTAGCTGGCCCCTAACAGCTGCTCAGGAGAACATGATATCTTTATTACTGTCTTTGTCCAAGGTTCACTCAGCTCGTCAGAGAGGCTGATGGTGTTCCTACTCCTCTCTCTCTCTGTGTGGTCAACCCCAAAGCTGTGTGTTTTGGCAGATAACTGGTATTCTTCCTATTGATAGACCATTTCCCATGTTATTCACTCACAGGGTTTCTGTGGTCCAGTGTTCTGTCAAGTCCCAGCGGGCCAGGCGTGCATAACAGTCGTTACCAGTACAGCTGCTTTTTTCATAGTTTGGGCTTACATAAGGTTAAACCTGTGTGTGTTAAAACACATATATCGAGCTGGGTAAAAATGTTCATTTGTATTAAGTGCTTTCCAAAATTAATATCAAAGCTAAAAATAATAGTTCTCCATTATCCAAATGGTGAAATATTCAGTTTTGCCTTTTTGAAATATAGAAGAGTAAACGCTATTTTTGAAAAGGCAGATTTTCTATTTTAAAGTATAATGAATGCACCAGCGACAGAGCAAAGAACCAAGTACCTTTTTTCTTCTTATTTCTTCTGCTTCTTTATTCTCTGTTTTGAAAAAGAGAAAGTTTGGAAGGTATGTATTCAAATGTTGAATTTCATCTTTTAAAAAGAATTTCTAGCAGTTTATTGACTACCATATCTCTTTATCCCATAATAATCCTTGATATCAGTTGACTGCTTTTTAAAATAACAGCTTTATTAAGATATAATGTATGTATTATAACATTTACTCACTCAAAATATACAATTCAGTGTCCTTTAGTATATTCACAAGCTGTGCAACTGTTACCACAATCAACTTGAAAACATTTTCATCATGCCAAATAGAATCTGCACACCTCTTTTCCTTCCATTTCCTTCCTCTCCACCCCTATGAAACCATGTTCTGTGTGTTTAGACTTACCTAATTGTAGACATTTCATATAAATGGAATTATACAACCTATTATCTTTTGTGTTATACAAATGGAATTATATAACATATTATCAGTTGCACAATTACTTACCATAATGTTTTCTTAGTTCATCCATGTTGTAGTTACATATTCATATCTCATTCCCTTTTTAAAATATATATTTTTATTGATTTCATAGAGGGAGAGATAGAAACATCAATGATAAGAGAGAATCATTGATTGCTGCCTCCTGCATGACCCTCACTGAGGATCGAGCCCAAAACCCAGGCATATTCCCTGATCAGGAATCAAACCATGACTTCCTGGTTCATAGGTTGATGCTCAGCCTCTGAGGCTGTGCTCATTCCTTTTTATTGCTGAATGATACTTAGGTGTGGATATACCACTTTGATTTATTCACTCATCAGCTGATGGACATTGGGTTGACTTCATGTTTTGGCTGTTATGAATAATACTGCACATATTTTTGTATTGACATGTGCTTTCATATATTTCATATATTTCATGTAGAGTGGAATTACTAGTTCAGATCATTTTGCCTGCCTTTCAATACTAAATGAGGACAACCCAAATTTCATAACAGGTAAACACAGTTCAAGGTAACTGTGGGACACTAGTGTGAAGGTGTCTGGCAGACAACATTAACTGGTCAGTGTTGCTCCTATGGACTTATAACAGAGTGCATTTTGTTGCCAATGTCCCTATGTTATTTCTTGTGCTAAATACAAATTGGTAACAACTCACCTTCAACTTAGAGAGGGAGAATCAGTTCGTCGGTAATTGTGTCTGCTTGTGCCACGCCAGCATAGCCAAGGCATACTAAGCCCTAGGGCACCTTACGTGCCTTGCCAGCTCAGCCAGGTTCAGTGACCCTCAGTGGGGGCAATGAAGTATTAGGAAAGTCAGACAAGAAACCAAGATGGCGGCATAAGGTATACACCTGTATGTGCTGCCTTTCACAACCACACCAAAACTACAACTTAAAGACAAAACGTCTATCATCCAGAACCACGGGAAAGCTGACTGAGTAAAATTTCTACAACTAGAAGGAAAGGGAAAAGAGCATTGAGACGTGCACAAGCACGGAAAAGTTGAGGAATGCAGGCACGTAAATTGGGCTAGTGGTTGGCGACTGGGTGCGCTGTTTCTTTCAACCCAAAGGGAGATACAGCTCCCCATTACTCTGAACCCCAGTTTTCGGTGGGACTCTGGGGACTCAGACCCCTACGGGGAGAAGCTGGACTGTCTGCCATTGGGTCAGAAAGTAAGGGTGGCTTTCTTGCAGAGCTGCACATAGGAATCATTGTTTACTGCACTGGGGCACAGGACACCGTGACTTGGGTGACTTGGAAATGTGGAGATGCAGAGACGAATGACAGGCGTCATTGCTGTTTGCCACGCCCTAGTGACTCCTTGAGACCCCACGCCACCCAGTTTACAAACCTACCCAAACTGTGCGCAGGACTTTTGCATACAAATGGCCTGCCCTATCTCAGCTTAACCTAACAAACTGCAGCTCTGGTCAGACCAGGAAATATCTGCAGAACTCACTGTAGCTCCTGCTGGGTGGCCTCAACACTAGCTGACCTGCACACCACAGGAGATCCAGAAGCCAGTGTACCTAGTGGTCAGTGTGAGACGACACCACATTTCAACTTCTCACATCTATAAGTGACACATTCAAGAAGCAGATTCAGTGAGCACCGAAGCCCCACTGAAACAAGACCTGCCCCATATAGGTGTCTCCAGCACAGCAGTTCTTCCATTATAGACACAGAGGGTCCCCACAGCAAATTGGCCTGGAGGTAAATTCGTCCCAGTATACCAACAGCAATCAAGGCTTAACTTCAACAAAACTGTACACTCAGCCTACAAAGGGGAGCACCAAGAGTATCCACCTCAGATGATTGAGGAGGCTGAGCTACTAGGGCTTATAGGTCACCTACTACACAGAGCCACTCCATCAACATGGGAAGCAACCAGAATGTGGCAACAGAGAAACATGTCACAAATGAAAGAAATGCAGGAAAGCAAACTACTGGACATAGAGTTCAAAACCACATTTATAAGGTTATTCAAGAATCTGCTAAAAACCTCTGAGGAACTTAGTAAGACCTTTAAAGATCTTAATGAGAATGCCAAAAAAAAAAAAAAGGAAAAAGACCAACCAGAAATTAAGCATACACTGTGTGAAATAAAGAATATACAGAAATTCCACAGTAGATCAAAGGACCCTAAGAATCAAACCAAAGATTTGAAACAGGAGGAAACAAAAAACACCCAACCAGAAAAACAAAAAGAATAAAGAATCCAAAAATATGAAGATAGTGTAAGGAGCCTCTGGGACAACTTTAAGCATACCAACATCTGAATTATTGGGATGCCAGAAGAAAAGAGAGAACAAAATATTGAAAATCTATTAGAAAAAAATAATGACAGAAAACTTTACCTACCTGGTGAAAGAAATAGATTTTCAAGGCCAGGAAGCACAGGGAACCCCAAAGAAGAGGAATCCAAAGAGGACCACACCAACACACATCATAATTAAAATGCCAAGGGCAAAAGACAAAGAGAGAATATTAAAAGCAGCAAGAGAAAAACAGTTACCTGTAAGAGAGTACCCATACGATTGTCAACTGATTCCTCAACAGAAACTATTGCAGGCCAGAAGGGAGTGGCAGGAAATATTCCAAGTGATGAACAGCAAGAACCTACAACCAAGATTACCCAGCTAAGCTATCATTCAGAATTAAAGATCAGATAAAAAGCTTCACAGATAAGAAAAAGCTAAAGGAGTTCAGCACCACCAAACCAGGATTATATGAAATGCTGAAAGGTATTCTTTAAGAAAGGAAGAAGAAGAAAAAGGTACAGATAAAAATTATAAACAAAATGACAGCAAATCAACAAGTGAATCTAAAAATCAAGTGAATAAAAAATCTTATGAACAAACAGAATAAATTGATGAATAGGGGCATAGAAAGGGAGTGGAGTGCCAAAACCGGTTTGGCTCAGTGGATAGAGTGTCGGCCTATGGACTGAAGGGTCCCAGGTTCAGTTCGGGTCAGGGGCATGTACCGTGGTTGAGGTAAGGGCATGGGAGGGGGTGAGGAATCAGGTGGAGGGGAGCTATGGGGGGAAAAAAGAGGAACATATGTAATAATCTGAACAATAAAGATCTATTAAAAAAAAAAAAAGACAGACAAGAGAACAAAAGCTGGGATTTGGTGGGACGCTGTTTCCCTGATGGGAACCCAGCAGCGACATGGACTACAAGCCATGTCTTTATTTTATAGCCTATGCCAAAAGGCAAAGTATGGGCATGATCAAGATGATTACAACATTCCCGTGGGTTTTGATCCTACCCAATTACCTGAACCTAACCAAGCTTTGTTTACTTGCAGCCTATATCACTTAAGCACGTAGGGCCATGTGTTCGGACCATAGGTTCAAACTTACAGCTATAGCTGTTGGCTACAATTGTGCTGGGAGGGCTCTGCCCTCCAAGCTGGGACTTGCACGTGGCTATGAGAGGACTATACCCTCTCATTAGCCCAAGGCTTGAATCTGTCCAAAAACTGTAGCCATGCCACATATCTGCTGACTAACTAAGGTAGTGTCTATATTATTCAGGTGTACAAACCCCACACACCAGGAATTTAATGTCAAAAATAAACCTTTCAGTAAGACACAAAGTCTTCCTTGGTGTCATATTAAATTACTTAGTTGCTAGATTGAACATCATGATTTCCAGGGGAAATGTAAAAACTATAATGTAGGGACTTCTTGCCATTATTTTGCCATCACTAGTGTTGCCTATTTTTTGTTTATTTGTGGGACAATTAATTTTAACATTGAAAACCTAGAACCTTGGTCAGCAAACTGTGGCTCGTGAGCCACATGCAGCTCTTTGGACCCTTGAGTGTGGCTCTTCCAAAAAATACCATGGCCTGGGCGAGTCTATTTTGAAGAAGTGGCATTAGAAGTTTAAGTTTAAAAAATTTGGCTCTCAAAAGAAATTTCAATCGTTGTACTGTTGATATTTGGCTCTGTTGACTAATGAGTTTGCCGACCACTGACCTAGAATGTGCCAGGATTCATGTTCAGTGCAGGGGGCAAAAATATGGCTAAGACATGGCCACTGCCTTAAAAGACCACAGCCCCAGTGATGAGGATGAGGCGACCAGTTCACCAGCCACTAGAGCCAAGTGTATAGTAGTGCATGGCCATTCAGTTGAAGGACAAAGCATCACCAGTTGGAGACATCAGGGAAACTGTAAAAAAGGAGTGGCATTTGACATGTCTTGGAGGATGAATATGATTTTGATATGCAAATGTATGTGGAGAAGACATTGCAGAATTGCACATGAAGGGAAATATATGCGTAAAGGCAGATAAGCAAGAAAGAAAAGGATTTATTTAGGAAATTCAGATTTAAACTTTCTCAATGGTGCTTACTAACCATAAAACTTTGGACAATTTACCTGAAATTTTCAAGGATTCAGTTTCTTCGTTTGTAAAATAGGTAAAATAATACCATCATGTTATAAGAATTAAATGATACAATATATTAAAAATGTTCATCACAGTGTCTAAAACATAGTAAGTGCTCAATAAAAAGTTGGTTTCAAGTGGTTTGGTTGGAATATGGGTAGTTATAAGGGAGCAGGAAGTAGGTTGGATCCACAGTGTAGAGCTTTGATGTGGAATGAGAAGTTGGAACTTAGATTGCCCAAGCAATTAAAGCATGGCAGAGATTTTGGAGCAGGGAAGCAGCATGATTAGTGCATCGTAGGCATGAGCATGTAGAATGGGACAAAACTGGGCTACTCTGTAGAAGGCTATGGCAGAAGCCCTAGGGATGGTTAATGAGGACCTGACATAAGGCAGAAAGTATAGAAATGTAAATGAGGAGTCCATTTGAAAGGCTTTATAAAGGGCATACTATATAAACCACAGCAACTGCTTAAATTTTAGAGGCAGAAGAGAAGCCAAAGCTTTTAAGACTGTGTCACTGAGGAAATAAATATAGTGATATCTTTAAACAGAGAAAATAAGTTACGAGGAAAGATGAGTTTGGCTTTGGCTCTGAGGAGTTCAAAGTACCTGAGAGACAGTAGTGTGAAAGTAAGCAGCAGACAAGTAGAAATGGGAATTAGAGCATGGGTGAGAAGTCCAGTTTGAGATTCTGGAGCTAACTGCAGAACTGGTGGAAGCGAGGGGCTGGGTGACACAGTTTGACAAGGGTCAGCACTGCCATAAAGAAGAAGAGAAATAAGAAGTGGGAGAGGTTCCAGTTCTGCATGCCTGTCGAGTTTCCCCCTAGGAAAATCTGCACAAGCTGTCACGTACTGCAAAGACAGAAACAGAGGAATGAACAGCTGCTGCGGAGAAGGTCACGGGGAGTCTCGTGAACCAACGGTACGACTCTGATTTCTTGATAGATCTGATAAACAGTCAAATGAAATACACTGCTAACATTTGGGTAACTGGATGGGTTAGCAATGGAGTGATTAAGCCAGGCTCTCTTGACAAGAGAATTTGCTCCTGTGTGCTTCAAATAACTGTGTGGATCCTTCCAACTTTCTTGTTTATTCCAACTGCTTTTGGAATCTGCACTGTCAGCCATGTTTCCAATTTAAGGAATTATGCTTGGGGCTTCTATGACAAGGCAATGAGATAGGGATTATGGTGCCATTATCATCCCCTTCTGGATAGAGACAGCTTCCTGAACAAACTTCCTTTCTCCATCACACATTTTGCATCAGGTCTTCAAAGTATAATCAGTTACACATTTTCAAGTTTATAATCAGTCAGCAGACGATGGCCTGTTGGTGGCATCTGCTCTTTAAGTTCTAGCTCAGTCTTACTTAATGTGTCCCCAGATGGTCGTTTGGGAGGTCAGAACCTGAGGCTAGAGGAAGCCAGGGATCCTGGAGGCAGGAGGCCACTGTGCACCCGGCTCTCCAGGTGCCAGCACTCAGCACCTGTAATCACACGTTTCTCTCAAGGACCTTGAGAGGTAATGACTTGATCTCCAATTTTCAGACAAGGAAATGGTGACTAAGGAAAGGTGAAGTTGACCAAGGTCAAAATCGAGTAAGTGGCTGAGCTTGACTTTGAACCTATCTATATTTGTCTGACTCGAGTGACCTTTTTTTCTACTAATTAACTCCTTTTTTGTCAGATTTGTGAAGATTCCTGTGGTGTCCCCACTACGGTCCCTAATGCTACAATTCTGACCCTTTGAAAGTAGCTACATTCATGGCACTGCACCTTTTCCCCCTTAAACCATTTAACATTTTTCCATTTTATGAAATATTTACTATTCCATTCAGGCAGTCCTCGGGTTATGTCAGACTCGACGTATGTCGTTTTGTGGTTAGGTCGCCATCTCCCATTTATTTATTTTTAAAAAATTCCGTCATTTCGATGTATGTACGTATGTGCTTTATGTTTTTTTATTATTTACCACCAGTAAAGGTCAGGAATTGTTACCTTTCTTTTAAATTTTTTTTACTGTTTCACTTCATTATTGCTATGTATGTGGTCCACGTGAGTGACGTGGCTGCTTATGGAGGTGGGTTCCGATTTACTGCAAAAATCGCATTACATCGCGCCATAGGGACAGATCTCCAATGTAACCCAAGGACCTACTGTATATTTTTCTGAATACATTTTATTTTCAAATGTCTCTATGATTGAAAGAAAACTACACCTATTTCAGCTGAACTATGTTTCCTATGCTTTTTAAGACGTGATGTGAGAAAGGTTTAAATAAATTCCATGTCTGTAGAAAGATGACTCGTAGATATAACATTAATCAATGTTACAACTCACAATCAGAATTGCAGAAGTGGAAAACACATATTTAAAGATATGTAGCAGCAATAAAGCTCTATTCTACGCATGTAAGAATTACTAATAGTTGTATATTTTAGTTGCTTATGGATAACACAAGTATAACAGCCATTTTGAACAAAATATACGATGACTCATAGTAAATTAAGAATTCCTGTGTAAATTAATTTATGAATGTAATGACTTTCATGCTTCCCCTATATGATATGCTAAAAACAAAAGTCTTGCATGCCCCAGGGAAGTACACACACAATAAAGCATGCCTAGTGAAGTCTGCAGTTTTGCTGAGATAAATCACTACTTGCCAACATTAAGGGGAAGCAGTAATTTATAGGGCTGCAGTGAACACAAGCTTTTAAACTTATGCTCTGTCCTGGGGGGAAACTGCCCCCATAGAAATGCATTTACAGGGAAATAATTGGAGAAGTTCGGAAGCCTGGGCACTTAGTTTATTTTGCAGTGGCATATTTTATTACCATCATTATTTGCCCAAGTTGAAATGCTTATCAGACTTGATCTCACCCTAAAAAAATGTAAAGCAATAAAATAGTATTCAAAGCAGACCTACCTCATTACAACAATATCCCTGATTCTTCATATTTAAGGAGTTCTGAAGTTTTCTAAGCTCTTTATCACACTGCTTCTCAAAAAAAAAAGTAACTTACCTAGAATAAATACACGACTTGTTTATCAGATTGATAAGCCACTTAACAAGGGTAATTTGTAAGTTGGGTTAGACCTACCGATGAGCCACCATGTTTTATTAAGATGAAAACTTGTGTCCATTCTCTGTGGGGGACTTTCTTCGCTGGCCAGAGGGTATAGAAAAGGGTTTCCTCTTACGGCTTTAGCTAAAGAAGAGAGTTAAACCCTCACACACCCTCAGGAGCTCCCTCCCACAGGGTTGTGCAGTTTCTACACATCACCCCCCAGAAGCCTCACTTCATTTTCTTGCCTACCTCAGCCCCAGTCCTCCATGCCTACACCCGCCTTCCCTGGATTAAACCCATTGTCTGGCTCTTTAATGTCCCACAAAGGGCTACTGTGCCCAAACAGCATAAAACAAAGAGCACACCCAGTTTACATGGATTGGAGCCACCTCAAATTCAACTTCTCCAACTGTGCCCTCCCCCACAGGGCAGCCTCTATTCCATCCATCCATCCCCGACCCCGCCTCCTCCTCCTCCCTCAGACTGCCTCCCTTCCTCACAGTGGATAACATCCCTCCGGAAAGCTTCACCTGCTCCTCGCTTACCTTCATTCCTTTCCTTTCTTTTCCAGGATGAAGCTTACTCTACCATGTCCTCAGGAGCCTTGCTTCATTCATAATTATCGCTCAGATCTGACTGTTTTCTCTTTCTTTCTCAGTTGACTGTTTGGATTCCCCAGTACCTCCCTGGGCTGACAACCCTTAAATACAGGTGGTGCCTGGGTTCCTTTCAAAGCTCTCTTCTTCCATGACGCTCTGTACTTGCCTTGGGTGCTGTACTCACCCTGCAACAGTCAGGGTGCGGTCAAGAGACAAAGCCACACCAGTCATTTTAAAAGGAAGAAATTAGTGTAAAGAATTGTTAACTAGGCAGAAAGTTACTAGCTAGGTAACTGAATGGGTGCAAAGGGAACTCAAAGATTTGGAGAAGGTGGCACCCACAGGAAGCAACACCACCTCAGGGGCTGAAGGAACAAAGGAAGACATTGGAGTTATTGAGACTAGAACTTAGAGGAGAGTTGCCATGGGTGGGCCTTAGACCTTGGGGAGGTGGGGTAATTGGGCACTGCTGGGTCTCTCAGTGGGCTAAGAGGAAGCTGGTTCTGGGAGTGTTAGGAAAAATGCACACTGGAACCCACAGCTGCTACTGGAATCAACAGCAGCTGCTGGAGTGAAGAAGAGAGACTGGTGGGGACTCGAGCCTTCTCTCCTCCAGCCCTGCAGAATCCCTCTACTGGCAGAGCCTGCAACGTGGTTTTCAGAGTCCCATCTCCAGCATCTGAAAGTATTAGAGAGTGAATTTGGATCGAGAGGTAAAAATTGGCCCAACCTCACAACCTACAACCCACCAGAGGATTGCAAGCCCATCTTCCCAGCTTAAGCCTCTATCTTGACCCCCGGATTCATTTAGCCCATATTTACTTGGTTGCCCCATAGTTACATCAGATTCAGTATGTTTTAAATTGTTCTCATTAGCCTTAGCCAGTGTGGCTCAATGGATAAAGCATCGACCTACAGACTAAAGAGTCCTGGTTCCATTCTAGTTAAGGGCATGTACCTCAATTGTAGGCTGGACTCTGGGTGTGGTTCAGGCATGTGCGGGAGACAGTCAGTCAATGTGTTTCTCGCACGTTGGTGTTTCTGTCTTTGTCTCTTCCCCTCCCTTCCACTCTCCCTAAAAATTAATAGAAAAATATCCTGGGGTGAGAATTAACAGAAATAAAAATAAATTGCTCTCATTATCCTTTTCTTTGTCCTTCCCAACCCTGTCCCCTTCTTCAACCCTGGTTTCCCCAAATGAATGAATACCATTATCGTATATGGATGAAACGCATAAGTGTTATCTCATCATTGACACTCCTTGTTCCCTATTCTCATTCAACTGGTTCAGAGTCCTTTTACTTCAAGTCAATTCCCTCCTCTTCATCCCCACTGCCACTCTCTGAGGCTACATACACCCTAGTCATTTCTTACTGGATAAAGACATTGTCTCCTAAACATCCTCACTGTCTCATGTCTGACTACTGCCACAACTGGGCCCTGATTTCCTGCCAGGAATCCCTGTGTAAGTAGTGATATTTTTTAAATGCAAATGTTGTCACTTTGGTTTCTATACAGATCATGATCTTTCTGAAATGCAAATTTTGTCACCCTCATCTTTGCTCAAAATCCTTTAGTGGCTTTTCTTAACCTTCAAAATTAAACTCTCTTTGGCCTGACTTAGCAAAAGCCTTCATTCTTTTTTTTTTAATTAATTTTTGAGAGGAAGGGAGAGGGAGAAAGAGATAGAAACATCAATGATGAGAGAATCATTGATTGGCTACCTCCTGCACCTCCCATACTGGGGATCAAGTCCAAACCCAGGCATGAGCTCTGACTGAGAATCCAACTGTGACTTCCAGGTTCCTAGGTCAACACACAACTACTGAGCCATGCCAGCTAGGCAAAATCCTTAATTTTTACGTCTGCTTCAGCTTGGACCCCCTCGCTCAGTTCAGCCAAAATGCCGTGATCTTAGCACAGGACACCACTTAGCTTTCCTCACACTCGTCCCGTTCCCCTTGCCTCTGCATATTTGTCCGTCGCATATCCCTTTCTGAGCGAATCTTCCCATTTCTCATTTCCAATCCTTCCTCTCCTTTTTAATCTTCAGGACTGAGCTCAAGTTCTGACTCATAGGAGGATTCTGTCTATCTCAGTCCCCAGTCTGTGAGTGTCTCTCCTCATCATCCTCGGTGGCGGGTCTTATTGGTTGGATTGCTAAATGGTTAGGCATGAGAGCTCTGGGGTCGTGTTCAAGCGCCAGAGCTTCACCTTGCTGGCTATGTGACTTTGAGCAAATTATTTAACCTTATGACCCCTCAGCTGCCACAAGGGGCTTATAATAGTACTAGAGGCTTAGTGCAAAATTCATGCACAGTGAAGGGGGGGCCAAAGGGAGAGGTGTTCCTCAGCCCAGTCTGTACCCTCTCCAATCTGAGACCCCTCAAAGGATGTCCAGCTGCCCATTTAGGCCCAGTCTCCTAGCCTGATCACCCCCTAACCACTCCCCTGCCAGCCTGCTTGATGCCTAACTGCTCCCCCGCCAGCCTATTTGCCCCTAACGGCCCTCCCCTGCAGGCCTGGTTGCCCCCAACTTTCCTCCCTTGCAGGCCTGGTCCCTCCTAACTGCCCTTCCCTGCTGACCATCTTGTGGTGGTCATCTTGTATCCACATGGGGGCAATCATCTTTGACCACGTGCAGGCACCAATTGACCTTCACTCCAACACACAAGATAGAGGCCTGGTGTACGGGTGGAGGCCAGCTAGTTTGCCCTGAAAGGTGTCCTAGATCAGGGTGGGGATTCCCTTGGAACATGGGGCAGCCTGGGTGAGGAGCTTGTGGTGTTTTGCAGGCCTGCCACATTCCCCAGTAACCCAAGCAGAGGCCCTGGTATCTGGGATTTATTTATCTTCTATAATTGAAACCTTGTAGCCTTGAGTGGAGGCCTGGGCCCGCCAGGGTGTGTGGAAAGCTTGCTTCCTTCATTGCCAGGGAAACCCAAGCCTCCTGCTCACTCTATGGCCATAGCCATCTTGGTGGGGTTGATTTGCATACTCACTCCTAATTGGCTGGTGGGCATGGCTTGTGGGTAAAGCGGAGGTATGGTCAATTTGCATATTACTCCTTTATTAGATAGGATCTTCTAAGAGGTGTATGAAGATTAAATGAGAGATTTATAAAAGCCCAGCACCAGTGTTTAATCATTCTTCTCAAAGGCTCTCACTTCTCTGGCTGTTGGTATGCATGTGATTCTGCAGCCAGGACATAGATTGAGAGTAGCTCACATTAAAAAACATTCTTCTGCTGAAACACAACTGCATTTATTCTGGAAGGGCCAGAACCAGGTGGATACTACAATTGCCTTGATTCCATAATTATTTGGAGATGGGCTCAAGTCTCACATTTTCTTGGGCACTAGGGCCTTCTACTTTCTCGAGGAAAAAGGGTGAATGTTCTGCCAGCCCTACATCCTCTGACCTGAGTTAAAGTGACTTTGGTGGGAATGCCATTAACTTATTATGGGAAAGATGAAATTGGCCTGCCTGCATCCTGATTCTGCCCTCCAGATTTACTGGGGTCCTGACAGGGCCTGGGAAGAGGTATCCAATGAAGCATGAGCCGAGGTAGCACAGGCTCTTCCCTGAGGTTTAGCAAGCCAGCAGGCCTCTGTCCTACCTTGATGCAAACTCTCCCTCTAAACACTTACTTGTGTTTTCAACCTGAGGTCCAATAGGATCATAAAACATATTATTCTGAAAAAGCTTACCCCCTGCTAATTCATCCTGCCACACATGGAGAAGAAAGAAAAGCACTCACAGGCCAATAGCATGCAGCTTCTCCAGGGAGCCTTCTGACCACCATGTATGAAGCCCTCACATTCAGCTCGGGGATCTCAGGGTTCTGGGAAGATGCATGTGCAGAAGGAAGACAACAGATAGATTTTGTTTTTATTTTCTTCTTGCCAGACCTATCCTTTACTCTTCACAGATTTCCCAGCAGAAGAATAAGAATGGATGATAACATGGGAGAAAAATGTTCTACTGTCATTTCTGTTCTCAGGAGAGCCATTTGTGTGCACATGGATGGGCAGCTGAGACCCCCTGTTGGCTTGCGCAGTGGGTGGGGAGGTCACGCTGCTCCCTGGGAGCTGGGATGCAGTGACCTCTGTCTTCTCATCCTCTGGAGGATGCAGCTCATGTCCGGCCACAGGCTGTCACCTTAGATGGCCTCACTGAGGCCAACTGAGTTACTAGCATGTTAGCATCAGCTTGGCTGCCCTCCTGTGTCTCTCCTCCGGGGGCGCTGGCTCTGCCACTCCTGCCATTGGGCTGGGAATCACTAGGACAAGTGTAGTAGGGATAACGTGTGTGTGTGTGTGTGTGTGTGTGTGTGTGTGTGTGTGTGTGTGTATGTGTGTGTGTGTGTGTGTTTAATGACAAGTTTTTAGCTTTGCTCAAAAAACCATCTCTCCTAATAAAAAAACAAAAAGGCCTGAGTATGGGAAGAAAGTTCTAAAATACTAGTGTCTCTAGGGGTACTTTTTCCCCAATGAATTTAAGATCACAACATGATTGTGCTCCCTGGGAATGTTGTTTTGTGGTTGTTGTTTTTTTTAATGTGTTTTTATTTATTTTAGAGAGTGGAAGACAGGGAGAGAGAGAGAATCATCAATGATGAGAATCGTTGATCAGCTGCCTACTGCATACCCTTCTACTGGGGAACTAGCCTACAACTTGGGGATGTGTCCTGACCTAGAATTGAACCCTGACCTAATGGGCCCCATAGGCCAGGTGCGAATGGTTTATTGTCTAATGACTGAACTATAGAATTATAGAATCAGACTGTATGCAAGCTTCCCTGCATGGATTCACCATCATTGTTAAATGTTACAAGTATATTTGTATCTGAGGCACTACAACCAAATCATGAGCACCTTTACTTATTTTTTATTCTTCCATATTATTGCCCCTCCTGTCTGACCTGTCCAAGAGTGATTGGTGTGCTGGTCCCGCATGTGAGGAAACTGATACAGGCCATAATGAGAGATGTTTTAGCCTTTTTGAAAATTAGTGAGGGATGCAATTTTCATTTTAAAAACTAGAGGTACCTTGTAGTTATCCTTTGTAAAGAAATAACAAAGTTAAAAAAAAAAAGTATATACTGACTGGCTGCTCTGAAAAGCCATCTTTGCATTGTTCCTGTGGCTCCCTCTCCGCTCACAGCAACCACCTCTGCAGTGCGCCTCCTCCACCACCAGACACTCCAGAGTCCTCCAACTCTCGCTTAAAAAAAAAAAAATCCGCTGCATAGGATCACCAGCGTCCTACACCATGTCAGACATGGCCATGGATACCAGCTCCGAGATCACCAAGGACTTCAAGGAGAAAAAGGAAGTTGTGGAGGAGGCAGCAAATGGAAGCAATGCACCCTCGAATGGGAACGCTAATGAGAAAATGGGCAGCAGGAGGCTGACAGTGAGGTGGATAAAGAAGAGGAAGAAGGAGGGGAAGGAGGCGAGGGAGGAAGAGGAAGGTGATGGTGAGGAATAGGATGGAGATGAAGATGAGGCTGAGACAGTTACAGGCAAACAGGCAGCTGAAGATGATGAGGATGACAATGTAGACACCAAAAAGCAGAAGACGGATGAGGATGACTAGACAGCAAAAAAAGGAAAAGTTAAAGGCCTCCGTGACCTATTCACCCTCCACTTCCCGTCTCAGAATCTAAACGTGGTCACCTTCGAGTAGAGACTCCTATCCACCCGCCCACCTTGGGCAGTGCCACCCACCCAATCAAATCCACAACATGAATTCGCAACAGAAGAGGAAAAAAAAAACAAAACTTCCAAGGCCCTGCTTTTTTTTCTTAAAAATACTTTAAAAAGGAAAATTGGTTTGTATTTTTATTTACATTTTATGTTTTTGTACGTATTATTAGGGGTCAGCCATTTTTAATGATCTTGGGATGACCACAAACCAGCCCTTGGAGCATTCTCTGTCCTACTTCTAACTTTACTTGTGGTGTGACCATGTTCATTATAATCTCAAAGGAGAAAAAACACCTTGTAAAAAAAACAAAAAATAAAATAAAATCTTATTCTGAGCATTCCAGTAACTTTTTGTGTATGTACTTAGCTGTACTATAAGTAGTTGGTTTATATGAGATGTTTAAAAGGCCAAAGATAAAAAGGTTTCTTTTTTCCCCCATTTTTTGTCTATTTATTTATTTATTTATTTATTTATTTATTTATTTGCCTATTTGATGTATGTGTGAAACAATGTTGTCCACAATTAATGGGAATTTTATTTTGCTGAGTTGTTCTAACAAAAAAACAAACATAAAAGAGTACATACTGACTTAGGTAGTCAGCTTTGGAATATATTTTTGTGTAAATACTACAGGCCCAGTTCACAAGATTCATGCACTGGGCAGAGGTGGGTGGCCCTTAGCCTGATCTGCACCCTCTCGCAGTCTGGGACCCCTCGCTCCATACCTCCTACCTGCAGTAGAGGCTGGCAAGGCTCCTGCCACCACTGCTGCATTTGCCAGCTCAGGGCTTCTAGCTGAGCAGTGCTCCCCCTGTGGGATGCACTGACCACCAGGGGGCAGCTCCTGAGTTGAACCTCTGTCCTCTGGTGGTCAGTGTGCATCATAGCAACCAGTCATTCCACTGTTCGGTTGATTTGCATATTGGTCTTTTATTATATAGGACTAGAGGTGGGGTCCCTCAGCCTGGCCTGTGCCTTCTTGTAATCCAGGACCCCTCGGGGGATGTCGGACTGCTGATTTCGGCCCAATCCCTGCTGCTGACATCCCCCAAGGGATGTAGTAGTACATGAAGCAGCAGGTGGCTGGGGAGGAGCCCAAGCCCAGGCTGGATGGTGCAGTGCTATTCCCACTCATCCTGGCCCCACTGTGCCTGCCACTGCTCAGTAGCACTGCCGTGGAGGTGGAAGAGGCTTGCACTGCCACAGCTGCACTTGCCAGCCATGAGCCTGGTGTCTGGCACCCATTGGTCAGTTGATCAGTACTCCTGCTGTGGAAGTGCACTGATCACCAGGGGGTAGCTCCTGCACTGAGCATCTGCCCCCGGTAGTCAGTATGCATCATAGTGACCAGTTGACTAGTTGTTGGGTCGCTTAGGCTTTTATATATATAGATATTTGAGTGTATTCATTTCTAATTCAGAATTTAGTTTTTGTCTGGAATTTGTGGGAAGTGAAGTCATATCCTACAAAATAACCTGCAAAATAGATGAAGTTGATTTTACACTTTTTTTTCTTTAGCAAAGGAATCTTTGTTTAAATGAAATTTTGCTTAGAAGCCCAATATGTAAAATGGGTAAGAAATTAATAATAATCCTATATAATAAAGAGGTAATATGCAAATTGATCCTCATGCCCTCACACAAGATAGCCACCCCCATGTGGCCACCACAACATGGCCTGCAGGGGAGGGTAGTTGGGGCTGACCAGGCCTGCAGGGGAGGGCAGTTGGGGGGGACCAGGCTGGCAGAAGAGGCCAGTTGGGGGCAACCAGGCCTGCAAGGGAGGGCAGTTGGGGGTGACTGAGCCAGTAGGGGAGGGCAGTTGAGGGCAATTGGGCCTGCAGGAGAGGGCAGTTGGGGACAATTGGGCCAGCAGGGGAGCAGTTAGGCATCAATCAGGCTGTCAGGTGAGCAGTTGGGAGCCAGTAGCCATGGATTGTGAAAGGGATATCCGAATGCCATGTGTGATTGGGCCTAAACTGACATTCGGACATCCCCCGAGGGGTCCCAGATTGGAGAGAGTACAGGATGGACTGAGAGATTCCTCCCTCCCACCAAGTGCATGAGTTTTGTGCACTGGGCCTCTAGTAATAATAATAATAATAATAATAATAATAATAATAATAATGGGCCACTTTGGCAGAAGCAGAGAGAACTAACTCTCTTAGATGCCATGTCCACCTCACAGAGACACCACGGGTCCTTGGGACACAGCAATTGAAATAAGCAACTAAGCCCATGCAAAGATGTTCAACATTAGTAGCCAATAGGGAAATTCAAGTTAAAATACAGTGAGATATCACAGCACACCTATCAGAACAGCTAAAATAAAAAAGTAACAGCAACTAATCCTGGCCAGGATAAGAAGAAACAGAATCACTCATGCATTCCTAGCAGGAATATAAGATGGCACAGCTACTCTACAAAATAATGGCAGTTTCTATAAAAAATAAATATCCAGTTAAGGGCATGTACCTTGGTTGCAGGAACATCCCTAGTAGTGGGTGTGCAAGAAGCAGCTGATCGATATCTCTCTCTCATCGATGTTTCTAACTCTCTATCCCTCTCCCTTCCTCTTTGTAAAAAATTAATAAAATATATTTTTTAAAAATAATAAAATAAACAAACAAACATGTGGCTACTATACAACCCAAGGATTGAACTCCCAGACATTTATTCTGGATAAATGACAATTCAGGTTTATGTGAAAGCCTATACACAAATTCTCATTTGTGCTCTATATGTCATAGCCCCCCAATAAAATGACAAGATGTCTTTCAACAGGGGAATGGTTAAACCAAACTGTGATTGTAAAATAGTACTCAGAATAGCACTACAGGTTAGTCCTCAGCATCAAAACCCAAGTTTGTTTGTTTGTTTTAAATATATTTTATTGATTTTTTACAGAGAGGAAGGGAGAGGGACAGAGAGTCAGAAACACCGATCAGCTGCCTCCTGCACGCCAGCTACTGGGGATGTACCGGCAACCAAGGTACATGCCCTTGACTGGAATTGAACCTGGGACCTTTTAGTCCCTAGACTGCTACTCTACCCACTGAGCCAAACGAAAAAACCCAAGTTTTAATATATGGAACTGGATCAGTCTCCACAGATCATGCTGTATGAAAGAAGCCAATCCCTAAAGGTTACATACTGTATGATTCTATTAATGTAACATTATGACAATGGCAGAATTATAAAAATCAGGAACAGGTTAGTAGTTGCCAGGGGTGAAGGTTGTGGAAGAAGAATGGATGTGGCTACAGAAGGGCAGCATGAAGGATTCCAGTAGTGATGACAATGTCCTGTCTCTTGTCATATCAGCATCAATATCCTGGTTGTAATATTGTTCTATAGTTTTGCAAGGTGTTGGCTTTGGGGAGAAACTGGGTAAAGGCATATGATATCTCTCTATGTAATGAAATAATCTACTATATGGAATTAGTATAAAAAAAAGTTGACAGGAACCAAGATGGTGGCATAAGGTATACACCTATATGTGCTGCCTCTGACAACCACACCAAAACCACAACTAAAAGACAAAACGACTATCCCCCAGAACCACGGCAAAGCTGGTGGAGTATAAGTTCTACAACTAGAAGAAAAGAAAAAAGTGCATTGAGACCTGGTAGTACATGCAGAGGCTCAGAAAGGCAGAAGTATGGAGACGTGCACACAAATCGGGCTGGCATGCGCTGTTTTTTTCAATTGTAGGGAATTACAAGTTCTCAACTCTCTGAACTCCAGTTTCTGGCAAAATTCTGGAGACCCAGACTCATATAGGGAGAAACTGGACTGTCTGCCATCAGGTCAGAAAGAGAGGATGGCTTGCTCCCAGAGGCGCGCACAGGAATCATTGTTTACTGCACTGGGGCACAGACATGCGACAGGGATCAGAACGTGGAAATGCTGACACTCAGGGCTGACTGGCAGCCAGCGCTGTTTGCCATGCCCTAGTGCTTTCCTGAAACACTGCCCCGCCCAATTTATAAACCCACCAAGCTGTGTGCAGTGGCTTTTGCATATGAATGGCCTGCCCTCTAGCAACTTAACCTAACAAATTGCAACTGGACCAGACAACTCCAAAACTTCCAAACTCCAAGCAAAGAGGAGAAATCCGCAGATCTCCCTGTAGCTCCACTGGGTGGCCTCAGACACTAACTGACTTGCACCTCCTTGGAGATCCAAAAACCAGTGTACCTAGAGGTCTCTGTGAGACAACACCAGATTTCAATTCCTCACATACATAAGTGACACACTTAAGAGGCAGACTCAGTGAGTACCAAAGCCCCAATGAAGCAAGTCCTGCCCCATAGGGGTGTCTCCAGCACAGCAGTTCTTCCATTAATAGACAATTGGCCTGGAAATCAATTCCTTTCAGTGTACCAATAGCAATCTAGGCTTAACTACAACAAGACTGTGTACCTGCCCACAAAGGGGTGCACCAAGAGTGTCTACCTCAGATGATTGGGGAGGCAGAGCTATTGGGCCATAAAGGAAATTAGTACACAAAGCCCTCCATCAACACAGGGAAGCAGCCAAAATGCGGAGACAAATAAACATGACACGAATGAAAGAAATGGAGAAAAGCAAATGACTGGACATAGAGTTCAAAATCACATTTATAAGGTTACTCAAGAATCTTCAACAAACCACAAAGAAACTTAGTGAGACCTCTGAGAAACTTAGTGAGACCTTCAAGGATCTTAATGAGAATGCCAAAAAACAAAAATAAAAAAGGACCAGTCAGAAATTAAGCATACATTGTCTGAAATAAAGAATAATATACAGAAATCCAACAGCAGACTAGAAGACCCCAATAATCAAACCAAAGATCTGAAATATGAGGAAGCAAGAAACACCCAACCAGAAAAACAAAAAGAAAAAAGGGTCCAAAAATGTGAAGATAGTGTAAGGAGCTTCTGGGAGGTTCCTTACATCAGAATTATGGGGGTGCCAGAAGAAGAGAGAGAGCAAGATACTGAAAACCTATTTGAAGAAATAATGACTGAAAACTTTCCCTATCTGGTGAAAGAAATGGACTTACAAGTCCAGGAAGTGCAGAGAACCCCAAACAAAAGGAATCCAAAGAGGACCACACCAAGACACATCATAATTAAAATGCCAAGGGCAAAAGACAAAGAGAGAATATTAAAAGCAGCAAGAGAAAAACTTAGTTACCTATAAGGGAGTACCCATATGACTGTTGGCTGATTTCTCAACAGAAACTATGCAGGCCAGAGGAAGTGGCAGGAAATATTCCAAGTGATGAATAGCAAGAATCTACAACCAAGATTACCCAGCAAAACTATCATTCAGAATTGAAGGTCAGATAAAGAGCTTCACAGACAAGAAAAAGCTAAAGGAGTTCAGCACCACCAAACCAGGATTATATGAAATGCTGAAGAGTATTCCTTAAGAAGAGGAAGAAGAAGAAAAAGGTAAAGATAAAAATTATGAACAAAAAGTGATAATAAATGCATACCTATCAACAAGTGAATCTAAAAATCAAGTGAATAAAAAAATCTGATGAACAGAATAAACTGGTGAATATAATAGAATTAGGGTCAGAGAAAGGAAATGGACTGACAATTCTCAGGGGGAAATGGGGTATGAGGGGTGCAGGAAGAGATTGGACAAAAATCTTACACCTATGGATGAGGACAGTGGCAGGGGTTAAGGGCATGGGGTGAGGGGTGGGGAATCAGGTGGAAGGGAGCTATGGGGGGGAGGAACATCTGTAATAAACTGAACAATAAAGATTTATTAAAAAAGAAAAAGTTGATCTCTCTACATACTGTGTCTGTGATTCTGAGTAACCCCACAGGGCTATTAATTGGATGTCACATGACCATAGTTTTATCTTATCCAGAACTGATCCATTTATCTGGAGGTGACCCATTTGCTTCTCAGACAAATGCCAGGCACCAGGTAAAGCTCAACTTTCCTCCTTTCCAATTGGGTCAAAAGCATTTATTTGAGTGCTGCTTTTGAATCAACATAGGATTCAATGCTAGAAATGAACCTTCTGTTTTTTTAAGTTTATTTCCTCTCTTAATTGCGTAGGAGTTTAAGTGCTAAGGCAGTGAAAGTAAGCAAGAGATAAATATTATCTCTTTGGTTGTCTGATTAATTGATGGCATGACCGTACTTACCTCCAAAAGTAATTTAGGATGCATTTTAAAAGTTATTCTATACTTTTAAATATAGGATCAATTATAGCCCCCTAAAGAGGTTCATGTCTTAATCCCTGGGACCAATGAATGTGTTACCTTATGTGGCAAAAGAGACTTTGCAGCTATAACTAATGGTTTTAAGATGGGGGAAATCCTGGATTATCCAGGTGGCTCTAATGTAATCACAATAGTCTTTATCAAAGGGAGGAAAGAGGTCAGAAAGAGAAGGCAATGTGAAGATGGAAGCAGCAATTGGGAGGATGCAGCCACAAGCCGAGGAATTTGGGAAGCCTTTAGGAGAGGCAGCCCAGCTGACATCTTGATTTCAGCCTGGTAAGACTCATTTCAGATTTCTGAACTCCAAACTATAGAAGAAGAATAAATGTGTGTTGTCTCAAACCACTACGTTAGTGGCAATTAGTTACAGCAGCAATAGGATATTAAATGTATACCATAAAACTGTTACATTAAAAGAAGAGAAATAAGATAAAGCAAGTTTATTTTATTGAAATGTTATTTTAAAGGCAAGATTTACTTCTTACAAACAGCATGTAGACTGTATGCTTGAGTGCTTACCAAAATACCCCAGTCAACTCCTATAGATGATATTGGATCTAATAATTATCTTTTTTGAACTCTGCTAGTAAGCAAGCCCATATTAGGAATTCTTTTTTTTTTTAAATGCAAGCATTTCCATCATTTGCCTTGGCCTCAGTAAGAGTTGAATTCAATATTCTTCCTTTTCTATATTTGCATTTTGGAAAACTAGGAGCCAAGTAAACAGCAAAATTATTTACAGCTGTCCATGCATTTCTCTATTTTTCTGTTTTATATTTTGGAAGCAGCTTTATGTTCTTTGGCATCACTCCCTTTGCTATTAAATCATCACCATTCATTTATTAATTCAATGAGTAATTATTCAGATATATATGTATACACACATATTTACATATACATACATATAAATATGCAGACCTATATAATAGGAACTCAGTTATTCCTCTTATTTATAGTAGATGTGTCAAAACAGTGAAGATTCTGATTTTCAAGAAGGTGAATCTCAGAACATAATAACATGCTCTAATCTAGAAAGATTCTCTAGGCTATTATTAATCAGTGGTTTGAGAGCATTTAGAAAAGACATTGTGAACCTCAAGGGTCAGCAAATTGGCTTCTTGTGGTTTAGCATGACTAACCCAAGTGGATTATTAGCATCGGCCTAACATAGGAGCTTCTGGTTAGTACTGTTATCCCAATATGCCCTGCATCCCACTGGCTCCAACTGGTGTTAAGACTCTGTCTCCCAGAGTACCTATTCACACGGAATAAGTTGATTAGAACAGTGTTCTTACCAAGCTTATACAGTGGTACCTCGAGATATGAGTGCCCTAACATACGACATTTTTGAGATACGAGCCGTCGAGCGAGGAATTTTTGCTTTGAAATACGAGCAACAGTTGAGATAGGAGTAATTGCACGGATCGGCCGGCTGCACATGACCCACCAGTTTACCGCGACTCGAGCGTCTCATAGTTTCCCACACCTCAAAGTTACAGAACGAATTAAACTCATATCTCGAGGTACCACTGTATATGTATGGCTTAAAACAATCGTGATCTACCTAGTGAATTTGCCACTCAAGTTTACAAATCATCAGAGCAGTCCAAAAGAGTTCTTCTGTATCATCTACTTGAATATCCCTAGGGGATAGAAACCTACTTCCTCCCTGTTCAACCTACTCGTGGCACATTTCATTTACATAGAGCCAAGCTCTGCCTCTATTTAACATCAACTCTCAGTTCATCTGTCCCTCTATTTTAACACTTAAAGACAGCTCTCAGGCCCTCCTGCCAAAATCTTTCTTATTTTCCAAGTTAAATACCCATGGTTTTCTTCCCTATTTTTTAAAGGATGGTTATTAGTCATTAGGGAAATGCAAATCAAAACCACCATGAGGTACCACTTCACACCTATTAGTGTAGCTAATGTTAAAAACAAAACAAAACCATAATCCATAATAAGTGTTGGTGAAAACATAAAAGAAATCGGAACCCTCATACACTGCTCATGGAAATGTAAAATGGTACAGCCAACTTTGGAAAAGCTTGGCAGTTCCTCAAAATATTAAACATAAATTTACCATATGACCTAACATTTCTCTACAAGGTATATACCCAAGAGAAATGAAAACATATGTCCACACAAAACTTAAACTGTTCATAGCAGTATTGCTCCCAGCAGCTAAAAAGTGGAAACAATACATTCATTGACTGATAAATGAAAAAACAAAATGTGATACAGTGGTACCTCGAGATACGAGTGCCCAAACATACGAGATTTTTGAGATACGAGCCGTCGAGCGAGTGATTTTTGCTTTGAAATACGAGCAACAGTTGAGATACGAGTAATCGCGCCGATTGGCCGGCTGCACATGACCCACCAGTTTACTGCGACTCGAGCGTCTCATAGTTTCCCACGCCTCAAGGTTACGGAATGAATTAAACTCGTATCTCGAGGTACCACTGTATATCCATACAATAGAATATTATTCAGCAATGAAAAGAATAAAGCAATGAAAAGAATGAAGTACTGATAGACACTACAATACAAATAAACCTCAAAAATGAGGTTTGTTAATAATACTAAGTGAAAGGAGTCAGTCACAAAACACATGTTGTCTGATTTCATTCATATGGAATGTCCATAATAGGCCTATCCTTAGAGACAGAAAGGAGACTAGTGGGTTGCCAGGGGCTTTGGGGAGGAGAAGGGGATGGGAGCAACTGCTGGTGGGTGTAGGGATTGTTTTTAGGGTGATGAAAAGTTCTGAAGTCACACGTGGTAATGGTTGCACAAGTCTGAACACACTAAAACCCTCTGAATTTACAATGTAAGGGTGAATTATATATGTGAATGATAGGTCAATAAAGCTGTTACTAAAAACAAAGATGCTGAAAGCTTTTACAGTTTTGCTTTATCGTTTACTATCTCTCAGGCCTCGTTAGCATGAGTGTGGCTGTGAAATGAACTTTTCAAGGTGTCTACTGTAAGAATCTCCTACTTAGAGAAATGAAATGTCGACAAAATAATTTTAATACATTCTGAAACTTATCATAGTAGACAAATGAAACCAAACTATTGAATGCGTGAGGTTGAAAAATAATAAACCTTAGACTTAAAAATGCTTTTTATGACGACAAAGCTCAGTTAAAAATTAAAAACATGGGAAAGTGAATGCATATCATCATTGCTATTTATTTTATTAACTTCAAATGTTATGAAAAGGACTAAAGCAGTTTATTTGATTTGGCTGAACATATATTACTTACTTAAAATAAAGCATAGCCTTAAAATAGCATGTTTAGAATGCCTGTCCAGTGATTTAGAACTAATTACCAAATATTAATCTGTTGCTAAAGCCTTACATTTGTTTTAGTGAGGATTGCTAAATTAGTTAACATAAACTCAAGCATAGCATATTTCTGGCATATTTTTGATAAAATGTGTGACAACCATATACTTTTCCACATGCATTTAAAATAGTTCATAGGAAACTCTCTTACACCATATTTTCCAGGAAAGAAATTTGTACATAGGAAGTGTATTGTAGGAATAAAAATTGTGAGGAGCTAGAGAAGCAAGAGTGGGCAGTAGAAGGTGAACTGGGATGAAACTGTAAGAAAGGCATCTGTACATCCCTTAAGAGCTTGGGGGCTGGGATGGTCCTGCAGAACTGTCCCAAATTAAAGTAAAAGGACTGGGTTTTTGTGTCTCCACCTTGGCCAGTCATTGGGTATGGGCTTCCCCTCTGGATTGAGCATAACCTTTGGAGAAGCAATTCCTTCCATCTGAGACTAATTCTTCAGGAGGGATTAGCCATGAGTCATCAATAGCTAACACTTCTGCCAGCTGGGGCAATGAATACCTTGGTCCCGAAGGAGGTGTCTGGACAAGATGTTACAGTGTCTACCACGGTTCACCCCTTGCACTGCCTGTATTCACTTGCTTGATATAAACCATTCATTCCATTTGTGTACAGCTCCTATAGGATTCTGGTTGGTCTATTTTCATCAGGAGAAACGTTTGTGGGATGGAGTACAATCCCTATGCCTGTAGCTGATGTCAGAGATGCTGCTGATATTCCACATCCCCCTTCCCTATTACCCGCCCAAATTCGCCTCAGCCTGTGCTCGTCTAGATGGCTTTCCTGGTCAGGTGACTGTGACACTCATTACTGTGCCCTCTAAAGCCTTGCTCACTATGCCCTCCTAAGGACTAGGTGCTGTCCTTCTTCCTTTACTGTAAATCAGGCAGGAGAATACTAAAAGATGCCCCAGGGGTCATCCGGAACCAAACCTGTTCTTCCCATTGTATAACAGCAGGGCTGCCTCCTGTAGAACCTGCGGTTGTTTGCAATGTGTTCCAAAAGCATGCCAGGTCCTCCCATCTGGGGAAGCCAGCGCTTTACCTCTTTCTCTGTGTGTCTCATGGTATGACTATTGATATTTTAATGCAGTGGTTCTCAACCCTTTAATACAGTTCCTCATGTTGTTGTGACCCCCAACCATGAAATTATTTTTGTTGCTACTTCATAACTGTAATTTTGCTACTGTTAATGAATCATAATGTAAATATCTGTGTTTTCCGATGGTCTTAGCCTCTACAGCAGCAGTTCTCAACCTGTGGGTCGCCTAAGACCATCAGAAAATCCTGCTTCCTCCTTACTCTCGGGCTCTCATACCTCCATCCCTTCCCACTCCTGTCCCTACCCACTCCTACTGTGAGTTCAATACCAGTACTTCCAGACCCAGCTGTTTAGATGGCTATGGGATCTTGAACAAGTTATTTCTTTGAGTCTCAGTCTCTCTGTCTACAGAATGCACATAGTAATATCTAGCCCACGGATATAGCTCAAATGAAATAAGATAAGCAAAGCACCTGATGGAGGCACTCAGTAAATACTAGCTATAGCCACAAATCCCACTCTTTAAAGAAGACTGAAGTCTCAGAGCACTGAAACTCACAAATTACAAACCTAATTATGTTTTTCATGTAAAGAAATTTGCCTTCTCAGTTGCCCTGATATATTTTATACACACACCATATGGCATGCAATAAATGATTTAAACATAAAGTTAATTGAACACTTATGGCACTACTCATATTTATTCTAAGTTTGTTTTTTTCTTCAGAGAATGGAGCATGCAAAAGGAAAAGTTTTAACACCATACAGTGTTATATCATATATCTAGTTTTAACATCATACTTTGAAAAAAGATCTCAATTATATATTTATTATGTATTGAAGCTATATTTCCTTTTTAAATACTTTTAATAAACATATGGCCATTTAGAAATGATATTACCAATATTTTAAGGTATTACATCATCTGGTTAGAAGTATTCACCGCTTTAATTTTAAAGAGATATTAAAATAATGCCAAGCCCATATGTGTTATTGATTAAGCAAAGTTACTAAATAAGTAATAATGTTTTACCACATATATAAAGGGAAAACATTTTAGACAAAGGTAAATCTTTTTTTCTTTGACTTTGAAAGCAAAGTTGAATCTATGTGATAACTCTTGGATCAAATGTAATAACTGAAGCATGAGGGAATATTTTTTATTATAATTATTAACCTTGCCTTCTCCTCTCTCTCCCCTCCGCCCCCCAAAAAAGAACATCTCTCTTGTTCTGTAGTCTCAGCTTAAGTTATGGATTTAAGACAGGATACATTTGCCTTACTTTGCATGCCAGTAAGATAATACAATACTTTTTTATATGATAATAAGAACCAAACTGTAATCAGGAATGTTAAAGTGGTTAAAGATTATGAAAGTTTAATGCACCATGATGTACTGCTTTTAAAATGGTTGAGACTTTTCCCTCTTTGAAACTTCTTGTACTTGACAATGGAGCCTCCTTGTGGGGAATTGGCAGTATTTCAGGCTTTCATATTGCAGCTGAAATGCCATTTGGATTTCCCTCCTTCCACCGAGTGAGCACAGGGAGTGCTATTAAGAAAGGCTGCACTTCCTGTGGACCCCGTCCATCCAGAAACAAGCAGGCACTCAGTGAGCACAGGAAGTGGTGAGCTCACTGCCTTTCATTTGTCTCTCACAGCTAAAGGTAAGACAGGTTTAAACATTTTTTCCCCAGTTAAATTGATCCTTAGGTTCTCTGGAGAGAGAACAAGTTGACTGTCAGTTGTTTACTTTTCAACTGGTCCATGCAGAGAACACACGACATTCTGCAGCTGCATGGTTCACCTTCATACAGTGGAGATATTGTTCTACTTTTGACCAGAGGGCATGTTCCTCTGAGAGGAAAGGTGCCTCCTTCAGCAAGGCTGGTGCTTTGGGAGAGCGATGCTAGCTGGCAGGACCAGCCAGCTCCCCTCTGTGGATGAACGTGGTAACAACTGTTAGCTCCTGGTGGCTGTGCTTTCGTAACCAGTGCACAGGGGGTCCAACCTCAGGAGGAGCAGCCGGGACCCAGGGCGTAGTGAGATGGCGAGAGTATCTTCTCCTCACACCTGTGTGTAGAGCAGTGGTTCTCAACCTTCCTAATGCCATGTCCCTTTAATACATTTCCTCATGTTGTGATGACCCCCAACCATAAAATTATTTTCGTTGCTACTTCCTAACTGTAATTTTGCTACTGCTATGAATCGTAATGTAAATATCTGTGTTTTCTGATGGTCTTAGGGGTCTTGCGACCCACAGGTTGAGAACCGCTGGTGTAGAGGATAAAACAGGGTACTGGTTTAAAGAACCTGAGTCCTTGGTATATTTTGTGAATCATCATCATATGACTTAAAAAATAAAATTTAAGAAGAGCTTGCACCCTATGTAAATATTTTCCGGGATTTTTTTTTTTAACTGCTTAGACACACAACTTAGAAGTGTACCTATGGTGATATATCTTCAAGGGCCCAGGCCAGTAACTCAGGCCTTAGTCAGAGGCTCTTGGGCCCAAAGGCCTAAAAAAGCCGAGGACTCATTGCAATAAATACATAAATGATTTCACTTTTCCAAGGCCAAATGGAAGGACTTGCCCCTCTCTCCTTCAACATGGACCCCTCAAGGCGCTCTTTTTGGTTTTACTTTATCATTCATTTTTTTTAAAGTTGCATATGCTTATTGTAAAAATATAATGGGATAAATTATTCACAACTGAAGAGTACCTATATAGTTTGGTAAAAATATTACTTGGTAGTAATAATATGTGTAGATAGCTTTTCAGATTTATTTCATTGCAAGTATGTTTTCCAAAAATGACATCACTCTAAATATACTATTTTATAATGGACTTTTTACTTTAATAAAATATTATTCACATACAAAAGTTCATATCCGTAAATAAAGACTTCATAAGAAAAACCAGCCTATATTGCCCATTTACTCCGTGCAGGCATCATGCTGAATGCTTTGTATGCAGTTGCATTATATAAATTACTCATTTTTCTGCCTAAGGCTATTATTTTTCACACTTTGACATTGAGAGGTGGAGCCCAGGTAAAGAAAGGTGGTCTTGCCACGCTGGGAATGTAGAGATCAGAGTTGCGGGCAGCTAAAGTGACTGGAATTTGTGGAGCAGAGTACCAAAGAAAAGGAAGGTATGTGATAGAGACAGAAGTCTGTGTGGCGCTTCCTCCGTAGATCTTGGGAACAAGTGTGGAATAAATTGCATGGGCCCTAGGACAGAGGGCCTACTCCAGAACTGGGAAGTGAAGAGAACGATACCCGAAATGACATTGGACTGTATGATGTTGGAGTTATAAAGTCCAACTGGAGAGGAGAGAGTTCGCTGAGCACCTCAGGCATTCATTGAAGACAAGAGAAAGAATCTACCTTGGGAATGAAAATTATGCCCTAAAAGAACCACATCCAAAGACTAAGGAAGGACTACAGTGCACAGTGAGTACAGCCCCAGCATGCTGCACTGAGGGTAAGCATCTAGCCCTCGAATGGGGGCAAGGTGGAAGAAGAGCACCGCCAACCTCGGGGCTGTCATCACCTGGGGTGTAGCCTCTACCCCTTGTACCTGGATAGGTGAGCAGTTCCCCTGGCCTGTCCCTCCCAGGAAGATACCACTGTCCTTGACTGGGAGCTGGGGAAAGAGGGAGCCCTATTCTCTGGGCTGTACTCCCCTGAAGTGCAGTTTCTGGGACCCGGAGCTGGGAGCAGGGAGAGAGCAAATTCTAATTCAAATTCCACGGATTCTCGCTGTCCTTACGGAATCACAGTCGACTTCCTTGAATGAGTATTTCTTCATCTGCTTCATGCTCTTGGGACAATTTCCAGGGACTTCGGATGGTTGCCTTTTAAATAATTTCCACCAGCTCTACTTGTTTCGTTGGGGAGTCCACAGAGCTCCTCGCTGCCATGCCAGAAACGGAACACCCAATGTATACTTTATACATAGCTTTGATTTATTGACCCCACAATACTAAAATGTTCCAAATAATCAGAAATACTAAAAACGATTTTTAGAAAACAGCCTGAGACAGCATCGAGGGTATTGCCACGGAGATGGAGTAATAATCTTTCTGTGCCCAAAGAACAGCTCTAAAGTGGCCTCACATTAGAGCTGGGTCCTCTGGGGCTGAGTGGGGATCATCACACATGCGCTGTGGATGTGACTGGACACGCAATGCCTGTACGGATGGGTGACTACCAAAGACTGAGGCTCACCAATGCCTTGATGCTAAATATACCCTAAATCCTGGATGCTGGGATCTTATGTTTCTGCCATCTGGCAGAAGAGGCCAGATGTTAGGGGGAAAGGAGTTACATAAAAATGACTTCCTTGCACCATGAAAATCATGGACTCTGCGTTAGGTCAGCAGCAAATGTGTAGGCAGAAGTCAGCATGGCTGTTCCCCATAGATCTTTGGAACAAAGTTGGGCTGCACACACGTGTGGAATAAATTGCATGAGGCCTAGGACAGAGGGGCTACTCTAGGACTGGGAGATGAACAGAGAGAGGGAGAGAAAAGGGGTAGAGGAATAGGAGAGGCCTTTCCCCTGGCCCTAATAAGTGATAGCTTAGAGCAGTGGTCGGCAAACTCATTAGTCAACAGAGCGGCAAATTGCAGCTCATGAGCCGCATGTCACTTGCAAGCCGCAGTTTGCCGACCACTGGCTTAGAGCATGCTTAAGTGCTCAGGGGAGGGGTTTGGATCAGTGGGAAAGGCTGAGGATATGGAGAAAGATAATTATTGATAGCATGAGATTCCTGAGGCTAGAGAGAGGACTGGTTTCTTTACTATTGGAAAGATAGAGCTCAGAAATCCAGTTTAGTTTGTTACGTTTGGGGGCTAAAATATATATATATATATATATATATATTTCTTTGGTGATATAAAAGAGGGATGTTTATTCTCCAACAGGGGAGAGTCGTTGAAAGTTTGAGGGGAGAAAGTTTGTAGACACTCACAGTGGGCAGAAAGAGTGAGCTGACAAGCACAGAGGTTCAGATGGCTGAGCAGAGGAGAGGGCCTTGGTGAGGCTATGGATTCTAGGTGCAGAGGGCATTATTGATCTGTCCGTAATTTTCTCCAGCTGTGCTCAGCTGCCCTAGAGCAGAAATAGAGAAGATTGGTGATTGGGATCATTCAGGCCTGGGATTATACTTATAAGTGATTGCAAGAATCTCTTCATGTAGTTTTTAAACACACATCTTATATAGCTGTCTCCAAATTAAACAAATCCTCTCTTTTAAATGTTATGCTACCCATTTCCCCTCCCTTTGGTAATTGTTTTTAACGTCTCTGGCTCTTTTCCAGATTTCCCATTGTCTTTTACAAATGAGATAGACTGCACAATGCAGTGATTAAGACAGACTTTTGGCATCAGTCTGTTAGGTACCAATCTATGTCTAACATTACTTCCTGTGTGAACTTTGGCAAATCACATAGCACCTCAGTGCCTCGGTTTTCTCATCTGTAAAATAGGTGGAATGATCACACTAGTACCCCCCTTCAGAAGGTTGCTTTGAGGACTAAATGAGCTAATGTATGTACTATGCTGAATATGACTTGTTGCTGTTATTTTCATGAAAATGAAATATTTGAGCTGGGAGCAGAATGAGATATGAAGGATTATATTCTGGCTTTTTTTATATTATACCATATTTAACACATCCCAATATTTCACACCTTTCTTTCTCCTTTTCCACAAAGACCCTAAAATCATGCACTCAGTCAGCATGAGTAAAGGCCCACATCTTAAATTTATTGGAGAATCATTCTTCCTCTATCTTTTATTCAAGGCATTAATTTTTGTCTCTAAATATTTACAAGTGAACCACATTTGTAGTTGGCCTTTATCTTTTGCTTCCAAATCCATCTCCTTTAATAACCACATTTAAAAATGCTGCACCTCTTCTTCCCCATAGATGAAATAAAAAGTCCTGATTATGGACAATTTTTATAAAGTATAAGGTCCTTAATTAAGCTGTTAAGCCTTCTTTGGGCAGGTACTTTGATTCCTTTTAGTATCCTTTGTACTCAGAAGTTGCCCAATGTAAAGTAGAAAATAAAAATAGTAGATTGATGATGATAGTACCACAACTTCTCATCATTGACCTTTGTGAGGACCACAGAGGATAGGGAAGGGAACATAGGGCTCTGAGCCCCGAAAAGCTGTGCTTCAAATCCTAGTTTTATCACTGACTAGTTGTATAGCCTCGCATTAAACAAACAAACACATAGCACTCTAGGTTATCCAGTAACTTACTAACAAGTTTCTCTTTTTAAAAAATATATTTTTATTTATTTCAGAAAGGAAGGGAGAGGGAGAGAGATAGAAACATCAATGATGAGAATCATTGATTGGCTGCCTCCTGCATGCCCCCTACTGGGGATTGAGGAACCCAGGACCCTTCAGTCCACAGGCCAGTGCCTCTATCTACTGAGCCAAACTGGCTAGGGATCCTTTTCCCTCTTATTCTTGCTAACCATAACTCTTAGGGCCATTAACACTTGGTCTTTTCCCCAAGCCATTTCTTCACTAAAACTTCCTACCACTTCCTACCAAGAGTTAGGGTGGGAATTTCTTTTCTGTCTTAAAGTCCTTCATGCCACCAGCTTCTTACTTCCAATCTCTCAGATGTTCCCTTCATTCACCAGAAAGATTTATTCCATTTCATTTTTGTTTATTATATGTGTTTATGAAATACCTTCCTTTGATTCTTTATCCCAGGACCTAGGCAATACCCTATTTTGCAACATGCTCACCTCTTTCCCCCCCAGTTTCTCTTTTTACTGACCTTTATTCACAGTTGCCTAATTCCTAGTCTGTGATACTTTTCATAACTAGAAGTTGTGTTTTTGTGTGTGTTTTTTTTAAATATATTTTATTGATTTTTTACAGAGAGGAAGGGAGAGGAACAGAGAGTTAGAAACATCGATGAGAGACATCGATCAGCCGCCTCCTGCAAGCCCCCTGCTGGGGATGTGCCTGCAACCGGGATACATGCCTTTGACCAGAATCAAACCCGGGACCTTTCAGTCCGCAGGCCGAAGCTCTATCCACTGAGCCAAGCCAGTTTCGGCTAGAAGTTTTTTTGTTTTTTTTTTAATCATTTCTAGTGACTTCCATTTTCTCACAAGGCAAAAAAACCACAACTTTTTTGCCTTTAACAGGAAGTACTACTGGTGTAGTTATCTGTTAAATGTTTGTTTGGCTTCATAAAGTCTGGATGATAACAAGTATTAAAGAGAAAAGATTAGCTCATCTACTTGGTGCTACGCTGAGTATAGCAAGATATATACAGATAATTTATAAACTTCTGATTATGCTGATGCCTGGAGAAGAAGAAAAATTAAAACATCATTAGTTCTAACATGAATCTACACTTATGATCTCTGAATGCATAATAATCTGGCCACTCAATATATATCCTATATAATAAAAGGCTAATATGCAAATTGTACCCTTGACCAGGAGTTCGACCAGCAGGCAGGCCGGCCAACTGCCCATGTCCCCTCTCCCTGGCCAGGCTGGCTGGACCTCACCCATGCATGAATTCATGCACCAGACCTCTAATATATATATTGTATATATATACTGAGTGGCCAGATTATTATGTATTCAAAGATCACAATAATCTGGCCAGTGTATATTTTCATTTTTTATTATAAAGTAATGATATCACCCACCTATGCACAAAAACTTAAAACACAATAAATATCTTTAAACATTTTATAAGAAAAAAGGTGATTATTTCACATTAAAACCTTTATATGATAGCTGATGTTTCATGTGTAGTTTAAAGTACTTATTCAGTTAAAGCTATGAAATATTGAAGACAAAAGAGGCAGGATAGGGGAAAGGGAGGAGAAAACACAAAAATATCTCATAAAATTCTGAGTCAATGAATGGCATTTAATGAAATTTTATACACACAAATCCTGAACTATGCTTTTAAATTTTTTAAAGCATCTTTGTTTTACACATTTCTAAAGATATCTTTAGCTTGATTGAAGTACCTCTCTGACATGCCTTAACGTAGTTAGACCCTATTACATTATATAATAATTCCACACTTGGTCTCCTTTTCTAATAAAGACTACATTATTTTAGAAAACTCATATCTATAATGATCCATTAAAAACAAAAACACCAATGTACCAAAACTCCCAAAGGTAAGAGCATATGCTCATCTTAGGAAATTCTATGTTTATTTTAGAAATGGGGCCACTTCTCAAAATATTCTTAGAATTCCTTTTAGAAAACATCATCAGTTAAAAACCACACAGGAAAGTGAAATTGTGTTACTTTATAGAGCTTTTATTTTAATATATATGACATCACTCACCTGATTCAATCAACTTGACTTCAAATTACATTTTTTGGCTGCATCCAAAAATCAATTTACCCCCAAAAGACAAAGGTTTTCTACTATGAATGTTATTTTTTTTAAAGTGTGAATGAAAGCATTCTGAGAGCAGCATCACCCAATGTACTAGAGACAAAAGTAGCAGGTTAGAATAAGGGTAGATAAAACCTCAGAGCTAGTCAGGGCAGATAATTTTGGGGGTAGGATGAGAAACATAACTTTCTAATTATAATTTTAGAATACTTTGTAAAACAGCCACATTTCTTTATTTTCATACTTCAGGTGGCTGAATTTTACGGTAATAAACCACCTTTTCAAAATCCTACAGTTTCACATGGGATATGAATTTAAAATGTCCTACAAAGGTTTTAGAGGGATGGGGGTGAAATAGACCGAAGAGTGTAAGAATAAGAATTTTCCACTCCCAACCTAGGCACCCCAAAGCATGTGTCAGAGTAGCAAGTTCTGGAAATCTGAAATCTTGTTGAATGCTGGTGATTTAGAGGGTTCGATAGCAATTCTGAGGGTCTCTGTTCTTTCTTGAAACTGTGTGTTTGAACAAATACTGATTGCATTCAATGATTTTGTTTCACAGTGTGATTCCTGTAACACAAGCTTTTCGGTAATTGTGAGTTTTATGTAGTCGTTTTTGGCACTGACAGTTCACAAGCTTGGTGGTGTGGTTTCAGAGTATTTTAATTTTTGCACTTTACATTCCTTTTGGCACTTCTGAAGGCGACATTGTTTTGTATGTTGATTGGGGAAGTGGTAGGCCTCCGGATGTGGATCTTTTTTTAAATGTCTGGCTTTAAGAAAAACACACTACTCCCCCCAGAATCCTGCGTTAAACGAAGCAGGGAAAAAGCTACCTTCATCAGCTGTGCCCCCCCAACTCTGCTTAGAAGCTGGTATCCCTGGCGTCCGATGGAGGCTGCTTGGCCAATGCTGTCACGGGTTCCGGTGGCCCTTCCCGGCAGAAAAGGACAACTGGAGTTTTCCGAGCCCACAAGGCCACGTCCCCGGCCACCCCGCTGGCGGGATTGGAAGAGGCCGTCCGGCTGCAGGCCCCCAGCCGGTGGGCATGCTGGTTTCTGGCCCGCGGGCCCGGGCCCGGGTCGGGCAGGGCAGCGTCCACATTCCGAGTCCGGTAACCCTCTTCCCGACTGCGCCCTAGCAGCATGGATATGTTGGGGTTGCGAATGGCATAGATGACGGGGTTGATGGCCCCATTGGCCCAGGTCAGCCAGACAGCCACCACGTGGAGGAGCGAGGGGGCCTGCGCGGCCTGCGCCTGGCGGGCGGCGGCCAGCAGCACCAGGAGGCAGTAGGGTCCCCAGCAGCCGATGGCGAAGACGATCAGGACGAGGACGGTGGTGGCGGTGCGCACCTCGCTGAAGAAGCGCAGCACGCGCGCGTAGGTGGTCACGGGCCGCACGCGCACCCCGGACAGGCGCACGGCCTTGCCGATGTGATAGTGGCAGAAGCACATGAGCAGGAAAGGCAGCAGGTAGCAGGCGACCACGAGCCCCACGCTGTAGGCGGCGCCCAGCTGCGCGGGGTCGGGGGACGCGCGGTAGAGGCAGCCGTGGAAGCTCTGCGCCGCGGGCGGGCCCGGGCGGGGCGCGCGGAGCAGCTCCCAGGGCAGCGAGCAGCCCAGCGCCAGCAGCCAGGCCGCCGCCAGCAGCTGCAGCGCGCGCCGGCGGCCGATCTTCTCTCGCGGCGGCCTCACGATGGCGCAGTAGCGGTCCAGCGAGATGAGGGCCACGCTGAGCGTGGACACGATGCCAAAGCACGAGCTGAAGAAGCGGCTGGCGGTGCAGAAGCCGCGCCAGGGCCCGGCGGCGGCGGCGGCGGCGGCGGCGGGCGCCGAGCCCCCGGGCGGCGTGAAGAGGTCCAGGAAGGCGGCCGGCAGGCAGAGCAGGGCCGTGAGCAGATCCGACAGGGACAGGGACAGGACGAAGGCGTTGGTGACGGTGCGGAGCTGCCGGTGCTTCGCGATCACCCCCATCACGGCGCAGTTGCCCAGGCTAGACAGCAGGAAGATGAGCAGGAGCACCAGCGCCTGGGCCGCCACGGCCGCCCCGTGCGTGAGCAGCTGCGCCGCCTCGGGGCGCATCGGCGGCCTCTCCGCCGCCCCCGCCGCCGCCGCCGCCGCCGCCGCCGCCCCCGCCCCAGGCCAGCCGAGGCCGCCGCCAGCCGTGGCGCCAGCGGTGCCGCCCTCGCTCGCGTCGCTCCGGCTCCCCAGCGCCGCGGCCGCCGCGGTAGGCGCGGTGCTGAAGGAGAGCGCGGCCGCCGCCGTCTCGGCGGAGGAAGGCCCGCCAGGTGTGCCGGCCGCGGAGGGGGCGCCGGGGGCCGGGCTGCCCCACCAGGCCGTGCACGCTGGCTCCATGGGGCCCCGCGGCGGCCGCGGGTCTGTTCATCCCGCAGCGGGGGAGGCGGCCGCGAGCTGGAGGGTGTCTCGGGCCAGGGCGGGAGCGGGGCCGGGCCGGAGCGGGTGGTGGTCGCCGCGGACCCAGCGGAGCCTTTGACGTGGGTTCCAGGCGTTGCCGAGGGAACCGCCTGTTTACGCAGGAGCGCGGGGCGGGACACGGGCCCAGGGCGTCCGAACAGCCGCGGCGCGCACGGCTTCACCTCCCCGCGGGGCGCCGCGCGGCCTGCGGCCCGGGCTTGGGGGTGCCAGAGGGCCGCGCCGCAGGGACGCCTGTCCGGCCAGGTCCAGCGGGAGTGGCCCTCCTGTAAATGACCAAATACAACCAGCGTTCGTCCTCGTTCTTTTCTTGGGCACGATGTCCCGGGAAGGCCTTGGCGGGGGATGCGTTGCCTCCCTGTGGGTGTTCCCGGCATGGGCACGTTAGGGAAGGAATCAAGAACCTCAAGTGAAAGCTGTCCAAATCCGGAAATTTTAAACGAGGGGCCAGGAGAGATTAATCCAGGTGTTCTCAACCCAGAGCGTCTAACAATCACCGGGACTTCTTGCTGAAACTGAGTCGGCTCAACCCCAGGTTTCAGAGTCAGTGGGTGTGGGGGCCTGTCCTAGAATTTTGTAAGTCAGGTTCCCAGGTGGGGATGTTGCTGGTCTGATGGTCACACTTTGGGAACCACTGATGTACTGTGCTTATTAAATGCAGATTCATTCGTTGACTCCCAGGATTACTAAGGACAGGCCTATTAATCTAAACCCCACCGGTGACTGATCCAGGGGCTCGGAGGAGCTAGGAGATGGATTTTGGAGGCAGGATGTCACCTTGCTTTATAAAGAGCCTAGGACCCAGAATGATGCATAATTGCCTCTCGCATGTGTTGTGGGAAAAGGGAGAGTGTTCCTTCTCTGTGGCCTGGCCTTCCCCGGTTCTCCGGAGTGGGATGTGTTTTGAGTGTAAGATGCTGCCAACCAGGCAGTCACCACAGATGCAGCTCCAGGGGCCTGGTGGGGAGATGCAGGAACAGGGCCTGCAGCCCAGGGAAGGTGCATCTCAAGCTTCTGGGAACTACTTCTAATGGGGGGAAGTGTGACCAGCCCTCGGGTTCTCTAAGGCTGTGGTTTGTAAAGCAGCAGCATCAGTCTGACCTGGGAACCTGTCAGAAATGCAGATGCTCAGGCCCAGCCCCCAATCTGAATCTGGAATTATAAGGTGGGTCCTAGCCACATGCCTTGCAAGTGATTCTGATACACAATCAAGTTTGGAGAAACACTGCTGTAAAAAATGATTGGTACACGTGCAGATCTTAGGATCCATGATATTGTTACAAAGAACTGGAATAATCAAACAATGCCTGAGAGTTTGGAATTACACTTTATTCACCGCAGTGGGCTCAGAAAAAATGAATTCAAATTCTAAGCCAAACTACAAGCAGAACTTCCCTTTTTATTAAGAAGCCAGTCTTATGTGCACTTAGTGGTTATCTCGCTGCTGGCCTTGAAAACAACATATATCTATTCAATTAAAAATGCACCTGACATGGCATTGAAATTATGGGCATATCTAGTCTCTGGCCTACAAGGTCAGGCAGCTGAGATTATCTTCCTCATTCAAGCAGGCTAAAGCAGGCTAGAAAGCAATTTTTTTTTTTTTTTTTAGAATAAGAGGCCATCTAAGAAAAACAGCAGAGAATTCCAAACAGTAGTTTCATAAAATAGGGGTTAGCCTTCTCAATATGAGTGACTTGGTTGCTTCTTTCAGTGATGGAAAATATCCTACTGGAAATTAACGGCATAAATAGTTCATTTAAGGTGGTAACTAAGACTAGGTTTCTCAGCATTATTGACATTTTGAGACAAATCTTAGTTGTGAGGGCTACCCTATGCATTACAGATGATCAGAATTATCTCTAATCTCTATCTATATCACTGTAGTGACAATTAAAAATTATGTCTCTAGATACTGGCAAATGTCCCCAGGAACAGGAAGGGAAGAGGGGAGATCAACCCAACTGAGAACCACTGAATTAAGACAAAAATATAATAGATCCTATCTAATAAAAGAGTAATATGCAAATTGGCCATATCTCCACTACACCCACAAGCCATGCCCACCATCTAATCAGAGTGAGTATGCAAATTAACCCAACCAAGAAGGCTATAGCCACAGAGAGTAGGAGGGAGGCTTGGGTTGACCCTGGTGATGGAGGAAGCCAAGCTCTCTGCACACGCTGGCTGGTCCAGGCCTCTGCTTAAGGCAACGAAGTCTCAATGGCTGTGTGAGCAGAAGTCCTGGCTCTGCTCCAGACTACAGAGTTTCAATTGTAGAAGATAAATCCCAGATACCAGGGCCTCTTCTTGGGTCACTGAGGGGCGTAGCTGGCCTACAAACCACCACAGGCCCCTCGCCCAGGCCACCCCATGCCCCAAGGGAACACCCACCCTGATCTAGGACACCATCCAGGGCAAACCAGCTGGCCTCCACCCATGCACCAGACCTCTATCCTATCTAATAAAAGAGTAATATGCAGATTAATCATCACACCAACACACAAAATGACTGCCCCCATGTGGTCAAAAGATCCTGCCCCCATGTGGACACAAGATGGCCACCTCAAGATGGCCTGCAGGGGAGGGCAGTTGAGGGTGATCAAGCCTGCAGGGGAGGGCAGTTAGGGGCGACCAGGCCCACAAGGGAGGGCAGGGAGGGGCAAACAGGCTGGCAGGGGAGCAGTTAGGCATCTATCAGCCTGGCAGGGGTATGGTTAGGGGATGATCAGGCTGGCAGGCAGAAGCAGTTAGGGGCAATCAGGAAGGCAGGCAGGCAAGCAACCCTGGATTGTGAGAGGGCAGTCAGACATCCCACAAGAGGTCCTAGATTAGAGAGGGGGCAGGCTGGGCTGAGGGACTCCCCCCAACCTCCCAATCCTTAGTATTTACTGCATGGGTTCACATCTGTTTCCTCTCTAATCTCATTTCGGACCACTTCTTTTTTGCTCCACTCTAACCACACTGGCCTTTTGTGAGTTCCTTAAGGCATTTGCACCTGCCATGTCTTCTACCGAGAAAGCTCCACCACCACTCCTTCCCCCAGTCCCATCGTACCTCCATCTCTGCATGAATGTTAGTCCCTCAGGGTAAGCCGTCCTTGGCTTGTAGGACATACCACACTGTCTATAATTACTTGCCTCCCATGCTTGACTTGCAGACTCTGTTAAGACTAGTACTTGATCTATTTGGCTTTTTATTAGATTCCTAGCAGTTAGCACTCTTGGAAAACACACAAAAGAAATATTTTTTGAGTAACTATCAGAGGAGTTTTCTATCAGGGACACCAGTTAGGAAAAGGCATTGCAATGACCAGGGAAGAAATGAAGGAGCTGGAAGACAGGCATTTACAGCAAAGAGCAGAAGAGATTTTAAGCAGCTAGTGTATGGATTAGGATCTTTGGAGATAAGCAATACAAATAGGGCACCATCTCCCTTAAACAAGAAAGGAATTTATAGATTATAGAAGGATAGTCTAACAGCCAGCCCCTGGAAGGAAATGAACTCCCCTCCATCTTGTCCTATAGGGGTGGGACCCCTGCCTAAATCCCCTCCCTTTTCTGGGAGTGGCCACAGGTGTGCCAGCAATGTCTTAACTTCCCCAACCCCCACCCAAATGGACCAATGAAGCTCCAGGAACACAGCGAGGGTCCTAATAAGGCTAAACCACAGAAAGACCCTAATTCAAGTGACCAATCTCTGTAACCCTCATCACTTTCCCAAGCCCCCTAATTATCCTACCCCATAAAACTCATTGTTCCCGCCCGGCTCGCTCTCTCGCCTCGCTGCTGTGCCAGAAAGAGGCTGAGAGCCAAACCCGGGTTTGAATCAAGACTCTTTGCTTTTGCATCGGAAAAGGCTCCTTGGTGGATTATTGGGGACCCCGAACTCTGGGCATAACACCCCAAGAACAAGAGAAGTCAGGGCAGCTCTGTGGGTAGAGAGGGTTATCACTTTAAGGCACTGTCAGAATAAGTCTGCTTCAACCATTTTTAAACAAAGTGTCATTTCTCTCAAGATCCCAGATCCTGCTCTACCTGGTTTGGCTCAGTGGATAGAGCGTCAGCCTGCTGACCAAAGGATCCCTGGTTGGATTCCCATCAAGGGGGTGTATATTGGATGCAGGCTTCTCCCCAGGCTGGGCCCTGGTCTGGGCTTGTGCAGGAGGCAAACAGTTGATGTTTCTCTCACATTGATGTTTCTCTCCGTGTTTCCCTCTCTCTTCCAATCTTCCTAAAAATTAGTGAAAAAATAACCTTGGATGAGGATTAACAACAACAAAAATCCCAGGTCCTGTGAGCAAGAATCTGATTAGTGTACCCCTTTGTGGGAACCCCTTTCATGTAACTCGTGGTTCAGGGTTTGGATTCTGGAGAAGGCCACACACAAATGAAAGAAACTAGAAAAGTATTAATTTGGGAATATTGGGAGCCAGGTCCACATCTAGGAAGAGGACTACGCCCCGCTCAGGCCTTGCTATCCCTTTTATTAAGCCTAAGGGATACACCCAGAGCCTTTAGACAGGAAATTCTAATAGTCAATCTGCAGAAATTTACATAAGACAAACAGATGGAGGCTGCTTCAGCTACCAATGTCTCAACTAAACAATGAGTGATTAACTCTGAACTTTCAGAACAATTAAGGTTGACCAGCCTTCCGGTTTCCTGTCCACATCTATTAGTGAGACAAAGATCAATTTCTGGCACCCCTTCCCTTGCCAATTGGTCCCAGCAAGGCTATTATATTCAGAAGATGGATAGTTTTCCAGAGAAAAAGGAGTGTAAATAAAGTAGCAAGAAGTTAGTGATAGTGTTTTAGAGAGACGTGATTTCTTTACCAAAGAATGTAATAGAGAATGAGTGGAAAACATTATTTTGTTGTGTAATTGATTTTAGTCAGGTAATTAAATCACAAACCTAATGACTGGGTCTACATAGACTTGGTGGATGGCAAAGCCAGTTTAAATGAATTAATTACTTCAGTTTCTGTCGGCTCAGAAAAAAAGAAATACTACTGTTCACAGCAGAGTCTAAGGAATATTGAGAGCATTACATGTTGAATAATTTTAATTCTTCATTTTATAATGACTGGTAATGATCAAATTTATTTTTAACAGTTTCACATGCAAGAATATCCAGAGTTAACATTTCTTTCATGTTTTATTTTTTTTAATTGTTTTAAACATGTTTTTATTGATTTTAGAGAGAGAACCAGGGATAGGAGAAACATCAATGTTAGAAACATTTCAGCTGTCTATTGCACACCCCCTACTGGGGATCAAGCCCGCCACCCTGTCTGTGCCCTGACCTAGAATCAAACCAGCAACTTTTTTGGTGCATGGAATGAAACTCATCCAACCAAGCCACACTAGCCAGGACATCATGTTTTAAATCTACCTGGCACGTAGCTGGTAGAGTATGAGACTTGTTCCACTGTAGTGATTCACTGATTGTTTTTACTATGTACCTATATTTCAGGACCTATACCTAGATATCTATGCAACTATGAGGTATAATGATTTTTTTAAAAAAATTATTGATTTTTTACAAAGAGGAAGGGAGACAGATAGAGAGTTAGAAACATCAATGAGAGAGAAGCATTGATCAGCTGCCTCCTGCACACTTCCTATTGGGGATGTTCCCACAACCAAGTACATGCCCTTGACCAGAATCGAACCTGGGACCTTTCAGTCCAAAGGCAAATGCTCTATCCACTGAGCCAAACCGGTTAGGGCAAGGTATAATGATTTTATATTTAACCAGAGTATACTATTTTAGGAAAATGGGAATTGGCTTACATGTATAATTTGAATATAGGTTTCCACATATTTCAGATGAAAATTACTGATAGATAATGACTGTTTTAAAAAGAAGTCATGGAAGTCACTTGAGAAGAAACCCATCCCTCAGTGGGTCATCCTCTTCTATGGTAAAGCTTGCTGTACCCGTGTAATGGGCTTGTCCAGATACTTCCACTATAACTGCATTAAAATCCCCGCACTTTGCTTCCTGAAAAAAGAAGATGGAAGGAGTACAATATCAAAATACTGCATTCATATTGTACCTGGTTTAAGTCATATTGTAAAGAAAACCCACAAGTTAATCCAATGAAAGGAGAGCGACCTGATCAGGTTTGCGTTTTACATAAACTAAACTGTACAGTGGGAGACAACTGGAGAGGAGAGAAACTAGACACCCAGAACCCTGTGGAAAGGTAAGCTTAATTCATTGGTTGAATCTACAGTCGCTGCAGTAATTTTTAGTGAGGCTGAAGGAGAGCAAAATATAGAGATACTTTGGAGGAAGAACTGACAGGCCTGGAGACTAATATGTGGGAAGTAAGGAATAGAAATAAGTATGACTACAGCTTTTAGCTTGAAAGTGATGGGGAATGTAGCAGGAGAGTTTGAGTTTGCGATAGCTCTGGGACAGTCATTTTGAGATGAGTTTACTGGACAGCTGGGATCATACCTATCAGACTCAGGAGAGAAGCCCAGGTAGGCATGGGAGGGAGGAAGGTTGGGAAGTCATCAATGGATGGCTGAATGCTGAAACTTCAGATATTGTCCAGTGGCATCCAATTGCAGATGAGATGAGAAGGAAGCTAAGGATGAAATGTTGGGGGCTTCTAAACGGAAGGACAGGGTACGGAAGCTGGGCAGGGAAAGAGATGGAGATACTATCAGAGAGTCTGGAGGAGCCCAGACAGAGAGGAAAGGTCAGTGGTGCAAATGAAGATATTCTGGCAAATATGATAATAGGTTTTAAATAACTTCAAATCTTCACTACACAGTATCTTTTCATTTTCTAATTTTTAAAAAACAGGATAACTGAAGCTTAAGGTAAATGTCAATTAGGAGCTTAGGGTACAGTAATTATCTTTTTATAAAGCTGCTATAATATAAAACCTCACTGAAAACTTGCCTTGTCTAATAAAAATATAATGTTAACAGTGTGGGGTCTGCTCAGAGAGATCCATATTCATAGTCTGGATCCATTACTCTTTGACTTTTGTTAAATTACCTAAAATCTCCAATTTATCATTTGTTAAAGAGGAAGAATAGTATTGACCTCCCAGGATTCTTGTGAGAATTAAATGATATGGTATGCATAATGTGTTTAGCTTGGAAACTGACATGTAGTGAAACACCCAATAAATATTATATATTATTATTTTTATCTAAATTTTGAGACTTGAAGACAATGTATTCCAAGTTTTTGCATACAACATAATGGTTTGGTATCTCATTAGATCAGGTAATGTATAGGAATGCCTAACTTAATTCAATATTTAGAAACATCAAACTTTAAAAACAATTATATTTCCCTGGCCAGCTGGCTCAGTTGGTTGGTGCATCATCTTGTATACCAAAGAGTGCAGGTTCAATTCCTGGTCAGGGCACATACCTTGGTTGCCAGTTAATTCCTTGGTTAGGGCACCTACAGGATGCAACCAATCACTGTTTCTCCCTCATCTCTTTCTTTTCTTTCTTTCTTTCTCTCTCTCTCTCTCATCAATAAACATATCCTCAGGTTTATTAATTTTTTTAAAAAAGCTATATTAAGATATAAAAGTATTAGGATAGATTGCTATGTTGAAGGACTCTTTATGAGTAGATTCATTTACTGTTTGTAAACAAGTTAGCCTGTAGACTTTATTTATTAATGAGTAAATTCATTAATTAGCTCTAATAGCACGTTTAATATTTAATTCCATTATAAAAATTCTGTCCTAACCGGTTTGGCTCAGTGAGTAGAGTATCTGCCTGCGGATTGAAGGATTCCAGGTTCGATTCCAGTTAAGGACTGGTACCTTGGTTGTGGGCACATCCCCAGTAGGAAGTGTACAGGAGGCAGCTGATTGATGTCTCTCTCTCATCGATGTTTCTAACTCTCTATCCCTCTCCCTTCCTCTCTGTAAAAAATCAATAAAATATATATATTTTTAAAATTCTGCCCACAACTTTTCAGGACTTTCACATTCTATTCTAAAATGAAACACTCCTAGAATAAAAACAAGCAAACAAGACATCCAAACCCTAGTTTAATGGTTCTCAGACATTGTGGTTCCAGGACCCCTTTATACATTCAGGATTGAGGACCTCAAAAGAGTTTTTGTTTATGTAGGTTATATCTATTAATATCCGCTCTTTTAAAAAATTAAAGGTATATTTCATTAATTCATTTAAAAAAACTCATTGCATATTAACATAAACAACACATTTTTGTGAAAATAACATTTGCAAAAACAAACAAAAAAACTAATGAGAAAAATGGCACTGTTTCACATTTTTTGAAACATACAATGGCTGTAAAGAAGACAGCCAGATCCTCATATCTGCTCCTACATTCAGTCAGCTGGGATAGCAGATTATTCTGCCTCTGGAGAACTGTACACTCATGAGAGAATGAAAGTGAAAGGCAAACACTGTCTTAGTATTATTATGAATATTGTATTGGCCTTGTGGACCCATGGAAAGGACCTTGGGAACCCCCATGGTTTTCAGACCTCACTTTGAGAACCAGTATACTAGCTGAACAGTTCTTACAGTTCTATTTGAAAATTGTCTTCTGAGAGCTGAGTGAAGAAACCCATCACACACCCAACTCACACCTCTTCAGTCTCAAAAGTAACACATTTACAGAAGGAGGTAAGGAGGTCACTCACCCGCACAGCCTTCCCGGTGAAGACTGAGCCAGTGGCACTGCTTTTGAAGGCTCTGGTCTGGTTCAGTTCCAGAAGCCCTTTGTGATACTGTAAGGCAATTCGGGCCGTCACCCCTGAGCCCGTAGGACTTCGGTCAACCTGTGTCAGAATAAACAAAGATAAGAGTGTTCATAGTGCTCCCCTTCCACCTCACATGATTTTTGTGCCTGAAAATCAGTTTTAGTACCTGCTCATCTGCAAACACACAAATGTTGGTGGTTGGCTCCTCACTGTAAGTGTCTTTTCCATCTGTTAATATAGTTCCATACAGAAAAGCAAGGTCTTCACTATCAGGATGTGTAATTTTGAACTGAAAATAAAAAATTATCAACCACATGTAAAACGAATACTTTGATTCAAGTTTATATTTTAAACAACATATATGGGACACTCTCAGACATAATTTTTCCACCTTTGCCATTTTTAAAACCCTTTTGGGTCAAGGCACTAAATGCTAGAATGACATCTTTTTCTAGGTAAACATAGTTTTATTAGAAGTTGTGATTTTTTTTATTGATTTCAAAGAGGAAAGGAGAGGAATAGAAAGATAGAAACATTAATGATAAGAGAATCATTGATCAGCTGCCTCCTACATGCCCTCTGCTGGGAATTGAACCTGCAACCTGGGCATGTGCCCTGCTGGGAATCAAACCATGACCTCCTCGTTCATGGGTGGATGCTCAACCACTGAGTCACACTGGCCAGGTGGAAATTGTGAGTCCTTCCTAAGGAAGTTGCCCTGCACATAGCCTCTACTTATGGAACAGTCCTATTTTACACACACCCCCACTAAACGCACACACACTCTGAGGCACTGAGCCTGGGATGGTCAATCCACAGGCTGGCCTTGGCTGCTCAAACAGGAAGAGCTAAGGCAAACATATCCTCACTCTCAGGAGCTTCAAGGGGATCATGTGGAGAAATCAGGCAATGGGTATCTAGAGCTAAAGTGAATACCAGTGAAAGAGACACTGTAAGAAGCCAAGAGCAAGCAAAAGTTACAGGGATGCAGACACTAGTAGGTAAGAAAAACAACTGAATGAAAAAAGAATGATTTATTGTAAAGAATGAAGTCATCCCAGGTGGGTGTGGCTCAGTGGTTATGCATGGGCCTAGGAACCAAAAGGTCTCTGGTTGGATTTCTGGTCAGAGCACATGCCCAAGCTGCAGGCTGGATCCCTAGTGGGGGGCTTGCAGGAGGCACCTGATCAATGATTCTTTCTCATCCTTGATATTTACTAATATCTCTCTCTCTCTCCCTCTTCCTTTTTTTTTTTTAAAGAATGAAGTCAGCTGGTATCATGAAAAGCAGCAGTTTTGATGGCAGCAACAGTACTGACCTGAGCTTTCACTGCTTCTGTCACTGTACTTGCTGCATCCACAAGGTCCCTTGTCTTTGCAGAACAAACATCGAGTCCTAACTTTTCAGCACTAACAAATGCATAAAATGCACCACCATATGCAATGTCCACTACCACTTTCCCATGACCAGGAACATCCACCAGGAGATCTAAAAAAGATGTGTTTGAATAAGTGTTGTAGTAGTGTAGCAATATAAATCATAAAATTTTTCATATGTTGTGGGAGGGAGGAAATGGGGAGTGTAGAGGAAGTAGGGGGTTCTTCCTATCACAAAAAGGAGTGAAACAAAAATCGATCTTCCAAATAGTAAGCATCCTATCTAATAAAAGAGTAATACGCAAATTGACCTTATACCTGCTATACCACCAGCCATGCCCACCAGCCAATCAGGAGCAAGTATGCAAATTAACCCCAACCAAGATGGCTGTGGCCATGGAACAAGCAGGAGGGAGGCTTGGGTTTCCCCAGCAATGGAGGAAGCCAAGCTTTCCATACACCCTGGCTGGCCCAGGCCTCCACTCAATGATACAAAGTTTCAATTATAGAAGTTAAATAAATCCCAACAGAAATGGCAGCAGCCACGGAGCTGGACTGAACAGGAGGTTCGGGTTGCCCCAGTGATGGAGGAAGCCAAGCTTTCCACAGCCCTGGCCTGCCTTGGCCTCCACTCTAGGCTACAAAGTTTCAATTGTAGAAGATAGATAAATCCCAGAGCCTCCGCTTGGGTCACTGGGGGGCATGGCCAGCCTGCAAACCACCACAGGCCCCTTTCCCAGGCCACCCCATACCCCAAGGAAACTCCCACCTAGATCAGGACACCCTTTAGGGCAAACCAGCTGGCTCCCACCCATGCACCAAGCCTCTATCCTATCTAATAAAAGAGTAATATGCAGATTGAACATCATTCCAACACACAAGATGGCTGCCCCTATGTGGTCAAAGATCTTGCCCCCATGTGAACACAGATGGCCACCACAAGATGGCCTGCAAGGGAGGGCAGTTGTGGGTGATCAGGCCAGCAGGAGAGGGCAGTTGGGAGGGAGCAAGCCTGCAAGGGAGGGCAGTTGGGGACAATCAAGCCTACAGGTGAGGGCAGTTAGGGATGACCAGGCAAGCAGAGGGGGGAAGTTGGGGGCGACAAGGCCTGCAGGGGAGGGCAGTTGGGGACAAACAGGCTGGCAAGAGAGCAGTCAGGCATCAATCAGGCTGGCAGGGGAGTGGTTAGGGGGTGATCAGGCTAGCAGGCAGAAGCAGTTAAGGGCAATCAGGAAGGCAGGCAGGCGAGCAGTTGGGAACCAGCAGTCCTGGATTGTGAGAGGGATGTCCAACTACTGGGATCGAGCCTAAATGAGCAATCAGACATCCCTCGAGGGGTCCCATATTGGAGAGGGTGCAGGCTGGGCTGAGGGACACACCCCCCTCCCCAAACCCCCCGGGTGGGCCTCTAGTCCAATATATAATAATAGACCTTTAGCAAAGTACACCTTTCTATTTTTAACTTGATGTTTGCATAAGTTATACACTTGAATATATGTTTTCCTTAAATTATACATGCATATTTATTAACTACTAGTGACCTGGTGCATGAAATTCATGCAGATTAAAAGGAGATTAATTAGAGGGAATAATTTAATATTGCTATTTGCCCTTTATTTATAATAGAAGTACCAAAGATGAAAAAACAATTAATAAAATGTATATGAAAACCTTCCTCCTGTAGGAGTTAGGGGCTCACCATAGGATCCAGAGTCAAGTCCCCGCCCACTCACATGCACCTCAAAATCATGAGACCCAGACCTGGCCTGCCTCCCCTTCCCCCCCACCCCCTCACCACACTGGGCTAGATCCAGACCCGGCCAATCCTACCCTTGTCAAGCCCTGCCAGGCAGGGGGTGTGGCCTGAGGTCCCCTGGCCCAGTGCCAGGATGGGGGTCATGGCCTGAGGTCCCCCAATCCAGACCAGGGCAGGGGTGTGCCTTAAGGTCCTCCATCAAGCCCTGTCAGGTGGGGGGCACAATCTGAGGTCCCCTGTCAAGCCCCGCCAGGCGGGGGTGGAGAAGGAGGTGAGCACAGCCTTAGGTTCCCTGTCAAGCCCTGCTGGATGGGAGACACAGCCTGAGATCCCCTGTCAAGCCCCATGGGAATGGGGGAGGGTGTAGCCTCAGGTCCCTGCTGATTCCTCGTTAAGGCTCCTTATGGAAACTTGGCCTCAGCTGTGGGTGTAGCCATCTTTGTGATGGAGTGACGGTCAATTAGCATATTCTCTCTTTATTAGATAGGATTTTGGGTATCTTTATTTCTAGGAAACATCATAGAGACAAGAAAGAGAAAAACCCTGGGACATCAACGAGTGAAAACTACGAAGGAAAATGTAGGTCCCCTCTCATACTACTAAATAGTGAGGATTTGGAGCCCTATTCACAAATTGGTTTTCTTCAAATCTAACGTCAAAACAAAATGCAAAAGAGACTTTTCCTATATGTTACATACAAACACTTATTCACGTGTATTTCATCTCATGCAAATACGGCAGGCAAATGCTTAGAACAAGCCACTGTACAATCACTGACCTTTATGGTATTATTTTGCATCAGGGTATTTATAAGTATTTTAAGTGCCAACATACCCAAAGTTTCACCTGAAGGTCAGTTGTTTGAAATACTGAATTTACATTTCCCAAGGAATGAGGCTGGATGATATTTCACGATACAGTGGTACCTCGAGATACGAGTTTAATTCGTTCCGTAACCTTGAGGCGTGGGAAACTATGAGACGCTCGAGTCGCGGTAAACTGGTGGGTCGTGTGCAGCCGGCCAATCCGTGCGATTACTCCTATCTCAAATGTTGCTCGTATTTCAAAGCAAAAATCGCTCACTCGATGGCTCGTATCTCAAAAATCTCGTATGTTAGGGCACTCATATCTGGAGGTACCACTGTATTAAAACTGTTTCCTCCCTTCTCGAATTTTACTCTCTTTCTCCTCCCCAGTTCCAGTGGGTTTGGTGACCCGGTATCTGGGGGAGGCATATCGGAGGGGAGAAGCAGGTTTTGTGGAAAACAATCACAGGGGGAAGAGATTTGTTGGCAAAGGAGTGTCCTATATTTTATTTTTTCCATCAGCATTAATCCCCTCTATGCCCGCTTCCCCCACCCACCCCCACAACCACCACACTGTGGTCCATGTTCATGAGTTCTCTCTCTTTTAAAATCTTTATCGTTAAAAGTATTACATAAGTCCCTCTTTTCCTGCCCTCAACTCCCTCCAGCAAGTCTTTTTTCTACAGTGTTCCATCCCGCACACTCCGCCACCCCCCACCCCTGCCCCAGCTGCTGCCTGCTCTCTAAAGGAAGAAATATTTTTCTTGGTCAATAGGGAAATTTCCTCTGGACTGAGAAAAGGCTGAAGGTCCTGAGTGCAGAGGACCTGTGTTAACTTCCCCCATACCACGGAGAGGCTGCAGGGCGTGGCAGAGGCAGCAAGGAAGAGGGGGGCAGGGGCAGGGGCAGGGGCCACATGGAAGGGGGCAGGTAATGCTTCCCTGGTAACCTGTGCAAGGCGAGGACCAAAAGGCCTTGGCTATTTTCAGAAACCTTTTCTCACATATTTATCAAAAAAAGGGGCAGCAAGTGGAGGGATGAAACTAAGTCAACCAAAAAGGCAGAGTGGAGTCTCAAATTAAGTGGTGCCAAATAAAGTATTTCTTGTATTCCTGAGTTTGCACAGTCCTACAAAGGTAACGGTATGCGGTCAGTTACAGACCACCCCACAGAGCTCTTTTTACATGTGACGTGTCAAAACACAGAAATTTATCATCAAAAGAGTGAAACATGCCTGTGGAACTTAGCAGCAAACCTGAATGAAAAAGGTCTTTATCTGAATGCTGGTACAACCTGAAAAGCGCACTGAATAAGAGGAGAAAGAGGAATCCAATGGAAAAAAGGGACTGCTAGAAAGGTATGTGTGGCTTAGGTGTCCTCATGTGTAAAATGGCATTGTTATCCCCCGGCAAAAAGGTTTCTTTTGAGAATTCCATGTGATAATGTGGCACAGATTAGTAATGTAATAAATGTTAATATTAAAGCCAATAGGAATAGAACTTTTTTCCTATTTATTTTCTTTATTTAATAAATCTTTATTGTTCAGATTATTACATTTCTCTTTCCCCGCCACCCATAGCTCCCCTCCACCCGCTCCCACCCCTCTCTCTACCTTACTTCCCCCCACATTGTCCTCATCCATAGGTGTATGATTATTGTCCAGTCTCTCCCTGCACTCCCCTTACCCCTTTCCCGATTCTATTGTATTCACCAGTTTATTCTGTTCATCAGATTTTTAATTCACTTTTTAGATTCACTTGTTGATAGATACGTATTTGTTGTTCATGATTTTTATCTTTACCTTTTCTTCTTTCTCTTCCTAAAGAGTACCTTTCAGCATTTCATATAATACTGGTTTGGTGTTGATGAACTCCTTTAGCTTTTTCTTATCTGCAAAGCTCTTTATCGGGAGGGTCTGTCTCACGCCCACCAGAGCCAGCAACACAATCAGAGGAATCTGTCCTCTCTGTGTGCATTGGTTTGAGTGCCCCAGACTTCTGCCCTTTCGCGGCTCCCCTAAATTTCTGTGCACTCTTACCTTTTCACAGTCCAGACTCCCCCGTATGAGTCTCTCCCGGAGCTGGGGTTCAATGCAATAGGATAAGGGGTTTGGTGCTGTTGCGAGTCTCTGTCTCCCTCCCGCCAGATGAAACCAGCCAGGCACACCACCGCCCACTCTCTCCATACCTCAGCTTTTCCCAGCTCCTCTGAGTCTCTGTGAGCCCCTCTCTTTCCTTCTAGTTATAGAATTTTCACTCCGTCAACTTTCCTGTGGTTCTGGAAGATGTCTGTCCTGTCTTTTAGTTGTGGTTTTGAAATTGTTGTGCAAGGCAGCAGTTTAAGTGTTCACCTATGCTGCCATCTTGGTTTCTCTAGAACTTTTCTTTAATTTAATAAATCTTTATTGTTCAGATTATTACAATTGTTCCTCTTTTTTCCCCCATAACTCCCCTCTACCTGGTTCCCACCCCTCCCTCTGCCCATACTCCCCTCTATTGTCCTCATCCATAGGTGTATGATTTTTGTCCAGTCTTTCTCTGCACCCCCTCATTTCTTTCCCCCTGAGAATTATAAGTCCACTTCCTTTCTATGCCCCTGATTCTATTATATTCACCAGTTTATTCTGTTCATCAGATTTTTTAAATTAAATCTTTATTATTCAGATTATTACATTTGTTTCTCTTTTTTCCCCTCCATAGCTCCCCTCTACCCAGCTCCCACCCTTCCCTCTACCCTTACCTCCCTTCCGTTGACCTCATCCATAGGTGTATGATTTTTGTCCAGTCTCTCCCTGTATACCCCTCACATCTTTCCCCCTGAGAATTATCAGTCCACTCCCTTTCTGTGCTCCTGATTCTATTATATTCACCAGTTTATTCTGTTGATCAAATTTTTAATTCACTTAATTTTTAGATTCACTTGTTGATAGATACGTATTTGTTATTCATAATTTTTTATCCTTTACCTTTTTCTTCTTCCTCTTCTAAAAGAGTACCTTTCAGCATTTCATATAATACTGGTTTGGAGTTGATGAACTCCTTTAGCTTTTTCTTATCTGTGAAGCTCTTTATCTGCCCTTCAATTCTGAATGATAGCTTTGGATCCAAGATGGCGGCATAGGTAAACACCTACACTGCTGCCTCGCACAACAATTTCAAAACTACACCTAAAAGACAGAACAGACAGCATCCAGAACCACAGGAAAGCTGTCTGAATGTAAGTTCTACAGCTAGAAGGAAAGAAAGGGGTTCACAGAAACCCAGAGAAGCTGCAAAAAGCTGAGGTACTGAATGATAGCTTTGCTGGATAGAGTATTCTTGGTTGTAGGTTCTTGTTGTTCATCACGTTGAATATTTCTTGCCACTCCCGTCTGGCCTGCATCATTTCTGTTGAGAAATCAGCTGACAGTCATAGGGTGCTCCCTTGTAGGTAATGAACTGTTTTTCTCTTGCTGCTTTTAATATTCTCTCTTTGTCTTTTGCTCTTGGTATTTTAATTATGATGTGTCTTGGTATAGTCCTCTTTGGATTCCTTTTATATGGGGTTCTGTGTGCTTCCTGGACTTGTAAGTCTATTTCTTTTACCAGATGTGGGAAGTTTTCAGTCATTATTTCTTTAAATAGGTTTTCAGTATCTTGCTCTCTCTCTTCTGGCATCCCCACAATTCTGACGTTGGTACGCTTAAAGCTGTCCCAGAGGCTCCTTACATTATCTTCACATTTTTGGATTCTTTTCTCTTCTTGCTTTTCCAGTTGTTTTCTGAATCTTTATATTTCAAATTTTTGAATTGATTCTTGCCTTCCTCTAGTTTGCTGTTAGGTCTCTGAATAATATTTTTTATTTTAGTCAGTGTATGCTTAAATTCTAGTTGGTCCTTTTTCATCTCCTCTTGGGACTCGCTAACTTTATCCAACTTTTCTAGGATATTCTTGAAAAACCTTATAACTGTGGTTATAAGGTTTTGAACTCTATATCCAGTCATTTGTTTTTCTCCATTTCTTCTGTTTGTGATCTGTTCCTTTGTCTCCGCATTTTCGCTGCTTCCCTGAGTTGGTAGAGTAACTTTGTATGCTAGGTGTCCTATATGGCCCAGTAGCTCCACCTCCCCAGTTATCTGAGGTGGACTATCTTAGTGCACCCCTTTGTGGACTGTGTGTACAGCTTTGTTGTAGTAAGTCTTAATTGTTGTTGGCATCATTGGGGAGGATTGACCTCCAAGTCAATTGGTTGTGTCTAAGCTGGGAGAACTTCTGTGCTGGAGTCAGCCTTATGATACAAGACTTGCAAAATTGCAAAACCCTCTGTGTTCAGCTTGGATGGGGCGGAGTCTCAGGGCTGAACAGACAGCCTTGACTTCCCATCAATCCTGCCCTATGTGGCCCCTGGGTCTCAGTGTCCCTCGGTAATTGCTGCAGCCCTGTGCACACTCACACTCACATGCCTCCAGACCTCTGCCTTTGTGGCTCCCCTGAGTTTCCGTGTGCTCCTGGGATTCATATGAGTCTGGGTCCACAGGGTCTCACCTGAAACTTGGGTTCAGTGCAATCAGAACTGGATTTCAGCACAGTTAGGAGGTTCTGTCTTCCTCCCGCTAGAGAAAGTTAGAGGCACAATGAGTAGTCAGTCCTCTCTGCATGCACTGGCGCGTGCCTCCATACCTCTGCCTTTGGCTGATCCCCTAAGTTTCCATGCACTTCTCCCTTTTCACAACAGTCAAGACTCTCCTCCCCCACCCCCCCTAGTATGAGTCTCACCCAGACCTGGGATTCAGTGCATTCGGAACTAGGGGTCAGTGCAGTCAGGAGTTTCCATTTCTGTCTCCCTCCTGCTAGAGGAAGCCAGCCAGGCACTCTGCCACCCGTCCTCTCCACACGTGTGTCTCCATACCTCAGCTTTTTGCAGCTCCTCTGAGTCTCTGTGATCCCCTCTCTTTCCTTCTAGTTGTAGCCAGCCTTCATGTAGTTCTGGATTATGTCCGTTCTGTCTTTTAGCTATAGTTTTGAAATTGTGTGAGGCAGCAGTTTAGGTGTTCACCTATGCCACCATCTTGGTTTCTCTCAGGAATAAAACTCTTAAGAGAACCAGTTGTTTACATTTGTCAACCAGCATATTCTCCTCCAAATGTCATTTTAGTTATTCATTTAACAAATGTTAACTATCTACTGTTCTAGCATTTTAATACAGTGAACAGAATTCTGGAGTTTTCATTATAGCAGGTAGAGTGGAGGTGGACTCAGCAATTTTCTGGGTGGAAACTGTTGTCATCTTCAGTTTACAGACAAGACATTGAGGAACAGAAACCCTTTCACAAGGTCACCAAGATGAGGAAGGACAGAGCAGTGATCTTGATTGAATACTGTCAGTCCACCTTTATTGTATTTTTCTAAGTAGAGAATTTAGGATTTCATTTTCTTTTAAAATACATTTTTATTGATTTCAGAGAGGAAGGAAGAGGGAGCTAGAAATAGACACATCAGTAATGAGAAAGAATCATTGACCCTCAGCATACCCCACAAGGGGGATCAAACCCACAACCTGGGCATATGCCCTGACCGGGAAACAAACCGTAACCTCCTGGTTCCTAGGTTGATGTTCAACCTCTAAGCCATGCCAGCTGGGCCAAAATTTCATTTTCTCAGGAACTACTGAGCTGATGGGGTTGGCTGCCCCTGACATCACTTGCCCAAATTGAGGTGGTAGTGATCCTGCTGCCTGCTGTCATTTCCCACAAAATCTAGAGTGCTTCCCCCCTGCTGCTGAGGTGGCTTAATGGCCACGTCAGTTCAACTGTTGAGGTTTTTGAGATGAAATCTAAACACAGACTCCTGTCTCCCTCCAGGGCCTTACCAATGCAGATGTGACACCATTCTCTTCTAAAGGGGAAAGTGGCATCTATCTGCTCTAAAAATGAGCCTGGGCTATCATGGTATCATTCAGAATCAGGATAACCTGGAATCCAAATCCCAGAGGAGGATTAAGATCAAACTAACAGAATGATATACATGGCTTGAAGGCTTTGAAAAAAAGAGGTGGTAACCCCTTTCCTGGCTGGACTAAATTAGCTCCCAGCTCACTTCCAGTCATGACTACTCAAGCATCCTCACTGATAGAATTCAGCCCTTTGGAGGGATTTCCCTCTATGTAAGGATGTTAGTTATTAGACAGTTATTACATGACATAAAGGCTCTGTATTAGGGATCCACCCAAAACCTTCTGAAGGTTTGGCACACCTAGAGGACTAACTAGTAACCATATATATTCAGTTGACTCTGACACATATATAATTAGAGGCCTGGTGCATGAGATTCATGCAGTGGGGGGAGGAGGGTGTCCCTCAGCCCAGTCTGCACCCTCTCCAATCTAGGATGCCTAGAGGGATATCTGGCTGCCTGTTTAGGCCCAATCCTACCTGGCAGCCGGACATCCCTCTCACAAATCCAGGACTGCTTGCTGGCTCCCAGTTGCTCACCTGCCCACCTTCTTGATTGCCCCTAACTCAATGGTTCTCAACCTTCCTAATGCCACGACCCTTTAAGACAGCTCCTCATGTGGTGGTGACCCCCAACCATAAAATTATTTCCGTTGCTACTTCATAACTGTAATTTTGCTACTGTTATGAACTGTAATGTAAGTATCTGATATGCAGGATGTATTTTCATTGTTTCAAATTGAACATAATTAGTGATTAATCACAAAAACAATATGTAATTATATATTGTGAAATATTTATTTCTCATTACAAATAAATGAAATTTTTTGTCTTGAATCATGGTGTAGCATGATAACAGTCTTCATATAACAACAGTAAACTCCATTTTTAAACTCCAACAGTAAGCTACACTTTGCTACACGGAGGAGGAGTCTGTTGGTTCCTAAGACCATGGGAAATATGTGTTTTCTGAAGGTCTTAGGCGACCCCTGTGAAAGGGTCGTTCGACCCCCAAAGGGGTCGTGACCCACAGGTTGAGAACCGCTGCCCTGCTTCTGCCTGCCAGCCTGATCATCCCCTAACCACTCCCCTGCCAGCTTGATTGATGCCTAACTGCTCCCCTGACAGCCTGATTGCTCCTAACTGCCCTCCCCTACTGGCTCGGTTACTCTCAACTTCCCTCCTCTGCTGGCCTGGTTAGCCCTAACTGCCCTCCCCTACTGGCCTGATTGCCCACAACTGCCTTTCCCTGCAGGCCATCTTGTGGTGGTCATCTTGTGTGTTGAAGTGATGGTCAATTTGCATATTACTCTTTTATTAGATAGGATATATATATATATATTTTGATTCTAAGTAGTGGCATATACTCGCTCTTTTAATCCTCACAAAAAAAACCCTCAATTTGATAACACATGAAGTATAGACTGAGAAAGGTTAAGTAATCTGAATAAAGCTGCACAGCCTTATAGGGTTGTCAGGCTTTGAACTCAGGCATAGTTAGTTCCTGTTTTGTTTTTTAAAAAGAGCAAGCGTTTTGGGGACATCAATACTTTCACGATTTGTAAGTTGCCTAGTTCATTCTCATTTAATTTCCTCCCCAAGAAATGGAGAAGCACTTTTTATAGATCAGTCTCAGTAACTGTCAGAGGGTATTCGGAGCTGGCCTGGAATCTGGGCCCACTGGCTGTTCTTTGTTCTTCGGCTCTAGCCGACCTAGCTTTAGCCAATTGTGAAATCTACGGATGCCCGCCAGTGGGGAACGAGGTGCACTGAGAAAAGCGCGCAATCCTGCCCGTCTCAAGGCTCTCTCAAGACCACAGGCTCACGGACCTGGGGGACTGCTGAATTGCATGCTCTGCACAAACGCGGAAGGCTATCTGCAGTGACTTAGAATTACCTTTTTATTATTTACAAAGGCTGTGAGGAGGGTTAGTTGCGTGGCATGGGTTCCAGCCCAGAGAACCAGTGTAGTTAGTAGGCGTCTGGGGTGGCAGCTCGAGGGTGGGCGGTCCCCCCAGTTACCTGTGGCCAGCGCGAAGGCCGGGACGCTGTGGAAGCGCACTGGGCCGCGGCTGCGGCCGCCCTCGCACTCCACGAAGGCGGCCACCAGCCCGCAGGGGCAGTGCATGTTGACGCGGGCCTCGCGGGCACCGGCCGGGGGCGTGGCCACCAGCCCGAAGTCGAGCGCGAAGCGACCCAGCGCCAGCACAGCGTGGCCGCACATGGAGCTGTAGCCTTCGTTGTGCAGGAACAGGACGCCCAGGTGCGCGTCTGGCAGCTCGCTGGGCACCAGCACGGCCCCGTACATGTCCCGGTGCCCACGGGGCTCGTACAGGAGCCGTCGCCGCACGTGATCCAGGTGCTGGCGCATGTAGCGCCGTTTGGCCAGCAGCGAGGGGCCCGCCACCTCCGGACACCCCGCCAGCACGATGCGCAGGGGCTCGCCGCCCGTGTGCATGTCCACCACCGACAGCGCCGGCGTGCCCGGGTCGTGCGGGGGCAGCCGGGGCGGCGCCAGCGAGCTCTCCATTGTCTGCATGGGGAACACGACCACCGCTCGGCGGCGCGCGCTGCAGACCCGGGGCCCGCCCGCGAGCGGGGCGCCGGGGAGGTAGGACCCGCGGCCTCCTCGGGGGCGGGGCCTCAGAGCCCGGATAAGGAAGCGCGAGGCGGGGCGGAGCTTCAGAGCGGTTGCCCGGGTTACCTGGAGGCGGAACCGCCGAGGCGTCCGTGGCCCGGATGTCCGGGCGCAGCGGGCCCTGGGGCTAATCCTGGAGCTTCTCCAAAGGAAACATACCAGCGGCCGATGGGTGAGTGGTCGCTGGGGTCCCGAGCGCGTTTGCCAAAGTCCCTGCCTCTTCCCTTTGGCTGCTGCGCGGGGCTCGGCTCATTCTCGCTCCCCAAACCCTCGCGGTGGGGACACGCTTCCGGGGATGGGGGTGGGGGTCGGAGGCCTCGGCTGCTGCGGGGGTGCGGAGGGGAGGCCGCTGCGCGCGGGGCGGGGGTCTCTGCTGCTGCGTTCGAAGCGTCCCTGCAGTCTCCGTGTCAGCCCCCTGTTTCACACTCACCAGGGTTGGCCTCACGGCTCAGGGCGCGGGCGTTAGTGCAGGAAAAGAGCCGAGGCAGCAGAGGCTGATTGCCGCGTAACCGTTGCCTCCTGCTTCGGCATCCGTGGGAAGGGCAGGGGCCTTCACCGAGATGGCGAAAAGCCCGGTCAGCGCGTCCGCGCTCCTCCACTGCGGGGGATGCCAGGACGGGAACGGACGCCCGCCGGGAGCCAGGGTTTGTTTGGCTGGTGGTGAGCTATTTATTGCTGGCTTTCAGGACTTGGGGTTTGAGAGACTTTACTCACAGCCCATTGTATTTATTCAGCATCTCCTATATGCACTTTACTCACAGTCCATTGTATTTATTCAGCATCTCCTATACGCAGAGCCGGTGTGGAAAATCTTCCAATTCTTTAACCCGGGTCTTCTAAAAAAAAATCAGTTCATTTCCACCTATTAGTTTACTTTAGGACATTGTGATTACAGTTGGTTTAACAATAAAGTGGCAAAGAAGCCCACGGATTAAAAAAAAGAAACCTCCAAAATTGGATAAAAGTGAAAATATTAAACTTGAGGCATTTTTAGTCAGTGGGTATTTCTGTTGGTTTTTTTTTTTCTCAACTGCAAAAGGAGAAAAAAAAATCGAAAGTCTACTCAGAAAGGAGAAAGGGCATTGTGTGGACCAGACAGTCTCTTGTGAATTCATGAAGAATTTGGGAAAGGATTGTTCGTCATAATTATAAAATGCATAATTTTCAAATTAATTTACCTTTGACCACAGCTGTTTTGGAATTATTCCACAGTGGGTTATTAAAGGGTCATTGAGGGCAGGGACTATCATGGTCCTCTGTGGATCTTTAGTTGCCCCTAACCAGTGGGGAATCTGACATTTAATGATGTTCGTTGAATGAGGGAATCAGTGAAGGAAGGGAAATGTCCCTGATGAAAAAAAAAAATTCTCCTTCAATAACCTCTACCTGTTGATGAGGTCAAAGGCAGTCTGTCGGCCCCGAGTTGTTTTGTAAAGAACAGCTGCTTTTTATTTCCCCCAAGCCTGGCGATCAGGGGATTGATTCAGGCAGAGGCTCCCAAGGATGGGTCACTGGCCCAGGGACAGCCTTGATAAAAGTTTCACCTGTCCTTGGCAAGAGTTAGGACAATGTAAATAAGCCCTTTATAAAGGTGAATTTATTTACTCTAAAGGCCCGCCCTTTATTCTGAAATTATGTTCTTTCTGCTTTTCTGGTATTAAAATGTGTTCTGTTATGAAAGAAAGTGATGCTAGATTGTGTGTGTGTGTGTATGTGTGTGTGTATGTGTATGTGTATGTGTTTGAACATGTGCACTTAATGTCCTGACGGAGCAAAATAAAAACTAGTGATCCTCTACTAATCCCCTTATTAGAAAACCATTTAAATTCAGAAGTCTAGACCAGTGGTCGCCAAATTGTGGCTCAAGAGCCACATGAGGCTCTTTGGCCCCTTGAGTTTTTAGTAAAGGCCAGTTTAGGAGTACCCTAATTAAGTTAATAACAATGTACCTACCTATATAGTTTAAGTTTAAAAAAATTGGCTCTCAAAAGAACTTTCAATGGTTGTACTGTTGATATTTGGCTCTGTTGACAAATGAGTTTGCCACTGGTCTAGACCATCTGATCAAGGGGAGTGGCAGGCTGGAGCTACTGGAGACAGGCCAGTTCGGCTTTGAGTTCTAGGGATACCTCCTGGCCTGCAGGTAGAGGACTAAGGATGTTAATCATAAGAAACACTATTAAGAACAAGGTTCCAGTATAACTCTGTGCAGTGTCGTGTCACAGTGTAAAGGAGAAATTTAATTTTTAAAATAAATGCACAAGACTTTTGCCACAATACATATGATTATTTTATTTGAAACTGTACTAAGATATTTCTGTCAAGTGCTTCAACTATTATTGCATTATTTTTTTGTAATCACAAAAGATGTTACTGTACTGGCATTTGTTTTTAAAAAGCTGTCGATATTCAACCAGCATGCCTTGGACTTTACTGTGGGAAGACCCTATTATTTAAAAATGGCTCAACTGAACTATATGGAGAATGTGGGGTAAGTCCTAATGTTTGTATATTAGTTTGTTTATAAAGTCTTTTGCTTTTGAAATATTTTCACATGTATATATTTTTTCTTCAGTCTACTCATTAATTTATAAAAGTCTATGTAGGCATTAATAAATCTTTGTGTTATAATATTGATTATAATACATCTTTCTTTACAGTCACTGTTTTTAAGATCATTTTATAATTTTTAAATGTTTTTAACATATATTTTAGTGATTTTTTTTACAGAGAGGAAGGGAAAAGGATAGAGAGTTAGAAACATTGATGAGAGAGAACCATCGATCAGCTGCCTCCTGCACACCTCCTACTGGGGATGTGCCTGCAACCAAGGTACATGCCCTTGACGGGAATCAAACCTGGGACCTTTCTCCGCAGGCTGATGCTCTATCCACTGAGCAAACTGATTAGGGCAAGAACATTTTATAATTTTAGAGTAATTTTAAATTATTTTTTAATAAAAATATAGTACAGTGACTTGGCTCTCCAAGTAAGTTAACATTACAATTCCAGAACACTTGTTTGCAGTTATTTTGATACGATGTTAATAGCTAAGTTTGTCATTTAATATTAATCGACTATTTTAGTAACTTGGTAAAAAGGACACTTCTCGGAGCATTATACAGATATAGGCAAATACAGTGTAGATTTTATTTTACTTACGCTTTCTCTTTTTTTTATATCTAAAAGTTGCACATGTAAACAGATGTTTAAACAGAAATGGGACATTTTATAGAAAGATTTTGGGGGTGCTAATGTTCTAAAGTAACATCTGTACATAAAATATTATTTTTATATGTTGTAGGTGTGTCCAAGAGGACAGAGAACAAACGCACAGAAATACTGCCAGCCTTGCACAGAGTCTCCAGAGCTCTACGATTGGCTCTATCTTGGATTCATGGCTATGCTTCCTCTTGTTTTGCATTGGTTCTTCATTGAATGGTACTCCGGGAAAAAGAGGTTAGCACTCCCTATGACTGTATCTGGATGGACTAATGCTGGAATAATTATTAGTCAGAATCAAGTAATTATACTTCTGTTGTTTGTTTTAAAAGTGGTGAGCCTGTTTTGGTTTTATATTCTGATTACTTTTGATTGTGGCAAGAAAACTTAATGATAGGGCATGCCTCAATATTTAATGAGGGAATTATCCTTTGTCTGTTTTACTTTAAATGAGTTTGAAGGAATTTCTTTTTTACATGTCTTCTTTGTTGTTGAACAAATTGAGAACATTTTTAAGTTATCATCTTTATTTTTTTACAAAAATTGCTTTATTGTTCTAGAAGTAATACTTTGTGATTTAATTTACTACTAGTAATCTATTATAATGTAGTTAAAATGCTGTAGCTGCAACCTAATTATGAAAACTCATAGTAGCACATTATCTCCATAAGCACTGTATTTTATGTTCATAAGGTCAGAGGAGGAGATACACAAATAACTGACATGGTTTATAGTCACAATCTTTTAGAGAAGAAAAAGGTATATACAACTGTAATATAAGTCAGTAAACAAAATGCTCTGGAATCATAAAGAAAGGAAGAGATAAATTGTGCCTGGTAGGATCTGAAAGACTTGGGGGGAGAGGGGGGAAGACTATTTTAGGCAGAGGGAAGAGTTTGAGCATGGAGGTATGAAATGTGTGCCCTGTTAGGGTGGGAATGGAAGTAGTCGCCTGTGGTCAAAGTGTGGATTGCTGATGAAAGAAAGGTGATGAAAGGAAGATAGTCTGCGACCAGCATGTGAGGGTTCTTGATGAGGATGTGAATTTTATTCTACTGGGAATGAGGACCCAAATTCTACCTTAGTATATATTAGCCATGTTATGTATGGCTTATTATATATGGCTTTTAGTTCCTCTAACATCCTACTATCTTTCCTGCTTTAGGTCCTTTCCCTTACCCCAAACTCTTTTCACTGCCTGAAATACTTTCTTGTCCCTCTAACTGCAACTTTTTACCTAGCTGCCTTTTTCCCTCTTCAGTTTAAATTACACCTACTCGGAGAGGCTTCTCTGACCCAAGCTAAAGAAGGTCTGTCCCTTATTTTTCTTTTTTAATAGCACTCTTCATTTGTTTCTGTTTTGATTTAGCACTCAACACAATTTGTAGTTAAGTTTGTTTCCTCAGTTAGTGTTCCGCCCACCCCTGACTGTCAGCACCAAGAGGGTAGTGACACTCTGTCCTCCAGGGAATCTGCAGAGACCAGCACAGCAGCTGGCCCATGAGAAATGCCCACTCAGTATTTGCCTAGTGAATGATTTATTCATGAAGGCTTGGTTTAGAGAAGTAACATCCTTGGATGTGTATTTTAGGAAGATGACTTCTGTGGAGAGTAGATTAGAGGAGAGATATATTAGAAAGGTGTGGTTCAAGAAACAAGTGATGGTTAGACTCAGGTCTTGGGAACGGAAGTGGACAGGATAGTCAGAAGGAAGTGGAATCAGCACTTTTCTGAATCCTACTAAATAAGTCCACGGTGATTATTTATGTTAGAAAAGCATTCATTATTTTACAGAAGAACATACAGATTTTTTTAAAGCTCCCATTCTTTTTAAGATTTTTGTTATAGAATGAGAGATGACAATGAAAAGGATGTGATGCGCATAAAGCTGAAATAGAATAAATGCTCAGTTAATTGTTGGAACTTCTCGGCTCAAAGTAGAGAAGAGATAGGGGTAATAGATGTAGCTTCCAAATGCATTAGAACTAAAAGGTCAGGCGTATTTTGAGGGAGGATCTTGGAGCAGAGGGTAGAAAAAAGCAGTGATGAGTGGTAGGCAGGAGAGGAGGTGGATTTAAAAAAGAGTTGACATAACTGCTTTGCCTAGCAAGTTTGGTACCAAGTAACACAAGGGCCATCTTTCATTTTCCTGAGATATTGCACTTTTTTTTCCTTCTTAATTTCGGAGAAGATGGGGGGGCGGGGAGGAGAAGAGAGAGAACGAGAACCATCAATGATGAGAGAGAATCATTGATCAGCTGCCTCCTGCATGCTCTGTACTGGGGATCAAGCCCATCCAGGGCGTGCACCCCAACTGGGAATTGAATCGTGACCTAGTTCATAGATTGACGCTCAACCACTGAGTCACACCATCTGGGTGAGATGTTGCACTTTTAACGAAGGTAGCAGGGCCCTAGCAAATCAGTGTTTCTCAACCTTTTTTTCATTACCACCTCTTTAACAAACCTTATAGATAACCTTTCATTACTTAATTCCAACTATTCTCGTGGAATTTATGTTTGTTTATGTAGTGTATGTATATATGTACTTTATTATAAAAAGTCTAAGGGTATTTTACCCACAAGGACCAATTCTTGCCGCCTGGGGAATGATATCATCTATTGAGAATGTGTGGTTAGATAATAATCAAAACCCTCCTTTCTGGCACCTTTGCTTCTCCTAGAGCATGGTCGGCAAACTGTGGCTCGCGAGCCACATGTGGCTCTTTGGCCTTCGATTTTGCTCTTCCACAAAATACCACAGCCTGGACGAGTCTGTTTTGAAGAAGTGGCATTAGAAGAAGTTTAAGTTTAAAATATTTGGCTCTCAAGAGAAATTTCAATTGTTGTACTGTTGATATTTGGCTCCATTGACTAATGAGTTTGCCGACCTAACTATAGAGTTTAGTATTAAATTTGTTTTTCTTTAAGACCAGGGCAAGATAGGCAGAAATTGCATATTTTTATGTAATGCATTCAGAAGCTTTGCTTCTTATGTGATTTGTATTTATAAAATTTACAACTTTTCACATATACTCATTCAACAATCTCTAGGGGTATTTGCAATACATTGCAGAATTCAGAGATGACTAAATTGTGGATGTTCATGGTTCAATGGATGAGATGAGAAACCTTCACATATATGTCAGGTTTTGTACTAGAATCATGTGCAAAGATTTAAGGCTGCATGAAGAAGGCTGTCCTCAACTAGGACAGTGTCATAGTAGAAAAAACTAATTTTAAGCTAGACTTTGAAAAATAATAGTTTTTGATAGAATAATTGCCGTCTGTCAGACATAAGGAACAAGATGTGCAAATGTATAGAAGCAAAAGCTCTGAATAATCAAAATATGAGAGCAGAGAATGCTGTGAAAATAAAAGGGGGGTGGTGCTTAATGAGGCCAGAATATAAAGAAATTGGGACGTAGGAAGTCTTAGGAAATGTTCATTAAATGGAGAGATGACCAAAGAGCTGATGTTGAAGGATGCAGTTTGCCAGATGGGAAAATACGTTTTGAGGGGGAGTGTGAAGCATACCCAGATTTGTGAGGGATAAATGATTTAGTAGGGCCCAAAGGTGTGGAAGATAAGGCTGGTGAGGAGTATTTTTCCTAAAGGGGGACTCAGTGAGGTACTTCAATAGGGATAGTTTGAGGAGCAGACTTCATTTGGTAAAGATCACATGGTTGACTGCAGCTGGATTGAAAGGGAGCATGATAAGAGACCAGTAAGAAGGCTAAAAGGATGACAAGAAATGATGAGATTAAAATTTTGCCTCTAAAAATAAGGATTCTCTAAGGAAAGAAAAGATTATATGAAAGTGTAAATGTTTATGTAGCTAGTGTTTTCAACTGTATAAAATGGTGCTAGGGTTCTGCTTCCAACAATATGGGCTAATCAGGAGCTCCAGGTGGCCTACCTGCATGACATTCTTAAGTCTGTGGAAGACAAACTAATTAAGACATTGCTGGTCTTCCTGGAGTTAGGGGAGAGCTCTAAGAACTCTTCTCTTTCAGAAAACAAACCCACCCGGAGCTGGGGCCAGAGGGACAAAGCAGGCAGTGGGGGTGGGAGGGTTGCCCCAGGTTAATTGTTGAAAGCAGCAGTGCTATTGGATACTGAATCATGGGCAGTCATTGCTAAGTCTAGATTCTCAAGGGGCTGAAGCCCAAGGTAGTTGTGTGTATGGCACCTGGCCAAAGCAATAAATCCTTTTTTGCTAGAAAGCTTTCCCATTCTCAATTTAGGCCTGAAAGACGCTGGTTTAAGATCTATTAATGATGTCATAATCTGTGATTAGTAAGTAAAATAAGCACTCTGAGCATTGGTAGTCATAATAAATGCTCCCAGAGGCCTACAGATAATGGACTTTTAACTACAAAGTATGTAACTGTTACCTTTATAATGTTCAGAGAAATAGAGGGTGCAGTCACCAGGGTCTCCATTCAGTAAGAGATTTAGTTAAAAAAAGGCATTTCTAAAATGAAAATTTATACTTGTCCCTCAAAACGGTAGGTCAATTACTAGATTAAACAGTTGAAAATAGAATTAGAAAAAAGATATACAAAGAAATAACAAAAATGCAGCACAGAGAAAAGGAGATAGAAAATATGAAATATGTTAAGACGTGGAACATAGAATGAGAAGCTATACTATGTGTCTGTACTACCTAGTGGGAATCCACTCCAGATCAGTTAAACATTCAGACTTAAGAGACTGTCGCAGGTCATACCGACTGCCAGTGTACTCAGAAGGAACAACTGACAGGGCAGCATCAGACATCCTTGTCAGCAGTAGCTTTTCAGCCGTTGTGCTCAGCTTCGAGGAAGTGAGACCCACATTGAGTGTGTGTGAGAATCGTCCAGGCTTAGTCTGTGCTCCAGAGGAGCCAGAGTAGTTTTGAGGCATTAAGTACAACTGAAATAAAAACTTTAGAAAAGGGGCCAGCCCTGGCCCGTGTGGCTCAGGTGGTTGGGCTTCGCCCAGTGCACCGAAAAGTTGCTGGTTCCATTCCTGGTCAGAGCATATGCCCTGGGCTTGATCCCTAGTAGGGGGCGTGCAGGAGGCATGTTTTACTCTCACATCAATATTTCTTTTTCCCTCTTCCTTCCTCTCTCTAAAAATAATTTTTAAAAATAGAAAGTGATAAAGGACAATTTAATAGAAAGGTTAACCTCTAGGGTAGAGACAGGAGTGTGGATGGGGAGGAACAGAGGTAGATGTAAGTTGTTATTGTTCTAGTTATTGGGTTAGATGGTGAGCTTACAATATCTATTATAATCTATAATTCTATCCATTAAAGAGGGAATATGCTAATTGACCCTTACAACATTGCAAATATGGTGGCGCCCACAGCCACCAGATGGTGGTGCCCAGTCCCCTCAGCCCCACTAGGGTGGCAGATGTGCCCAGTTGTCTCCCACCCCTAAGGGCCCCCTTCAATGCATGAATTTTCATGCACCAGGACTCTAGTCAGCATCCTCTCTAATAAAAGGGTAATATGCAAAGTAACCATCACTCCATTACAAAGATGTGGTGCCCAGTTCCCTCAGCCCTGCCAGAGTCCCCCAGTCCTGAGGGGGCGGCCGCTGAGAGTGGGCAGCATGAGTGGCCTGGCGGAATGCTTGCTTCATCGCGGCAGCAATAAGGCAAGCATTCGTGCTCGGTCACGGATGGGCCTCTGGGCCGCGGAGAGCCCCTGGGCAGCGGGCGCAGAGCGGCCAGGCCTCACAGAAGCTACTGGCACACGGATTCATGTGCAGGGCTACTAGTATATAATAAAAGCCTAATATGCAAATTGGCTGAATGTCGGAACGACTGGTCAGTGGGTGGGCAGGGCCAGTGAGCTGATGGTACCAGGCCAGCCAAGGTGGGTGCCAGTGGGCAGAGGGAGGGGATGACAATGGTGTGCAGCAGTGACAGTAGTGGTGGAAGGACAATTGGGCAGGGCCAGCTGCTCACCCGCTGGTGCCAAATCCCAATCAGCCCACTGGTTGCCTCGATGTTTCTTCCTGCAGAGGGAGGCCTAAGCCATCATTTACACATCCCCCAAGAGCTCCTGAACTGCAAGAGGGCACACATCAGGCCGAGGGACTTCCCCGAGTGCATGAATTTTCATGCACCGGGCCTCTAAGTGTAAATTTTGTGTACCTTTTATATTTAAGATAATTTTAAATATGCATAAATAACTTTAAGGAAAAAAATTTAAAAAATATATTTTATTGATTTTTCACAGAGAGGAGGGAGAGGGATAAAGAGTTGGAAACATCGATGAGAGAGAAACATTGATCAGCTGCTTCCTGCAATCCCCCCACTGGGGATGTGCCTGCAACTAAAGTACATGCCCTTGACTGGAATCCATCCTGGGACCTTTCAGTTCCCAGGCTGATTCTCTATCCACTGAGCCAAATCGATCAGGGCGACTTTAGGAAAATTTTAATAGCAATTTGGTGAGGCATTAAAGATAAGGGTCGATCTATTTTCTGCTCTTCTGCACATTTAGATGGTACTGGCACATTATTATCCCTTTTTAGTATACAAGGTTATTAAACTCTTCTCAAGTGCTTTTCATGTATTTGGCTTTTCTTACCCATTAAGAAGATATTTTGTTTCAAGAGTTAACAGTTAACATTTCTTCGTAGAAACCATATCTTGAATCATATCCAGGTTTTATGAAAAGCCATTTAGCACTAAAAGTTTCGGGTAATTGTGCTGCCTTTGTTTTACCAGTTCCAGTGCCCTTTTCCAGCACATCACCGCATTATTTGAATGCAGCATGGCAGCTGTCATCACCTTACTTGTGAGTGATCCAGTCGGTGTCCTCTATATCCGTTCATGCCGAGTATTGATGCTTTCCGATTGGTACACGATGCTTTACAACCCAAGTCCAGATTATGTCACTACCGTGCACTGTACTCATGAAGCTGTCTACCCACTGTAAGTATTTATCTAGACTTAAGGTCATGTTTTGAAAAATGAAAATTATAAATTTAATTCATTTCAATGGGCTTGAGCATTGTAAAATGGCATCTAGGCTCTGGGGGAAATATACAGAAAAGATTTTCTTCTCTTAAGGGATAAGTCATCTGACAGGAGAAAATAGAAATACATCTTAGTATAATAGAAGTTAAAGTGTTTTGTGTTGGTGTTGAAGTATGCGTAAACACATAAAATAAGCTATCTATGTTTCTTAGGAAGGGATTTATAAGGAACACTTTTTTGATACACAGTAGGGAAGTAATCTCTGACATATGGGAAAGAGTATGGGTTTTAGAGCTGAAAGCAGGCTTGATTTTGAATCCTGGGTCTGCCAGTTGTCCTATTAACTTGAGCATGTTAAGAGCCTCTTGTAATTCACATTGGGAAAATGGGAATGATGATCCCTCATAAGGTGATTGTGAGGATTAAATAAATCCATACAGATCAGACACTGTGCAGTGCTTCAAGTATGGGAAGCACCTAATAGTAGCTGAAATTATTATCAGAGGGTTTGGGTTAATGTTCTTTTTTTCTTCTTCTGTTTTTTTAAATAAATGTAATTTCCATCAAAATATTTTGTTTTAAAAATATCAAATTCCTAAATTCTATATAATGTTATCTCAGACTACTTTATTTTTAGAACTTCTGTAAATTGTTGATATTCATTTGATGTGGGGTTTTTTTGGGTAAAGGAATAAAGAAGTGTCTGGTATTTATGTTCTAGTAATAGCAAGTGTTCATTATGTAATATGCTCATTAAAATAGTCCTTTTTGAGAAAGTTTTAAGAGTACTGTCAAAACACACATGCACATATGTAAAAAGGTAATTTTCAAAAAATAAGATCCAGATATAAAGATATGAAAATCTTTTCTACCTGTCCAGCTTTAAGCCCTGTCTCTTTCTACATGTATTTATAGCTAAAATTTATATATAAAGGACTGATAAAATCCTTTGTTGATTTAATAGAGCTGTACCCTCAGCTTCAATTAATTTAATAATGGCTACACAGTATTTCACATAATATTTAACCAGTTTTCTGTTATTGAATATTTATTTTGTTCCTTAGTTTTCTTTATTATGTGATCCAATAAAAATATTGGTCATAAAGTTATTTTTGTGAATCCCTGATTATTTCCCTGTGATCAATTTCTGTAAGTAAAATTTCTGCATCAAAGGACATAAACATTTTTTTAGGATTTTGGCTACACATTGCCAAACTGTCTCCTAGGAAGGGACCACCATGCACTTTTCATTAGTGGTTTGAGAGTCCTTTTGGGAAACCATCCAGCAATGTGAATAGTCAATGGATAGACTTAATATGCTTTTTTTAACCTTTTATAGGACCCTTGATTTAAAAATGATCAATGATAAAGTATTTTAAAAATATTTTCGATAATGTAATTCCTTATTTATTTTACAGCTACACCATTGTATTTATCTACTATGCATTCTGCTTGATGTTAATGATGCTGCTCCGCCCTCTGCTGGTAAAGAAGATTGCCTGTGGGCTAGGGAAGTCGGATCGATTCAAAAGTATTTATGCTGCACTTTACTTCCTCCCCATTTTAACCGTGCTTCAGGCAGTTGGTGGAGGCCTTTTATGTAAGTGTCTTGGGTAAATAGCTATATGTTTATTATATGTGATCAACAATATCTTCTGGGTATAATTTTGGAGCTTTTTCTTTAAAATCGATTTAAAAAAAAATACATTTTCATTGATTTCTGAGAGGAAGGGAGAGGGATAGAGAGAGAGAAACATCAACGATGAGAGAGAATCATTGATTAGATGCCTCCTGCACGCCCCCTACTAGGGATCAAGCCTGCAACCCAAGGCTTGTCCTCTTGACTGGACTTGAACCTGGGACCCTCTGGTTTGTATCATAGCGACCAGTTGTTCCACTGTTCGGTTGATTTGCATATTATCCTTTTATTATATAGGAGTAGGGGGTCCAGTGCATGAATTTGTGCACCTTGAAAACAACTGTGGGCCGCAAGGCTGCAATAGGCGCAGGGCCAGGTCTCAGCCCATCCTCTGGGACCCCGCCAGGCCCCGCCCACCATGGCCCTCTGGGCCAGCAGCTGCTGCTCACATTTGATGGCGCCAAGTGATCAGGACTGGCACCAGGCGCCGCCAGTGGGTGCGAGCAGCAGCTCTGGTGCCGGCTGTGGTGTGAGCGGGGTTGGTGCCAGCAGTGGGTGCGAGCGGCAGCTCTGACGCCGGCAGCGGGTGTGAGTGCCTGGTGGGACCACAGTGCGTGGGAGCAAAGAATTTTCAGTAACCACCAGAGGCTCGCCCTGATGACAGTGACCAGCACCCTGCCTTGATCTGGCACTCCTACTCACCTGCTCCACCATCCTGCCACAGCCAACTCCCGCCATGTTCCATGCGCGCCCCCTGGTGATCAGTACATGACCAGTTGTTGGCTGTTCGATCTATTTGCATATTAGCCTTTTATTACATAGGATAGCCATTCATTTATTCAGCAACCACTTAGATTAAATTGTTATATGAAGGAGTAAGAAAAAGTTGGTGTTCACATATTACTAGGAAAGCTGTAAATAGCTGAGGGGGCATAGTGTGGTACTTCTTTGAATATGTGACATTGACCATGGCAAGGATGTTAGACACCATCTTTTATATGAAGTCTACCTGGCTATGGAGGATAAGCTTTCTGGCCTAATGGAACTAGGCAAGACTGAGCATCGTTATCCAAGTCATGTAGCGTGGAAATGAATTTGGTTCAAGATTATGGTGGCGCTTTGAGGATAAAACCAAGGGAAACTGGAGATGAAGCAGGGGTCCGTGTTCCCTCATATTCTACAGATGTATTGATTGTTCCAGTTGGCCTGCAATTGGCCCACCTCACTGTTTACCTCCCTGGCTGGCCTCTGAAGGTGTTTGAGGCTGCTATTCTTCCTCTAGGGAATAGAGACCTACTTCTGGAAGGATTTTAGGCAGAAGAGAGATATGACTAGGTTTGCATTTTAGAAATAACTTGGTGGCAGGATGGAAGAGCGATCCATGAAGAGAATATTGCAGAAGCCAAGTCTGACTGCCTAACCAAAAGCAGAAAGACACTAGGAATGAAAAGCTACCTGAAGATAGAGTTAACTAAAGTAGGTAGCTGATTAAATATAGGGGTTGAAGGAATGGGAGGAGGAGAATACAAGAAAATAGCTTTCTGACCTAGAAACTGGTGAATGGATAAATTAAATATTAGAAGAAGCAAATAGGTTGGTGAGAAGTGAATTCAATTTTAGCTGTTTCTGGAATATTCAAGAGTACAGGTTATTTCTACTAGTATGTTGCTTGGGAGAGCTGTCTGGGCTGGAAAGATTTAAGAATTGTCAGCTTTTTAAATTCTTGAGTCCTAGATTCAGGAGGTGCTATTGGTTAAGAAATGGAGGAAAGGAAAAACGCTGTGAAAAGCAGGGAATGGTTTGGAGGTTAAACCATATAGGCTGCAGACACCGCCGCTTCCTTTATGATGGCTGCCTATTTTGAAAAATGCCTTTTCCCAGGATGAATGTCTTTAGCTCTACTCAAAGCACACACATAGGAAGAATCAAGGAGTTATTATCCTATCTAATAAAAGAGTAATATGTAGATTGACCATCACACCAACACACAAGATGGCTGCTCCCATGTGGACACAAGTTGGCCACCACAAGATGGCTGGAAGGGGAGGGCAGTTGGGGGTGACCAGGCCAGCAGGGGAGGGCAGTTAGGAGTGACCTGGCCAGCAGAGAAGGGCAGTTAGGGGTGACCAGGCTGGCAGGGGAGGGCAGTTGGGGGTGTCCAGGCCTGCAGGGGAGGGCAGTTAGGAACAACCACACTGGCAGGGGAGTGGTTAGGGGGTGATCAGGCTGGCAGGCAGAAGCAGCTAGAGGAAATCAGGCAGGCAGTTGATCAGTTGGAAGCCAGCAGTCCTGGATTGTGAGAGGGATCCCAGATTGGAGAAGGTGCAAGCTGGGCTGAGGGACTCACCTCCCCTCACGAATTTCGTGCACTGGGCCTCTAGTTCATTCATATTACATGTAAATCTATGGAATCTGCTGAGATTAGTCACAGAGGGCGCCATACCAACTCATAATTATATGATGTTAATGAAAAAGAAAATAGATAATTTTTGGTTTAAGTCAGTTCAGGCTGCAGTATACCATAAACTGGGTGGCCTACAAACAAGAGAGGTTTTTTTTCTTACAGTTCAGGGGACTGGGAAGTCTGAGAACCAGGCACTAGCAGGTTCCGTGTCTGGTGAGAGCCCACTGTGACTTCCTGGGATGGAAGGAGAGAGCGTTCTCAGGGGTCTTTATATAAAGCACTAATTCCATTCCTGAGGGCTCCGCCTTCATGGCCTAATCACTGCCCAAAGGTCCCACCTCCAAATACCATTACGTTGAAAAATACAATTTCAGCAGAAGCATTTGGGGGACACACACCTTGCCATCCAAGGGAATGTAAAAATCTTAGCAAAGTAGAGCAGCAAGTGGCTTCTGGTCGTTGGAGATACTGGAGTGTAGGGAGAGAGACCCTGAGAGTTGCTAGGAATATGTCAGTGATGAATTTTTACCTGCTTGGGAGTGTTATTTTAGCCTGTTTTTAAGTGTGATCTGCATCTGAATTTCCAGGGGAACTAAAATGCCATTTCCAGACCCACCACCAGGCATCAAACTGTTTTAAATCCTAGAATAAAGCTACGTTAAATCCTGCCCAGAGCCCAGGACGTACTACCCACAGGTTTGAAGTTTGGAGTTTGTTAGAAACTTCCTCTTCCTCTGACTGCCAGGACTTAAATTTGTATCATCAGTAACATTTTTTTTTTTTTTTAGCTAATTATAAGCGCAATGTGTTTTTTGTATGTTTTTTTTGAATGTGTGGTTGAGGACCTAAGTACTGTCTATGAAATAAAAGGTTCTAAATCTCAGGCAAGCCATTAAGTTATTTAGTAAATTGAAATTGGGCCTTTAGGGATAATTCTGAGGTCCTGGCTTCTGCATCCCAAATTAACATTTGAATTGTTCTGAATGGGTTTCACTGTCATGTAGCATGATTGGTTTCATAAGCTGAAGTTAATTTTTTTAAAAACAATTGTATGAAAGATAATTTAAGATATTTTTCTCAACTTGTCCCTTTGTTTTAAGGTTATAAATTTAAAACATTTAAGAGAAAGGTGGTATTTTATAGGAAAAACATTTTGCTTACAGTATTATTACCGTAGTCTCCCCTTTTCTGCGGTTTTGATTCCCATGGTTTTAGTTACTGTAGTCCTCAGTGGGCCAAAAATATTAAATGGGAAATCCCAGGAGCAAATAATTTTTAAGTTTTAAATTGCATGCACACTGTTCTGAGTAGTTATGTCGAATACTACACCATCCAGCTTGTTCCAACCCTGATGTGAACCATTCCTTTGCCCAGTGTCTCCGTGCTGTACACGCTCCCACACTGCAGAGCCAAAAACATGGGCTGTCTGGCCCTTTACTGAGCCTTCACTGAGCCTGCCTCAGGGCACCAAGGCTTATGTCTCTCACAGGATTGAGTGAGAAAGTTTTCAATTATGTGTGAAATTTTTTGATGGTTTATTTAGAAAATTTGCTTAATTTTCAACATATGCCAATGTTTTTGTTTGTTTTTCCAGATTATGCCTTCCCATACATTATATTGGTGTTATCTTTGGTTACTCTGGCTGTGTACATGTCGGCCTCTGAAATAGAGGTAAGAAAAATATTTTCCTTGGAGATTTTTTTAATGGGTTTGACAATTGAATAGGAGGATAATACATATGATATGACATAGCACAACTGATCGTTTTGGTAATCCCTGGCTAGTTGATGTCACAATGTAGCTTATTAATGGTTGTATACTGGACTGTATTTGCTTGGAAAGTAGTGAAGTAGTCAGGCTCAAGCTATCTAGCATGTTGGAGAAAAAAATTATTTCACATAATTTACTCAGAAAATATTTAATTATGAAATGTTGAAAACTTAAACATCATTTTGAGGGGAACATAAAAATGCTTTATGATATATGGAACTAATTTCACACTTAATTTTACAATGGCAACACTGACACCAGTAATTGTACATTCTCCACCCTCCTATGCTTTGTCTCTAATTTTATTTTCTGGATGATGGATGTTTACTTTTGTCCTCTAATATCTATACTATTTTGGTGATTTGGAAATAACACTAATAGTAACATTACTTCTGATACTGTTTCTGTTTTGAGATAACCATTTGTGCTTCTTACTTTTCAGTATTTCAGTGGAAGGTCACTGTTAGAAAGGACTCCTTATTTTGAGGATAAACTGAAGGAATAGTGTCAGTAGCTTAGTACTATTTCACCTAGTGCCCATGCAGTCTGCTGCCCACCACACTTGATAGGCATGTGCTTTCTCATAATTCTTAACCTTAACCCAGGGATATTATATTTTAATTTAATCCAGAAATTAAAGTACATTTAATTTAATCAAAAGCTTGATCCAGAGAAAGTAAGTTAACTATTTTAGAATGCTTGCTGTTAATGTCTCTCTTTCAGTTCGTTAGTGAAAAGTTGAGAGAGAATGACTTACAGGGAGAATAATATAGTAGAAGAACAGACAGAATATTCTGATGGTGATTATTAGGTTGTTTCCAATTCTTTATAATTTTTAATCAGTATCACAATATGTATAATTAAAGAAGGTAAGCAAATTAGTTTCAGCACTTTTTCAATGTTAGGGAAATATTAGAGGGGGGAATAGTTAAATATTTGAATAAAAAGTTTGTGAATTTATTATCCTTAACTACTATAGATAGTAGTTATGTTAGCTTGAAACTTATTTGTGTACCTGCCCCTGGGAATATCTCCTATAAAATGTTCATGTACTTCAGTTAGGACTCCACCCATAAATCCAATAGAAAGACCTGAATCAGGAAAGACAGTCTTATAAGACTAGTTTTAGGTGAGTTAAAGAGCCATTTAGTAAGAGAAAGTTAGTAAAGGATATCGAAAATTCCAATTCAGTGTGTTTATTAGCACATTCAGCCATTACTTTAATAATAATTTGGTCCTTCCCATTTTTGCATATTATAGAGCTGTGTTCAAGAATAAAAAGAAACCAGAGTAGGTCCCGTGTCACTTCTGCTCCCTTCTGCCGATCCAGGCAGCAGACCCAGGAAAGCTGGAGTTTCGGAGGTTGGCGCACCTCCTGTTTCTCACCTGTAGACGCAGCTGCAGGGCAGGAGGAAGGCACATCACGTGGTGCTCCCTTCAGAAGCAGCCCTGGTGTTTCCCGAGTTGATGGGGGCATAAGCCAGCACTTAGACGTGGCTCCTGTCCTGCGCTGCCTCAGTGCTTACGTGACCTCAGCCAGAAAACCTCACCCTGCTCCTCGGGAAGTGTAGAGGCTAGCAAGTGCTCTCTCAGGTCCCTTTTAGCTCAAAGTCTGTGATTCTGAGTTATGGCTGTTAAATAATACATTTACATCAAAATATAAGTGATAATCTGGTTCTCTCCTCTTTCTTTTAAAATGATACAGAACTGCTATGATCTTCTAGTCAGGAAGAAAAGACTCATTGTTCTCTTCAGCCACTGGCTACTTCACGCTTACGGGATAATCTCCATCTCCAGAGTGGATAAACTCGAGCAAGACTTGCCCCTTCTGGCTCTGGTGCCCACGCCAGCCCTTTTCTACTTGTTCACAGCAAAGTTCACTGAACCTTCACGGATACTCTCAGAAGGAGCCAATGGGCACTGAATAGAACATGCCAAAACCCCTAAGAAGTATTCTTAATAAAAAAGTGAAGAAATAAAAAATGTATTAGTTCTCTCTTGTCATACATGGGAATGAGATTGTCAGTGTATCGTAATGTTTTTGGTTGGTTGGTTCGATTTTGTTTTCGACCTAAGACTTTATGGTTAGACTTAGAAAACACAAACACTATAATACTCTGTTATATAGTATAATACACTATCCCACTTATAGCACACTATTATATGGCATAGGAAGCCTATCTCTTGCAACAATTTATTGTTTAGACCAAAAACATGTTTCTGTGTACCTAGCAATATGTTGTTTTTGTTTTTATTTAATACTTTAATAAGTATAATATGGAATTCTTAGCTTTGTTTGGCACAATTGTGCTTGCCTGATGTGTTTCAACCTGGTTTTCAAGTGTAATGAATTAAAAAGACATACCTGTGGGGTCTGATAGCAAGCATGGAAATATAAAGTATGTTGTTTTTTTGTTATCTATTTATTTTCACCAATACAGTATTTTCTTCAAAAATAGAACATAATTTATATAATAGTTTTTCTGTTTATACATAGTTCGGTTGAAAATACCTTCATATTTTTCCTGTTCCTGTAAAGAAAAATAATAATGAAAAACTTGACAAAATTCTCAAATGTTCTGACATTGCTATTTGCCATACTAATTGTGGAAATTAAAAATATTAGGTAGTGAGATTAATGTCTTTTTCCCATGTGAATAAATACATGTACTCAGATATTTCCTTCCTCTTACATCTTATTTAAAAATTTTGATTTTAGAGAGAAGAGAGGAGACAGAAAAACATCAATTGGTTGTGCAGAGATTGAACTGGCAACCTAAGTACGTGCCCTGACCAATCAAATCTGCAACCTTTTGGTGTATGGAGTGATGTTCCAACCAACTGCGCCAGTCAGCCAGGCTTATGTATTATTTAAGGATGCATACACATGCCACAGTTTTTTGATCCTGTGACACATTTTTCTCCACATTGGGACATCTCTGAATTAGGCTACATCACACAATTGATGATTTAACAAAATGCAGAATCTATACAGCATAGGAACAGTTTTACTGTGGTTGTTGATAGGTATGCTACTTACCAATTTTTATACTTTGAATAGACATGGTTGTAAATATGGAAATAAGATTTTTATTTACTGATTCTGCTATTGGTAGGGGTTACACAAGTTTGTTCAATCTCAAACTTTAAGACTTTCATTGACAGTTGCAAATTGTGAAAGAATGTGTACTCACTTTCTCTGTAGTTTATGCCTTTTGAATTCACAGCAGTTGTATCCTTGGAATCATTTTGTTAATTTTTCTTTGTTTCTTTGTTTTTCACAGTACATGCAGACTGGTAACGGACTTTTTTGATGACTTTTTTGATACGTGTCTCTTTGGTCGGCTTTTCTGTAAGAATAAAAATAAAATTGTAAAAATTCTATGTGTATTTCAGACAGGTTTGGGTGGTTATTAGTGTCCATTAAAATTCTAAGTTGCCCAAGGAACCCTTCCATTGGACAACTACACAATTGGAAAGGGGGAGACCTGACTGGGGAGGGGCGGTGGTTCATGAATCTGATTATCAGGACTGTTCTTTTCCCACCGCATTTGGAGCCATCTTAAGGCATCTTCTCTGATGTTCTATTCTAGCAGAAAAGTATGTATGCAAAAGGAGAAATCATGCAAGTAATTATGATTACAACTCAAAAGGCAAAGACTTTCAGGAATACTACATATTTGCATTTTTAATTTGCACTGTGAAGAACAAGAGGAATAATTCATAGCAACTGTGGCTGCTAATGTTATTAACTAGCTTGTTAAAACATGGTTATTAATATACCAAAACTACCCGTGTCTAGCTCAATTTAGTCTTGACGTAGATCCTTGTAGTTTACTACAATTCACTGCTATAGTAGTAATTGTGCTAACCAGTGCTGGATAGGTTATTTAAAGTCAAAATATTTTCTGATTTTGGTCAGTATCTATTTAAGTTACCTTGTTACATTTTTTTTTTTAAACCCACTGGTTTGCAAGACTTGACTGACATTGGAACCAGCTAGAGTGACTTGCTAAAAACATGCCTGAGTCCCACCTCGAGAGACTCATGGTGAATTGGTCTGGGGTATGGGCCAAAGATTTTAAAACCTCCAGGTGATTCTAATGTTTGAGAACCATTGTCTAAACTCTTCCTAGTTCAGATTTTAATTTTTCCAAGAGCCCTTTTCACAATTCTTGGGCAAATGATTTTTTAAACTATTTCTTACTGAAATTTTGATTTTGCTAGATTATAACTGTTCTTTTCCATTACTAAATGATCAAAATACAGATAATTGTATCAAGTTCTTTTCCATCACAATAACAAAAAATTATTATATGATATTTGATTTTTTAAAATTTAAATCTCTTGACCTAAAAAGTCTAGAGAGCAGACATCAAATTAAAATATTTGGTTAGTATACAGATTATCTGCATTGAAAATTACAGTGTAACTCATAACCACTCAAAATCCATAAGACCCCGTTCTACCAGTCCCACCCCATTGGGCAAGATCCAGACCTGCCGGCCCCACCCCCGTCAAACCCCACTGGGCAGGGGGCACATTTCAGACCCCCTGTCAAGCCCTACCAGGAAGGAGGGCACAGCCTCAAGGCCCCCCATCAAGCCCTGCTGGATGGGGGTGCAGCCTCAGGTCCCTCGGCCCAGCACCGGGGCAGGAAGCATGGCCTGAGGTCCCCCAACCCAGGCCCGGGTGGGGACCGTGCCTTGGGGTCCCCCATCTAGCCCCACTGGGTGGGGGACACAGCCTGAGATCCCCCATCAAGCCCCGCTGGATCGAGGGGCGCAGCCTCAAGTTCCCCAGCCTGGGGTTAGGGGAGCAGCCTGAGGTATCCTGGCCCAGCACCAGGGTAGGGGGTGCATTTTAAAGTCCTCCGGCCCAGCTCCAGGGTGGGGGGGGGCACCTTGAGGTCCCCTAGTCCAGTACCAGAGCAGGGGGTGGGGGCACCTTGAGGTCCCCTGTCAAGCCCTGTTGAGCAGAGATCGTGGCATGAGATCCCTTGTCAAGCCCCACCTGGTAGGGGGATGCAGCCTCAGATACCCCATCAAGCCCTGCTGAGCAGGGGTCACAGCCTCAGGTCTCCTAGGACCAGGGTAGAAGGCACAGCCTGAGGCCCCCCAGCACGGGGCAGGGGGAGCAGCCTGAGATCCCTCGGCCCAACACCAGGGCAGGGGCATACCTTGAGGTCCCCTGCCAAGCCCCACTGGGTGGGAGGCACAGCCTGAGGTTCCTTGTCAAGCCCCGCCAGGCAGGGGGTGTGGCCTCAGGTCCCCAGGCCCAGTGCCAGGTGGGGGGCACAGCCTTCGGGCCCCTGTCAAGCCCCGCTGGGCAGGGGGTGCATCCTGAGGTCCCCCATCAAGCCCTGCTGGGCGGGGGAGTGCAGCCTGGGGTCCCTTGTCAAGCCCCACCAGGTGGGCGCAGGCTCAGGTCCCCTGCCCTGGCCCAGCACCACGCAGCCTCAGGTCCCTGCTGATAGCTCCTGAGGTTCGGTGTGGGAACTGGGCCTCTGCTGTGGGTGCAGCCATCTTGTGTTATGGAAACCCCCCTCTGCTGTGGGCACTGCCACCTTTGTGATGGTATGATGGTCAATTTGCATATATATATTCCCTCTTTATTAGCTAGGACTCGAGGACTTTTGGAATTTTAAAACATTCTTTTTGATGCTTTAAAAAAATCCATATTCAGTTGCTATTTGGTTTAGGTACACACTACAAATTAACTTATTTACTTGTTTATAAGAAAGAATATTAAGGCAAAAAGCAACTATCTTAAATTTCAGGACGAAGCCTGGTACATTCTGACAAGCCATCCCACCTCTTGCCAGCTGAAACCCCAGCAGATCTCCATTCAACCATGCTGTTGCAGTCCTTGGCCAGGTGATGGGGCTGCTCCTTTGGGAAGACATCCTGGTCTATTCCCAACACCCCAAAAGACTCCCACACCCCTCTTTACCTTCCCCCACAGCCACTCATTAGAAGGAGTCCCCTGGGTTCTAATCGTCTCCTGTCTCATTCTCACAGTATGTGCACTCTGACATTCTTACTGGTGTCTTTCAACTCTGGTGCCAGTCTCCAAGATGCTCACGAGGCTAATTCAGCGAGTGCAGTGTTCCTGGAGAGGATCAGGACCTGCAGGGCTGCAGTGACATGATGTGTCCAGAAGAGGGCAGGGGAGAGCCGTTGAGCTGGATCAAGGGCCTCTCTGGAAGCCCGCCCCGGTGTGAGACAAGCCATTCTACAAGAACTTTTAAAAGCTAGGAGATGACAGGTGGCCAAGTAATTCACCGGACTAAAGCTGACCCTGAGCACCTCAAGAGGGCGGTAAGTTTCAGGAATCTGATAAGGACTTAATAAAGGTCTAATGCTTTATTACGGCTGCTATCACTGATATTTTACAACCAGGGAGGCTAAGTAGCACGTGAGAAGCAAAGCTGCCATGTGAGCCCACATGGTAACGATCTTACTTCAGATCTCAGCTCCATTTCCGGGTCTTCAGAGATGTCTCCCGACCCTCAACTAGGGCAAGTCTCCCTCTAGGTTCTTAAGTTCGTCTGCCCCCCTCCAGGAGACTTATGACACTGACGTCTTACATACATCTGTAGAAAACCTGATTCTCCCCCACACCAGCAGTGGACCAACTACACCTGAGGGGCGATTCTGCTACCGGGGCAGAGTTGAGTAGTTGAGTAGACCTTTCATGGCTGGCAAAGCCAAAAATATTGTCTGGCCTTTTAAGGTTTGCTGACCTCTGAACCTGACTGTGGTTTCTACAGAGGAGGGACTAGACCTGTTTCCATTCACTGTTGCAATCCCACAGCCTAATATAACAGTTGGCACAGAATAGACATTTGGTAAGTACTTGTTGAATACAATTTAGAGTTGATAATGAAACATGGATGGAACCTAAAAGCAGGACCCATCAGAGGAAGGCAAATATGCTCACTGATAGCTCCCCCGCTCTCCCCCGCCCCCTCCAAGAGGCTCTGCATCAGGCTGGCTGGCCAGCTTCCCCAGGCCCACAGCCTCCATCTGCGCGCACCTGAAGCCTCCTCTCTTTCACAAGAAACCTTGCCCGCTACCCTCCCTTCCTCTGAATCTCTGCCAAATGCAAGTGTTGAAGACTGCTGGCCTTGCTGTCCCAAGCTCTACGCCTCGGCTTTTCAATGGAGTCTATTTAAATCTGCCCCAACACAAAGATTCCATCAGGCTGCAGACACAAACAGAAGATGCGCTCATGTGAAAATAATGCAATTGACGCTTAGAGATGATTTAGCTCTTAAAATTCCGCCTGATCTACGGTTGCTGGGGGGATGGCCTGGCCTTGCAAAGAAAATACGAAGTGAGGCAAGGCCCACCAGGGACCCTTTATGCACTCAAACCTAAGAAGTCTCACCAGGCGCCAGCAGGAAGACCAAGACAGCTTTTTGGCTGATAAGAAGGCACTTTCCCACAAAAGGCTTCACTGGCTGCCTAAACATTACTTCTCCTGTCAGCAGTACCCTCAGGACACTGGTTTTTAGCAAATATTGAAATGGTTTTTAATCCCATCACTTTTTCTCAACTTACTTTTATTATATTTCATTTTACTTTCTACACCCCACCTTTACAATTACTTATCTAATGAAGATGCTCTTTAAAATTAAACCTTAATGACCTCTACTAAATCCATATACTTGCTGAATGACTTTTTCCCCCCCATTTCGTAACTTCATCGCTCTTCTGTACTCTATTCTCCCGACTCCTCCCCAGCCTTCTCTCCCTCCACCTCCCACCGCATCAAGGTCTCCACCCCTGGGGCCCCCTGCTGTGCCGGTGTGAGGGCTTAGCTCCATGGCCCTAGACTGGACAGGGCTCTGAGTTAGAGTAGGAATTAAGGAGAAAGCTGATATTCCTCTGGAGAGGCGATCAATCCTGCTCTATAGGATGTATTCACATCTCAGAAGCCCCAGCAGGCATCACGAGATTGTCAGAAAAGGCAGTCATTACTGTTTTTAATTCTAAATTCACCCCAGGAAGAAAGGGTAAACTGATGCTCAATATCTCCTATTTATGAAGACAAGGAAATGTGTGAAAGAGTTTGGAAAGACTGCTTTGGAAAGTGTTTAAAATAAGAGTTTAAAAAAATCAGAAATGAGTTGAGGTTTAGTTATGGAGAAAACTCTCTCAGGGAGAAGGGAGATTGTCCGGCGCTGCTGCCCTGCTGTGTTCGACCCCGCAGACGAGAATCAGTGCTCACCTGAGTGTTTGGAACATGATTAGGGGTGGGTTGTTGGGCATCACTAAGTTACTAGTAGGCAGGCCCTCTTACCTGGGGGAGGGCTTTCTTAATACCACCAGCTATGTAAATGAGCAGGAAGTTCTTTATTCCCTGAAGCTCTTGAGGTGCAACTTACCAAGAACTTGCACAGTGGATAGGAACCGCAACTCTTCAAGATTCCCTTCTAACCAAATACTGATTTGCTCAATTTTTTCATCTCTTGCACACAGCCTGTCTATTAGACTTTTTATTTCTTGCAAAATGTCTTCACAACTACATACAAAATCCTTAAAAAGAAAAAAAAAATAGCATTTTTGGGTGTGTGAGTATGAATTGCAATAAAGTAAAAAACATATTCTGTCCAGGAAATCATATCCAAGACAAAAATATATATGCAAAATTGGTATTAGTCGTGCAAAATAAATGTGCAAATTCGCAAAGTTCTATAAAAAAATCTCAGAAGAAATGGAATAGTAAATCACTGAACTAAAAAAATGTTGTCAATGGTTTATTTTCTTATGGAGCTATAATTGACAGAGAACATTACATTGTTCAGTAGGTAAATACTCTTAGAACTATGATACTTACAGGGGTAAAACAAAAAACTCACCTTTATAGTGACCTGGAATTCTGCCCACAAGTCCAAATATTGTGCTAAAATAAAGATTTTCAAAATGCACAGGTTACTGAAACAATTGGAACATTTTTATCAAAGAAATGCTATTTGTGTCTCAAAAATTGTTTTGTGTAAATATTCCAAAATGACAGAAGAATTAGATCAGACTTGCCCTCCCACTGCACACAAGCAGAAAATGGGACACCGCCAGCCAGGTGGTGAGTGGTCTTCAGACGGCTCCAGCCCCCAGCTGCTGAGTCACCCCGGCCACCAAGCTGCCCCACATCCAGCTGCCCCAGCTGAAGTCATGTGGAGCATGGTCTCCACCACGCTCTGACCAAACTGGCAATTTGTGAGCAAAGGAAATGATGTGCTGCAATATGCTCCCCTCTCTTCTCTCTTTAAAAAATCAATAAAAATCGTGTCTTTGGTGAGGATTTAAAAACAAAACAACACTTGTAGATAAACAGTTACCCCAAACTATTTATCTGGTGAATCCTATATAATAAAGGCCAGACAGAGGCCATAGGCATTGTGACCCTAACAACCACTCGACCAGTCACCATGAGGTGCCACTGACCGCCTCTCAGTCCCTACACCCCTGGTCCGAGAGCAGCGGCAGGTGGAACGGGCCTGGCGAGTGGGCTGAACGGCTGACCTCTTTGTCCCTGTCCCCAGCCCCATAGGCTCGGAGGATCAGCGATGGTGAAGGGGGGAATCAGAGTGGGTGGCAGGAGGACCGGGCTGGCTGTCAGGCCATTGGGATCACCAGCTCATCCCGGGCTGCTTCGGGGCTCAGGCCTGCAGGAAAGCAGTCGACAGCCACTTCACCTCCATGTGCGTGTAGCAGGCCAGCCAATGATGGAACATGTTGCCCACTTGGGGTCGCTCACCCTGGCTCAGATAGGTCGCACCAGGCAGCGTGGTCCATCAGTGGCTGGCCTGACGCATGTGCATGGAGGTGAAGCCGCCAGCACATGCTTTCCCACAGACCTGAGTCCCCTCGCAGCCCGGGATGAGCCGGTGATCCCAGTGACCTGGCAGCCTGGTGGCAGAGGCGGCGTTCGGCCTGGGGACTAGGGAATGGGCAGAAGATGGCCCTGATCGCAGAAGGCTAGGCCTAGGGGCCCTACCATCACGATTTCATGCGCTGGGCCTCTAGTGGATTAAAAAAAAAAAAACATGGTATAGCCGTGTATAGAATATTATACAGCCACATAAAGGAGCCAGCCAATGATACGTGCAACAATATGGATGGGTCTTAAAAACTGTTTGTTGAGTGAAAGAAGCCAGGTACAAAAGTGTGCATAGTCTATTATTCCATTTGTATCTAATCCTGAGTGACAGAAAGCAGGTCAGTGGTTTCCAAGAACTGGAGGTTGGTGGGACTACAAAGGAACCCAAGGAATGAGAATGCTCTCTACCTTGTTTGTGCAGGGAATGGTTACAGTGGAATGCACATTCACCAAAACTCATTGAACTTAAAGAGGATGCATCTATTGCATGCCAACCAGTAAAATTTGATTTAAATAAAACAAAAGCTTTCTACTTTATATGTAAAGGTCACACAGGGCACATTACTTACTGTGATTAGCTACCAGGTGCCAGGATAGGTTACTGTAGACGGACAGGTTGACTTCTTGTGCAAATGGCGCTATCTTGGTCTTTATGTATGCAATATACTGGAAATCAAAGGCATGGAATTGCTTTAGGCAGTTTAGTTACTGCAAGTTAGTTCTCTGTGCAGTCATTTAGCAAACATTGATTGATTCCTCCTCTGTGCCATCAACTGTTCTAGGTGCAGTGGTAACAGTGGTGAATGGCCCTGTCAAGCTTACATTCTAGTGAGGGAGATAAAGATTCTACCTTTTAGCAAGCATTTTGGCACCCAAATAGAGTTATTCTAAATGTCCTCTCTCTCTCTCTCTCTCTTTCTGTTTCTCTCTCTCACACACACACACAATGTTCCTTATGCAAAATGGTGTGCAGTGAATGTCACAGCAGTGATGCTGCCTGATGGAGGAATTCAGCATAAGATCAGGGAGAGGGTTTCCTGAGGCAGAAGACCCCACAGAACTGCTCACTGAGCTGGTGATGGGGGTAACAGTGGTTTGTATATGAAAGTCATGGCTTTCTCTCTGACCACTCGCTACTCAGGAACTCTAACATCTCTGGGAATTCTGAAAGGATGGGATTTGGGATGTAAATGTGGCACTGGTCCAGTTTCAAGAGAGAAATAGTAGTGACTAGAAACTACTGAAAAAAATATAAAAAGCTAGAGGCCTGGTGCATAAAACTTGTGCATGGGGGTATCTCTCAGCCCAGCCTGCACCCTCTCCAATCTGGGACCCCTCGAGGGATGTCCGACTGCCCTTTTAGGGACAGTCGGACATCCCTCTCACAATCCAGGACTGCTGGCTCCCAACTGCTTGCCTATCTGCCTTCCTGATTGCCCCAAACCACTTCTGCCTGCCAGCCTGACCACCCCTAACCACTCCCCTGCCAACGTGATTGCCCCTAACTACCCTCCCCTGAAGGTCTGATCATCCTTAACTTCCCTCCCCTGAAGGCCTGGTCCCTCCCAAGTGCCCTTCCCTGCAGGCCCAGTCACCCCCAACTTCCTTCTTCTGCCAGCCTGGTCACCAATAACTGCCCTCCCCTGCAGGCTCAATCACCCCCAACTGCCCTCCCTTGCAGGCCTGGTCCCTCCCAAGTGCCCTTCCCTGCTGGCTATCTTGTGGTGGCCATGTTGTGTCCACATGAGGGCAGCCATCTCGTGTGTTGGAATGGTCAATCTGCATAATACTCTTTTATTAGATAAGATAGAGGCCTGGTGCATGGGTGGGGGCCAGCTGGTTTGCCCTGAAGGGTGTCTAGGACCAGAGTGGAGGTTCCCTTGGTGCGTGGGGTGGCCTGTGGTGGTTTGCAGGCCGGCCATGTCCCCTGGCAACTCAAGTGGGGCCCTAATATCTGGGACTTACTCATCTTCTATAATTGAAATTTTGTAGCCTTGAGTGGAGGCCAGGGCAGGCCAGGAAGCTTGGCTTCCTTCATTGCTGAGGGCAACCCAAGCCTCCTGCTTGCTCCAGCTCTGTGGCCACCACCATCTTGGTTGGGTTAATTTGCATACTCACTCCTGATTGAGTGAGCATGCAAATTAACCCAACCAAGTGGGCATGCCTTGTGGGTGTAGCAGAGGTATGGTCAATTTGAATATTTCTTTTATTAGGATAGCATCCTCCATAGAAGGAGATGACATAGGACTGTTTTTAACCACAGTAGTACAGGGTCTACTAATGCAGCCTTGACTGTGTCAGCCTTCGCATAGCTTATTGGCAGATACTATAGTAAACTAAAGTCAAGTCCAAATCATCATCCCTGACTCTCTTTGAACATGGCTCACTATTGTAGACTTGCCTAATTCAGCTGGCCTCCCATAACTCTCAAAGGAGTTAACACACTGAATTGTAATGATCTATTTACAGGCCCATCTCCTCAGCCAGAGGGTGAGCTTCCCCAGGGCTTATTCAGCTCTGTATTCATCGCACCTTCCCCCAGGTTTGGGACTCCACAGATGCTTAGAGTGTGTGCTGAGTGAAGATACATACTCAGTAAAACAGAATGGTCAGTGAAGACAATAAAGGCACAGGGTCATCCAGGGGACTCAGTAGATTGGGCATTTAATCCAAAAGCGGAACTTTTAGAATCAGCCTTTGACATAGGTATTCATTTGCTTGCTCATTACCAAAATAGCAGTAAAATTCCAAGTATTTTAAAAATGATATCTATCACCTTGATAGGAAAACAATAGAATGGAATATTTCCATGAGTGGATGGAATTCCTTATGAGTTTGGTTCAAGGCTAACGAACAAAAATGTGTTGCATGTCTGGGGATTACTGGTGATGGTACCTGAGCTCCATGGAGCACATTTACTTTTTCAAAGTACCTTGATACCTTTTACGCCATTTTCATTCTACCAAAAAATACACATGCTATTGGTGGGAAAACTGTTGTCACTGAGCTAAGGACAACAATCACCCAGAGAGCTAAAGGAATTTTCTTCTTACTTAAGAGTCTTATTGCTGTAGGACTGCTTTAATTTTTCCAACTATTTAAAAATTCTAAAAAAAAATGCAGAGCCTCAGTTTCCCCTCTATAAAAGGGGCAGACTATAATATCCATGTTATAAGGTTATAGGGATCACCCCCTGGGACCGAATCCCTCTTACATGCGAGGGACTGACCTACTTCCTGACCTATGGAGGTCATGATGGTTCACTGGAGAGAAAGGGAGAGATACAATCAGTACAGAACAACCTAATTTTTTAAATGGGCAGAAATACAAGCACTTCACAAAGAGGTGATACAAGTGGCCAGAACACATGGACAGTTGCTTCACTCGTCATCAGGAAAATACAAAAAGTGGGACCCCATCGCACACCCTCCAGAATGGTTCCATTGAAAAAGACCAAGCTTCGGTGAGAACGTGGAACAGCTGGTGTTCTTATACATGACTGCTGGAGAGGCAATTACTGCAGCTTCTTTGGGAAGTTGGCACTGTGCACTAAAGTGGGCATATGTAGCTCCACGGCTCTGTATTCCACTTGTGTGTATGCCCAACAGAAGTATGTACATATGTTCACCATAAAAAAAAATCCCCCCAAAACACATGTACTAGCATTTTCCTAGCAGCACTATTTGTAATAGCCCACACGAGAAACTCTGAACCCCCATGGACAGCAGAGTTCAAAAACAGGCAAAAACGGTCTGCCGTGGTGGAAGCCAGTCTGGTGTTGCCCTTGTGAGGCGGTCGGGGACGGGAAGGAACTGAGAGAGTACGTGGACACCAGCCATGCTTTGTTTCTCGATCTGGGTGCTGGTCACCCCGGTGTGTTCATTAGGCTTTACACGCATGATCTGGGCACCTTCCAATAGGTACTTTAAGCTTTATTTAAAAGCCTTGAAGAGCTATTCTCTCATAACGATTGCAACCAAAACCACGGTGCACACTGAAAGTGCTCTTGAACTTACCTGTCTCAACCTCTCATTTTCCAGGAGCAAAGTTTCTGTTTCTAGATCATATACGTATATTTCATTTTCTAAGTTCTTTAGAATTTCAAAATGATTTCTGATATTATTGCTTTCTTGATCTCGCAACTGTTGTAATTCTTGCTTCAGTTTATTCTGCTCAGACATAAAGCCCACAGTTAACTCACAGATTCAATGAGCCTTAGGCCGCCTGGACCACAGTCAGAGAGGAGTCCCATTTAAGTCCTGAACCATCAGCAGAGGCTATGCAGACCTTCCCACAGAAAAACTTGGTATTACATTCAAAAGCTGAGTCATGGGAATTTATTCATGGACTCTGGGAAGCAGGTCCATGGCCCCTAAGTTAAGTTGTTGAGACAACTTCACAAAACAGAATATATGGTGATATATGAACAATTGTCCAGCAAAAGTAGGGAAGAGGAGAATGAAGTTTGTTGAGGATTTTCCAAGAGGATTTACTGTTTCTTTCTTTTTTTTTAAATAATATATTTTATTGATTTCTTACAGAGAGGAAGGGAGAGGGATAGAGTTAGAAACATCGATGAGAGAGAGACATCGATCAGCTGCCTCCTGCCCGCTCCCCACTGGGGATGTGCCCGCAACCAAGGTACATGCCCTTGACCGGAATCGAACCTGGAACCAGTTTTGGCAGGATTTACTATTTCTTGAAGGAAAAGAATATTACTTTATATATTTTTAAGAAACTTCGTTTTCTCAACAATCTTTACAGTTACTATACTGTTATAAATCACAATCTTTATTCATTGCATAATCATCATTAGCAGCATCTTAGTAAGAACATAAAATTGTATATATTGTATACTTACAATTTTCCCCTTTATATCTCTCTATGCCAATAATATGTTAAAAGTTACTTTTTACATCAGTGCATCTCAAAAAATAGAATGTTTCCATTTTTAATTAAGCAACTCCACATACATGTTTATCATTAACTACTGATTACACATTTTTAAAAAGGTAGTAAACATCTCTTTACCTGTTCCCTTTTCATCCACTCCCTCCATATCCTGCAACCTCTGACCACTTATCTTTGTTTTCATAGGAATTTACCAAAGTAACAGATCTGAAAAGAACTTTAGAAAGCATAACCCAATCTCTACCTTATAAATAAGGAAACAGGCTACCTAATGATGTTCCCATGGTTACATGTTAATTGCTTCTAGAGTCCGTCTCTCTCTTTATATATACACTAAAGGCCTGGTACATGGAATTCGTGCATGGGGAGGTGGAAGGTCTCTCAGCCCAGCCTGCACCCTCTCTAATATGGGATATCCCTCTCACAATTGGGGACCGCTGGCTCCTAACCACTTGCCTGCCTGCCTGCCTGAATGCCTCTAACTGCCTCTGCCTGCTGGCCTGATCGCCCCTGAACTGCTCTCCCCTGCCAGCCTGGTTGCCCCCTAACTGCTCTCTCCTGCCAGCCTGATGGCCCCTAACCACCTCTTCCTCAGCACCTGCCACTATGACTTTGTCTAGAAGGTCATACAGAAGATGTCCAGTCTAATTAGCATATTACCCTTTTATTAGTATAGATACTAGAGGCCTGGTGGATGAATTTGTGCACCAGTGGGGTCCCTCGGCTTGGCCTGCAGGATTGGGCTGAAACTGGCTCTCCGACATCCCCAAAGGGGTCCCAGATTGTGGAAGGCACAGGCCAGGCTGAGGGACCCCATGGTACACGACTGGGGCCAGGAAGGGAGATGGGAGGTTAACCAGCTGGGGAGGGACCATGAGAGGGCTCCAGCACATGTCTGTCCCCTCTTGCTCAGTTCTGAGCAGCCAGATCCCAGCAGCAAGCTAACCTACCAGTGGGAGCATATGCCCCTGGATGATCAGTGCATGTCACAGCAACTGTTTGATGGGCTGTCTGTTCCCTGGTGGTCAGTGCATGTCATAGCAAGTGGTTGAGGGTCCTTAGCACATCATTAGCATATTACGCTTTGATTGGTTAAACAGCTGACTGGATGACCTGACACTTAGCATATTAAGCTTTTATTATATAGGATATAGACATGCATACACACACACACACACACACACACACACACACATATATATATATTGATATATGAACAACTGTCCAACAAAAGTGGGGAAGACAATATACAAATACACATATATATGTATGTGTATATGTGAGTATATTATTACAAAAATTGCAAAATATTAATATTAAAAGGGTACATTTAATCAATGTGGATTTCCTGAAAACTCCAAAGGTGCTATACTCATAATATTACTGTGAGTATATACCAACATTTTTTTTATACCAACATTTTAATAGAAGAAAGAGGAATGGATGCTTGGACTCCTTACCATAACGTTCATTTGTCTTGTAAACTCTCTTGTCATTTGAGCCATCTGATCATTCAGTAAATTCTGTTCATGTTTTTGTTCTATAAAAGAGATACAGAGAGAAAATAACTAACCACAATGTTCTCTGGCTTAAAAAAAATCAACCAAATAACAAAGGAACCTGGTTTTAAAAGTCAAATACTATGGCTTACAACAAAAACCGCAACTGTGTCCAACTCCTAAGGCTAAAATCATAGCTGGAAATGATATAATTTGTAAATTCATGTTAAGAAACAGGAAAAAAAATCTCTTTGCTGTTAATTTTTAATTTTGAACAATCTTTAAAAAAGAAAAGGAAAAAATTGACAACAGCAACAGTAAGATTTTGCATTATAAAGGAGAGGAAATTCGTAGATTAACAAAAAGCAAACAAACACTAGAGATTGGAGTTAAAGGTGATGAGGAAAGGTGAAGGAAATTCAACCTTGCTTTGGTGGATGAACCACCTGTTAAAAGATAATGGAGAAATCCTTAACTGGGCTTAAGGTCAATTAGTGCTTCATACATACCTATGATCATACGACCCAGCTCTTGAAACTTTTTGTTTTTGCCCTTATATTCTTGTTCTGTCTCATGAAGTGTGGGAAGATATGTGATTAGTTCATCTTCCTTTTTTTTGGTACTTTCCACTTCCTTAACAAATTTTTGCTTTAAAGAAAGTAAAGCTGATTGTGAGGCATGATTTCAGAGAACTGACAAAACAGTCGAGAGTAATTATAAATTATTTGAGCGATAGAGTTCTCTCTTGGTCTTCTCCTGTCCTAAGTAAGGTACATAGCAAGGTATCTGGCACATCTTAGATATTCTAATAATATATGCTGGCTGACTCACCTATAAACTAAGATGATGAGAGTCACTGGCTTTCCAAAGATCCTCTCAGTTCTATAGTTCTATTGCTATAATTCTGCTGTTACCATGTGTGTACTCCCAAATCATTTAAGGAATTTCTCTTGGTGGACCATATTTTATGGGGAAATAAAACAACAAGCAGCCGAGACTGGTTTGGCTCAGTGGATAGAGCGTTGGCTTGCGGACTGAGAGGTCCCAGGTTCGATTCCAGTCGGGGGCATGTACCTTGCTTGCAGGCACATCTCCACTGTGGGGCGTGCAGGAGGCAGCTGATCGATGTCTCTCTCTCATCGATGTTTCTGACTTTCTATCTCTCTCCTTTCCTCTCTGTAAAAAATCAATAAAATATATTTAAAAAAACAACAACAACAAGCAAACAGGCAGCAGGACAGAGTATACACAAGTTCTCAGAAATGTGCATGTAAGTAAGAAATGGAAGGGGGGTAGCAATAATAGGATATACTTGTACAGCAAGCATGTCAAACTCACAGGCTATGGGCCCCATGGGGCTAACAGTGAATATTTTTGCAGCCGCCTAGCCAATATAACAGTATGTAAGCAACATTTTAATAAAAATTTTGTGACCTAATTTTTGCAATACCCTGTAACACTATTAATAATGAATGACAACATTTCCTAATAACTGATTACTATAATCGTGTTGCCTTCATTTCCCTTACATGCCTTATGCACAGGTGCACCGTTTCTCTCCACTAACAGTGAACATTTAGCAGCCAAATGCCATGTCATTAGTCTTGAATTGACTTGTTTGGTGTATGCAACAGGAAATATTTCACTTTCAGAGAACAAGAAAAATAGGTTTATTGACGTTATGCTTATTAATTTGTGCAGTTATTCAGTATCTGGTAAATTAATGTTCAAGAAAAAATATTAATTTTTATTAAAATGGTCTATTATTTTATGTTAACGATTACTCATTTATCTCAGCCTTTGTATTCAGCATGTCTCTATCGAAATAAACCTACATTTCTATGAAAATTGAAGCTTTTGTTTTTTGGCGGCTCAGAGAAACTTAAACCTTGTTTATTTGGCCCAGGGTAGTCTTTGAGTTTGACATACTTGTTCTACAGCAAATGGATACAAAATGCCCAAAGCAAAGCATGAATTTGCCTGTTTATGTATTCAAAGTCAGGCTTTATTTCATTTCAAATGGAGTAATTGTTTTAGGAAGTCAGGATGGGTTTCAAATGGGGAGGAAGGCGGAGGCGGCCGGCTGACGTTCACTAGCCATTCTCCTGTCTTGAACCTCAGGACTCCGGAGTTCAGCAGAGCACATGGCTGCCAGCTACAGGGGTTTCTCTGTTTCCCTTGCAGGTGGGTGTGACCGACAAGTATGTGAGCAGAAGTGGGCCTCGCCCCTGCAGCCAGAAGGGGCATGTGCCCCCGTGGCCCCTTCCTCCCTCCCTCCCCTGGCTGGAGACGATGAGAATGGAAGCCACCCCTTGGACCCACAGGTGTGAGCCACATGCTGAGCAGGTGGACCTGCCCCTCCCGCCTGGATTGCTCTCCTTCAGCCTCTACGGACAGAGAGGAAGACCCGTCTCTCCTGCTGTAATGACCAGACCAGTGGGTCTTCTCAAATAGGTATGCAGGCTCTGAACATGTGAATAGGCCATACGCGACCCAGTTTACTCTGGAAAACTTCCATTTTTATTTTTAGCCAGGTTGTATCTGCATGTAACTTGAAGAAATCCCGGAGTGCCAGCAGGGCAGCCATGGACATGCTTCCCCAGCAGGAGGCGCCCTAAAACACAGCTGAGCAGAGGCCAGTGCCCTTTGACCCCACCAAAGAGAGAAACTCAGATGCAAGAGACCAGTTGCGGTGGGTACGATCGCACCAGGTTCAGATAGGACCAGCATCTCTTGGGCATACCTTCTAGGTCCCCGCAAGGGACAGGCCCACGTAAACGAGACACCAATCCCAGGAAAGCCCAATGTCATGGTGTGCCACCATCAAGTGAAGATGCAGCACACCAACCAGGGGGCTTTTCTACCCGAGCTCTGCTACCTGATCCTACAGCTGACAGTGCCCCCTCTCCAGGCTACCAGGCAGGAAGACAAGCTCGGCCAAAGTCAGCTTCTCAACAGAGAGAGGCTTGCTAACAAGCCCCTTACGACACACCTTGCATGTGTTCACTGTGCTTTGGCATCTCTCTGATACAAGCAGCTTGCTTACACCCTAATTAACACAGTGATACACCAGGCTATGTCCCTTTCTAAATTGCCATTAAAATCCTTATAAATAAATATAGAAAGAAACAACCCCCCCACACACACACAAAACAGCATGATTTAAAAATGTCACAGTGCAAAATCAGGAGAAAATTTCAACTGGGTATTATCTGTATTATGTTCTCTACAGAATAGTAGTGTGGGGAGGGGAGATAAGGAGGTGTGTGAATGTATTAATTCATTCCTATTGTCTGCACTCTCCCCACCTCTGCTCCAGCCACCTGTCCCCTTTCTGTTCCCCAGGTAGGACAGTCCTGCCTCAGACCTTCATGCTCAACATGCCCTCTGCCTGGCACTACCTCCTACAGACTTCTCCATGGCACGCTCACTCATGCCTGCAGGGCTAGGCCCTCTCTGACTATCCTATTCAAAAAAGCACACACCCCAGCCCATGTCCCCACTTTCTTTTTCTCTACAGCATCCACACCCTAATCTATCCCAGGTCAGCTCTTGGCAGTTCCCAAGTCAGTACAAAAATATTTCTGGTTGCTCTTTTTCTTTTTTAGGAGAAGAAAGATTCAGAATGAAATGTAGCTTTTTTCACACTAAAAGATTTGTTTTATATGTAACTAATTAGAGGAGCATGGAACATATACCCCTCCTCCCCACATAGCCCTCTACAATCATTCTTAGATGTGAAATAAAATTTACCTCATACTTGCTCAGTTCTTGAATTAACTTCTTTTCCTTGACCATAAATTCCGACTCTGTTTGTTTTAAATCTAAGGTAATTTTTTTTATCTCTGACAAATGTTCAGTGATCTCTTTTTCTCTAAAACTGGTCTAATTAAGGGGAAAAAAAAGATATGTCATTTGTCTAGTAGTCATCCTTTGATTTTTTCCAACAGCCAGGTAAATGAATATCTCTTTGCATGAGACCTGGCTCTGATTTCAGGTCATTACTTCTCAGTAACCACTGAAAAGGTTTTTTCACCCTCTCCAGAGATTAATTTCTTCACCAGATAATATTTATAAATGACATGAGGAAATGGAGAATGGGATCAGTGAACAATGGAGGGTGGGCAGAGGGTAAATATGGAAGTTAAATGAGTGATGTCTGAGCTCTTTATTTTATAAATAAATTCCTGAAAGACAATCATGTTTCTGATCACAGGAGAAAACTGCCACTTTGTTTGCTAAATTCCTATAGTTAATACGCAGCAAACGGATATATTTTTTCAGAAATTTACATAGTTCACCCTAAGCTTGAAGTCAGCCAAAAGGAAAATGTCTTTTTGTTAAACTTAATAGTGAAGGACAATTACTGATACGCAATATAGGAGATTAATACTAAGTCTGTGGCATTCCCAAATACCTCTTCTATTAACTGATTGCGTCGAGCTTCTGCGGCCCTGATTTTATCCATAATTTCTTGTAATTCCTCTTTCATCTTGAGTAGCCAACGTGTATGTCTTTTCGACAAACAAGCTATTTTCCACTGAGTTAGAACACTAGAGTTAGAACAAAAAGATTGGGACAATTTTTTGTCATCATTAAATTGACATAACAGTCTTCTGAGAAGATTCAAACAAATTCTCTGATCACATAAAACTGTGCTACTGGTGATGCAGACTGCACATTAGCTAAAATAATAATAGTAATAATAATAATAATAATAATAATAAGACAAAATGTTGACTGCCTCAATGCCGGATCAAAGTAAGAAGCACTGTGGGCCCATCCCATAGGACCGTGGGCAAAGCACACTTGGCAGCTTGCCTCCTTTCATTGAGGAAAGAAATGGAAGAGGTCCGGGGGCAGTGGAAGGAAGGAGAGTCCCAAGCAGAATAGTAATGGAAGTACCACCTAAATGACTCAAATTGCTAATGAGGGATTTCAAGCTTCTAGGTTCTCAATTTTATCTCCACCACATCATAAAAAAAGTTACATAATTGGGAGCCAAAATGTGCCATTCAAGTCTTACACATTATCTTATTACCAATGACAATAATAATAATAAATAAATAGAGCTACGTTTTCCCAAGTGCTTCCTAGGTACCAGATGCTGATCCAAATACTTTACCTGGATCGTCTCATTTTCCATGATGAGGCAGCATTACTATCATCCCCCCTTTACAGGGATGGGAGCAGAGAGATTATGAAATCACAGAGCTGTGATCCCAGAGCGAGTTAGAGGTGGAGCAATCAGTGTAACCCCTCTGCAGAGCCTGTACTCCCACCACTCTCCTCTGTCCCTGCACATTCCCTGCTGTCCCCACAAGGCCTGAATGTGCAAAAGGCATCACACAAATCTTGGCAATTTTACTTTTACTATTTCGTGACTTTACTCGATTGAAATGGAAAACTTTGGTTGTGGTCAGAGCCAAAAAATGTGCGCACTCACACACACTTCTATACACACATGTAGATTCAGAACTCACCACAATTTAACTTAAGAAAAGCAGTTTCTTAGATTCTAGCAACCAACCGGTACTTTGATTTCCTCCCTACTTTGGGGCACTGCTCATTCAGATACTAAATAACATACACAAAGGAACTTGTTTTCTTTACCATCTCTGAATTTCTCTTTCCATGTTTTCATTCAGGATTTTTATGTGTTTCCGATAGACTTCCTGTGTTGCTCTAAAAACATGAAAAATATATTGGATTTGGCATTTATTTATAGGAACTGTTAGAATATATAAAAATGTATAAATCTTATGCGCAATAAGGTTATTGCCTAATTGGGACACAAAACAAACCTTGTGAAATAACTGCAGAATTTAGTTGTAGAATTATGGAAAGATAACTAAAGTTCTGTGCAAGCACACATTGATTTTGCAAGTATAGAGGTGGCTATCCAAGGAGAGAGAACAGACTCTGGGGGCGCAGCTGGAGAAAGATTACTGCAGGTGCCTGTTTAACGGGAGGAGACATGTGGATTGCTGGGACGGAGGAGCAATCCCACCACGGAAAGGACCTCACTGTTTGTAAAGACACAGAGAAAAGGAGCAGCAAGTCGAGATCCCTGTGACGAAGGCAGACTCGCTGCCCCCAGAAGACCTGAAGGGAAACAGCACTGTGATGTAGGAGGAGTTAGAGTCAACAAATTGGTGAGGATCTCTGAATTCTAGATTGAGTTATAATTTGCCTCAAAGTTTAATTCAGAAAGTCAATAGAAATGCTTGAACTAGGGGTAAACAGTAATTAAGGATGGGAGATTTTTCTGGTGAATTTCAAATGGATAAATATATGAGGGCTCTAACATAGATATCAGAAGCCTTTATTATCTCCATTCACTTTATTCCCTAAGTGCTTCATCATGCGCAGTGATGACTTGAAGGCCACATAAGTAAAATGAGACTTTATACCTTTTGAAAAGAGAGAAATACTGACAAATACAACTTAGAATATGAAATCCTATCTAATAAAAGAGTAATATGCAAATTGACCATACCTCTGCTACACCCACAAGCCATGCCCACCAGCCATGTCCACCAGCCAATCAGAGCGAGTATACAAATTAACCCAACCAAGATGGCTACAGCCACGGAGAGAGCAGGAGGGAGGCTTGGGTTGCCCCTGGCGATGGAGGAAGCCAAGCTTTCCGCACACCCTGGCTGGCCCAGGCCTCTGCTTAAGGCAACAAAGTTTCAATGGCTGTGTGAGCAGAAGGCTTGGCTCTACTCCACACTACAAAGTTTCAATTGTAGAAGATAAATTAACCCCAGATACTTGGGTCATCAGAGAATGTGGCCGGCCTGCAAACCACCATAGGCGCCTTGCCCAGGTGAGGGCAGTTGGGAGGGACCAGGCCTGCAAGGGAGGGCAGCTGAGAGTGGTCAAGCGTGCAGGGGAGGATATATGAAAACATGCTCAAAGTCACTAATCATCTGAGAGATACAAATCAAAATAACAATGAGGTATCATCTCACACCTGTCAGAATGGCAACCATCAACAAATCAACAAATGACAAGTGCTGGAGAGGATGAGGAGAAAAAGGAACTCTCTTGCACTGCAGGTGGGAATGCAAGATTTTCCTCAAATAATTAAAAATGGAACTGCCATTTGACCCAGTAATCCCACTTCTGGGAATATAGCCCAAGAAAACAGAAAAACCAACCAGAAAGGATATATGCACCCCTATGTTCATAGCTAATTCACCATAGCTAAGATTTGGAAACAGCCTTAGTGCTTATCAGCAGATGAGTGGATTAGAAAACTGTGGTACATCTATACAATGGAATACTACGCTGCTGTAAAAAAGAAGAAATTCTTACCATTTTTAACAGCATGGATGGAACTGGAGAGCATTATGCAAAGTGAAATAAGCCAGTCAGAGAAAGATAAGTATCACATCATTTCACTCATGGAATATAATGAACATAAACTGATGAACAAAAATAGAACCAGAGTCATAGAAGCATCAAACAGACTGTCCAACCTATGAGGAAGGCAGGGGATGAGGGGATAAGAGATAAACCAAAGGACTAGTATACATGCATATGAGCATAACCAATGGACACAGACGGGGCAGTGGTGGTGGGGAGGAGACTTATGTAATACATTAAACCATAAAAAATTTTAAAAAAATAGTCACATAGGTGGACAGAGATATGTTAACTTTGAAAATGGTTAGTAATATAAGAAACAAAATCATAAATGTCCATCAATGAAGTATTAGTTAAATAAAATACAGTATAATCTGCAGAAGAAATACTATGCAATTAGAGAAAAGAATGAGGAAAGAGGTCTGTATATATGGTATTTTGAAACAGCTTTAAACTCAACATGTACGTGTCAAAATCAGTGCAAAGAATTCCCATAACTTTCACCAACAATGTTTTTTTCATTCTCTCAGATATAATTTTTCCAGCTTTATTGAACTACTAGAGGCCCAGTGCATGAAATTCATGCATGGGGGTTGTGTCCCTCAGCCCGCCTGCATCCTCTCCAATCTGGGACCCCTCAAAGGATGTCTGACTGCCAGTTTACAGGGATCAGGCCTAAACCAGCAGATGGACATCCCTCTCACAATCTGGGATTTCTGGCACCTAATCGCTCATCTGCCTTCCTGCCTGCCTGATTGCCCTTCACCATTCTGCCTGCTGGACTGCTTGCCCCAAATGCCTCCCCTTGTCAGCCTGATCATCCCCAACTGGCCCCCATACCAGTGTGCTCACCTCAACTGCTTCCCTTGCCAGCCTGCTCGCCCCCAACTGCCCCCCTGCTGGCCTGCTCACCCCCATCTTCCCTACCCACTGGTCTGCTCGCCCCCCAACTGACTCCCTGATGGCCTCCTCACTACAAACTGCCCCACCCCCTGCTGTCCTGATCACCCCCAAATGACCCCCACTGATGGCCTGCTCACCCCCAACTGGTCCTCCTGCCAGCCTGATCACCCCCGCACCCCACCAGTCTGAACATCCACAACTGTCATCCCATCCTGACCTGATCACCCACAACTGCCCTCCCCTTTTGGCCTCTAACCATCTCTACCTCGGCCCTGCCACCATGGCTTTGTCCAGAAGAACGTCTGAAAGGTCTCCTGGAAGGTCTCCCAGTCTAATTAGCATATTACCCTTTTATTCGTATAGATAGAGGCCTGGTGCACAAGTGGGGGCCGGCTGGTTTGGCCTGAAGTGTGTCCCAGATCAGGGTGGGGGTTCCTTTGGGGAATGGAGTAGCCTGGGCGAGGGGCCTATGGTGGTTTGCAGGCCGGCCATGCCCGCATGGCGTGAGGGTCCGCACTGGGGCAGGGGTGGGGGGGTGCATGGCCAGCCTAGGTGAGGAACTGAGGGCTGTTTGCAGCCTGGCCACAGCCCCTTCAGGGTAGGGGAGGAGTCCCGCTGGGGTGCCTGGCCAGCCTGGGTGAGGGGCTGAGGGCCATTTTCAGGCTGGCCACACCCCCTTCAGGGAGGGGGTCCCCACTGGAATGCCTGGCCAGCCTGGGTGAGGGGCTGATGACTATTAGCAGGGACCCTCACCCCATGGGGGTTTGGCCAGCCTGGGTAAGGGACTTTTTTTTCAGGAGGCCAGGGCCAGCTGGAAGCAGGTATCTGGGTTTTATTTATCTTCTATAATGGAAACTTTGTAGCCTTGAGCAGAGGCCAGGGCCATTCAGGGTGGGCGGGAAGCTTGGCTTCCTCCATTGCCAAGGGCAACTGAAGCCTGATGCTCACTCCAGCTCCATGGCCACCACCATATTTGCTGGGTTAATTTGCATACCCGCTCTTGATTGGCTGGTGGGTATAGCGGAGTGATGGTTAATTTGCATGTTTCTCTTTCATTAGTGTAGATAACTGACATATAACACTGTGTAAGTTACCCAGCTATAATTTTAAGTGGGAAAAATCCAATTACCAAAGACTACAACCCAAGTTTTAGGTAAATAAATAGATATGCACATATCTAGCTATATAAAACCCTAATATGCAAATTGACCAAATGGCAGAATGGTGAGCAAAACGACTGGTTGCTATGATGTGCATTGACCACCAGGGGGAAGACACTCAAGGCAGGAGCTGCCTTCACCATGCAGACCCTGACTGGCCGTGGGGTGTGGGGCCAGCAAGTGGGTAGTGCCAGGCCAGCCAAGGTGGGTGTGACCAGGGGTCCCCAATTGCCTGCCAGTTGCCCCACAGATTGGCCTTATTATTTTATTAAATATTATTATTTAATACCCTACTCGTGTGTAAGTTTTGCGCATCTGGCCTCTATTCTGTACATATAAAAGCCTAAGCGACCGGCTGACAGGTTGGTAGTTATGATGCGCAATGACCACCAGGGGCAGATACTCAATGCTCAGGCATGGAAACATGGAACTGACTGATGAATCTCAGAGGGAAGCAGGGTGGAGGGAGGGCAGGAAACCATTAACCAAAAATCTTATATGCATACTAAAGGCCTGGTGCACAGATTCATGCACTGATGGGGCCCCTCAGCCTGGCCTGTGGGGATAAGGTGAAACCAGCTTTCCAACATCTCCCAAGGCATTCCAGATTGAGAGAGGGCACAGGCCAGGCTGAGGGGCCCCTCTAATATGTTCATATTATGTATAGATAAAAATAAATATACTAGAGGCCCAGTGCATGGGCTCATGCACTAGTGTGGTCTCTGGGCCTGGCCTGCACCCTCTGTCAATCTGGGACACCTGGGGGATGTTGGGCTGCCAGATTTGGCATGATCCCCGCATTCCCGCAGGTGGCCACGGAGGACCCTGAGCCAGAGCCGGGTGCCACGCCTGCTCATCCCAGCCCTGCTGTGCCTGCTGCTGCTGCTGCCACTCAGTAGCACTGCTGTAGAGGTGGGAGAGGCTTGCATTGCCGAGAACCCTGCTTCTGGCTGAGCAGTGGTCCTGCTGTGGGAGCACACTGACCACCAGGGGGCAGCTCTTGCATTCAGCGTCTGCCCCCTGGTGGTCAGTGCGCGTCATAGTGAGTGGTTGACCAGTTGTTCGGTCATTCAGTTGCTTAGACTTTTATATATATAGATATTAGAAAGTATGTATAGCAAACTGTTAACAGTAATTATTTCTGTGGAGAGATTTAGGAAACTTACTCTTAAAGTTACAAATTTCTGTATTTGAATTTTAAAATCAGGAATAGGCATTACTTTTTAATCAGAAAAATTAAAATAGCAATTAAAGTGATTTAGAATGGTAGAAATGAACATCATGGTGAGGGGTCAGTGCTATAATAACATTTGGGCACATTCTTGTCACTAGACCCCTAACTTGTTCACACCTCATGCTCAGCAACTTGTATAGAACTTAGAACCTGCCTATCTTTCAATGAAAGATTCAAGAATAATGACTGTTCAGGATTGTAAAACAAAGAGACTGAATTACAAACCTCTTTTTTTTGTAGGAGATTAGAAATTGATATATATTTGTTACTATTTTTTAAAAAAAATGCAGAGAGGAATGAAGATTAAAAATCTCAAAGGCAACAAACATACCGATGAAGTTCAGAAAGTGTGACAAGTCCTTCTTCCATATTTTTGATGTCTACTTTTCTTTGTGACAGGAAGTTTTCTTTATCAGAAATAAATCTCAGTTGTTTGTTATTTCTACCATGAAAAAAAAAACACAGAGATATCATATTTTAAAGGTTTAAATAATCATTTTTAAATCCTCTGCATGAGAAAATATGCCATCCCAAAAAATTCAAAAGTAGTTTGGAAAGTTCAGTTCATAAATTATCTACCTAATTAATTTTGCCAATGGATCAGTAAAAATAGAAACAGTCTTTCTGCATGTGGTGGCTAAATCTAAAGTTATGAAAATTCCCAATCTATGAAAAGAGCACTAATTATAATAGAAACCATAAAATAATAAGAACAGCTGTATAGTACTTTATCCCTCTGAATATGTGTGTCTCTCCTACTATATTTATTAATTCTGCCATGTTCTTTTATGAAAGGTATAGGGACCAATTAGATTAATTTTAATATATATTTTATTGATTTTACAGAGAAAGAGAGAGAGAGAGAGAGAGAGAGAGAGAGAGAGAGAGAGAGAGAGAAACATCAATCAGCTGCCTCCTACACACCCCTTACTGGGGATTGAACCCACAACGAAGGTATATGCCCTGGACCAGAATCAAGTCAGGGACCCTTGGGTCTACAGGCTAATGCTCTAAACACTGAGCCAATCCAGTTAGGGCCAATTTTGAATACTGGCTCTACCTCTGCCCAGGGGTATGACCTTGAAAAGAAACTTTACCTGTTAATAAGCCTCAATTTCCCCATCCAAAAAATGGGGATCAAAATACCTATTTTGATGGGTTTAAACGAGAAGTAAGCATTTTATAAAAAGTTGTTTGTTTGGCTGTTTGTTTGTTTCTTTTTGTTTGAGTTTTTTTTTTTTTGGCTCTAACTTGCAGAAAGAATAATAGAAAGGTCATGGTTTTATTCACATTTTCACAAATGGATAGGAACACACCTGTAATGGAAAGTACTTTATCTAAGTGTCAATAGGTTTTAAAGCTAGGATAAGTTCAGGTGGAGGGTTACCACTTTGATAGCAAGGAAAGCACCCCATAACTACAGCATGTTGACTAATGTATGGATCAGAAACAGAAACATACTCGTCTTGTATTTTCCTTTTTTGGAAAAGAACTTTATCTTCCTCCTGTAAGACAATCTTATATTGTCTGTTAACAGTCTGCAATCTCTCTTGTAGATCTTTGTTTTCTATCTGAGCTTTGTATATTCTATCAGCCACCTAGAAAAAAAAAACACACACAAAATAACCAAAGTAGAGGACCTGCTTCACAGTCCCTTCGAGGGGAGGCAGTGTCAGGTGGGCAACTTGCTAGAGCACTGATCATATTGCCTAGCAAACAAAGACTATGCCACAAATATTGAGTGATTTAATTCTATATCAACCATCCACTTTGGAGTTTCTTCTATAACTTATGACAAAAGTATAGAATAGTAGTAAACACTGATGCAAAACCACAGAGTAAAAATACATACCGAAATACAAATTTGGATTAGTAAACTGGGATCATTCACTTTATGACATATGTCTTTTTTTTTCCAGAAGATGAACTACACTGGGGAAGTAAAGTATAACAACAGAAGCTCTTGCTCAAAACCTCTTTGACTGGATATTCTGCTTGCTTTTTGCTAAATATTTCTATTTAAGGACCATAAAAGAGTACTTGTTAGTGGTCTGAAAGAGGTAAAAACTTCGTGTTTGGATGTCTCTGTTGAATTCCATCAAATGAGGTGGAAAAGATCGATTTAGTATTCAGTTCAAAATAACCTTCTGGCTGAGGATTGCTAAAATAGCTGGGTGAAAAAAAATCATTAAGTGTTGAAGAACTAACAAGATGATGAGGAATTTCTAGGCCTCATTCGACAAGAAAGCAAGAATCCATAGTGGTAAATCTAGCACTAAAAAGTCCTTTGTACCCTTAGAACATTTACAGATATGGAAGAAAACACATGGAAACTGAGTTTCGGTTTTCTTACATGACAAGGGGGACAAAAGTCAACACTTGGGGCTCATCTAGGTGTTGAGTCTGATAAACCTCCCATTACATTGTCTTGGATCCCAAAGAGCTTCCCTCTCAGGTGAAGGGTGAATCAGAAGCTAACAAGCCATGGTTTGTGGTCACAAACACACACACACACACACACACACACACACACACACACACACTTACCCTAATATATAAAAAGCCAGGGGCCATCACGACTGAAACAACCAGATGGATGACTGAACAGCAGGCTGCGTGGGACAACAAGGCTGGCAGGGGGGCTAGTGAGGGACAACCAAATGACTGAGCAGCAGGCTGCCTGGGGCGACCAGGCCAGCATGGGAGGGGGCAGTTGGGGTGACGAGGCTGGCAAGGGGGGCAGTTGGGGTGACCAGGCCCATGGGGAGGCAATTGGGGGTGACCAGGCTAGCAGGGGGGCAGTTGGGGGTGACCAAGATCAGCAGGGGGGCAGTTAGGGGCAACCAGGCAGGCAGGCAGGTGAGCAGTTCGGAGCCAGCAGTCCCAGATGTCCAACTGCCAGTTTAGGCCTGATCCCCGATTCAAGCCTGCAGGGGAGGGCAGTTAGGGCTGACCAGGCCGGCAGCCGGACTTCCTCCAAGGGGTCCCGGATTGGAGAGGGTGCAGGCTGAACTGAGGGGACCACCCTCGCTGTGCATGAATTTCATGCAACAGGCCTCTAGTGTGTGTGTGTGTGTGTGTGTGTTTATATATATCCTATCTAACAAAAGAGTAATATGCAAATTGACCATACCTCCACTACACCCGCCATCCACGCCCACCAGCCAATCAGAGCGAGTATGCAAATTAACCCAAACAAGATGGCTACAGCCACAGAGAGAGCAGGAGGGAGGCTTGGATTGCAGGCCTCCGCTTAAGGCAACCAAGTTTCAATGGCTGTGTGAGCAGAAGGCTTGGCTCCACTCCAGGCTACAAAGTTTCAGTTGTAGAAGATAAATAAATCCCAGATACTAGGGCCTCCGCTTGGCTCGCCGGAGGGCATTCCTGGCCTGTAAACCACCTCAGGCCCCTCACCCAGACCACCCCACGCCCCAAGGGAACACCCACCCTGATCCAGGACACCCTTCAGGGGAAACCAGCTGGCCCCACCCATGTACCAGGCCTCTATCCTATCTAATAAAAGAGTAATATGCAGACTGACCATCACTCCAACACACAAGATGACTGCCCCCATGTGGTCAAAATATCCTGCCTCCATGTGGACACAAGCTTTCCTCTGGCACCAGGACCCAGGCTTCCCTCTGGAAACTGGAACCCTGGCTTGCCTCTGGTACCTGGGACCTGGGCTTCTCTCCAGCCACAGGCAGGCGCCCAGGACCCTGGCTTCCCTCACAGCCCCGGCTTTGTCTGGAAGGACATCCAGTCTAATTAGCATATTATGTTTTTTACTAGGGGCTCAGTGCACAAATTCGTGCACCTTGAAAGAAACTGTGGATCGCAAGGCTGCGGTAGGCAAGGGGATGGTCACGACCCATCCTCTATACCCAGCTGCCCTCCCTCCCCTCAGCCATCTCCCCGGTCCCCTGTCTGCTGGCAGTCCCGCTCCTGCTGCTGCTGTTCCCATGCACTGGCACCCGCTGACAGTGTGGAGCAATTGGGGCCAGTGTCAGCAGTAGATGTGAGCAGGACCAGCACCATCAGCGGGTGCCAGTGGTGGCTGCTGCTCCAATCACCCCTTGGGAGCAGGGGTGATAAAGAAGCCCTCAGGGACAATCAGGGCTGGTAGCCACCACTCACACCTGCTGATGGCACCGAGTGATCGGGACTGGCACCGGGCACCAGCAGCAGGTACAAGCGGGGCCAACAGTGGCAGTAGGTGGTAGCGCCTGGTGGGACTGCCAATGCAGGAGCAAATAATTTTCAGTAGCCATCAGAGGCATGCCCCTATGACAGTGACCAGCATTCCAACTTGGTCTGGAGCCCCTGCTCACCTGCTCCACCATCCCGCCACGGCCAATGCCTGCCATGTTCTGCACATGGCCTCTGGTGGTCAGCGCACATCATAGCGACTGGTCTTAGGCTCTACCACAGTGGTTCTCAACCTGTGGTTCATGACCCACAGGTTGAGAACCGCTAGCAGGGTTGCCTAAGACCATCAGAAAACACAAATATTTACATTATGATTCATAACAGTAGCAAAATTACAGTTATGAAGTAGCAACGAAAATAATTCTATGGTTGGGGGTCACCACAATATGAGGAACTGTATTAAAGGGTGATGGCATTAGAAAAGTTGAGAACCACTCGGTTAGGGAGTAATCAGGCTGGCAGGCAGAAGCAGTTAGGGGCAACCAGGCAGGCAGGCAGGCAGGCAAGTGGTTGGGAGCCAGTAGTACTGGATTTTGAGAGTGCAGTCAGACATCCCTCGAGGGGTCCCAGATTGGAGAGGGTGCAGGCTGGGCTGAGGGATACACACCCCTATGCATGAATTTCATGCACCAGGCCTCTAATATGCATATAAGATCTTTGGTTAATCTCTTCCTGCCCTCCCCCCTTCCCCTTTCCCTCTGAGATTCATCAGTCTGTTCCATGTTTCCATGCCTGTCTGCCCCTGATGGTCATTGTGCATCATAGGGTCAGCCAGTTGCTTAGGCTTTTATATATATAGATTTGTCATATCCTAAACGATGGCATTTAGAAAAAGCATCTCTGCTAAGCTTTAATTGTATTTTGCCTCTAATTGTTCAACTTTTAAAATAAATGCTTCATTGATTATCTTGTGGAGAAATCTTGGTTTATGGCCATAATTACTTACTTAAAATACCATATTTCTTATAACCTAAGTTTTAAAATGTCTAGGGAATTCTCCAGAGGACTAAATTTGACTTAAATATTTCATTAACACTATCAAGTACAATATGGGTTGCTACACAACAGCAAGAAGCTCCTATTTTTTCTAATTAACTCATATAAATATGTTATTAGTCATGGATATTTCTAATATAAAATAACCATATCCACTTGAAAAGTTATCAAGAAAATAATTTATCTTCACATGAGCAATTTTTTCTTTTATACTTAAAGTGCTCTGGGAGGGAATAAAATCTTTAAATCAATTACTGTGACTGATTTTGATTATTATTACTTAATAAAAAATCTAGTTTTGGAAAATTTCTCCATTTACTTAAAATATTATTTAAAAAGAAAATCTAATTATAATCTAAAAAAATCATAATTTGTCTTCCTACCTCCTTTATCTTCTCCAAAACTTCATGTTTTTCCATATTAGTTTTCTCTTCCAGTTTGTTCTTGGTGTTCTTTAAAAAATATCTATGAACAAAGGAAGCCAAACAAATTCATATTAAGACGTTTTTTTAGCAAAGCCATACTGCCCTACATAACATATTTATACATTCGTTAGACAAAAGATTTTACTTTTTAGAATTGATGAGTTAATGCTTTATTATTCTATTCAATCATTTAAGAAGCAATAGCAAATGAGATTGTGATTTTTATTTTCTTTCTGAGAATTCATTATTAGTATATAAAGATGCCATTGGTTTCTGGGTGTTAATATTGTATCCTGACTGTAGCAAGATTTTTTAAAAATATATATTTTATTGATTTTTCACAGAGAGGAAGGGAGAGGAACAGAGAGCTAGAAATATCAATGAAAGAGAAACATCGATCAGCTGCCTCTTGCACGCCCCCCACCAGGGGATGTGTCCCCAACCAAAGTACATGCCCTTGACCGGAATTGAACCTGAGACCTTTCAATCCACAGGCCGAAGCTCTATCCACTGAGCCAAACCGGTTTTGGATGTAGCAAGATTTTTAATCATAACTCCTAGAAATAATTTAAGAACTAATCTGTATCTTACACTATAATTCCCTGCCTAGTTTTTCTTTAAAACATATATGAACTAAAACTATTAAATCACTTTCGAAAAAAAATATTTTTTTATTCTGAATTTGAATTGTAAGAATTCTTGAGTCTTCCTAAGTTAAATGTGGTATTAAGTACAAAGATTGGTGCCTACTTTATGGACCAATGGTGATGATTACTGTACCAGGCAATTGCAATTTTAAAAGACATAGTAATTTTAATCACAGTACATTCAAACCTGTGTATGTAGAAATGAGCCATTTTATACCATGATTTCACATGTGCAGTTAACTTGTCTTGTGGAATCTGCTCAGTTTACAATTTGTCTTTTAAATCGAACTCTGGAGATAGGCCCAGAAGCCATATATTTATATTATAAGACTGCACCTTCTGGTCCAAAGCTGAGCCAAACAGTTTTAATTGTTGTTAATCCTCACCAAAGGGTACCTTTTCTAATGATTTTTAGAGAGAGTGAAAGGGAAGGAGGGAGGGGGAGTGAGAAAGATAGATAGATAGATAGATAGATAGATAGATAGATAGATAGATAGATAGAGATAGAGAAAGAGAAAGAGAGACAGAGAAAGAGAGGTGAGAGACACATAGATTGATTGCCCCTTGCACACACCCCAACCTTGACTGGAGATCAAACCCTCAACCCTTCCGTGTTCAGGACAATACTCTAACCACTTAGAAACACCAGCCAGGGCTAGCCAAATGGCTTTTGATGGGAAATCCAGGAATTTTCCTGGAAGAGAGTCTGTTGGCCAATCTCTAAAAATAAACGGCCTGTGTCAGGTAATTTCAGGGGGTTTGGAATGGTCATGCTTAGCCATGTCTCACCAGAAGGAGAACACAGCATGCAGGTAAAGAGAGAAAAATGAAACTCTTTTGCAAAAGGAAGAGAGTGTGTGGGCCTTGGAATGAAAGATTCCCTAAAGTTTCTGGTTCCAGTCCCATGGGTGAAAATTTTTGCCCAGAGGCTTCCCTGTAATTTCTCAATAAATTCTGCAAACCTCCCTTGACTAAGAACAGCCATTGTACCATATGGGTAGGTGGGTATGTAGCCTTGCGGCAGGCCTCATGAATGCCTTCCTGGGGGCCTATTCATTTGCAGGAATCCTGGAACTGAAGTGAGAATAATACATCGTACTGAGTCCCTTCCTTTTCCTGAACTGACTGCATCATCCCCAATATTTTCTCTTGATCACAGGAAAGACTGATTAATTTCAAAATGAGGAGGTGTTTCTATGCAGTTTACAAGCACACAAATTGTAGTAAACTAAAAGATTATAATTTTCATCTAATAAATATTTTTAAAGGAAGGAAACAACACTAAGAAATGTTTCCGTAAAAATAAAGTATCATACTTACATTTTTTCCTCCAGGGTATTACAGCTTTTCTTCATTTCTTCAACCTGTTTTTCCCAGTGCCTTATTGCTTCGTTTAGTTCTGCTATCTCCAGATTGTGATCACTAAGTACCTATTGAAAATTTTAAACAATGATGACATTCAGTCACTATCAAATGATTCATGATGGCGGTTCGATTCACTAAATATTCATGTATCACCCACTCAACTTCTACACTGGGGGTGTCCTTGAGTTAAAATAAAAGCAATTATTACAATTGTTTCTTCAAAATACAAACTAGGACATAAATAAAAAATAATATTTGGGAGAGAGGGCAACCAAATAGAGTAGTGAGGATGTGACAACTATAAAAACAACTTTCAAGACATGAATCCACTTTGACTATCATTTAAAAAAAATAAACAAATCTATATTTTCATAATCATCTTCAAAATGTTATTCCAGGAGGGAAGAATATTATAAATAGGTAAAAAAAAATTGGGTCTTTCACCTCAATTGATAGTTATGTTCATGCTGAAAAAAATTTCTCTCTTAACATTTAATCAGAAGTTTGAAAATGAAACCATTGAAGACTGTGAAAAAAAATGTTAGCCTAATTTTAGGAAGGAAATATGAAGAAAATTCATAGTGAAACAGATATTTTGACAATGCAGCTTTGGAATAAAGAAAAAGGGAAGGCAAACGTATCTGAGCCCTGGGCCTGCGTTTTGGCTTGTGAGGGAGAATGGAACTGGTCAGATTACTGTGCTCTGCAGCACCGGTACCATGGGCAGATTATCCAACGCCATCTAACCCTACACGCCAATGTGGGGTCATAGACACACCTGTGGGCAGCATAAAGGTGCTCTCCATCATGTCACGTGAGACAGGTAACAGTTCCCCAAAACTTTTTCTTTCTCTAAAGCATCCTTGTGACTGAACTCGTGGGCCATAACTAATTCTAGAGTAACAAGGGTCTGAAGTCCTAGAACTCCCACTAAAAATCAGCAGCATGTCTAAAGGACTTTGGCCGGTCAAAAAAGATTAGTGACTACATGCCAAAGGCCATAAGGAATGACACTGGTTTACCTCTTGTCCGCCCTGCCCTGGATATGTAGCCCATTTTGAGGACCAAGCACCATAATTCTTTTCTGCCAACATACATCAGCTTGACCTGGGTGCAGTTTTCTAAACTAAAGGTACCACGGGAAGATTAATCTAACATCCCCTATTGTCTCAGTCCACAGCCAAAATGTTGTTTTCTAATATCAAGCAATAACAACAAACTTTAACAATGTCTGATCTCCACCAAAGCCCTTCGAAATAGGCAACAGTATTACCCCACTTTAAATTTTTCATTTTTATTGATTTCAAAGAGGAAGGGAGAGGGAGAGGGAGAGAGAAACATCAATGATGAAAATCATTGATTGGCTGCCTCCTGCACACCCTCTACTGCGTGTGCCCTTGACTGGGATCCTTCAGTCCACAGGCTCTATCCACTGAGCTAAACCAAAGAGGGCTCACCCTATTTTATAGGTGAAAGAACTTGGGGCTGATAGAGCCAAGGTTTGAACCTAGGTCTCTTTGACACTCCAGTTTGTGCCTTAAACACTATTCTCCACTGGTAAGGTAGGACGGGGGTGGGCAGGCTAGACTGGGTGAGAGGAAAAGTGACGTTTTCAAGCCTTGTCTCATTTGGCCTTAGAGATCTCTGGCATACAGGTTAAGGAGCATGGGCTTCATTTTCCCAAGCTAGAACTCAGAGGCCACGTGGCTTTGATTTATAAGGTCCAAACTAGAGGTGTGTACTTGGGGGGCATGCAGATCAAACCTGTTTTATACAATCCCTACCTTCTCCTTTGAGACCAGCCTGACTCACGCTTCCTTACTATGTTGATATTTACAAAACAGGTAATGATATTCTTAAATATATTGGGGAGGGGGGAATTTTGACTTGACCAAGGTTGTGTAATTGGATGTCATAACCGATATAACTAAAATGATCAGGACCACCATATAAAAAACATAATGGAATTAACTGAGCATTCTGATAAGAAGTGTGATGTTTCAGTATTAGTTGACCATATATAGTTTTACATGTATTTCTCAATACAGGTAGAAGAAATGAAGACTCAATTCAGTTGTGATAGATTACCATTCATTTTTGTTTTAATTAACAGATAAGTGGTATCATCATTAGTACTTTCAATTGTAGTCACAGTTTCCTAAGTTTTAATTACAGTCCAGTTTTCTAATTCTTAAAATAAGAATGACCCCAACAAAATATTTAACATAGTACTGGCTTTCACTCAATGTTATTAATATTTTAAAAAATAGAACTGCAGAGTTCGCAAGTATTTTCTAATTTTAATAAACAAATGGTCCTCTTTCCCTATTATGTTCCAGTACCCAATATTAATGGAGAGACTAAATTCTGTTTTATCATCACATATCCAGAATTAAGGAATCTGGCCATGGTTATTTCTTTTGTTATGTAAAATCAAGCAATATCATAGAAATGTTATACATGGTATTGTACGCATTTTTAAAAAATCAGTTTTACAGTATTTTGGTCCATCCAAATGCAATCTGTACCTAAGGCATGCCAAATTTCTTTCTTCCCACCATATTTCTGAAGAAGAAAATACAAATGTACTACAACACACTAAAGTAACAGAAAATGTTAACATGAAAAAATATTCTTCCAGAATGATGTGAATGGAAATTAAAATCAATTCCTTTGTAAAACGCCTGTTACCAGTCATAGTAAAGGTAGTATATATTGAGGTGCCTGGGTCAGGCTTGAAAAGCATAGTTTATCCTTTCTTACCACTGTGCTGGTAGTAACTTTTTCTTTTACGTCCAACTCTTTAATCCTTAATTTATCCAATTCTTTCTTCCTATGAAAAGTATCCTGTTTCTTAGCTTCATAGATTTTTTCATATTCATTCATCTGTTGTGATAAAGATAAACCAATGAAAAAGCTTATGAAGGCAACAAAGTTTAGAAACTTTTTGAAACTTTATCAGTCTAATTCATATTCAACCTAAGTATATCAACAATAAATAATAACCAGCCCTGGCCGATGGCTCGGTAGGAGCATTCTGTATACGGAAAGGTGGCAGTTTCTATCCCAGGTCAGGGCACATATCCAGGATGCAGGTGATAGCCAGTAGGGGGCTCCTGGGGGAGGCAACCAATTGATGTTTCTCTCTCTCACATGGATGTTTCCTTCTTTCCCTTCCTTTCTCTCTCTAAGATCAATAAAGAAAATAAATGAACGTTCTCCCAGTCTGTTCCCCGCAGATGCAGGGGGGTAAGGGACTAGACAAAGAAAGAATGCACGCATGCCCAGTAAAGTCTAGGTGGTCTAGGGAGGGTGATTACCTATCAGTCACTGGGAGCAGGTCACTGGCAGAATGGATGTGGCTACTGCAAAGAAGCAAAACCTGAGACACAGAAGCTCCTGAACAAAGGGAGCTTTTGCTCTCAGGGGACTCTTGTTGCAGGGGGTGTGCCCTCATGCCCTGCACTTGCTCACATGGCTCGCAGACATGTGGACTCCACACACAATGAACTGATGGACTGGAATTAGTCTAATGCTGTGCTGGACTTAACTCTACCAGGGAACAATATAAAAAAATACGAAGTAACACAAAAAATTCAGTGAAAACCGAGATTTGGTTCTTTTGAAAGATAAACAAGATTGATGAATCTTTAGCCGGACTCAAAAAGAAACACAGAGAGAGGACCCAAATAAATAAAATCAGAAATGAAAGAAGTAAAGTAACAACAGACATCATGGAAATAGGATTATAAAAAAAAACAACTGGTGACCTGGTGCAAGAAATTCATGCACATTAAAAGGGAATTAGAGGAAATATTTTAATATTGCTGTTTGCCCTTTCTCTATCATAGAAGTGTCAGAGATGAAAGAAAATTAGTAAAATGTAAATCTCCCTCCTGTTGGAGTCTAAGATGCATTGTGGGACTCAGAGTCAAGTCCCCACTGGGGGGACAGAGGTGAAGTACATCTCAAAAATCACACGAAACCCAGACCAAGCCGGCCCCACCCCCATCAAGCCCCGTTGAGTGAGGGGCATGGCCTCAGGTCACCTGGCCTGGTATCGGAGCGGGGGGGTGCGACCTCAGGTCCCTCAGCCTGGGCCAGGAGGTGCACCTTAAAGTAACCTGGCTTGGTGCCAGGGCGGGGGACATGGCCTGAGGTCCCCTGGCCCAGTGCCAGGGTGGAGGGCATGGCTTGAGGTCCCCTGTCAAGCCCTGCTAGGTGGGGGGCACAGCCTCAGATCCCACGGCCTGGCGCTGGGGCGTGGGGTATAGTGTGAGATCCCCTGTCAAGCCCCACCAGGCGTGCGGCGTAGCCTCAGGTCCCTGCTGATTGCTCATTAAGGCTCATTACAGGAATTCGGTCTCTGCTGTGGGCACAACCATCTTGTGTTACGAAATCCCTGCCTCTGCTGTGGGTGCAGTCATCTTGATCATTAATATGGTCAATTTGCATATTCCCTCTTTATTACATAAGATATTGCAAACAACTACGTGCCAACAAACTGGATAACCTGGATGAAATGAACAAATTCCTAGAAATATACAATCTTCCCAAACTGTATCAGTAATAAGACAAAAACCTGAATAGGCCTGATAACAACTGATAAAACGAAAGCATTAAAAAGTTGAAAACACAAAAAAACAATAAAAAACTCCCAGCAAGCAAAGCCCTAGTCTGGATGGCTTCATAGGTGAATTTTACCCAACGTTCAAAGACCTAACACCAATCCTCCTCAAATTATTCCAAAAAATTCAAGAAGAAGGCTCTTTTTTTGAGGCCAGCATTATCCTAATTCCCAAACCAGATAAAGACACAACAAAGAAAGAGAATTATAGGCCAATACCCCTGATGAACATAAATGTTAAAATTCTCAACAAAATACTAGCAAATCAGATCAGCCATATATTAAAAAGATCATACATCATGACCAAGTGAGATTTATTCCAGGGATGCAAGACTGGTACAATATTCACAAATCAATAAATGTGAAACATCACATATACAAATTGAAAAATCACATGATCAGAGCAATAGATACAGAAAAAGCATTTGACAAAATCCAACACCCATTTAAAAATATATACTTTTATTGATTTCAGAGAGGAAGGGAGAGGGAAAGATAAAAACATCAATGATGAGAAACTATCATTGACTGGCTACCTCCTACATGCCACACACTGGGGATACAGCCCGAAACCTGGGCATGTTCCCTAACTGGGAATTGAACCATGACCTCCTGGTTCATAGGTTGATGCTTAACTACTGAGCCACAATGGCTAGGCCAACACTCATTTTTTATTAAAAACTCTAAGAAAAGTGGAAAGAGAGGAACCATACTTCAATATAATAAAGGCTATATATGACAAACTATAGCCAAATTATACTTAATAGGTAGAAACTAAAACCATTTCCCCTAAGAACAGGAACAAAACAGGGTTGTCTGCTTTCACCACTTTTATTCAATACTAGAGGCCCGGTGCATGAAATTCATGCACGGGGGCAAAGAGGGTCCCTCTCTGCACCCTCTCACAATCCAGGATTCCTCGGGGGATGTCTGACTGCAGGTTTAAGCTTGAGCCCCTAACAGCTCACCAGCTTGCCTGCCTGATCGCCCCTAACCACTTTGTCTGCCTGCCGGATTGCCCCTAACCCCTCTGCCTCCCTGCCTGATTACCTCTAACTGCTCACCTGCTTGCCTGATCATCCCTAACCCCTCTGCCTGCCTGCCTGATCACCCCTAACCACTTTGCAAGCTTGCCTGATGCCCCTAACCACTCATCTGCCTGCCTGATCACCCCTAACCTCTCTGTTTGCCTGCCTGCTTGCCTTTAACTGCTCACCTTCCTACCTGATTGCCCCTAACCACCTCTGCCTTGGCCCCCGCTGCCATGGCTTTGTCAGGAAGGATGTTCAGAATGACATCTGGAAGGTCTTTGGCTGTCCAGTCTAATTAGTATATTACCCTTTTATTATTATAGATATTACTGGAAGTTCTAGCCACATCAATCAGACAAGAAGAAAAAACAAAAGGCATCCAAATTGAGAAAGGGATATAAACCTGTCATTACTCATAGATGACATGATACTATACAGAGAAAACCCTAAAGACTCCACCAAAAAACTACTACATGTAATAAATGAATTTGGCAAAGTTAGCAGGATACAAAATTAACATCCAGAAATTGATGGTATTTTTATAGACCAATAATGAACTCTCAGAAAGAGAAACTAAAAAAAAAAAAAAAATTTTTTTTTTTTTTTTTTTACCATTGTAACCAAAAGATACACTTTGGAATAAATTTAACCACAGAGGTAAAAGACATATATTCCAAAAACTATAAGACATAAAAAAAAAAAGAAATAGAGGAAGATACAAACAAAGGAAGAAAATAACATATTTATGGGTTGGAAGAATGAGCATCATCAAATGTCCACACTACCCAAAGCAATCTATAGATTCAGTGCAGTCCCTATTAAAATACCAATGGCATATTTACAGATCTAGAACATATACTCCAAAAATTTATATGGAACCAAAAAAAAAAAAAGCCTGAGTAGCAGCAGCAGTCTTGAGAAAGAAGAACAAAATTAGAGGGATCACAACTGGATATAAAATTATACTACAAAGCTGTTGTAAACAAAATATCTTGTACTCGCCCAAGAACAGGCATATAGATCAGTGGAACAGAACAGAAAACCCAGAAATTTACTCAAGCTATTATGCTCAATCAACATTTGAGAAAGGGAATACAATAGAGTAAGGACAGTCTCTTCAACAAATGGTGCTGGGAAAATTGAATAGGTATATGAAAAAAAAAATGAAATTAGACCACCAACTTAGACCATACACAAGAATAAACTCAAAATGCATAAAAGACTTAAATGTAAGTCAGAAAACCATAAAAATCCCAGAATAAAACCATAGGCAGCAAAATCTCGGACATCTCTCCTAGCAGTATCTGTGCCAATATATCTCTTAGGGCAGTGGTTGGCAAACTCATTAATCAACAGAGATAAATATCAATAGTACAACGATTGAAATTTCTTTTGAGAACCAAATATTTTAAATTTAAATTTCTTCCAACACCACTTCTTCAAAATAGTCTCACCCAGACTGTGGTATTTTGTGGAAGAGCCACACTCAAGGGGCCAAAGAGCCGCATGTGGCTCGTGAGCCACAGTTTGCAGACCACAGTCCTAGGACAAAAGAAACAAAGGACATAAACAGATGTTTAAAAATAAAACGCTTTCGCACAGCAAAAGAAACCAACAAAACAACAAGAAAGCCCACTGCATGGGAGAACCTATTTGCCAATAATACATCTGATAAAGGGTTAATTTTTACCATATATAAAGAACTCATACAACTTAATTAAAGGAAGATAAACAATCCAATTAAAAAATTGGAATCCAATTTGGTTGAGAATCCAAAATGGCGGCATAGGTAAACACCTACACTGCTGCCTCGCACAACAATTTCAAAACTACAACTAAAAGACAGAACGGACATCATCCAGAACCACAGGAAAGCTGGCGGAGTGTAAGTTCTACAGCTAGAAGGAAAGAGAGGGGCTCACGGAGACCCAGAGGAGCTGCAAAAAGCCGAGGTACGTAGACGCACACACGGAGAGAGCGGGTGCCAGAGTACCTGGTTGGCTTTCTCTGGCGGGAGGGAAACGGAGACTCCCAACGGCATTGAACCCCTTCTCTTATGACACTAAACCCCAGATCCAGCTGAAACTCATACAGGGTGAGTTTGGACTGTGAAAAGGGAGAAGTGCCAGAAATTTAGGGGAGTCGCAAAAGATCAGAGGGCTGGTGGCGGCGCACATGGCACTGCACTAAGGACAGATTGCTGATTGTGCCGCTGACTTTCTCGAGTGGGCGGGAGACAGACCCTCCCAACTGTGCCATTTCTGACTCTACTAAGCCTCAGTTTCGAGTGAAACCCTGGGGACCCAGACTCATATGGTCCTGGGGCGCAGGGGAGCTGGAAAGGCAGCGGTTAGAGGCACTGCAGGCGCACGCACAAGGACCGCTCCAGCCATTACCCAGCCACGTGAGACTCAGGGGCCGTGGAGGGCGGGGCCGACTGGAAGACAAAGCAGTCCCTTAAGCCCTGAGACTCCACCCCTCCCAAGCTCAACAGAGGCTTCTTCGGCTTTGCACGCCTGGTTTCATAAGGCTGAATTCAACACAGAAGTTTCCCCGACATAGGGAAAATGCCGAGACAAGGGAAGGGAGTACAAACAAAAGAAATGGAGGAAAAAAAATGACAGGATATAGAGTTCAAAACCACGCTTATAAGGTTTTTCAAGAATATGCTAGAAAAGATGGATAAATTTATCAAGTCCCAAGAGGAGATGAAAAAGGACATACTAGAGATGCAAAAGAGCCAACTAGAGATGGTAAAGGTCCAACTAAAGATGGAAAAGGACCAACTAAAAATTAAACATTCACTGACTGAAATAAAAAATATTATACAGAGTCCTAACAGCAGACTAGAGAAAGGCAAGAATCAAGTCAAAAATTTGAAATATAAAGAAGCAGAAAACACTCAACTGGAAAAGCAAGAAGAGAAAAGAATCCAAAAATGTGAAGATAATGTAAGGAGACTCTGGGACAGCTTCAAACGTACCAACATCAGAATTGTGGGAGTGCCAGAAGAGAGAGAGCAAGATACTGAAAACCTATTTAAAGAAATAATGACTGAAAACTTCCCACATCTGGTGAAAGAAATAGACTTACACATCCAGGAAGCACACAGAACCCCATATAAAAGGAATCCAAAGAGGACCACACCAAGACACATCATAATTAAAATACCAAGAGCAAAAGACAAAGAGAGAATATTAAAAGCAGCAAGAGAAAAACAGTTCATTACCTACAAGGGAGCACCCATACGACTGTCAGCTGATTTCTCAACAGAAACGATGCAGGCCAGATGGGAGTGGCTAGAAATATTCAACGTGATGAATAGCAAGAACCTACAACCAAGAATAATCTATCCAGCAAAGCTATCATTCAGAATTGAAGGGCAGATAAAGAACTTCACAGATAAGAAAACGCTAAAGGAGTTCATCAACTCCAAACCAGTATTATATGAAATCTTGAAAGGTACTCTTTAAGAAGAGGAAGAAGAAAAAGATTAAAGTCAAAAAATTATGAACAACAAATACGTATCTATCAACAAGTGAATCTAAAAATTAAGTGAATTAAAAATTTGATCAACAGAATAAACTGGTGAATATATTAGAATCAGGAGCATTGAAAGGGAGTGGACTGATAATTCTCAGGGGGAAAGGGGTGAGGGGTATACAGGGAGAGACTGGACAAAAATCATACACCTATGGATGAGGTCAACGGGAGGGAGGGAAGGGTGGGAGCTGGGTGGAGGGGTGCTATGGAGGGGAAAAAAGAAAAACAAATGTAATAATCTGAATAATAAAGATTTAATTAAAAAAAAAAAAGAAAAGAAAAAAAAATGGGCAAAGGACCTGAATAGACATTTCTCCGAAGAGGACATACAGATGGCCAAGAAACATATGAAAAAATACTCCAAGTCACTAATCATCAAAGAGATGCAAATTAAAATGACAACGAAGTACAAATGCCCTTACTGTCCAAGCCAGCTTGAGTCAGGGCTTCTCATATCTGTTAGAATGCCTACCATCAACAATTCAACAAACAACAAGTATTGGTGAGGATGTGGAGAAAAGGGAACCCTCATACACTGTGGATGGGAATGCAGACTAGTGCAGCCATTATGGCAAACAGTATGAAGTTTCCTCAAAAAAATTAAAAATGGAACTGCCATTTGACTCTGTAATCTCACTTCTAGGAATATGTTCTAAGAAGCCTGAAACACCAATCGAAAAGAATACATGCACCCCTATATGTATAGCAGTGCTATTTATAATAGCTAAGATCTGGAAACATCAGCCCAAGTGCCCAGCAGTAATTGAATGGATAAAAACAGTCCTGGATGCTGTTCTGCAGGTGGTACATTTACACCATGGAACACTATGTAGCTGTAAAAAAACAAAAAAACAACAAAAAGGATCTCTTACCCTTTGAGACAGCTTGGAGAGACCTGGAGAATATTATGCTAAACCAAGTAAGCCAGTCAGAGAAAGAAAAGACTCATATGATCTCACTTATATTTGGAATCTAACAAACAAAATAAACTCATGAACAAAATAGAGCCAGAAACACAGAAGCATGGAACCAATGTCCATGCATAACTTCTGGACACAGACAATCATGCAGTTACAGGAGGCGGGAGGGGGGAGTGTCACTGGGGAATAAAAGGAATAGCTGTAATATTTTCAACAAGAAAGACATGTTTTTTAAAACGATGAAGGATGGAGGAGAGGCTGATGAGCCACTGAATTAATTAGTCTTGGATACCGTGCTGCATGTGTAATGCCTCCCGCGTGAGAGAACAAATGCCCTCACTGTCCAAGCCAGCTTGAGTCAGGGCTTCTGCCTTTTGCATCTGAAAGCGTCCTGACTGATGCCAATTTCCAGGGAGATCATCATGGGTAAACAAACCCCTCCCGGGGTCCAAATCCAGCCACCACCTGTTTCTGTAAGCTGCTCTCCTACATTTAGGTGGTGTTTGTGGCTACCGACGTGCTAAGATGGCATCCTTGTGGCGGAGACTGTGTGGCCCACGAAGCCTTAAGCATTTACCATCTGACCCTTTCAGAAAATGTGTGTAGACCCCTGAGACTGACTATTCACATAAGAAGAACCTGTCATGTTGGCAAATTTCCTGTTTTGAGCTCCTCTGTGCCTCCATTTTGCATCTTCACTTTACAGTAAAGAATAAGAAGGGGGTGAGGGGACTTCCCCACAGGGTGTAAGCTGCAGTCAGACAGAGGCACGCCAGGCTCTGTGGGCAGTGCTGGGGTACAGCGTGAAGCACACAGACAGAATCCCCGTCCTGGAGCCTTCCGATGGACAAAGCACTGATCTGCGTATCTGATGCCCCCGCTGCAGGACCAATCAAGTCCCAGGGGAAGTAAAGAAAAGGAAGAGGGCTCCTCACTTCTCACCCCCCACCCAGCTGTGCCCACACAGACACCCCCACTTTTGGCCCCTGTGACTTAAGTGAGCCACTCCACTTCAGGGTCTGGGGGCTCAGAGAGAGAGAAAGAGGGCTGCTAACAGTGGGGTGGCCGAGTGCTGCTCAGCATCCTAGTCAATATGGCACGAACACAGTAAAACGCCTTTTGGTTCTTGTTGTCCTGAAATTCCCATCTCCTTGTGACAGTAATAACCAAGGCAGCTCCCGCCCAGTGACCTGAGCGGCTCACTGTTGCTGAGACAGGGGTGTCAGCTGACTCCAGCACTGCGGTCAGCCTACCAGCGGCTCCGCCCCGCTAAGGTCCTGCTGAGGTCCTGGGAGCTGGGCTTTTACAAATTCAGTGTAGTGGCTGCCCAAGGGATTTTTTTTTTTTCAAAATATATTTTATTGATTTTTTTACAGAGAGAAAGGGAGAGGGATAGAGAGCTAGAAACATCGATGAGAGAGTGTCGGAAACCAAACATTGTTCTCACTAAATGGATGTAAACAGGAGGCCAGAAGGCTGGTCAACCGTTGGAGCTCTGAAAGGTCAAAACCAGCCACTCCCTATGTAATTGAGACAATGAACTTCCCCATGAAATAATCATGTCAATCCTGACTGATAAAGATAATCTACTTGTTACTGGAATTGCCTGCTTTAGGGCAAAGGGTGTATCCCAAACCTAAATAAAAGGGATGGCATGGCCAAAGGAAGGGGGCAGTCCTTTCCACTAGAGCAGTGAGTGGTTCTCAACCTGCCTAATGCCGCGACCCTTTAATACGGTTGCTCACGTTGTGGTGACCCTCAACCATAAAATTATTTTCATTGCTACTTCATAACTGTAATCTTGCTACTGTTATGAACTGTAATGTAAATATCTGATATGTAGGATGTATTTTCATTGTTACAAATTGAACATAATTAAAGCATAGTGATTAATCACAAAAACAATATGTAATAATATATTGTGAAATATTTATTTCTAATTACAAATAAATGAAATTTTGTCTTGAATCGTGGTGTAGCATGGGCAACAATCTTCATATGACAACAGTAAACTATATTGCTATACTTTGCTACACCGAGGAGCGGTCTGTTGGTTCCTCAGACCATGGGAAATAGGTGTTTTCCGCTGGTCTTAGGCGACCCCTGTGAAAGGGTCGTTTGACCCCCAAAGGGGTCGCAATCCACAGGTTGAGAACCGCTGCACTAGAGGAAGGCTCCCACCTGGCCCCCCAATATAGCCAAATTAATGTTTTCTGGTCTCTCATTTCGTTTGCGTGCGGCCTCCTTCAGAACCCGAACCCTGAACCGGGAACCCTGAACCACGTGGGATGTGGAAAGAGGTTGCCACAAGAGAGAGATATCGATCAGTTGCCTCCTGCATGCCCCCTACTGGGGATGTGCCCGCAACTAAGGTGCATGCCCTTGACCAGAACCGAACCTGGGACCTTTTAGTCCGCAGGCCGACGCTCTATCCACTGAGCCAAACCAGTTTTGGCCCAAGGGACTTCTTGACAGCTCCTTCACCGAGCCCATTCCAAGGAGGACTTAAGCTGGAGCTATCAGTATTCAAAAAGGATGATCCACGGTTTCAGTGTAAAACTATTCCTGAAAGACACAGTGTTACCGCCATTAGCTGCTTACGGGTGGGAACAGAAGCCAAGGATGTCAGACGCTGTTGAGCATATTCGGCTGGGAAGCAGAGGCCCGTCTGCTTCACCAGGAAGCTACAGCTTCACACCTCAAGAAATTGCAGCACTGTCCCTCCCAGGGCGTCAACACCCTTCTCTTCCCACCCCAGGACCCGATTATGAGTGGAGCAGGGGGAGATACGGACATGCTGGGTAAAGTCAAAATGGTGCAGAAGTGGTGCCTGACCCTGGAGGCCTGTCAGTCTAACCTGGGAAAGTCTAACCTGGGACCCAGCAGAAACCCTTGAAACCTTAGGAAGCTAACTGGTTATTCTGAACAAGCTCCTAGTTATAATCCCAGGAGACAAAGAGCTAGCACTCCCTCTCCCTCTCTCTCTCCCTCTCTCTCCTCCTCCCGCTCTCCCTTCCCCTCTTCTTCTTCCTCTCCCTCTCCCTCTCCCTCTCCCCCTCCTACCTCTCCTTCGCCTCTCCCTCTCTCATTCATTCAGCAGGTGCAGCAGGCTGGGGCAGGGCTGAACCTCCTAGTCCTGCCATAGAGACTCGGCTGAAGGCAACCAGATGCTATGGAAGCAAATTCCTGGTCCCTCTAGGGCTGCCTAGGAGCCAGGGGCCACCCCAGTGAAACAAATCCTGTCACTCACATTCTTCCTCATGAACTGAGATGCTGCTATACAATTAATTGTCTTTCCCAGAGAGCTCCCCTAAGATTCCCACCTGCAAATGGGATAAAACCCCTAAGACAGAGGACCAGTGCATGTGCTCTCCCCCCCGGGGAACACGTCCACACCTTCCCCTTCCTAATCCTCTTCTCCCACAGACACGCGTCTCCTAAACTCTAAGGATCTCTACTCTTCTTCCCATCCCCGTGTTCACAGAAGACAGTGCAGGAGCACTAGCTAGCCTTGAGGATAGATACATTATTTTCCATTTCGTGCTTCAGATTCTGGACAATTCTGTACTACAAAAATATAAGTCATGCACTTACCTGTTCACTCAACTTGTTTTTTTCCTTCAAATATTCTACTCTTTCTTTCTCTATTATCTCCTCTATAGCTTGCATATATTTCTTTTTCAGTTTTGTTTCTTCTTTCTCCAAGTTTATTTTTGTATAAGTCTCATTGATGTAAATAGTGGTCATGGCTTTTTTTTCCATCGCATGGTTGAGTAACACAACAAGCTTTTCATGCTGCTTCCCCAGATCCTCTTGCTGTTCACTAGGAGAGAAAAAAAAATCATTCATGGCATGAGTATGGCTTTTAGGAAAGGAACTTAAAGTCTATTTGGTGAGATCAACCACCATAAAGGAGGAAATTGTAAGGCATACTGATTTGAGAATTGTATCTGTAATCGCCTAAACGTGGATGAGATGAGGACAGATAGATACACAAGTGTTAACCTTGTAACTATTTACCGAGTAAAAATATCACATGGTCCTGCCTCACCACACCCATCCCCACACAGAAGGTAGTGTCTATGGGATATTTTGGGTTAAAATATGCAGTGATTCATACCCTCACAGTCACCTAGACCTGTGCTGTGAAATCTTTCCTGTGCAACGTGGGAAACTCACACACTACTGGCCAGCCCTAGGTAGACCCTCTTCAGGCCAGGTCCCTGTCTGATAACATTCCTATCTATCTATCTATCTATCTATCTATCTATCTATCTTAAAAGTTCCTGCAATGTACAAACTTTTTTCTAGTCTCCAGATGGTTGTGTTCAAAGGTTCAGGAAAACGGAAGCGGATTGTTGGTAAGTTCAGTTTCCAGAGGTCAACTCCATCACATAAATGCAATAAACGAAAGCCCAGGCTAGAGGGAGTCAAATCCTGGGTGCTTTGTGGTCTAGCGGAGAAAGGCTTCTAAGAATTAATCCAATTAGAGGTGGAGCAGCCTCAAGGAGACAGAGTGAAACAAAACAAGTCAAATGAAAAACTCTAACTGGGAGCACTGGGGTGGGCAGAGAGGTGAGCCCTCAGAAACCTGCCCTGCAGCCTAAGGCAAGCAAACCAAAGAACTTGCGGGGATCCAGCTTGCCAGAACCGGTCCAGGCGAGGGCCACTTTCTTTGAAAAAGGGGCGCAACACACAACTGCAGCTTGATGATACCATCTCATCCAGCAACCCACGTTACATTTGCAGTTTGCCTTGCCATAAGGATTTCTCTACAGCAGCGATTCTCAAAATGTGGTCAGGACCTCCCAGCCGCGGCAACACTACCTGGGAACTTGTCAGAAATTCAAGTTCTCACCCTCACCTCCACCAAGTCAGAAGTTCCGGGGGTGGGTGTCCCCAGCAATTGGCGTTTTCACAAGAACCCCGCGAGATTCTGATGCACAATGAAGTTTGAGAGTCACTGGTCTGTAGGGATGTGATGGTTGCTGGCCGGCTGATAGTATTGGAGCTTGGAAATGGACAGTCTGGTCTACATGGCCGTCTCTGGCAATTGTGGCTGGCATGTGCCACGTACTAATCTGCGTTGTGAAGCCCCAACAATGAGTGTTTCTCAAACTTATGTGACAATGAACTTTCTTTTTCATGGAGCATCTCCCGGAACAGGTGTTCTAAGAGCCTACTTCCGAAAAGGAGTTTCTGGGTCTTGAGGTCTCTGCTTATTCCTTGTGCTTTGAAATCTTGTGCACCCAGCAATCTTCTGATTATTTTAGCTTCCCAAGAGGATTTCCCCCCTGTGATGAGGGGGCTCTTTGAAAACGTCTCATTTTGACAAACTGACCTTCTAATATGTACACATCAATTCGTCTGCAAATTTGCTCACAGTACTGAGTTGCTTTTCCAAGGTTTATTTTTACTTTTCTTTCAGAATATATCTCTTCCTCCATGAGATGGGTAAATCAAGACTTGTAATCCCATTTAACAGATGGAGAAAATGAGGCCCCCAGGGGCAAAGCACTAGCAATACAGCCAGAAATACAGGAGAGACTAAGAGGTGTCAGATTCTCTCTTGGGAACATAATCCAGTCTTCAAGGAACTAAACTAACTATAATCTATCTGGTTTGATGCTATATTTACACTCAGCAAGCTTTCTTCCTTTGGTGGTTGAAGTTTGTAAATTTAATTTTACTAAAATGGAAACCATGTGCCTCTGCCTGTGGAGGTGGTGTGCAAGGCACTGTGGGATTTACATGCAGCAGCTGCTGCTCAGAAGCTGGAATACCTCCAAAATTTTATAGGTCGCCTGACTGTAGGGGTTGAAGATTTTCTGCTCTCTTTCCCAGGTCTCTACAGCCATCATCACACACCCTCATCAGTCCGAGTCATCTTCTACAAGTGATTTCCACCTCTTCTCTTGCCCTGCACCAGTTGGGGTCAGAGGACAAAGCCCTTCGGACAATCTTCCCACTCCGGCCCCAGACCTCAACTCCCTCAGGTATTGAACAGAAGTACCTACCCCAGATTCTTATTAATTTCTTTCAGATCAACCAGTCTCTTCTTCAGAAAGTCTATTTCATTATTTAACCTTGCAATTTTCATCCGTAATTGTCTTATCTCAAAAAGGTTTAATTTGCGAGCAGCGATGACAAATTCTTAAAAGTAAGTGGAAATGTTTACTGTTATTTGAGAAACAGCGCAATTGTAGATACTAGCTTTTCAAATCATGGACAAATTGCCTTCCTTTGAAATATTCTTTAAATTGTGTTCCCGTATCACAACACCTCTTCTTTACCCCTCTGGACCCTCTCAATCTTATCAATTATTTCCCCTATTTCAGCTGCTGCTATGGTGACCAGCTTCCTATGGGCTCTGAGCAACCTGAGACTGGTGCATCTGACAGCACCCAATGCTATGCCTATAGTAGCCAAACTCATAGAAAACTGATGATGTAGGCCAGTCAAGCTGCCTCTTTAGTTGGATAAATATCAATTTGGAATGGACTGATCTATATATCTTTAGTCTATTTATAAACCAAATCTCCACTTAAAATGTCAGGAAAAATATGGATCTCACTGTGTTTGTATCATGTATTCTTTCTAGCTATATTTTGTGATGAAATAACTAAACTTATTTAACCATAAATTAAACTCATCTTTTTACATTGTTCTATTTTTTTTTTTCTTAATGAAAAGTGTTTAATGTTGATATTATTGCAGGTGTTCCCCATTTCTCCCATTTGGCCCACCTCTACCCCTCACCTCCCTGCCTTCACCTTCTTTACCCAGCCACCCTCAAAATACCTTCCAGTTCTGTGTTAATGTTATCAGGAAGAGTTTCCAATAGAAAATATAGTCTACTGAGTTCCATGCTTTCGATTTCCAGAAGTTCAATTGTAGCTTTTCTCAATTCTTCCTAAAGATTGAAATTACATATTAAAACAATAAACTTTATCTCCTAAACAATTCCCTATAAATGCTTTCAAAGGTCAAAATGTAATTTTCATTAAATACCTTCTGCTGCTATTTTTATTTGGAATAGAAAGTAGGAAACATAACTACAATCAGTTTTAAGATGTCACTGTTAATTAATTTTTTAATTTCCACTTATTTTCTCCTACTATATATCATCTTTCCCTATGCGTGTTTCCTGTTTGCAGTTTCAGTCAATTTAAAGACTTCAACAAAAAGGGTAACATTGAGAATGAAAACTACTTAATTAAAGGTAGAAAATGTCTATAAAAACATGCTTACAGGGGAGAATCCAAGATGGCGGCATAGGTAAACACCTATACTGCTGCCTCGCACAACAATTTCAAAACTACAACTAAAAGACAGAACGGACATCATCCAGAACCACAGGAAAGCTGGCTGAGTGGAAGTTCTACAACTAGAGGGAAAGAGAGGGGCTCACGGAGACCCAGAGGAGCTGCAAAAAGCTGAGGTACGGAGACGCGCGCTGAGAGAGCGGTGCCGGAGTACCTGGCTGGCTTTCTCTGGCGGGAGGGAAACGGAGACTCCCAACGGCATTGAACCCCTTATCCTACGACACTAAACCCCAGATCCAGCCAAAACTCATACGGGGGGAGTTTGGACTGTGAAAAGGGAGAAGTGCACGGAAATTTAGGGGAGTCGCAAAGGATCGGAGGTCTGGTCGCGCACGGCACCACGCGGAGGACGGATTGCTGATTGTGCCGCTGGCTTTCGCGAGTGGGCGGGAGACAGACCCTCCCAACTGCGCCACTTCTGAGTCCACTGGGCCCCTGTTTTGGGCGAAACCCTGGGGACCTAGACTCGTGTGGTCCTGGTTCGCAGGGGAGCCGGAAAGGCAGCGGTTGGAGGCGCTGCGGGTGCGCGCGCACAAGGACCGCTCCAGCCATTACCCAGTCACGGGAGACTCAGGGGCCGTGGAGGGCGGGGCCGACTGGAAGGCAAGGCGGTCCCTGAAGCCCTGAGACTCCACCCTCCCAAGCTCAGCAGAGGCTTCTGCGGCTGAATCCAGCACAGAAGTTTCCCCGGCACATTGAAAATGCCGAGACAAGGGAAGGGATTACAAGCAAAAGAAATGGAGGAAAAAAAACGACTGGATATAGAGTTCAAAACCACGCTTATAAGGTTTTGCAAGAATATGCTAGAAAAGATGGATAAATTTAGTGAGACCCAAGAGAAGATAATAAATACACTGACTGAAATGAATACTATTACGCAGAGTACTAACAGCAGACTAGAGAAAGGCAAGGATCAAGTCAAAAATTTGAAATATAAAGAAGCAGAAAACATTCAACTGGAAAAGCAAGAAGAGAAAAGAATCCAAAAATGTGAACATAATGTAAGGAGCCTCTGGGACAGCTTCAAGCGTACCAACATCAGAATTGTGGGGGTGCCAGAAGAAGAGAGAGAGCAAGATACTGAAAACCTGTTTAAAGAAATAATGACTGAAAACTTCCCACATCTGGTAAAAGAAATAGACTTACAAGTCGAGGAAGCACACAGAACCCCAAAGAAAAGGAACCCAAAGAGGATTACACCAAGACACATCATAATTAAAATGCCAAGAGCAAAAGACAAAGAGAGAATATTAAAAGCAGCAAGAGAAAAACAGTTTATTACCTACAAGGGAGCACCCATACGACTGTCAGCTGATTTCTCAACAGAAACGATGCAGGCCAGACGGGAGTGGCAAGAAATATTCAACGTGATGAACAACAAGAACCTACAACCAAGAATAATCTATCCAGCAAAGCTATCATTCAGAATTGAAGGGCAGATAAAGACCTTCACAGAGAAGAAAAAGCTAAAGGAGTTCATCAACTCCAAACCAGTATTATATGAAATGCTGAAAGGTACCCTTTTAGAAGAGGAAGAAGAAAAAGGTAAAAGACAAAAAATTATGAACAACAAATACACATCTGTCAACAAGTGAATCTAAAAATTAAGTGAATTAAAAATCTGATCAACAGAATAAACTGGTGAATATAATAGAATCAGGAGCACAGAAAGGGAGTAGACTGATAATTCTCAGGAGGACAAAAATCATAAAGCATCAAACAGACTGTGAAATTATAGCAGAAAGATTAAAGTTAGGTGAGGTAAATAAGTGATCAATCAAAGGACTTGTATGCATGCTTATAAACATAACCAATGATCACAGACACTGGGGGGTCGGGGTATGCCTGGGAGGGAGGGGGGGCAATGGGGAGATATGTATAAAAAATTAATAAAAATTAATTTAAAAAAAAGAAAACATAGGGGAAGACAATAAAAAAAAAAAACATGCTTACATATAAAGCAGTGGTTCTCAACCTTTCTAATGCCGCGACCCTTTAATACAGTTCCTCATGTTGTGGTGACTCCCAACCATAAAATTATTTTCATTACTATTTCATAACTTTAATTTTGCTACTGTTTTCTGATGGTCTTAGGCAACCCTGCTAGCGGTTCTCAATCTGTGGGTCACGACAGAGCCTAAGACCATCAGAAAACACATATATTTACATTACAATTCATGAACAGTAGGAAAATTACAGTTATGAAGTATCAACGAAAATAATTTTATGGTTGGGGGTCACCACAACATGAGGAATCTGTATTAAAGGGTTGCGGCATTAGAAAGGTTGAGAACCACTGGGAGAGCAACAGTTCTCTTTACATACCTACAGATCCAAACAAAAAGTCAGGTAAGCCTGTTGTTATTATTGCTATTATTATTATTAATTCATAATTTTGGAGGTGGGGTTACTTGAAAAAAAAATCTGTTCATGAAAAAACAAATGAAATCATCTTTTAAATAAATGGTTGTACCTGGCTATGGGTACTTTATGACCTGAGAAACTACTATTATTTTTATTAAGAATGAAAAGCAAGTTACATAATTGTATATATAGTATAGTCAGGTTTCTATAAAAAATAAAATTCAATACAGCCATCATCAATACCCTGAAAGTAGGAAGAACATTCATCAAGGAGTTAACTGTGATTATTGTAGGATGGTGGTGTCATCGTGGTTTTTACTTTCTTCCTTTTGCTTGTCTATTTTTTTCTGTTTTCCAGAGTAAACTTGTAGTGCTTTTATAATAGCGAAATGTGCTACTTTAAAAAATGGAAGGATTTATCTCTAAGAGATTTCAGAGCTCTGATATTAAATAGAGACATACTAGATACAGTACTTTAATAAGCCATAATATATACTTTGATCCCTTCAATCCCTAGAGAAAAACATAACTGAAAACAAAGTAAGAGGTTTTCATGAGATCACAGTGTAGTAAAACATGCATAAACTCTAAAGAGTATGTACTCTACTAGTATATGCATATAATCTCCATGTATTCAAATAACTGTAATTATAAGGTATAATTCTATATATACACAACTATATATAATTTTATACAAAACTAGAGGCCCAGTGCATGAAATTCATGCACTTGGAGTTCCCTCAGCCTAGCCTGTGCCCTCTGACAGTCTGGGACCCCTAGCCTCTTACTGCCTGCCTGCTTGCTGCTCCTTACTGCTTGGCTTGCTGCTTCTTAGCGCTGCTGTGGAGGCAGGAGAGGCTCCCGCCTCTGCCACTGCACTCACCAGTTGTGAGCCTGGCTTCTGGCTGAGCAGACCTCTCCCTGTGGGAGTGCACTGACCAGCAGGGGGCAGCTTCTGAATTGAACATCTGCCCCCTGACGGTCAGTGCACATCATAGTGACCAGTCATTCCACCATTCAGTCAATTTGCATATTAGGGTTTTATTATATAGGATACTAGAGGCCTGGTATACAGATTCGTGCACCAGTGGGGTCCTCCTTTGGCCTGGCCTGCAGGAATGGGGCCGAAACCAGCTCTCTAACATCCCCAAGGGGTCCTAGATTACAAGAGGGAGCAGGCCGGGCTGAGGGACCCCACTGGTGCATGATCGGGGCTGGGGAGTGCTCCCGGGAGGGCTCTAGGGCATGTCTGGCTCATCTTGCTCAGTCCCAATCAGCCGGACCCCAGGAGCAAGCTAACCTAAGGGTTGGAGCATCTGCTCCCTGGTGATCAGTGAGTGTCATAGTGACTGGTCCAATGGTCCAACGAAATGGTCAGACACTTCGCATAGTAGGCTTTTAATACATAGGATACTTTAAAGTAATGAGATTAACTTTTATCAGTAGTCTCTAGACCCAAACTCGTTTACTTTACAGTCATATTTTTAGAATTTTGATATGTAGTAGATTCTTATTCAATATTTTCAAATAAAATAAAGAGACTTCACTATTCTGACCCTTCTGGGGAAGCATTGTAAATGTCACCCAGGATCAAACAGAAAAGTTTGTGACTTCAAAAGAAAATTATTTAAATATTTCATTGTGGTGTTGAGTTAACATAACCAAAAGAATTTCATTTATTTTCACTGAACAGCATGGTCTACTTCATGGAAATGGGTGTGAGAATTGCTTATAGAGAACTGAGTTCATTAAATTGTACTCCACGTGCAATTTATTTCAGAGGTTGTTTGTCTTAACCAATACTTACATATTGGTGTCCTAAGCATTTGCCCATTTGGCTCACCCCTTAACTTAGCTCTATTACCACCAGTATTGCTTCTGTTTAGCTGGTTTGCCCTCATCCATAGCACAAGTTTTTTTTGTTGTTTGTTTTGTTTTTTGTTTTTTTAGGGAAGGGGAGAGAGAGGGAGTAAGAGAAAGAGAGAAATATCAACGTGAGAGAGAAACATCAATGTGAGACACATCAATTGATTGCATCCCATGTGCCCCAAGGGCAGAATTCAGACCTGTAACCCAGGTACGTGCCCTTGACTGGAATCAAACCCATGACCTTTCAGTCCACAGGTTGACACTCTAAACACCAAGTCAAACCAGCTAGGGCCATAGCACAGGTCTTAATTAAGTGTTCTGCATGGAAAATCAGGCAACAGTCCATCACTGAGCAACATGGGTTAAAATGCTTAGTAAATTGAGAGGAAAAAAATTTATGTATCTATTGAAATAACTTGAACAGAGTTGGTGCTAAATTAAAGTCTGATGAAGAAGTAAGTGGAAGATTAGGAGGAGATAATACAATACCAATCTCTTGACAGATATAGCAATGTCCCTAAGAAAGATCTTAGCTTCTTCGTTGCATTTAAAATAGCCACTTCGCAGTGATTGTTCTAAAAAAAAAATAAAAGTAGAAAATTAAGATCTCATATTTATCTGTTCAAATCCTATTTAACCCTTTAAGATGTAGCTCAAATGTTTACTAAGCTGAAAATTACATCTTATATCTGAATTTCTGTCATACTTTATATAAATCTCTTTTGTACTTGTTATTTTCTTTTTCATTCTATTCTAATTTAGGGATATTGTTTATGTTCCTTGAGTCCACCTTTGCATCTCATGGTAAAAAAGAGGATGTTTATAGCATAGGACAAGAAATTCAATAAACGTTTATGAAAGGTATAAATATCCAAGCCTATAATGTAGGTTTGTATAGGAATGTTTTCATATATGATAGTATTTTGCCCAAAAACATACATTTAATTATCTGTATAACAATCTAAGTTGACTCTTGTAAAATTATGATGATTCGTATCTCACAGGTAAGAAATCTAAGAATTTGAGGTCATATCATATGTTTAAGGTCACAGAGCCCATCACAGATAGAGTCTGAATTCAAATGCAAGTGGTGTGACTACAGGTTCCATGCCCTAAAGAGCTCTATTTACTTTCAGAAAAAAAAAATAGCAATTTCTGCCCTCAGTTCCAGGGAACTCAAAGCTCTCAAACCAAGTGAAAATCAGTTATGGAGTTTGCAAGCAAGTGTATTAGAGAGGGACGGGCATTGCCTGCTATTTCCTTTATTTTCTTCCAAGGAATGAATGAACCCAAGATCTTGATCCCACTTGCAAAGGAGTTGGAGAGTTACTACATATTTTATAAGTCACACTTAGGACAAGAGGTTCAATTAAGTTCTTCTTTCTAAGAAAAACTTTCTGAAGGTTCAAAAATTATTAGCAGAAAAAATATTTGTCAGTGAATGGATATGCTGATCTAGATGACCTTGGACATGAAAATATTCCTCCAAAACTTGTAAGAATTGTGACGTTAAATTCGTTCATCTAAGAAGGATAAAAGAAACTATCCCTAACTGGGTAACTAACATCTAGACCGATATCAGTATAGTTATCTGAAAACAATGAGATTAGAGTAAAGCAAGGAGATGCTTCGATGTTTGGTATAAATGGTTTATGAGCTCGACAAGACACCCTTCCTTGGACTGTCGCTCCTTACGCTTATGTGACTTCATTACAGGTTCAGCTTCTTAAAAGAAGAAGTATCGTAACCAGGCCGCACCCAAGGTTATTATCTGTTTCATCTCCATAGCACCCTTCTCTAATATTCCTTGCCTAATACGACAAGAGCTTCTTAAACACTCGTGTCGGGTTAGGCAAGGAGATGCTTTCTTGTTTGCCTGTTAAATTTTCCAGTTTGCCATGGCACAACGTTGGAGGAAATTAGCTTGGAAAGTCACGAAGGGAAAAGGTAAAACTGAATGCACAGTCTTAAATGCAGGTGGGCACTCCAGTGGCAGATACATGGCAATGGCCTGAGAGTCCACCAGCTACCGGTGTGAGTTGGCCCAAGTCACTCCAGTGGCAGGACAGACAGCACGAGGGCTGAGCCCTGGGTCCCACCCTGCCGCCTCTCTCTCTAACCCTGGGACGGGAGAAGGCTCTGCTCAAGTCCCACTGAAAGTTCCTGCTAAGCTGAGCGCCCCCTCTCCGAGGACTCCCTCCCAGCGCCCGCGGGCTTCTCACCCACAATAAAGAGCTGCTCCAGCACTGCGGTCGCGACTGTGGAGCCCAGGGTGGAGGGGAGGGTGCTTAAGTCCAGGGAGGGGCCAGTGGAGACCGCGACCTGCTTCTGCTTTTCGCTGAACCCCAGCTCCGGAGACCAGGAGTGTAGCGCCATGTTGCTGCTCGCTCGGCGGCGTCGCCCACTTGACCAGGGGCCAGGACGCTCGCCCGTTGCCAGGGGCAACGAGGTCGCCCACGCAGGCGCACCAACTGCGGCCCACTGCGCGTCTCTAGCTTTATTCACAACCATTAAGCTACACTGGAAGGCACCCTTCAGGAGCGGTCCTTTTCTTTCCATTTCTTTCTTTCTTTCTTTAAAATATATTTTAAATATAAATAAAGTACATTTTATTGATTTTTACAGAGATGAAGGGCGAGGGATAGAGAGTTAGAAACATCAATGAGAGGGAAAGAGACATCGATCAGCTGCCTCTTGCACGCCCCCCACTGGGGATGTGCCCGCAACCAAGGTACATGCCCTTGACCGGAATCGAACCTGGGACCTTTCAGTCCGCAGGCCGAGGCTCTATCCACCGAGCCAAAGCCAAACCGGCTTGGGCTCCAGGGGATACATGCCCTTGACTGGAATCGAACCTGGGACCTTTCAGTCCGCAGGCCGAGGCTCTATCCACCGAGCCAAAGCCAAACCGGCTTGGGCTCCACGTCCATTTCTTTAGTTGAGCCCTCGCACCTGTCTGGTGGATCTTGGGAATCAATCAGGATGGTCTTGGGGCGCGGCGCTGTGTCTGGCACCACCTACCCGAGGAGCTTAATTTTCACAGGGGCTTCGGGAGGCAGGTTCTTTCACACACAGGTGCTCATTTCTGAGGAGCCTAGGTAGTTACCCACCTGCAAGGTGTTTTTGTGGTTTCATAAAATGTCCAATTTGGAACGCCTCCCATGACCTATGTAGTCTGTGTCATAACGCTCCGGGGAGATTATTATGGTTATCCTGCTTTTCAGAAGGTCTTACTGAGATGAGATATACAACAACCTTGGGGATAACCTCTGGCCCGGCCCTTGGAATTGGACACAATGGCATGGCCGTTTCCCACCCCGGGTCTGCCAGAGCTGCCCTGGGACTGCAACCCGGGCACGGAGTGGGGCTGGAGTGAGGAGTGCTCAGGGCTGGACAGCCAGGCATTGAGGTGTGGCTGCAGAGTCGGGGGTGCAGGAGCCACCCAGCCTGAAATTGAGGCTGTGAATTTACCGTGGGACCTTGAATTCCCGAACTCAGGAGATTGGGTTTGGCTGCTGCAGGCAATGCTGCTCAGAATAGGAAGTTGAGAACAGATCAAGGGGCTCCCTGCTGGCAGCTGCTTGGTAATCCGTTTATTTCTAGGTAACATTACGGGTAGAGCAGAATATCCTTATCATTATGATTCTTTTCCAGGCACCATCTTGCAGTATAATCAGAAGTTAAATCGGGTCTAAAACAACCCATATTTAGCATAAATGCCTTACTTATTTTTATGATTAAGTGGCATCCTAAAAAGGTAGCAGTGATCATTGTTAATGCACACTTAGTATTTTTACAGACATTTCAAACACTCATGATCTTAAAGTAGCAATATTCTTATTTTTAATTTATTTAGCTCTTATTTTTACAAAGTGTTTTAGATGATTCACCTAAAGATGATTCAGTAAAGATCACTGGTGTATTAAGCTCTCCATTTGATTTAAAAATCTTTGCCTTTGCTCAGGTGGCACGGCTCAGTAGTTGAGCATAGACTTATGAACCAGGAGGTCACAGTTTCCATTCCTGGGTATCCAGATTGCAGTTTCCATTCCCCAGTGGGGGGCGTGCAGGAGGCAGCTAATCAATGATTCTCTGTCATCTCTTACCCTCTCCTTTCCACTCTGAAATCAATAAAAATATTTTTAAAAATTTTTTTCTTTTCCTTTTTATCTAGCTAAGGTTTTGTCATTTTTATTTTTTAAAAAATCAATTCAATTTTTTATATTTTCTATTCCTTACTTGAATTATTTTTGTTCTAATTTTTATTATTTCCTTCCTTTTGTTAACTGGGGTTTAGTTCATTATTCTTTTCTAGTTTCTTTGGGTGTACAGTTAGGCTGTTTATTTGAGATATTTTTTACTTTTTTAGTTTAGGCATTTATCCTTATAAACTTTCTTTAATACTGCTTTTGCTGAGTCCTATGTTTTGGTAATTTGTGTTTTTATTTTCATTTGTCTTGATATATATCTATTTTTGTTAAGAAGATGTTTTTATGGATTTCAGAGAGGAAAGGAGAGGGAAAGTGAGAGATACACTAATAAAAGAGAAACATGCAAATTAACCATTACTCCACTATACCCATCAGCCAATCAGGAGCAAGTATGCAAATTAACTCAACAAAGATGGCAGAAGCCACAGAGCTGGAGCAAGCAGGTGGCTTGGGTTGCCCCAAATAATGGTGGAAGCCAAGCTTCCCGCCCACCATGGCCAGCCCTGGCCTCTGCTCAAGGCTACAAAGTTTCAATTATAGAAGATAAATAAATCCCAGATACCTGCTTCCAGTCAGCCCTGGCCTCCGCTCACATAGGCACTGAAAAAAAGAAAAGAAAAAGAACAAAGGAGGGGCTGGGAGCTTGTGTCACTGGAAGCATGGCCAACCTGAAAACGGCCATCAGCCTCTCACCCAGACTGGCCACACTCCCATGGGGTGAAGGTCCCCACTTAAGGGCTTGACCAGCCTGCAAACAGCCATCAGCCCCTCACTCAGGCTAGCCAGGCATCCAAGTGGGGAACACATGATCTGGGACACCCTTCAGGGCAAACCAGCCGGCCCCCACCTGTGCACCAGGCCTCTATCTATACTAATAAAAGAGTAATATGCTAATTAGACTGGGAGACCTTCCAGGAGACCTTCTGGATGTTCTTTTGGACAAAGCCATGATGGTGGGGTAGAGGTAGAGATGGTTAGAGGCCAAGAGGGGAAGGCAGTTGTGTGTGCTCAGGCCAGGATGGGATAGCAGTTGTGGGTGATCAGGCTGGTGGAGATGGGGCCATTGGGGATAAATGGGAGGCCAGTTGGGGGCGAGCAGGCCATCAGTGGGGGTCAGTTGGAGGTGATTAGGACAGCAGGGGGGGCAGTTTGGAGTGAGCAGGCCAGCCGGGGGGCAGTTGGGGTAAGCACACAGGCAGAGTGGTTAGGGGCAATCAGGCAGACAGGTAAGTGATTAGAAGCCAGCAGTCCTGGATTGCGAGAGGGATGTCCAACTGCCAGTTTAGGCCTGATCCCTGTACACCAGCAGTAGGACATCCTTGAAGGGGTCCCAGATTGGAGAGGGTGCTGAGGGGGCTGAGGGACCCCCCCTCTCTTGAAGCATGAATTTCATCCACCAGGCCACTAATCAATAATAAGAGAGATCCATAGATTGGCTGCTTCCTGCAGGCTCCCCATTCAGGATCCAGCCTGCAACTTAGGCATGTTCCCTGACTGAGAATCGAAATGTGACCTCCTGGTTCATGGGTCCACTGACACTCAATCACTGATCCATACTGGCCAGGCTTGAGGTATATTTTAAATTCCCTTTTGATTTTCCCTATGACCCAATAATTATTCAAGAGTATTATTTATTTTCCATGTATTTGTGAATTTCCTCATATTTTTTTTTTTTGCTTCTACTCATTTCTAGTTTCATCCCATTATGCTCAGAAAAGATACATGGTATAATTTTTATCTTTTCAAATTTGTTAGGACTTGTCTTGAGGCCTTCCATGTGTTCTGTCACAGAGACTGTTCCGTGTGTGCTTGAGAATGTGTATTCTGTTGGGTGAAAAGTTCTGTATATGTCTTTCAGATACATTTGGAGTATAGGTTCACCCAAGTCCATTCTTTCTTTATTGATCTTTCTGTCTGAATGTTCTATACATTACTGAATGTGGGGTGTTGAAGTCTCTCACTACTATTGTATTGCTTTTTCTTTCTCCTTTCAGATCTGTCAATATTTATGTTATATACTCAGGTTCTCTGATATTGGGTGTGTGTATATTTACAATTGTATCTTCATGTTAAATTGACCCTTTAATCATTATATAATGACTGTGTTTGTTTCTAAAGACAATTTTTGTCTTAAAATCAACTTCACCAACAAGTTTCATATTTTATATTCTCACGTTGCTATTTAGTGTCCTTTCATTTCTACTTGAAACACTCCTTTTAGCATAGTAAGAAGGTATCAGAGAGAAGTAATTCTAGCAGGATAATTTTATAAGGCTGTGACTTAGAATAAAAGCAATTAAATTTACTCATGGAAGAAAATGTGGCCAGCCAAATTAATTCTGTAATATTGTATGTATTGAACTAAAGATAAATTAGAAAAAAAATTATATTGAGGAGCTCAAGGATGATACTTATACAAAGCACTAACTAGAGAAGCAGGTTGGAGTCTGAAGGCAAAACTTGGTTATTCCCCATCTAATCACCACCCCATTGGCTAACACTAGGATACTAATGGTGGCTCTTTCACATCTGTAGAGAGCGTCTAAGGGCACACCTGAGCAAAGGGTCGTCGGCTGAGTCCAGCAGTGTTGCCAAAGCCATGTCCTAGAAACATACCTTGCCAAAGGCAAGGATGTTGTCAGTCCTAACCTTTAGCTCAGGTGCCAGGGGATGGGTGTAATTATCTAAGTTCAGCCAAGTTCCAGGGGTGGATGCAATTATCAGGGTCCAGTTAGGCCTGATGATTATGAGAAGCCACAAGAATAAAGAATTGCAGCTTGATCTTTAAGCATGATTTCACATAATTTCCTTTGTCTTAAACTCTAGTAAAATTTCCTAGTATCATGCTGTATATAATAAATGTGCTGCACTAGCTCTGGGTCACTGTCTATCTGAGAACAGTGTCCCACCTGGTCCCAGCTTTACCACTGTCTTTATGTCTATCTCTTTCTTTTTCTCAATCCCCAGTTGCCCCTACTCAGGACTCCTTCACTTTCTAGCCTTGCTGGTCATGGCTGGAGAACCCCTAAACACATCTCCCACCTGCTTCTCTACACTCAGGAGAAAGTGCTGAAGTTTGGGTTCTCAGAGATGCCCTATTCAAAGACAGTGTGGAGATTGCTAGAACTGTATAGAAATGAAGCAAAGCCATTGGCCATTCTCAAGTGCACGTGGGTAAGGGAGGAGCTGTCCCACTACTTCTCAGCAGTGATTCCTAACAGTGGGAAACAAGGAGAAAGAGATCTGGGCTCACATAGGAAGAAAACTCTTCAGAGAGATTTAAGGGTCAGTGTGAGGCTTAGGATGGTGTTATGGATTGAATTGTATCTCCCCCCCCCCGCACCCCAACTCTGCCCCCAAGAAGATATGTTGAAGTCCCAAATCCCAGCATCTCAGAATGTGACCTTATTTGGAAATAGGGTCCTTTACTTAAGGCAATTAAGTTAAAGTGAGGTCATTAGGATGGGCCCTAATCCGATATGACAGGTGCCCTTATAAAATGGGGAAATTGGACACAAGGAGGAGGATATGAAGACACTCAGGGAGAAGATGGCCATGTGCCTGAAGTGATGTACCACATGTTGCTGGCAACCACCAAAAGCTGAAAAAGGTACCTCCTCTGCTGGCCTGGTCACCCCTAACCGCTCTCCCCTGCAGGCTTGAAAGAGGTAAGGAGGAATTCTCCCCTAGAGATACTGGAGAGAGGATGGCCCTGCTGACAGTTTGGCTTTAGACTTACAGCTTCCAGAACTGTAAGAGAATAAATTTCAGTTGTTTTAATAAGAATTTTCTACTATTCACAGCTTTCAGAATAACTTCACTCACTTAGGGTCCCTGGGGGCTCTGTCCTTGGTTCTCTTCTTACCTGTTCACTGGGTCCTTGCATTGTATCTATCATCTTGAATATCAACTTAGCAGATGTTATATCCTGTAGAAGCAGGATATTATGTGCCCTGTGTTCCATTTGGTAAAATTCTACATCTATACCTATCATTTTGTAAGGCTGGACTGTACTCAGGAAATTTTCTTCACCACTTGTTAGCAAATGCAATGCCTCATAAGATCTTCCTACTGAGAAGCTGCTTAGGCAACGAATTCTGGGCAGATACTGGGGAAGGTTAATTCTATATGACAGAGCCATTTGGAAGAAATTTTATCTTCAAGGCTGGAGAATGAAATACACATGTGGAAAAAAAATCCTCTTCTGTATCTAGTAACCATAAAAAAAAAAAAAAAGCAGGCGCCAAACTAAGCTTATTGTCTTCCTTCCCAAACCAGCTCTTTTAGGCTTTCTGTTCTCAAAAAATGGCATTGCATTCTCCTGATCAGCTAGTATTAGACAGAGGTGAGCAAGGGTGTGGCATGCAAGCTGCCTAGTGTACCTAGGAGGTGCTAATGCTCAGGTCAGCCCTGGTTGAAACCCTGTATCTAATCACTCGCTAGTACCAGTCTCATCTCCTCCATGTAATCTCGTGGCCAGTTCTCGTTGCATAGTGGGTACCTGGCAGGATGGGCTGATATAAAGGATCAGGAACAGGTGGATACCTCCTTTCCATTCTCACTGTGGCTACTTTAGGAGAGGCCTACTCATTTGATGCCTGCTTGCTGTTAGTTATGCAATAGTTGTTACCTATAGTTTTCTAATCTCTAGTATCAGGTACCCTCCGTGTGTTCATGGGACTCTGAGATCTAAAGAACAAAGACCAGATCCTTGGTGTTTCTTTCTAGTGTGATCTGGACCCACCCTGTCAGCCTTAACTGACATGACCATTCCCACCCCAAGCACCTTACAACCCAATTCAGCTTATTACACACACTGCGTGTACCATGCACTACCATGTCTTAGCACCTGAGTTCATGTTCATTCTTTATACTGGAATCCACCTTCTCCATCTGGAGAAAGCCAGATCAGGACCCCGCCCCCAAGCTCACCTTCTCTGTTGCTCCTATTCAGTTAGCATTTCCACAGAGTCACCTCCCACCTCCCCGGTTTGGCTCTTGGCACAGTGTCCAGTTGCCCAGTGGTCTCTATAAGTGCTTATGAAACCTGTGTAAGGTCAAAGGCAGCTTTTGTAACTTTTTTTTTTATCTCCCACTACTTTTATTCCGCCCACTGCTACAACTTGCATCCACTTCTACCTGGTCATCCTTGACTTTTGACTCTAAGAGTGACATAAAATGTGCCACTGGACTTTTGACAAAAAGTGAGCAATTGCTAGAAGCTTATCTTGGCGATGGCAGGAATTGTAGTGTCTTTTATTCACAGTCCTAGTCTCAGTGCTTGACACATGTCGGGGCTCAATAAATAATTCCAAAAAGACTGTGTTCATAGCAATTATAACTGTTATATACCAGTGTTGTGTTGAATATTATAAGAATTTTATGTAAGAATTTATATAACTTCCAATTTAAAAAAACTACTTAAAATATCTGTGTCAACCACACAATATAATATAGAGTCTTTTCCAGTTTTGGTGATTTCTATTAATAGCCCAAAGTAGCCATATGCCAGGTAGGGGTTGGACCATATGGACCTGGAGACAGGAGAAAAATGAACACTTGGTCTCACCCTTCCCCACATCTATGTCCTCCAGAGATTTCGTCCCTTACAACTTCTGCATTTTCTAGTAAGAACACAAGAAGAGAGGGAAAAGTTTTTACATTTAGTAACATTTATTTATGCATTCAATATCAAGTACAGAAGTGCAAATATCCAGAGTCCATAATTAAGTCCATTAGGAACTACAGAGAAAGTAATACAAATTGTAATAAAGTTAACATGCTGGTACTCTTTAGTAGTTACCATACATGTAAATCAGCCCGTCAGTCCCATACAACAAAAGTACCGCCTTTTGTTTTGGATTTATTCATTCATTATTTTAAGTTATACAAAACTGATTACCATAAGTACAACCAACCATTTTTATTTTTATGTTGGGTGTGTTGGAAAAACACTAAAACATCAGTCTACACTTCTATATATTGTTATTAAAGATTAATCCAACCAGCAGCCCAAGGACATAAAAGCGATTTCCACTACTGCGCCAGTGCACTTGGCGGGAAAGGCCTAGCCACGGGAACATGAGAAGCTACAGAAGCATTGCAGGGAGGAGGAGAAGAACACTGAAGAAGGAAAGATAACTTGGGCTCTCACCATCATGCACGTATTTTAGCAACACGAAATTAAAAACCACATCTAATACACTTTTCTCTATACTTTAGTGCTTGACACAAGTGACTCAAATACCCTAAGAGTATAGGAACAGCCTAAAAACAGCTGTTTCAAAGTTTGTCTCTAAGATTATGGTATTGGGGGAGAAACAACCGACTTGCCGTAACACGTAAGAAGAGAGCTGTTACCACTCCGGACATTTCTGTTGAGCCCAGTCCCGGTGGGATATCAGTTTACTCAGCGTGCCTTTTGGTGCCTGGGATTTTAGCCTGGATCCTAAAAAGACAACATCAAAAGGCAATAAATCACAAGTGTTATTAATAAAGGTATTTTATGACATTTGTGTCACTGCTTTAATTAGCTTACGTGATCGAATAGCTTAATACTTCAAAAAAATAATAATTTTTATGTATGAGTGTCCACAAACACATTCTTTTGCTTCTTTTTGACGTTTTATTTTTTTTAAAACACTGTACTTTCCAATTGCAGTTGACATTCAATATTATTTTGTACAGTTTTAGGTGTGCAGCGTAGAGGTTAGACAATCATATACCGTATTTTCTGGTGTATGTGACGACTTTTTAACCCAAGAAAATCTTTTCAAAAGTCAGGAGTTGTCTTATACGCCGGGTGTCGTCTTATAGGGTGAATATATCCCAAACTCTATATTTTAACTGGAAAAGTTGGGGGTCATCTTATATGCCCAGTCATCTTATACACCAGAAAATACGGTACTTCATTTACAAAGTGTCCCCCTCAGTATTCCCAGTACCCACCTGGCACCATACACAGTTATTACAATATTATCGACTATATTCCCTATGCTGTACTTTACATCCCTGTGACTACTCCGCAATACCCATTTAGCTTCTCAATCCATTCACCTTTTTCACACTGTCCCCCCGCAACCCCGCCCCTCTGCAACCATCAATCGTTCTCTCTGAATCTATGCACCTGCCTAAACACATTCCCTTGCAACAAGAAGAATGTGTAAGTAAGACAACGAATAATCCAAGGAGGCCATGTTTCTTAAATTATAACTTTTTAGGTAAACAAAGATAGTGACTTATTTCAGGATTACAGCAGCTGTGACAGAGGTCGGTGACCATTTATCACCAGTCTGGGACACTTCTGAAAGAGAAAGACAGTGCTGTTACTCTGGGACATTAGGCATAAACAGAGATGGTTTCAGGTAGAGGAACCTGTGACTAATCTCAATGTAGTCAGATTTCCCAGACTGGAATTAAGAAACAGAGTCCTAGTCCCTGCTGTGCTATCAGTCAGCTGTGTGACGTAAGGCCAGCTAAGGAGCTTTCCTGGTCTGACAGTGTCCATTTTTAAAGTGTGGATATATTTTTTAAAAAAACACACACAAAAAAACCCACACCAAAACAGTAATTTGAAAGAATATGTGCAGCATCCCTATGTTCACTGCAGCATTATTTACAATAGCCAAGATATGGAAGCAACCCAAGTGCCCATCATTAGACAAATGTGTAAAAAAGTAGTGGTACATACATATAATGGAATATTACTGGACCATAGAAAAAGAATGTAGTCTTACAATTTTTGACATTATGGATGGGCCTAGGAGGTATAATGGTAAGTGAAATAAGTGAGGGGAAAATAAATGCCATATAATTTCACTTATATGTGGAATCTAAAAAACAAAATAAAAGAATAAACAAAATAGAAATACTCATAGATACAGAGAACAGACTGATGGTTGCCAGAGGGGAGGGATGTTGGGGGACTGCATTAAGAAGGTGAAGGGATTAAGACACACAAATCGGTAGTTACAAAATAGTCACAGGGATGCAAAGTCCAGTATAGGGAATGTAGTAATTAATCTATATATATAAACAGGTAATACGCAAATTAGGCAGGCGTCACAACCGGCTCGAGGAGGCTGCATCATGACTACTCAGGAGGAGCTGCGTGCGCAGATGGGCGGGAGGGGACTGTGTGCTGCCCCTCACCCCAGTGGACACACACCACCAGGGATGAGGGCGTGCTCCAAGCCATGACACATACACCAGGGGTGGCGGCGTGTTCTGAGGGGTCGTGCGGCGCAGCTCGGAGCACAATCCTGGTGGATGACACCAGCGGACAGAGCGAAGCAGCCCCAGATGCCTGGCGGCAGCTGGAGCAAAGCAGCCCAGGTCCTGGGTGCCAGAGGGAAACCAGTGCTGGCAGCCAGGGGAAGGGAGGCCTATTCTTACACGAATCTTCGTGCATCGGGCCTCTAGTATTGTAATAACTATGTACGGAGCCAGGTTGGTACTTGAAATAGCAGGAGGATCACTTTGTAAAGTAGTATATGATTGTCTAGCCACTATGCTGCACACCTAAAACTGATACAAAATAATACTGAATATATAGGCTGTAATTGAAAAATAAAAGTAAAAATAAAATGTATGATTTGGTTGAGTAAAAAAAAAGTCTTCATTCACCATGATACCTGAAATAAACCATCAAAACAACTGAAAATTTCGTTTTATTGAGAGTTAAAATTTGTACTTATTTTCTGAAATAACACTATTGGAAAGAGCATGAATATGACTCAAGTAAGTAAATGAATAATCAACCTATCATTTTATTATCCTTTTATTACCCTTACTTTATCCACTTATGTGCCTGCTTAAGACAGTCTCTCCTTTTTACAAATTGCACTGTGTAACTTACTTTGCCACAATAGCATTTATGTGAGTCCTCACAAGTCCCAGATATTGGTCAACCTGTGCCTACAACAAGGAAGAAAATCATGAGCACATCCAAAGTTCATGAGGCCAAACGTAACATGAATGTTTGACTTCACACAGAACTTACCTGGTGCTTAACATACACTACAGGTAGAGTAAACATTGAAACCACAGCTGGGATGAAAAACAAATAAGAGTATTAAAATTCTGAGAGCCACCAGTATCTATAAGCTTATAGATACATGTTTATGGAGTTATGTAACATAGCATTTATAATAGTCAGCATTCTAGATAAAAGAGGACTGGGCAATTCCTAAAGAAAGCAAAGGGATGCTGAGCCTTTTACAGATAGTAAATCATGAGGATAGATTATGCCTTCCTAAGATGAAAATGGATTTCTCTCCATAACTGTGATTGCAAAATACATTAGAAGAAGGAAAAAAACCCTTCAGACTAAGAAATTCATTATTAATGTGTAATATATATCTTATACTCTTTATTGAACTATGGTCAAGGAAATGCGCAGCACTCAGGGGGTCTGGTATTTGTTCCCAGAAATCTATCAATTCAAGCTAAAGGCTAACAGCGAACAGCCTGGGAAGCTCTCTGCTCCCGGAGCGTGTGAAGGAAGACACCGCACGCTCATCTGTCCTTACCCATGAGCAGCAGGGTCAGGCCGTTGAAGAGAGCGCCAACGTAAGTCAGGAGCCACATCAGGACTGCGAACTGAAAAATGAAATGATGATCACAGCTTCTAAAACCGTGACAGGTAAGGGTCTCATTTCATTGACTTTGTAGATTAGAATTTGAGGCAAAATATATCATGATTTCAACTGGAAATGTAGGAGCACTTAAACCTTGTCCCAGGATTACTGAAAGAGGGTCCTGCTTACTTTTCTCAGAACCCTTTGGCCTGTTTCTATGTGGATCCATGAGCTAAGAATGGATTTCACATTCTTAAATTCTCGAATAAAAAACAAGAATAACATTTTGCTATATGTGAAAATGATATAGAATTCAATTTTCAGCATCCATACAGTTTTATTGACTAAGTGGGCAACCTAGGGCAATCTGCAAAATAAGGGGATTAGACTGGATGAGCTCCATGGTACGGTTCAGCTAGAAGTTTTCTGACTCTAGAGTGTAATTTCTACTTGCGTTTTATTCTCCAGGATGTGGGTTTTGGTTTATTATATTATACCTTTAGGGGAAAAAAACAACACCTCAAGACTGTCTAGTGAGCAGCTTAAGCAATCGTACTTTCAGGGAGTCCACCAGGTCCTGGACGAGGAAGAGTCTCCTCAGTTCTTTAAGCGTGTTGTTCACGTAAAACTGCAGGCAGTCCGTGTACTTCTGAATCTGCTCCTGAGAAAGGGTGATCTCGAGCTCCAGGTAGGCCCTGCCAACAAACCATCCCCACAGAGCACTCATCAGAGGGAACCACCAAACAGCTACGTTTTCCTTCTTTCACTCTGAGTGAGACAGCTGGGTCATCCTGGGGGAAGGGGAGGGGGTCCTAGCCAGTGGACACCACTCAGTGCGCTGGGGAAGGGAGAATCATGGATCCTAGTGGGGTGCTCTAACCGCTTCTGTTTCCCAAAGACAGCATCATCATGTGAGCAACTGTCCAAAATCAGCTCATTTTTCTGAATTCTCTAGATATCCCTGGCCCACCAGGTAATTGTGAAAGTCCTCATGTTTTCTTGGCTGAAAGGACATGAATTATCTTTTAAAAATAGTTGAGATATTTGAAAACTCTAGGTGCCAATTATTGTTTGTCATCTAAAACTCTTAAGAGTGCTTATTTAAATTCTGGAAAGTTCTTCCAAGATTTTATCTAGAGAGCTCAGAAAACTCAAGTGAGCTGGGCCATGTTAAAATGCTCACTGGTTCTATTAAGAGAGGTGCCTTTGTGTATTTTGCTCATTAGATTCCACATGTAAGTGAAATCATACACAAACAAATAAAACAGAAACAGACTCAGATACCGAAAATAGAATGACAACTGTCGGACAGGAGAGGGCTGGGGGTCTGGGTAAAAAAAGTGAAGGGATTAAGCAAAAAAACCCACAACAACACAAAACACCTCAGAGACACAGACAACAGTGTGATGATTACAGGAGGGAAAGGGAGTGGGGAGAGGTAGAACAGGGTAAAGGGGGACATATGGTGACAGAAGGAGACTTGACTTTGGATGGTAAACACACAATATAATAGATGATGTATTATAGAAGTATACACTTGAAACCTATGTAATTTTACTAACCAATGTCACCCCAATAAATTTAGTACAAAAAGATAATCATGTACATAAAGATAAATACACACACAAGAAAGAGAGAGAGAAATAGAGAGAGGCATCTTTAATAACGGCATTTTTCATTTGTTCAAATGGTTATATTGAACTCTTGGGTAGATAAACCAAGCTCCTCAAATATATGCAAATCAGTGCATCCTCCTGCTTGGCCATGCTCCTCCCAGAGATCCACCATCCCTCTTTCCACCCCACTCTGCTCTAAGACAAGCCGTGTGCCTGCCCAGAGGATAGCCCTAGAGCACTCTGGGCACTAGGATGAAGAGGAAAGCAGCATTTGGCTTGAGTTTTAAGGAGTTTATATGAAAATACTATGGGTTTTCTTCCATTTGGAAAAAAATAATATTGGTTTGTCAATTAGTATGTTTTGACTCAAAATGTACTCTGAGACAGATACTCTTCAACTGATAAAAACAAAGGAAAATCCTGCATTTTAAAATGGTCTCCTAAGGACAAAAAAGTAGATGAGCAAATTGTAGGTAGACTCTTGGTCCTCTGCTGGGCATTAGGAGAAATTAAACCAAATGAAAGATAAGTCCCCCTTGTCATGTGACTGTCTTGGGAGCCAAGAAAGCAGGAGAAACCAGCTTCTTCTGAATGGCTGAGAGCAAAGGTGGGGGCAGGGCAAGACTCTAAATGAGTAGTCTCTGGTCCCATGACACTTCACTTCACTCTTCCCATCTTTGGGGTGGGAATTTGTGTAGCCAGATTATAGCCTCAAAAACACTTTAACTCTGCATTAGAAGAAGGCCACATGCACCCCAAGAATAAGAATGCTCAGCCTATAACTGGAGTTGACACTGAAGCCAGGAGCCAAAGGCTGGGAAGGGACATCTGATGCACAGCCTTTTCCCTTTTGTCAACAGGCCCCACAACACAGTCATCTTTCTCCCTTTAAGAGCCTGGTGCACTGAGGCCTTGATTCAGCTGACTGGGGTGAGCCAGGTAGGGTGGAGGCATCCCAGTGAATTACTGGGGCTGGCTGAGAAACCAATCTGGCAGCATCTACATGTGTCACCCGTGTGGCAGAACTGTCCCTGCTTACAGGAGGTGACGGCACCTGCTGCGGAGACTGCGCTCTGGGGCCAGCACCAGGCGAGGGGTGACTGAAGGCAGGGCTAAAGGTGCCCGAGCTCACAATCTAGAATCAGGAGATAAACTGGGATGCGGGTGGATGACATGTAGCCGGCAGTGCTAATACTGCCCTTCACTGCATTTCCTATATTCGCCAAGTATATTGCCTTTAAAAAAAACAATGTGTTCTTCAATATTCATTCCAGTCAGATCTCCCTGGCATAAAAATGCAGATGAGAGAACATTCTAAGACTGTTCATGACCCCTGCACCCTCAGAAGATCGGCCCTTTGGTATTAAACTTCTAGAGAGAGTCTAGAAGTGAAAATCCAAACACTTGGTCCTAGCTCTGTGCTCTGGACTCTCCCTGTGGCCTTGAGTGAGTCACTTTACTGCTTAGAAACTCATTTTCCCTTCTTGTATGTAAGGACTATAATGCCCTGCCTTCTTCACAGAGTTGGGAGGATTAATTGTTGAAACACTTTAAAAATGATAAAACATTGAATGTGTGTGTGTGTGTGTGTGTGTGTGTGTGTAATTATGATTACTATTAGGAAAAATTAAATGTAAAATACTAATGTTAAATATAAATTTGTTTTAAATTTGTATTATGTAAGTAAATTTATGTTAAATTTAAATATTAAGTATTTAAACCCTGGCCAGTATGGCTCAGTTGGTTGGAACATGATCCCATGTATCCAAAGGTTGCGGGTTTGATTCCAGTCAGGGCATAACCCAAGTTGCCAGTTCAGAGCTCATATGTCCCTATTTCTCTGTTTCTCTCCCCTCCCTTTCTCTCTCTCTGAAATCAATGGAAACATATCCTCAGGTGAGGATTAAAAATAAATAAATATTACATACTTAATTGGCAATAACTAAGATATTAAAAAGTCAGTAAAATAATCAGTGTTAGAACAGAGACAGTTTGTTTTAGATATGCACCAGAAACATTAGATATTAGAAGAGAGGGTGTTAAAGTAACTCTTAAGAGGCCGGCTAGGTCTCAGAGAACCGTGACCCAAAGTGTAGGGGAGTGAAACAGCGGCAGAGGGAGAGCGCCCGGGAGAGGCTGGCCAGGGCTGGCCTGGCTGGGCACTCACTTGAAAGGGTGGCCCTCGTCGGTTTTCTGCACAGCTTGTAGAACAGACTTGTAGATGCGGAAGCTGATGGTGGCCGAGAGCACGGCGAGGGCCAGGTAGGCCACGACGCTCACAACGCTGAACTGGGTCAGGGAGAAGAGCAGCAGCAGGAAGCTCCCGAACACGATCCCCGTCTGCTTGATGTCCCGCCAGTACAGCAGGTCAATAGCTGTGCAGGGAGACACACACACAGCACTTAACACGGGCGGGGCCCAGGGATGCCGCTGCGGCTCACTGGCAGAGCGTGGCTGCAGGTTCTCAGCAGCCTTCGGACCTCTAAACCCAAGAGAGGGGACGTAGGGCGTTGCCCAGGACACGTACTGTCATTCCATTTCCCTTTGGAAGAATCATTTCCATCCCTGATGATGGTTCATAAATTCACAGATATAAAAAGACTGTTGACTCGCCAGCAACTCTATCTCTATGAACATATCTCATTGGGCTGTGCCCTTTGCATAGTGGCCCAAATTATATGACTTTGAAGCAACACTAAAAGTACATAAGACTTTGTGAAGAACCTGTTCCCTTGCCCGGCCAGTGGTTCAGCGTCGATCTGTGAACCAGGAGGTCAGGGCTTGATTCCCCATCAGGGCACATGCCCAGGTTGCAGACTTGATCCCCAGTAGTGGGCATGCAGGAGGCAGCCAACCAATGATTCTCTCTCATCAATGCTGTTTCTATCTCTTCCTCCCTCTCCCTTCCTCTCTGAAATCAATAAAAAAATATATATTATTTTAAAAAAAGAACCCACTCCCTTGTTTTTGGGTGGCATTGATTGTGTGTATCTTGAGGCCCTGCTGACAATTTTACGTCTCAATGGTGGCCTGGAGGAGTGCATAGCAGTCACACACATGTTTCTGTGCTGAGAAGGAGCAACAGCAGTGAAAAGAAAGGTCCTGGAGAAGCAGGGCCTTCTGGAGAGTGGCGGCAGGCCCAGGAGATCCCAGCCAATGCCCAGCCTGCTCCAACACTGAGGGGTTGGGGTAGTGGCTGTACAAGGTCTGTGACTTAAAAATCCGAAATACAAACTTTAAAACCTACATCACATCTATCATTCAGTTATTTCCCCTCTTTCAATCTTTTTAGAAAAAAATTTAAATCAAAAACACCTTCAGATAGTACCTCATTTTGAAAAGGCTAACCCCTATTTTGTAAAACTACTGTTTGAAATTCTCTGCTATTTAGATAGTCCCTTATTCTGTAAAGTCAACTCTGCTATTTTTAGACAGTCCCTTATTCTGCAAAAGTAACTTTGCTTTCTAGCCTGCTTGAATAAGGAAGATAAACTTAGCTGTCTGACCTTGTAGGCCAGAGACTATATATGTCCATACTCTCATGCTGTGCCAGATGTATTTTTTAATTGGATAGAACCGTGTTGTTTTCAAGGCCACAAGCTTCTGAGATAACCACTAAGTACACATAGGACCTGTTCTTTAATAAAAAGAAAATTTCTGCTTGTTGCTCTGCTCAGAATTTGAATTCGTTTTTCTCTGGGCCCACCAGTATACATTAAAGTGTAACTCCAAACTCTCTAAGCGTTGCTTGTTTTTTTTCTTCCAGTATTCTGCAAGAATTTAAACTTTATAATAAACTCTATTAGATAGGTATACAGTGGTCACCTCTTACCCATGGTTTTGATTTCTGGGGTCAACTGTGATTCAGAAATATTAAGTGAAATTTTTAGAAATAACTCATAAAATTTTAAATATATGCCATTCTGAGTCATGTGATAAAATCTCAAACCCTGTTGCTCTCTCCCACCCGGTATGTGAATCATCCCTTTGTTCAGCGAATCCACACTGTTCATGCTCCCAACCTGTTAGTCATTTAGTAGTTTCTACATTATCAGATAGACTCGGGGGTGAGGGGGTAATCACAGTGCTTGTGTTCAAGTAACCCTGTTTTATTTAATAATGACCCCAAAGCCATTCATATAACTTTTATTACAGTATATTGTTATAACTGTCCTATTTTATTATGTTACTAGAGGCCCAGTGAATGAAAATTCATGCACTGGAGGGGGGGTTCCTCATCCTGGCCTGCCCCCTCTCACAGTCCAGTAGCCCTCAGGAGTGGAAGGAGACCTGGCAATCAGGGGAAGGTGACGTCCCACCACACCTCTGCTGCTGCCACTGCCTGTAGCACAAGCCTCGGCTGGTCCTGGTTACCTGAGCCTTGGGCAGCCCTGGGAGGATGGGCACCTGCCATCCGAGGCTTGCCTGTGCCTCAGGTCAGCCCTGGGTGGCTGAGGGGCTGAGGGGACTGGGGGACTCAGGAGGCAGGTGTGCAAAGTGGCTGGACCCTCCTAGGGACAGGCCTGGCGGTGCCGCGCACCTGCCACTCTGGTGGGGCTGAGGAGACTAGGTGCCACCATCTTGTTTCTGTGAGTGCAGCCATCTTTGAGGGTGTGGTGGTCAATTAGCATATTCCCTCCTTATTGGCTGTGGCCATCTTTATGAGGGCATGACAGTCAATTAGCATATTCCTTCTTTATTAGATAGAATTGTTGTTAATCTCTTACTGTCCCTAATTTATAAATTAAACTTCATCATAGGATTGTATATTTAGGAAAAACAGAGTACACAGAGATCAGTACTATCCAAGGTTTCAGGCACCCATGGGAGTCTTGGGGGACTGCTATATAACAGGTGAGGAAATTAAAAGTTGAGAAACTTGTCTACTGACTAGTTACGAGGAAAAGCAAGATCAAACCTAAGTTTGAATCTTTTTCCAAAACGAAACAGTTGTATCTCTCACAATATTTGGTTATATATTAAATGTCCCCAAAAGTCTGCAAAATTAATTTGGGCAACCTAATTATGTTTAAATCTGTTTCTAGAGTTAGGTATTTAAAATGATACTTTTAAAAAGTGAAAGTGACTTATCAACAGTAAATAGTCATTGGTTATCTATTTAGCTAGTAATTGCAGGAATACAAATATCATAATATTTTGTTCCTGTTTTTAAGAATCTAGCCTGGCCAATGTAACTCGGTGGTTGACCATCAACATATGAACCAGGAGGTCACAAATTCCCAGTCAGGACACATGCCCAAGTTGCAGACTCAGTCCCCAGTAGGGACTATCTTTCACTCTCTCTTTCTCTCTGAAAACAACACAAATATATGAAACAAAAAGAATCTACCTTGGAAAACTGGAGATTCACTTAAAAATGCATCAGTGCCCGTATATCTTGTGTTGTTGGTAAAAGGTGATTTCAAGCAAGGGATAGAACTGGGATTGATGACAGTGGACGTGGGATGGTGTGTGAATGTGGGGGCAATTTGTTAAGAACATGGGCTGGATAAAGGGAAATATTATGAGGAATTCATTGACAAGAACAGTGACTAATTAGCTGTGGGAGAAAGGAGGAAGAGCTAATTAAGGGTGAAAGCAACATTTCCAAGCTGGGTGACTGAGTGATTAATATCACTGACAAAAGTAGGAAATCCAAGGGTGAGCTGGTTTGAGGAAAAGCTGACACTTGGTTTTAAACTTCTGGGTTCCGAAGTGATGACATCAAAGCAGGGTATTTTGGCATAGCTGGGAGCAGAGATGGAATAGGGATCAGGGATGAGGTGAGACGGACAATTACACACAATATGTATTACTTTTTTTTAAAGCTTGGAAATTAAATGATTTTTTTTTCTAGGATTTATAGAGTAGCTGTAAGTTAAATGCCAGTAATATCATATTCCAATGCTAGTCAGATGAATATATACAGCAAGCACTTGGAAATGCAGGGTTGAAATTTAGTAAAAAGGACTGAATACTTACATTTGTCTGTATTCTGAATGGAAATGATGATGAAAGTCAGGAGAGTAGAGAAAACCTCCATGAGAGGAAAGACTAAGAGAGGCAATTGTGGTTGAGTAGGTGCTGGGAAATTCAAAGTAATAAAGAAGATGGTAAATAGAACGGTAGTTGGAGGTTGAGTGAGACCTGGAAACGTTAGTGGAGAGGGCGGGCTGTGGCAACAGACATGTGTTGTGGTGGAAAGGGACTAACACAAAGTGGCTGGAGGTAGATTTACTTAACGAGTCCTGAGCTCTTCCTGAGACGGAGGCCAGCGGGGTAGGACTTAAAGAGACTAGGAACAGGCAAGACCTTTGTTATTCCATACAGTTCTGGGTGGCTACCGAGCAGGTGAAATGTGGCTATTCCATTTGGAAAAACTGCCTATCAAATTTCAATCTTAGTCCGAAAAAGGATGTAAAGTATCTCATTAATGCTGTTTACATTGATTTTTTTGTTGTTGAAAGGCTAATCTTCTGGATATGTTAGATTAGATAAAATACATGATCAAAATTAACTTTATCTGTTTCTTTTTAAATATGATAACTAGAAGATTTTAAATTGTGTGTCTTGTTATCTGAACAGCACAGATCTAGAAAAATATAGTAATGAGCCCTAATTGGTTTGGCTCAGTGGATAGAGCGTCGGCCTGCAGATTGAAGGGTCCCAGGGTCCCAGGTTTGATTCTGGTCAAGGGCATGTACCTTGGCTGCAGGCACATCCCCAGTAGGTGTGCAGGAGGCAGCTGATTGATGTTTCTCTCCCATCGATTTTTCTAAATCTCTATCCCTCTCCCTTCCTCTCTGTAAAAAATCAATAAAATATATTTAAAAAATATATAGTAATGACTTAAAAAGAAATGGATGCAAGAACTGCCAGAAAGTAAAGAGGGTCTGGTTCAAGTGGAGGCTCTCTAGAAGGTCCAGTCAGCAGGGTTGGAGGCGGGGTGTTCTGAGCAGCAGGCAGTGGGGCTGAGCCAGGACCGTAAGCACGGCAGAGGCGTTGAAGGTCCAAGAGGGCGGAATTGGAATGCACACCCTGGGCATGGGCTGGGAATAAGAGGCAGTGAAGACTGCTGGGCTGATGGGCTGGGCGAATGGCAATAGCTGTGTCTTGTCAGAGCGCTGGCAAAGGGCCTGAAGCTCTGATGATTCAGTAGGAAGGGTAGGAAGTGATGGGGTGTGATCAGGGAAGAGAATTTCTGTGTTGCCAATCTTCTGTGCAAATGCCAAGTTTTCACATTTTAATTTTGCTTACGGTGATGTAAGCTCGTGTAGGAAGCTTTATTGCACCCAATCCAGAAAAATGGACATTTGAATAAAGTTTCCTTAGAACCCACTTTAAAAAACTACCAATGACTCTGTAACTGCAATAAATTACCCAAAGTTGTCTTTGGGTACAATAAAGTATAGGTAGCTTTTCTCTCCTTCCAATATTCTCCTAATGTAGAAAAGCCAGATGACAGGCTGTACACCAGAGTATACACTCACTAGGCATACTCACCAAGACAGGTAAATTATTGTACTGTTTTACCAGTTGTGAGAATTACAAGTCCCTTTGCCAAAAACCATATGGCTTTGAAATGAGAGATCAGTGTGTCCTATCCATCTGACAAATGGACTGGGTTTGGTTATCTCATCTCAGTCCTCAATTCACAGGTGGGGCACACACTCAGCCTGGCTGGGGCTGACTTAGTGCTAATCCACCTCAAGGGTGAACCGGCAAATTGAAAACACTGAAATCAGTGCTGCACACACTTCCATGATCTAAGCAAGAACAGAGGAGAAAAACAGAAGTGATCCAAAATTTTAACTAATAGCTAAATGGAAATAAAATGCTCTGTCAAATTTCTAAAAAACAGCCATTTGATGCAGTCCAAAATTTTTTGGTTTGTGTAACTATCATAAATGTATTCCATTATATGACCAAATAGTGGCTGCAGTACTCAGAAAATTTATTAAAAATGTAGCAAGTAAGAAGACAGTGGTACAGATATTCAAATGTCATTTACAAGGCAAAATGTGGAAGAAGGGAATAATATGAAATGGCAATAAATTGTGCACAAATATCTGCATTATTGCACCATATTCCTAAATATATTTATTTATATTCCATCTTGGTCCAAAAAAGATTACAGGTAGCATTGTCTCCCTTGCTATAAGAAGTTAAGGCTACTTAAATTTTGTTTAATTGATTTCTTTCTAGAAAGTGAGAAAGGGAGAGGGAGAGGGAGAGAGAGACTAAGAGAGAAACATCAATGTGAGAGAGAAACATTGATCCATTGCCTCCCATATACACCCTGACCAGGGATATGTGCCTGGACTAGGAATCAACTGGGAATCGAACCTCAAATTGAACTAGTGACCTTTTCAATGCACTAGCAGATGCTCACCCAACTGAGCCATACAGGCCAGGGCAGTTAATGCTATTTTTTTAAAAGGTGAAGTGAGGAAATCCTATTCATAGGTAATATTAGCATTTCAACTAAAGGCTTGTTGAAAATGGCATGCTCTTGACTTTTACTTTTTATTTTAGCAAGCTTCCAGTAATTGGTTATGATAATTGACTACCTCCTAACAAGGATTAGAAGGCTATAAAAACCTCAGTTCTGTACAACACAGAGTCCAAAGTAGAATAGAAAAGCCAGTTTCTCTGATTCTCATGAGGCAAACAAAACACCAGCCCCAAAAGTTAGCCAGAAGAAACAGTAACTTTCCCTACTTTATTTTGCTATCAAACTGGAGAAAAATAATGGAAACAGATGCATAAAAATACTTTTAACATACACAGAGACCTTCAAATATGTCATCTTCTAGCCAACAAATTTATGAGCTTCCTCTGCCTTGAAAAGTCTCTTACGTAAATTAAAACTTTAAATGGTACTTCAGGCGCCTTGAGCCCAGAGAGGAAACTGCTGCAAGGGACTTTCTGCTAATAAAACACCTGCAATGGTTCCATTTCCCAGACCCTTGCTGCACAGCTCCTAAATGCAGCCAAGATACTGTCAAGAGAAAAATGGCAGTACTATTTCTGGAGGTTTAAGTCATTCTGTAGATGTTCTGAAAGGGGAGAGACACCAAGCCTGGTGCTCTGTGTAGACAGTAAAAGAGCACAGCATGACACCCACATGGATGATCCTCTACGTGAGCTTTGGTGGAACAACGGAGAGTGAAGGATTTGAAGAGCAAAGCCACCGCCAGCAACGATCTCTGGTATTTTAATTCTATAAGAGACAAAAGCAAACACATTCTTCTAATGACTACCTTCAGCAAGAACAATGCTTTTATGTTTCCGTGAATTTTGTGAACCAGCTGAATGTGGTTTCTGTTTGCTTTTTCTAAGCACCAGGACCACAACCCCCTCCCCCCACCTTGCTGCGAAGGTAACACCATGATGCTTAGGCCCATTGTCAAGGCGATGGGGTGGGCCTGGCTAAGAAGTGAAACAGCAGGGCCTAGTATTTAAGACCGTAGGGGCAGCTCCTCCTGCTGAAATGCCAGAAAATGGGCTCATTTAGAGGAGTCTCCACAGGGCAGCTGGCATCAAAAGCAGAGATGGCCATATGGGGAGAGAAAAAGAGATTTTGGGCACATGGTCGTGGAGGGAGGTACTCAGAAAGATTTGCAAGGTCCTGAACAACGAATGCCTTCATGTGCTTTTTCTTTCTTTAAGTTTCCTGGCCATATCAAAATACAAAACTGTTCATTTGGTGGATGGTCATCAGTCATAACTAACTACAAAATCTTGAGTCTGGACCACACCCTAAAAATCCAGCATTGTCTTGGAATAGAAAAGAACCACGGAGGTAGACAGCTGTTGGTTCTTTATAAAAATAAATGAGTAAATTTAAAATTTTGGACCAAGACCATAATAATAAAAATATTTCTTCAACTAGAAAGGTGTAAGATAAGGGTAAGGAATGATTTCTCTTTGTACTCCTGTTCCATTAAAATGTCATATCCTTTTCGACTCCTATTGCCACTAGCTTTGCTCTGCAGAGGGATTAAATGCACCCAAAGACCAGTCATACAGTCTAACCACATCAGAAGCCTACCCACTGTGAAACGAGTGGAATTGCAGTAAATTCTAAACATTCAAACCTGTTATGATTGTACTTTTCACTCGTTCATAATTAATGCCAGTTTGGGCAAAGAACTTGTAGGTAATGCTTGCATTATTTTCCTCCCACCTTCGCAATAATGAAAGTAAAAAAGAACTTAAGGATTTAATTGTGTGAAAATTACAACTTTGCTCAGCTTTAACTTAAAGATATAGCTCAAGTATATTTGGAGGAAATAGAACTCTAAATTTCTAAGTTCTAAAACTCCTAATAATGTTATCTTATTTAAAAGTATTCTGTACATTTGGAATACAATTACTATAATTATCAAGATTTTTAATGTAGTTATTATTATTAATTGTAACATTGGCAGACGATGGCTTTTAAAGACTTATTAATGTCAAATTCTTAGCTTTTTAAGTGTGAGCTTTATTATAAGGCAACTGTGTTTCTTTGAATGTCTGTGTGTACTTTTGTAAGAACTGGAAAGGTGACAAATGTAAATATTAATACATGACAAGACATGCCCATAATTTAGGACAGCATGTTGAGAAGCATGGGAAATGTATTGGTGATGTACATTTAATTGTTCCCCCAAAAAAAGTGAGGGTCTGAAAACTATCCAACCATGTATGTTAGCTTTTGTTTTCTGGATTCAGTGGATTTTAGCACTTGATTCTGTTATAAGCTAATTTAAAATATATTGATTACAGATTCTAGTCTCAAATATATTAACTAATCTAAAGATAAAAAAGAATTGAGTAATAATACCATTTTGAATATAAGAAGAAATTAGAAGGAAGGCATGGAGGGGGTAGGAGGTCACGAGAAAGAAAACTTAAAAATGATGCAGAAGAAAGGGCCTGATTATGATGAAAGGTTTCATCCACAATCCCTATTAACATAATCATAATGCTTTACTCATAGAGTATCAGGAATACTGGTGTTTAATTAAAGAAATATTAACTCATAAAAATCTGAGAAAAATTATAGATTTGAAGATATGGATTTAGACCAGTATTTCTGTCACTCTTTCTTACCCATGGTGGATCTTCCTTGAAAGAAAGAAAGAAAAAGAGAGAGAGAGAGAGAGAGAGAGAGAGAGAAGGAGCGAGGAAGAAGAGAGAGAGAAAGGAAGAAAGAAAGAAAGAGATAGGAAGGAAGGAAGGAAGGAAGGAAGGAAAAAAGGAAGCAAGGAAGGAAGGAAGAAAGAAAGTAAGTCACTGCAGAGGGTCCATCTGTACAGTCTAAACCCAAAATATGGTAATTAAGAAATAATTTTAACCTACTGATGTTTTTCAAAGTATTTTTCTTAATTTTAGATAGGAATAGCTTATAGAGTAAAAAACTATGCATTTGAAGTTCAGCAATTCTTTTAGTGTCAATTTCCTCTATTTTATTATTTAAAATACGTTTTGAGATATGTGCTATCTTGTTTTAGAAAGGCTATTTTCACTGCCTACCTAGCCCTCTAGCTTCATTTGATATGGTAGAGTTATGGACAATATTTAGCAAGTATTAACATTCTTTAACTGTAGGTGGGAGGACTCTGAACTTGCGACTTTCATTTGACCTCTCTTCGAACAAATGGGGATTTTCATCATGTGCATGTACCACTTTTAGAAGAATAATAAAGCCATTATTCTCTCTCCAAACTTTGAAACATTTCCTTATAAAGATTTCCTTGAAAATGATAACATAATGCAAAAATAACTTCAATTATTCAATGGAGTAATAACTACCTACATTTGGTGTGTTATCTGTATAATGAGGCTTTTCTTTCATTAAAAAAACAAAATCCCTTAACCCCTGCTAAGCCAGTTTTCCCATTGGATCTCATTAGAATATGCAGAGAGGGAGTTCGCAAATGCAATTATTTATGTTATAATAATTGTACAGTATCCTATCCTAGCTGGTTTTGCTCAGTGGATAGAGCATTGGCCTTCAGACTGAAGGATCCTGGGTTCGATTCCAGTCAAGGACACATGCCTGGATGGTAGGCTCAATATCCAGTAGGGGACGTGTAGGAGGCAGCTGATCAATGATTCTCTCCCATCATTGATGTTTCTATTTCTCTCCCTCTCTCCCTTCCTCTCTGAAATCAATAAAAATATATAAAAATAATAATTGTACAGTATTCTAATAATACTGAGTCCAAATAAAGTTCTCTATTTGATGGAGGGTGATATTGGTCTGCCTTTATGTTTATAAAATTGCCTTTACTAGAGATATGTAACAAGAGCTTAAGACAGTGTTTGGCACATAGATAATACTGATGGAGAATTTAGGATGATGAATTTATAACAATGGTGATGTTGACAAAAATGGCATAACTTGGTTAAGACTACTGCCTTGCTGATGAATTTTGCTGTTTGTAAAGAGAGAACCTATGTGAAACTACCCCAGAAGAGGTAAATGAGAGTTTGCTTTCTGTAACTCAGCACTAGTAAAAGAGGGGGTAAGTGCTGAGATGGGAAGAGTTCTAGATTTGAAGCCAACAGTCACCTCTTCACTACTCAGCATGCCACTTATCAAAAAACGTTGGGCAAGTCACTTAGCCTCTTTGAGGCTCTTAATGTCCAAAAGTAAACTGAAAAATTTCAAATAAGAAGACATTTGACAAGTGGAAACTACATAAATGTGAGGGGTTATTAAATCCACACAATCACCATTACCCAAGTAATTCATATTTTTCGAAAAACCAATGAGGAAAAAGGCATTGAGGCAGATAGTAGAGCAGTGAGAAGAGGGGAGCCTAGGTTTAAATCCAGCTTCTGGAATTACTAGCTGTGTACCTTGGTAGAAGCCTCAGTTGATAACCTGTAAAATGGGGTAGTAAAACTTACATGTCATACGTAATACACATGATTTGTGAGGATTAAAGGCAATATGTGAGTAAAGTATACTCAGTAAATGGGCCCAATAAATAACTAATGATTTTGTTGTCTTTAAGATTACTGTATATATTGCCCAGCTGGCATGGCTCAGCGGTTGAGCATTGACATATGAACCTGGAGGTCGAGATTCGATTCCCAGTCAGGGCATATGCCTGGATTGCAGGCTCCATTCCCAGTGTGGGGTGGCACAGTAGGCAGCAGATCAATGATTCTCTCTCATCATTGACGTTTCTATCTCTCTCCCTTTCTTTTCCTCTCAGGAAAAAAAAAGGATTACTGTATATATAGGTGTTTTATTAGCTTATTGTTTCATTGTCATTTCATTTTCACTGAGTAGAATCAGCTTTGGTTTATTAACCAATACTGGGTATTAGCACATTTAAAAAAAACCATGTAGCTCAATATAATCTAGACTTTTAATCTCTTTAAACGTTCTTATCTATGACTGAAATCTTCTATATTAATAAAATAAATATAAGGTTCTTTTAGCATGAGTTGTACAGTTCTTATGATACAGTATGTTGGTTTCAATAGAGTTTTCATGTGATATACAATGGGCTGCAATTTCTCCATGGAAGGTTTAATAACATGAGGAAACCTGAAGCTCACTTTTTAAAAATAACATTTTTATTGATTTCAGAGAGGAAGGGAGAGGGAGAGCTAGAACATCAATGATGAGAATCATTGATTGGCTGCCTCCTGCATGCCCGTCACACTGGGGATTGAGCCCACAACCCAGGCATATGCCCTTCAGTCTGCAGGCTGATGCTCTATCCACTGAGCCAAACCTGCTAGGGATCACTTTCTCTATTCCCTTTTCCAATAAAAACTTTCACTTTGGAATAGTTCTAGAGAACATTATCAAATATTATATGGTCTTCTTTTAATTGTCTTCTTAGCTGCTCCTAGATCACACCCATTTCATCACTTGCATCTTGCATACCAGACCTTGTTCTGCTGGTCTATGGATTGGGCTCAAAAAGAATTACTAAATACCAGTAGCTTCAAACCTGACTATGAACTAAATTCACTTGAGGAGCTTTTAAAAAACATTGATGCTTGGCCCAATTGATTCAGAATTTCTGGGGGTACAGGCACACTTTGATTTTTAAAGCTCTCTAGGTGATACTAATGTACAACCAGGGTTAATAGAAATTGTTTTCAGTAATAAGGGAGCTAAAATGAAGAAGATACATTGAAAATGCGGGGGAAAAATCTTATTGTAGATTTTGTTTAGATGAAAGTTCTCCTAGTGGGGAGAAAAGGGAATACTTACTTCTTACTATTTCTCTTTTATGTATACCCGCCTAGTTATTAGTTAGTTTTCATCAATTTTCAAGATAATGGCTTTGTTCTATTTGACAAAAGGAAATCAATGGTACTAAAGTCTATGAAAGGTCACTGCGTGCAGAAGACCCTCAATGATCTTGCATTAATCTTCACAAGTTGCTATATATTGGAAATGGAAATAATTTTTTTAAATGGTTAAGTAATGGCATTTTGTGTCATTTTGTGATTATAAATGTCCATGCATTTTAACCACCCCCGCCCCTTATGAGATGGTCAACTGAACCAAAATATAGAAGATTATGATGAAATAATGCTTTATATTTTATACAAATAAAACAGACTGCCATCTTTTGTTATTTACTTTTGCTAAGAAGAAACCTATAATCATAGTGTAAAAACCAACTCTGTTCTGTCTTTATATCCAACTCAACTTGATTAATTATATCAAGCCATAGTTGGCTGTTGAGTGTATTTATAGAACGAACTGGATGAATCTAAACACATAATGAGAATGAAATATCAAGAATTTTGTATAAATTCTGCCTTCTCTATAAAATGTATGCTATCTCATATCATTGTCATCATTCTCTAAAATTACTCTAGAATTGCCATACATTTCTTTATGTCCTGGCTTTCAAATGTATTAGGTCCATTTATTTACTTTTGACAGTTGTATTTCCAATAGACCCACACATACAATTTGAACTTGACTGTACTGTATTTTTGTCATTGCCACCCCACCGACAAAATAAGAGGCAGAACAATTGTCTTCTTAATTCTTAGGTTCATGTTTATTTTTTCTTTGCTTAAAAAAAAAATCTACCAAAGAAAAATCCCACAGGGCATTAAAGATGAAAAGATACCCTATTCTTTCTGTGATATAAAATTACAAGGGGAAGAGGCCAGTTGTTTAAAAAAAAAACAAAAAACCACAAAACCAGCTTCTGCTCTAGAGTATTCTTGGTCCCCCAAGGGATGCTGCAGCCCTGCAGGTTAAGTCAAATGCTCCTTCTTCAGAACCATATTGGTTAAATATTAAAAGACGCTTCATCTCACAAACACCCCAAGGTTTCTCCCCATAATTCATTCTTGCACATTATCTGTCTCCTCCTATTCTCAGACTGAGCAAGGTGAAGGAGGGCATCTTAATGTAACAAAGGCGAGATGGATGTGTGAAGTATGAGGCTGAATAAAAATGGCTGAAAAGCAATCCAAGCGAGGCTGGAGGGTGGCCACACCCAGTGCTCATATGGACCATTTCAAAATAAAATCTGTTAGAGCAGAGGGAAACCAGCAGTGCTTTTTATTTCCCTCTACTTGTTCCACAGACACCGATTAGTAATAAATAGTAATTACCAGTCTCCCCCCCCCATGACAGACAAAAGAAAACACCCCGAAATATTTCCAAGTGAACCCTCCTAATATGTGGCTACGCCATCATCTCTTCAGGATTTGGAGAACTAGTCTGCATTCCCAGTCTCCTTTGTGTGACCACAAATAACAGCCCTGAAATGGGTGTGTCCCGCTTCAAAGCATGCACCAGTGCCCGTGGGTTAATGGTTCTAGCAGGAGATTGCAGCCTTTCTGCAGGAATGAAATACAGCGGGATGCATGGAACAATAAGGAGGCATTTTACCTCGGGGATGAGGAGGGACTGAACCAGTACTGAATGGTCAACGGACGCCAAAGAGCTCCCGGGGGAGGCAAATGATGCATGATTTAAAATGCTGGCTTTACCGGAAAACAAAAAAGGGTGGTGGTGGGAGCGAAAATAAATAAATGGGGAAAAGAGAAAAAAAAACATCCAACACTATCCATTTTGATTTTTTGACATGACATGTTTACTCCCCTCCCCAAACAGAAAGCTCCTGGGGATAAAGCATGCAGAGGTCCCACAGGTGAAATGATGCACAATGGCCGAGTCCGGGTCCCGGGCTCCCGTGCGCCGCAGGCATGCATTACTGAAATAAAGAGAATACCCTGACTTCTCCAGTTGCTCCACACACAGTCCATCTTGGTGGAATCGGCAGTGGCCTGCATCGTGCGGGCTCTGGGCGCTCGCCGTTGCTGTCCTGCGGGGCGGGAGCGGGCACTCGGGCGTCGGCGGCCCGGGCTGCGGCGCTGGGCTCACGGCGGCCGCGGCTGCAGACAGACTGAGCTGCACCAGCCGGCGCTGCGCGGCGCGGGGCGGGCGGGGCGGGCGCCGCAGTCTCCGCCGCAGCGAATCAGCGCGGCGCGCCCCGGAGCTGCCTGCGCGCTGCTCGGGGAGGCGGGCGGGCGGGCGCCTCCACGCGGGAGCTCAGGCTCGGTCGCCCAGCGGGTGCTGCTCTGGAGACGGTTCCAGAGCGCAATCGTGAAGGTTTTGGAGGAGGGGGAAAGGACCCAGGGTAAGGCTGAGCGCAGAGGATTAGGGCTGTTCCTAGGAGCTCCCGACTGGGGCCATATTCTAGAAATTTCTTAGCAATCCCAGCAACCTGTTGGATACGATGTAGCCGATGGCAGTACAAAAGTCAGGCTTTCGGCATCATGTCCCCTAATTGTCACCGTGGCTCACCAGCCTCTCCCTCTCCCCCAAATGTTTACATTCTGGCCAGGCTTTCTGTTCATTGCCTATCATCTTCAATTGTCGCATTCTCTCTCCCTTTTGGCATATTCCAGCGTCATCCAAAACCTTCTTGGCAAGCCACAGTCTCTGGAAAGAAATGCCACTGCTCAGTCCCCCGGGCCTTGTGTATTTCTCCCGCTGCTTCTGTAGCTGTGTGTGTGGGCTGAATGAATAAATACATAGCAGAATGCAGTGCCTGTCCGCAGCAGATCAAAGCCCTTGGGCTCTGGACACGGAGTTGGTGGTCCCTGCAGTGGCATTCCAATTGTGGGGACATCCAAATAGAATTCAAGGAAGCAAACGCATTCTGCCTCAATAACATCATCTTTGAGACTGAGTGTGTGTGGGGGGGCACGGGAGGTGGGATGATGTGTATAACTTGATTGATAAAGGTGGTTTCCAAGCCCAGTGAGTCGATGGCTTTAGGAGGCCCCAGTTACAATGCAGATGTCACTGGCAGAAGCAGAACCGTGAGTGGTGACCTACTGAAATCCTTTATCAGATTATCCACCAAGGCCTGGAGAGAATGGACAGGGAGAGGCCTGTTTTTCATGAGGACAAGTCAGAAGTAGCACAGAGAAAAAGGAGTGGGATTTGGGCAATCTGGGAAAGAAAACCCTGGTGGCAGGAGCATTGAGGCGAAGACAGAGGAACCCTCAGGGACCACAGCAACATGTAGAAGGAAGAGTTCCCTCTTTGTTTGTTGTAACACGGCCTATTCATTATTAGGAATGCTCTCTCAAAGAAGAAGTGAAGCCTTTGGGGTTCCTCCAGTTTCCATTCCTTCCCAGACCCACATCTACATTTGGGTGTCCTGTACCAGTAATTGCAAGGTTATGCTTGTAGGTCAGATTTATCTTTCATTTTCTGAAGCATATACACTTTAAAATATGATGGTTAGGATAATTCATGTCCTTTTTAGAATATAAGCTTCTAGCAGCGGTTCTCAACCTTTCTATTGCCGCAACCCTTTAATAGAGTTCCTCATGTTGTAGTGACCCCCAGCCATAAAATTATTTTCGTTACTACTTCATAACTGTAATTTTACTACTGTTAATGAATCATAATGTAAATATCTGTGTTTTATGATGGCCTTAGGCTCTACAGCAGAAAACACATATATTTACATTACGATTCATGGTCTTAGGTTCTACAGCAGATGTTCTCTAGCAGGGTCGCCTAAGATCATCAGAAAACACAGATATTTACATTACAATTCATAACAGCAGCAAACTTACAGTTATGAAGTAGCAACAAAAATAATTTTATAGTTGGGGGTCACCACAACATGAGGAACTGTATTAAAGGGTCGTGGCCTTAGAAAGGTTGAGAACCACTGTTCTATACTCTAGAGTCTAGATTCTAGAGGAACCAGCTAAACCTCTCTGAATATCTCTTTAACACATCTGAAATGATTCTTATAGAAGCTTAACGAGAAGGACTTCAAGAGGGTGATTTGACACTGGGGGCAGCAGTAGTCTTCTACAAGAGGAGGGGTGACAGGGCTCCCACTGGGCTGATGGGAAGGGAAAGCAATGACCATGTTATTACAAAGCACTTTTCAACGTGATCTGCACTAGACACATCAGTGACTCTTAATATTTATATTCCCTATCCCTCACCTCCCATTTCTTTGCATTGTCATAGTCATGTTTGGGAATTCAGTCAGCAAAATACTGAGAAGACTGGCACTTCATGAATTCTCACCAAAGGGTGTGGGGTTGGACAGACTGCAAACAGGTGGGGACAAGACTCAGAAGGCTGAAGAGGGAAGGGGTTGCAGGTGGGTTGTTGCTCCCCTATACCCCCTTTTCAGCGGGAAGCCATTGGAGCCTTGGCCACTAGGAGGCACTACCAGTTCAGCGATAGCCCGTCATCAGCCTTCAGTCAGAAGGTGCCCTGGTGCCTTTAGGGGTGAGTATTCATGGTCCGCCAGGTTACCAGAGCCGGTGGGTGTTGCTAATCCGACATTACTGAGCAATGAGAGCAGCATGTTCCCAGCACCGAAGAGGGGGCAGAGGCCAGCTCCTCCCCAAGTGGAAGGAATCTGTCAATTTCTTGGGCCATGAGTTTTCACTGGCCTCAAAGTTGACTTTGGAACATCAGTTTAGCTAACAGACCACATTCTTTTTTGTCATGTAAGTCTGGAGAGAAAAGCCTGATGGCACCCCAAAAATCAATGCAGCAGTTCGATAGTTGAAGGTTGAGGAGATAAGATGTTGGATGCCACAGACAGAGATACACTCGTGCAATAGGAATGGGGGAGGAGAGCCTTTAGATGAATGCTTAGATGGTTGAGAGAAATATAAATGAAATTACTGAAGGAGAATCAGACAGAAGAGTATGAGGATCATGCCTGGGAGGTAGGGGATGTGGGTGTTAGACTCACCTGTGTTGCAAAAGTTAGTTATGTGAAATTTAGTTACGTGAAATTTACCATCTCTGGATCTCTCTCTTACACAAATGAGTTATAGCTTTAAATGTTTGTATCTATGAAATAATAAGAATTTATTTCCTAAAGACATTGTAAGTGGGTACTTTCTTTGCACAAGTGCCCACACAGGACTAATTGAAACCTCTTGCCAAGATTGAAATGATAAAGTGGGTAGAAAAGATATGCAAATTGCTCTTAAATAGTGAAAGAAAACAGAAAGCAAAATAAAGCTGGCTAAAAGCAGGCAGGAAATGCCACTGTCTTTAAACGAGGAGTGAACAGACAGGCTTTGTACACAGCCAGTTTAGAACTCAGTGTAGGTGCCTGCCAGGAGAGGAAGTGATTTCTTTAGTTTTCAGGGGGAAATCATGCACTAGGCGGCCTGGTCCAAGGAAAAGTAAAATAGGCAAGTTTTGTAATCCTATCCAGGATTGAGATGAATGTTGAAAGCTACCATGCCCAGGGTGGCTGTGTCATCTCTGTTTCCTGTAGCATCAAGATTCTACTGGTGAGATTCAGTGGTACTGACATTAGTATCTTTATTCAATAATTATCTACTGAGCACCTCTGTATGCTAGATACTGTTCTATCCATAAAGCAAAGTTCCCATGTTTAAGAGGTTTATGTGCTCATGTATGCTCATGTGTATTATGGGTGTGTGTGTGTGTGTGTGTGTGAGAGAGAGAGAGAGAGAGAGAGAGAGAGAGAGAGGGAGACATCCTATATAATAAAAGCCTAATATGCTAAGTGTCTGGTCATCCGGTCGGCCATTCAACCAATCAAAGTCTACTATGCTAATGATATGCTAAGGCCGCTCAACCACTCACTATGATGTGCACCGACCACCAGGGGGCAGATGCTCTAACCAGTAGATTAACTTGCTGATCGGGACTGAGTGAGATGGGCTGGACACACCCTGGAGCCCTCCTGCAGTCCCTCCCGGGCTGGCCAACCTCCTGTGTTCCTCCCAGGCCCCAATCACGCACTGGTGGGGTCCCTCACCATCTGGGCTAAAGGACAGCCCCTCCCTCCTGAGTGCACAAATTTTGTGCACCTGGCCTCTAGTCTATATCTATAAAAGCCTAAGCGACCATTATGACTGAACGACTGGAACGACTGATTGACCAGTTGCCATGACATGTATTGACCACCAGAGAGCAGATGCTCAATGCAAAAGCTACCCCCTGGTGGTCAGTGCGCTCCCACAACCAACCTCCCGCAGCTGGCCAACTGCCCACGGTCCCTCCCTCAGCCAGCCAGCCACCATGAGCCCCTGATGCTAAACCATTCATAGACAACCTGCTTCTGGGTCAAGGTTTCATACTTAGCAGAACAGCTCCCTTGCTGTGATCTATTGAAAGTCAGCCCTTGACACAAGGATCCTCTCCCTTCCCTGGGTGCTGCCCTCCTGCCACAATGGCAGTGCAGTGGCCAGGGAAGGAGGAGGGGGGAAGGCAGGGAACAGCCAGGTGGCAGGACACCTATGATGGAATAGGCGTCTGGCGTCCAGTCCTTCTGCACCTGACCTGGCGACCATCGCCTCCTCTCCCAACCCCACTGGGCCCTTCAGGCCCTGGGGTGGGACAGAGAACCGGGGTTGTGTAGCAGGAGGGCCGAGGGCCAGAGGCCAACCTCCCGCGGTCCCTACCCCCCCGCTGGCCAACCTCCTGCCATCCCTCTACCCATGTGGCAGGCCCTGATCAGCCCAGATCTAATCGGCCCTGATCGCTGTCCAGGCCTAGGGACCCCACCCATGTACGAATTCATGCACCAGGCTTCTAGTATAATAATAAAGGAGAAAAATAAATGTACTTCACTTGTGATCGATTATACTGGGGAAAACAAAGCAGGTTAAAAGGGGACAGAGAATGGGGATGGGGTGGAAGTTTGTTGTTTTATAAGGAGGGTCAGCAAAGCCTAATTCATGGTAAATTACAGCAGATAACTAATGGAAGAGAAGAAAGCCATTAAGATACTATTTGGGAGAAGAGCATTCACAGAGGCACTGAGAATGGAGAGAATGTAATAGCTGGTAACCTATATCAAGCTTCTCATAGAATGCCTTGATTTTTTTTAAGCTATGAGAAGTATAGCAATATGAAGAAAAGGCACAGAACCAAAAGAATACTTCATTATAATCAAAGAACATTAAGAACTCTGCTTTATGCCATATGGAATAAGGACATTTAAAGAAACAACCACTTTGGTAGATAACTCACTGTACCAAAATAATGCATGAATTGCCTTCAATTCAAACAGCAAAGTAGCACTTGTTATTTGCCAGGTGCTTTTTCATTTGGTATATATTTAGTTGTCACATGATCACTATGAGGTAGACAGCGTCTGTTTTCATTTTATTGATTCATTTATTCATGCATTCATTTAAAATACAAACATTTATAGAGCCCATCCTAAGTGCTACAAAGGGAACTATCGACTGGGAACTTGAGTCTCGTGGGGGGAGATTTACACAGAACTAGATAAATGCAAGTAACTGATAGAGGTAGGAGCAGGAAGGAGTGGATACATAAAACAGAGTGGTTAGAGGGAAGAGGAGGTTCAGGAAAGGCTTCTGAGTTGATAAGCTGAGTTAGGATCAAGAAATAGGATCATCAGTTTGAATGATGAAACTTTTCTAGCAGACAGATATGGAAATTTAATTACAGACACATGTAGGGGCCAGACTCTGACAGATCCCTGTAGTAAAACAGTCAATAAATGAGGGAGACATTGCACAGTTTCAAGGAGAGAAGGAGCAAGAAGTTGAATAATTTATCCAACTTCGGCTGAGAGTTTTCCAGAATTAGTAAAAGATATAAATTCTAGCCCTGAGCCAGACCAAAAGATATCAGTACCCTGACCCCCATCATAGTGAAACTGGAAGACATCAAAGACAAGGAGAAAATCTTAAAAGCAGGCATAAATAAAAGACAGATTTATTTAAAAGTCAAAAATTCTCTCTCTCTAAACATGGTCTTAGCTCCATCTGCTGTTTTGATATATTGATGTTATTGTTCAGATCAAAATATTTTCCTATAGTCATTGTGATTTTTCTTTGATCTACTGATTATATAGATTTATAATTTTTGAAGATTTGTTCTAAATATTCTTATTGTTTATTTTCAGTTTAATTCTTTTGTAGTCAGAGAGCAAACGCTGTGCAACTTTAATCCATTGAAATTTGTTGAGACTTGTTTTAAAGCCTGGAATTCAAGTTATTTTGACACATATGCCAGTTGACTTGAAAGCATATTTTGAAGTTTTAAGGGGAGGTGTTCTATAAGTGTCAATTAAGTCCTATTAGTTAGTCATGTTTTTCACATAATCTAATTTTAATACCAGGTAGATTTTCTGTCCCCCAGACATTAACAACTTGGTCCTAAAATTCATACGGAAATGCAAGGGATAATTGAAAAGACAATCATTTTTTAAAATTCTCACCCAAGGACATGCTTTTTAAAATTTGATTTTAGAGAGAAAGGAGTGGAGAAGGAGAGAGAGAAACATCAATGTGAGAGTGAAACATTGTTCAAGAATCGAACCTATGGCTTTTTGGTGTATGGGACAATACCAACTGAGTCACACTGGCCAGGGCAACAAGACAATCTTGAAAAAGAACTATGTTATAGGCCTCTCACTTCCTGATTTCAAAACAAGCTATAGTAATTAAACCAGTGTGATACTGACATAAGGTGAGACATATAATCAATGGAATAGAATTGAAAGTCCAGAAATAAATCTCTACATAATCAATGGATTATGGGGGAAAATAGAATTTTCAACAATGGTGCTGGGACAACAGGATTTACAAAAGAGAAAAGTTGGATCCCTACTTATACCATATATAAAAATTAAAACCGGTCAAAGACTAAATATGAGAGACAAAACTAGAAATCTTTTAGAAGAAAACATAGGCATAAATCTTCATGACCTTGTATTAGAAGAGGTTTCTTAGATATGACACCAAAAACATAAGGAACAAAAGAAGAAATAGATAAATTAGGTTTCATCAAGTTTATCACTTCAAACATTTTCCTGTATCAAAGGAAACTATTAAGAAAGTAAAAGAACAACATATAGAATGGGAGGGAACATTATTAGTCATGTATCTGACAAAGGATATGTATCCAGAATATATAAAGGACTTTCAAATAAGATAAAAGCCAAATTTAAAAATGGGCAATGGATTTGAATAGGCATTTTCTAATGAAGATATATAAATAACCAATCATAACATGAAAATATGCCAACCATCATTAAGTAAATGCAAATCAAATTACAGCTACGTCACACCCACTATAATGTATATAATTTAAAAGATGGAAAATAACAAGTATTGGTGAAGATACAAAGTAACTGGAACCCCCATACACTGTTGGTGAGAATGTAAAGTGGCATGACCACTTTGGAAAACATTTTGGTAGTTCCTCAGAAAGAAGTTAAACACAGAGTTACAATATGACTCAATAATTTCACTCTGGAAAGAAGGAAGGAAGGAAGGAAGAAAGGAAGGAGGGAGGGAGGGAGGGAGGGAGGAAGGAAGGAAGGGAGGGGTTTCTTTTGGAGATAAAAATATCTTGAAATTAGATAGTGGTGAATACCTTAGTAGATAAGCTAAAAACTACTGAACTGTACACTTTAAAAGGGTATGGTATGTGAATTATATATTAATTTTTTTAAAAGATATGAAAGAAAAAATTAGAGTAAGATTCCACCTCCAGATGGCTGCAGTGCTGCACCTCAGCATGAGGCGTGGTGAACAGTGTGAGCTGGCATCAGCTGCACTCGCTATCTTGGCCAGGCACCCTCACAAAGGGCACACCCTGGCAACTCTACACGGCAGTCAGCGCCGCTTCTATGCTCACCTCCAGGCCAGCCTCATGCACTGTCTCCCCCTCTCCTGACTGCACCACTCCTTGCCTCAGGCCAACATTGCGTTCAGGAACTCCTTGGCAACCTGAGTTTATTGCTGTCCATTTCCTGGTCCTTCCTTCCTACCACATCTCTCAGAGTTTCCCCTGCCGGACTTCCCAAGCACATTACTTGGATCGGTTTCTGCAGCCTGCACATTTCCACCAAGCCCAGGCAGGACTGTATTTGTGGGTTTTATCTTACAAGGGATTTGGTTCTTCAGGCTTGCTGTGCACACATCCCTGCCCTCTGACCATGCGTGCGTGGCTCTAATTTTATGTTTCTTATTTGATACCTGGAATTTGCATGATCACCACCTATATTTTTCGCAAACATTTATAAAACATTTCATGCTTATAGCAAAAAATCATGGAGTTGGGAAGAGTTGGTTTATCAGAAATGAATACAGCCACTTCTGACTTTTTCATTAACATTTATATGACAGCTCTTTTGCTTTAAACCTATGTCATTGAAATGGATGTGAATTTCTTGCAAGCAGTGTGTGGTTGAGTCGGTTTTTATGCACTTTACTAATCCTTTGTTTGGTGCACTTGGATCATCATACTTAGGATAATTATTATATTAGCACTTAAATCTTCATATTGTTTCTCTCCCATTTGTTTCTCATCTCTGGTTCTTATTGTTTCTTTCTTTTGCCTTCCTATGGGCTACTTGATATTTTTAAGATTCCGTTTGGCTTTATTTATCGTGTTATTTTTTGTTTCTTGGTTGTTGGTTTTTTTTTTTGTTTGTTTGTTTTGTTTTTTTAGTTTATCTCTTTATATAATTTTCTTAGTGGTTGCCCTGAATATTATAATATACAGTGATTGTAACCACGATGAAGTGTGGAAACCTCACTTCCATTTACGTTCCTCACCTTTAAATATTGTTTTTACCATCACTGTGTTCAATATTTGTATTTTGGTGTTTGTTACAGTGATAAATTTAATTTATAAAAGTCATGAATAGTCTATTTTGTACCCATATCACTGTTCCTCCTGTTGTTTTCTTCCTTCCAAAAGCTCCAAGTTTTCTTCTTTCATTTCCTTTTCCTTGGAAGAACTTCCTCCAGCCAATGTTTAAGGAGAGGTCTACTAGTGACACATTCTTTTAGTTTTTCTTCACCTGAGAAATGTCTTTGTTTCTCCTTTATTCCTGAAGGTTAGTGTCCCTGGATACAGAATTTACAGTTGGCAGTTCTTCTCATTAAGCATTTTAAAATATTGTGTCACTTGCTTGCGGCCTCCACAGTTTTAAAAGATGAGAAATTTACAGTCATTTGAATTGCTATTTCTGTATTGATAACATGTCATTTCTCTTTGGTTGCTTTCAAGATGTTGTCTTTAGCTTTCAAAAATTTAATTGTGATGTGTCTTGGCACAGATTTTGGGGGAGGTGTTGTCCTGTTTGGAGGTTGCTCAGCTTCCTGAATCTCTAGGCTTTTTGTCAAGAATGGTTAGTTTTCAGAGAATCCAAGATGGCGGCATAGGTAAACACCTACACTGCTGCCTCGCACAACAATTTCAAAACTACAACTAAAAGACAGAACGGACATCATCCAGAACCACAGGAAAGCTGGCTGAGCGGAAGTTCTACAGCTAGAAGGAAAGAGAGGGGCTCACAGAAACCCGGAGCTGCAAAAAGCTGAGGTATGGAGACGCGCGTGCTGAGAGAGCGGGTGCCTGAGTACCTGGCTGGCTTTCTCTGGCGGGAGGGAAACGGAGACTCCCAACGGTATTGAACCCCTTATCTTACGACACTAAACCCCAGAGCCAGCCGAAACTCATACAGGGTGAGTTTGGACTGTGAAAAGGGAGAGGTGCACAGAAATTTAGGGGAGTCGCAAAAGATCAGAGGTTTGGTTGCGCACGGCACTGTGCGGAGGAAAGACTGCTGATTGTGCCGCTGGCTTTCGCAAGTGGGCGGGAGACAGACCCTCCCAACTGTGCCACTTCTGACTCCACTAAGCCCCTGTTTTGGGCGAAACCCTGGAGACCTAGACTCGTGTGGTCCTGGTACGCAGGTGAGCTGGAAAGGCAGCGGTTAGAGGCACTGCGGGCGGGTGCACACGCACAAGGACCACTCCAGCGATTACCCAGTCACGTGAGACACAGGGGCCATGGAGGGCGGGGCCAACTGGAAGGCAAGGCGGTCCCTTAAGCCCTGAGACTCCACCCCTCCCAAGCTCAACAGAGGCTTCTTCAGTTTTGCAAGTCTGGTATCATAAGGCTGAATTCAACACAGAAGTTTTCCCGGCATAGTGAAAATGCCGAGACAAGGGAAGGGATCACAAACCAAAGAAATGGAGGGAAAAAAACGACTGGATATAGAGTTCAAAACCACACTTATAAAGTTTTTCAAGAATATGCTAGAAAAGTTGGATAAACTTAGCGAGAGCCAAGAGGAGATGAAAAAGGACCAACTAGAAATTAAACATACACTGACTGAAATAAAAAATATTATACAGAGTCCTAACAGCAGACTAGAGAAAGGCAAGAATCAAGTCAAAAATTTGAAATATAAAGAAGCAGAAAACACTCAACTGGAAAAACAAGAAGAGAAAAGAATCCAAAAATGTGAACATAATGTAAGAGACTCTTCTCTTCTGGGACAGCTTCAAGCGTACCAACATCAGAATTGTGGGGGTGCCAGAAGAAGAGAGAGAGCAAGATACTGGAAACCTATTTAAAGAAATAATGACTGAAAACTTCCCACATCTGGTAAAAGAAATAGATTTACAAGTCCAGGAAGCACACAGAACCCCAAACAAAAGGAATCCAAAGAGGACTACACCAAGACACATCATAATTAAAATACCAAGAGCAAAAGAGAAAGAGAGAATATTAAAAGCAGCAAGAGAAAAACAGTTCATTACCTACAAGGGAGCAGCCATACGACTGTCAGCTGATTTCTCAACAGAAACGAGGCAGGCCAGACGGGAGTGGCAAGAAATATTCAACGTGATGAATAGCAAGAACCTACAAACAAGAATAATCTATCCAGCAAAACTAACATTCAGAATTGAAGGGCAGATAAAGAGCTTCTCAGATAAGAAAAGCTAAAGGAGTTCATCAATTCCAAACCAGTATTATATGAAATGCTGAAAGGTACTCTTTTAGAAGAGGAAGAAGAAAAAGGTAAAGGCCAAAAAATTATGAACAACAAATACGTATCTATCAACAAGTGAATCTAAAAATTAAGTGAATTAAAAATTTCATGAACAGAATAAACTGGTGAATATAATAGAATCAGGAGCACAGAAAGGGAGTGGACTGATAATTCTCAGGGGGAAAGGGGTGAGGGGTGTACAGGGAGAGACTGGACAGAAATCATACACCTATGGGTGAGATTAATGGGAGGGAGCTAGGGGCAGAGGAAAGGGTGGAAGCTGGGTGGAGGGGTGCTATGGAGGGGAAAAAAGAGAAACAAATGTAATAATCTGAAAAATAAAGATTTAATAATAATAATAAAAAAAGAATGGTTAGTTTTCAGCCATTACTTCTTCAAGTATTCTTTCAATCCCACTCCCACTCTTCTCTTCTGGGACTCTGATAATACAAATCATGGATCTTTTGTTCTTTCTCAAAACATCCCTAAGGCTCTGTTCATATTTTTTCAATGTGTTTTCTTTCTTCTGTTCCTCAGGTTCACTGATTCTATCCTCTCACATCTCTTCTAGTACTATCTAGCAATTTAAAAATTTTTGTTACTGAAATTTTAGTTCTGCCACTTCCATTTGGTATTTGTATTTTGTTGCTAAGATTTTCTATTTTTTCATTTGTTTTAAAAGAATTTGCAATTGATCGTTGAAGCATTTTCATGATGGCAACTCTAAAATTCTTTTCACATAATTCCAACACCTGATTCATTTTGGTGTTGGCAACAGCTGCTTGTCTTTTCTCATTCATATTGTAATTTCCTTAGTTCCTGGTATGATGGGTGATATTCTATTGCATCCTAAATATTTGGTCTGTTATGTCAGGAGACTTTGTTTCCTACTTAAATCCTTTCTTTTAGTAGGCAGGCACTTTGTTTAGGTTTAACATGTGGGTCTTGGTCAAACTTTGTTAACTACAGTTCCAAAGGCAGTTTAATTTTCAGACCCCTTGCAGGTATTTTGAGCTGCTTTATCTGGTATTACTGGGGCTCCCCCCTGGTCCCTGCTGGTGCTGCCTCAGGAAACAGAGGAGGTTTCACCAAAAGGGGCTGCTGAGTGTCTCCCAGGTAGAGGAGCAGTACAGTGTGACCCCCTCCTGGTGCCTCCCAGTTGCCCTGCTGTCTCCTGGTAGGGAGGAAAGTCTCAAGCCCACAGGACCATTTGCTCTAGATGAGTCCAAGTCTTCCCAATTCTGCCTGCTTGTCAGCCTCAGTCTCCCTTAGCAGAAAAGGGAAATCTCAGGCCTGGCAGGGAGGGAATGCATTTCCCCTGGATGCTCATTACTGGCAGGGTTCCTGATTGACCTAGTTTTCCAGGTCCGCCAAGCCAGCCTGGTGTTATCAGAGAGATTCCCATTGGATCTAGGGAGAACAAACCTACCTGAGCTTCCTACTGTGGCTAAGGGTAAAAAAACAAAAACACCAGGTCTGAGCAACCTTCTACTGAGTGAGGAATGTAAGATGGCCTCCCTCTGCACTGTTACTCCAGTTCTGGGGTCTCAAACTGGTTTATATTCTTAACATCTTTCATAATTTTCCTTTGCTTGTCTCTTGGACTTTATAGTTGAGCTTAGTGGAAGTGAACGGGAAGAAACATATCAGTGCCATCTTGTCTAAATCAGAAGTTCCGTTAATTGCTTTTTAAATAAAACAGAACTGCTAACCACTCAAATTAGAGTCTTCCACAACCTCCTTTGGTCTATTATTATCATCTTATTCTCTTTGTTTCTGCTGATGAACTCAATACTGGTGGGTGTTGGGGTTTAGTTTTACCATCATGCCAAGTTTGACTTGGTGCTGGGACATTAACTGGCAATCTTGTGTAGAGGGGAAGACAGATGGCTGGGGTGGAAGAGCTAACAACATAACAGCAATATTTTGTTTTTGTAAAGGAATGTTCTTTCACTTCCAGGAAAATAAATGATGGCCACATTTTCTCTAGGGAGACTGACAAGGCCTAAAAGGGAAATATGAAGCAAGCTAAAAGATGAGGCTATTGCAGAGAGGTCAGTATGAAACGAATATCTTAAAATGTGGTTGGCCCATTGTTGTTGATCTACCATCATTCCAAACTCTCTTCTCCCATGCCTTCCTCCTACTATGGAGTCTATAAAACTATACACATATCTACTATCTTCCTCCTACTATGGAATCTATAAAACCATATACATATCTTCTATCTATCTACCTACCTACCTACCTACCTACCTACCTACCTACCTATCTAATCTCAGAGATAAACACATAGTTTCTCCAGAAAGCCTTGCACACAGGAGTGCTCTGGGCCCAGCTTTGAGCCAAAGAGCTATAAAGGGAAGTCTGCTAGAGGACTTCAGACAAAGATTTTTTTCCTGATGAGAAGCTAAAACTCTTTTGTCTTCTTGGCTGTCCTCAGCTTTCTAGGAGGTCATGATTCTTGGAACTCTTACAGCCATCCTGTGATCATGAGGAGAAGGCCATGATAATGGTAACAAGTCCAGTGCCCTAATGTTGTGATCTGTTGGCCACTATGTCCCTGGTATTACTACCTCTAAACTTCTCATTAGCAAATAGTCAATGTCCTATGGTTCACACTGATGATAGCTGGAGTGTCTATAGCTTGCAGCCAAAAGCATTCCTACTGAGGAATCCCTGAGTGAGGTTCAGTGGTGGAGTTAGCCTTGTTTTAGTTGGTCTCTTCTGCATTATACAGACACCTTGTTTCCATTTTCTGCCCATTCCTCCCACCATGAATAAATTAGACATGGTCAACTATTTTCTTTGAAAGTCATGATTGACCATCTTGACAGAAAGCTACAGTGAAAGAATATAACTACACAGATGAGTTGCTATTGCAAAAACGTCTTCTACATCAATTTAAAAGAAACATTTTCAATAAATCATCATAGAAGGGAGAGATTGATGATTGTAAAATAGTGCCTCATTGGTATAAACTCACCAAAAAAGTTCCCTCTGCTGAGCGTGCATTAACAAACAAGGACCAGAACCTGGCTTTAAAATAATGATCTCATTAAACATTGATAGCACAGCAGTATATTTCTGCAAACAGCTGCAATTTTATAAACCACCCCTATCCTATCTAGAAGGAAATTTTTAGAAGTACTCATCTGTTCCCTAGGTGGTTTGGCTTAGTGTATAGAGCATCAGCCCGAGGACTGAAGGGTCTCAGGTTCAATTCTGGTCAAGGGCACATGCCCTGGATGTGGCTCAATCCCTAGTAGGGGGTATGCAGGAGGCAGCCAACCAATTATTCTCTCTCATCATTGATGTTTCTTTCTCTCCCTTTCCCTTCCTCTCTGAAATCAATAAAATATATATAAAAAGTACTTATCTGAAAGCCCAGGAAGCTGCTGAAAGAGCACTGACATTTTTTTCTCAGCAAGAGGCAGCCTGAATCTGCAGACCCTAGAGTCTCACTATTTAAGGTTTGGAATTTCAGATGAGGGCTTTTGTGTTAGGAAAAAAGCAAGCAGATAAAGGATAAGAGCAGTCTATTATTGAGGGGAATAGGTGTGAGAATAAACACATGGCAAAGTTTTACAGCCCACAACCTCAGGAGCTTAAAGGAATAAAAACACTAAGATTGAATCAGTGTACTTGCTAGAATATGAACATCTCTCCACCCTTAGCTAACCTAACAATCATTTTCACTTCTCTCTCTCTCTCTCTTTTTAAATATATTTTATTGATTTTTTTACAGAGTGGAAGGGAGAGGGACGGAGAGCTAGAAACATCGATGAGAGAGAAACATCGATCAGCTGGCTTCTGTACATCCCCCACTGGGGATGTGCCTGCAACCAAGGTACATGCCCTTGACAGAAATCGAACCTGGGACCTTTCAGTCTGCAGGCTGACGCTCTATCCACTAAGCCAAACCGATCTTGGCTTCTCTCTCTTTTAATATACAGGATAGTATCTGTGTTATAGCGAGTTTAGAAATTTCAGGACCAGAAAGGTATTTTTTTTTTTTAAATGTTACTTTCTTTGAGAGAGAGAGAGAGAAATGGAGAGATGGAGATTGATTTGTTGTTTCACTTATTTACGCATTCATTGGTTGATTCTTGTATGTGTCCTGACCAGGGATTGAACTCACAACATTGGTGCATTGTGATGATGCTATAGTTGACTGAGCTACCTGGCCAAAGCAGTGGTCTGTCTTTTATAACAATGAGTACAGCATACAGCAAGTCCTAGGCTAAAAACCCATGTGAAGTTGGTTTTAAAAGATGTGGCTGTGCAGTGGCCTCAGAGAAATGCTTCCTGAAACTGGCTAACTGGAGGTCTGGAAAGATGCATCTTTCTTATAGACCTGCTGATCTCAGCAATGCAGCAAAGACCACTTCTTATACAGCCTCAGTGTCCTTAGCACAGACTTACCCTTGTGCTATTAAATAAAGATAGAGCTGTGCTCTGATATATTCTTACTTTTCCTTTAATTTAGTCTAATATTCTGAGTAATGACAGTTTTTACAAGACTCGAAGGTTCGAAACACCGACTTAAAGGAAATTCAGCAAAATTTACATCTGATGTTAAACTTGAAGTGAAGAGAATTCTGGCACATGACTTAAGTTTTTTAAGAGATGTCTGTCTTAGGAAGACAAAAGTCAAAGAGTCAAACTTGTGAAAGGAAAAGGAGGAAACGTCAAGTGTCAAAGTCTTCACTCTTTGAACATCCGTCTTTATGGAGTTTTAGCAGAGTTGTGGAGGATTCTTACTTCCCTTTTCTAACCTCAGTTAAAGACAAAGCATCAAGAGTTTGAGAATTAAGTCCTCCTTATTCTTCCTTTTGCACCTGTCAGCTAACAGGGAATGAAACTGTAACTCACACATACATCAAAGAGTAGAGAAAAACAGTCCACATTGAAAAGAAGAAAAGGAATACCACTAACAGCACATGTTTATTAACATACTAGTGGCCCAGTGCACAGATCTGTGCACATTGAAAAGAAATTAATTAGAAGATGGCCGGCAAGATGGGCTGGACACACCCTGGAGCCAACCTTCTGTGGTCCCTCCCTGGCAGCTACACCAGGGGTGGCGCTGTGGCTGGAAGGGCATATGCAGTGTGAGCGGGGTCCCTCCGGCAGGTGGGGTCCCTCAGCCTGGCCTGCAGGGATTGGGCCGAAATTGGCTCTCTGAGATCCCCCAAAAGGGTCCCAGAGTGCGAGAGGGCACTCTGCAAAGTTGCTGTTGTCCAGGGTGTGGAACAGAAACACAAGTGTGCAGTAAATCAGATTCAGGTCCAACAGTGCCCCAGCAACAACATAACTCATGGCCGAAGGTGGAATCGTGAGGCCCGGTGAGGAATCAGGCTCCCTCCTCTCTGGTTTCAGGATGCATCACTCGAGAGCTGCCACTGCCAAGTCACTGCAGCTTGGCAGCTCCTACGTTGAGTGTCTGCCCCTCTGGTGGTCAGTGCAAATCATAGCGACCGGTCAGATGATCGGACACTTAACATATTAGCCTTTTATATATATAAACAGACACTGGGGCTATGTTTCACATGGAAGCTCCCATTTTACAGGGGTAAGGAGGATGGATCTGGGGCTCAGATTAAGTAACATGACTCTGCCCCTAAAATCCTTAGTGGGAGAGTCCAGTTCAGAGCCAGGTTTGCCTGGTTTCAAAGCTCGAGCTGTGATCCAGGACACTCCACTGTCCACTGACATTTCCTAACAACTATCACTGCCTGAACCAGGGAAGCCAGGGGCAGGGCAAACAACGGTCTAAAGCTTCTGAACCTTAACCGGTCCTTGTTTGGTAGGGGGTGTCCCCCTGTGGAGCTGGACTTGGGCTTGGAATTCAATGAGAGAAGAGGACACTGTGTGTTTAATGTTTTGTTTTGCCCACAAAAAGAAATCAAGAAAGCTCCAATATTATATTTCTGATATCCAGTTCCTTGAAAGGGACACCATGCAATCTGATGCTGCAGTGGCTAGGAAGTGATTGGTTGAAAGCACAAATATTGAGAGCTCTAAAGCCAGCCTCGCTTTCCTTCTGGGCTTTAGGATGTGCAGCTAAGCTGGTTAAGAGGCACAAGGGCAATGGGAAAGTTCTGGCTCAGACATTGTCTGACTTCCCCCAGTTCAGGTTCATCAGCAGGAAAAAGGAAAAATGCTCATCACACATATGTAAGTAGGCCAGCATTTACCATGTTCAGTAGCTAGCAGCTGGGGTCAATTCAGAAGAGGGTGAAATTAGTCCATGTCAACATAGAAAGCCATTCCACAGGAGCAAGTAAAGTGATATTCAGTTGTCTCAGTCTGAACAAAGTCACTGCAGGACCTTAAAGAATGTGACTTTAAAACAATGCTATAGTCCAATAAGAATTATTATATCTCTATTATAGTATTTTGAATTCCATACCATCTACATACAGGTCATACTATGTGGCAAATTATTTTGCAAATTAGTATCAAGAAAAGTATAATTTTTCTCAAATAAATTATATTTTATTAGATAATGAAAGTTATTTAAGAGATGATTATTTGTTGAATGAATAAATAAAAGCATTTGCCTTGACTTTTTTGCTCTATCAGGAAGCTCAAAGCCAAATTTAATATAAAATCAGCAGATACTAGCATTAGTCATAGCAAATTTACTTCACCCATTTTTCTTTACGGCTTTGGTTTCCTTTTTTTTTAAACTTTCATTTTTAAATTAAAAATGTTGAGACACTTGTAGATTCATCTGCAGTTATAAGAAATAATACAAAGAGATTCCTCGTACACTTTGTGCAGTTTCCTCCAATGGTAATATTTTGCAAAACTGTAATATAATACCATACCAGGGTGGGGACATTGATTCAGTTCCTCAGTTTTATTCAGATTTCCCTAGCTTTATTTCATGTGTACATGTGTGTGTGTGTGTATATTAAGTTATATACACTTTTATCACCTCTGTAAGTCTGTTTCCACCACCACAGTAAAGATCCTAAATAGTTCCAATACAAAAATTCCCTTTTGCTGCCATTTTATAATCACACCCACTTCTCACCTCCCTCAAATTCTTTCACATCTTATTCCATTTTTAATAGCCCTATTGTCTACATTACAAGGAAGTCCATGAGTGATAAGAAGAAATGAATAAATATTTTAAAAGCAAGGTTACATGCATCACAATCTTGTTGACCATGTTCTTTAGCTCAGCCAGACAGCAAAGCAAAAAAAGCCTCTCTATGTGTTCCCAACCTGACATCTTTCCTGGCCATGGGACACATATTTGCACCAGGCAGTTTCCCACATTTTAATTTCACAGGCAGTTGTTAAGTGCCCCATGTTCCAGGTATGTTCTTGGGTAAAATAATAAAATTTATTTCCAATATTTGGTTTCTAGTACAGATTAAGAAGCACAGAGTTGGAAAGATGAAGAGTTATTTTAATGATGGATAAAAATTGCCAATCCCTAAAAATATTTTAAACGGGATTATTACCAGGGGAACTATTTAACAAATGGCACTAAAAAAAAAAAGCAAGCATAAAGAGTGTGTGTGTATGTGTGTGTGTGTGTGTGTGTGTGTGTAGGATTCAAATGAGAGATCTTCATCTTACTGAAAGAATAAAAGCAATACCACTAATAGTACACATTTATTAACATACTAGAGGCCCGATGCATGAAATTCATGCATGGGGAAGGGGGTGTCCCTCAGCCCAGCCTGCAACCTCTCCAATCTGGCCTAAACGGGCATTAGACATCCCTCTCACAATCCAGGACTGCTGCCTCCCAACTGTTTGCCTGCCTGCCTCCTGATTGCCCCTAACTGCTTCTGCCTGCCAGCCTGATCACCCCCTAACCACTCCCCTACCAGCCTGATAGATGCTTTACTGCTCCCCTGCCAGCCTGTTTGCCCCTAACTGCCCTCCCCTGAAGGCCTGGTCACCCTTAACTGCCCTCCCCTGCAGGCCTGGTTACCCCTTACTTCTCTCCCCTGCAGCTCTGGGTCCTCCCAACTGCCTTTCCATGCAGGCCCGGTCACCCCCAACTTCCCTCCTATGCTGGTCTGGTCCCCCCCAACTACCCTCCCCTCAGGGTTGATCGCCTCCAACTGCCCTTCCTTGCAGGGCTGGTCCCTCCCAACTGCCCTCTCCTGCTGGCCATCTTGTGGCAGCCATCTTGTGTCCACATGGGGGCAGCTATCTTATGTGTTGGAATGATGGTCAATCTGCATATCACTCTTTTATTAGATAGGATAGAGGCCTGGTGCATGGGTGGGGGCCAGCTGGTTTGCCCTGAAGGGTGTCCCAGATCAGGGTGGGGGCTCCCTTGGAGTGTGAGGCAGCCTGAGCAAGGAGTCTGTAGTGGTTTGCAGGCCGGCCACATCCCCCAAGCAATCCAAGCAGTGGCCCTGGTATCTGGGATTTATTTATCTCCTACAATTGAAACTTTGTAGCCTGGAGCAGAGCCAAGCCCTCTCTCTCCAGCTCCATGGCTGCCACCATATTTGTTGGAGTTTATTTATCTTCTATCATTAAAGCTTTGTAGCATTGAGTGCAGGCCTGGGCCGGCAAGGGCAGGCAGAAAGCTTGGCTTCCTCCATTGCCAGGGAAATCCAAGCCTCCCTCGTGCTTTCCTTGGCTGCAGCCATCTTGGTTGGGTTTATTTGCATATTCGCTCCTGATTGGCTGGTGGGCGTGGCTTATTAGTGTAGCGGAGGTATGGTCAATTTGCATATTTCTCTTTTATTAGATAGAATGATAACCGACAGGCTCTGGGGCTGAGTTTCACATGGAAGTTCTCCTCTAATTTTCACCACAAGTTTATAAGGAAGGACTGCTAATGCTCCCATTAGGGGTAAGGAGGTGGACCTGGACTCAGATTAGGTCAACTGACTCCACCCCTAAAGTCATTAGTGGGTTTCATACTGAAAAAAGTTCAGAGCTTCATACTGTGAAAAGAAAGCAGCCAAACATGAATAATTTTAAATCAAAAGTTGCAAACAACAGAGGACATACTTGGGCAAAAAAGGAGCAAGGAGCAAAAGGGGTAAATACTTCAGCTTGGCCAGTGTGGCTCAGTGGTTGAGTATTCACCTATGAATTAGTAGGTCACAGTTGGATTCCCAGTCAGGCCAAATGCCCAGGTTTCAGGCTCGATCTCCAGTAGGGGGTGTGCAGGAGGCAGACAATCAATTATTCTCTCTCATTGTTGATGTTTCTATATCTCTCTCCTTTCCTCTCTCTGAAAGCAATGAAAACATATATATATGAAGAAGTGCTTCAAATACCGCAAATGGCAAAGACTGAAAAGACAAGGGATCTGAAAAAATTATAACAGGGAGCCCAATAAGACTAGAATATAGGTACTAAGTACATTCTTCACCTAAAGTTAGGGGTAAGTTGATAAATTTATTCCTTCCTTCATTCAAAAATAATGAAACCAATCATGGGCCAGGCTTTTTTCTAGGTACTGGACATAAAAAAATGAGCAATTGCCCTAGCCTAGCTGGTTTGACTTAATGGAAAGAGCGTCAGCCTGCAAACTGATGGGTCCCGGGTTCAATTCTGGTCAAAGGCATGTACCTGGGCTGCAGGCTCAGTCCCCAGCAGAGGGCATGCAGGAGGCAGCCAATCAAAGACTCTCTCTCATCATTAATGTTTTCTCTCTCTTCCTCTCCCTTCCTCTCTGAAATCAATAAAAAATATTTTCTTTTTCAAAAAGGTAAACAAGTCCCACATGCAGCTGTGTGGCCTGCTGGAGTACAGACAGGCACACATACAATATTATGTGGTGGGAGAGGCACCCTTATGGGGAAGTACAGTGAGTGCACAAGAGGGTTGGCTAATTAAGACAGGGTAAAAGAGGGTCAGGGAGAGTGTCCTGGAGGAAGTGGTGCCTATGCCGAGCCTTGAAGGATACGTGAACTAAATCACACAGAGTGTGTGCATCAGAGGTTCGGGAAGAGAGAAAAGAAAGAAGGGATTCTAGGTTCAAAGACCTTGAGGCCAGGAAATTCAGAGGCAAAAGTCAGAGTGCTCAGCAGAAAACTGGAATGCTAATTTGGAAGTCAAGAGACTAATTAAAGTAAAAAATTTAATTATTTGATATCTATGGGAGTTGTAGAGAGAATATTAAAATTTATTGGGAATGTACTATTGAGAAGACTAACACCTATTTTATAAAACTACTGTTTGAAATTCTCTGCTATTTAGAGTTCCTTATTCTGTAAAGTCAACTCTGCAATTTTTAGACAGCTCCTTATTCTGAAAAATAACTTTGCTTTCTTCTATCTGCTTGAATAATAAGGAAGATAAATTTAGTTGTCTGACCTTGTAGGCAAGACTAGATACTCTCATGCTCTGTCAGATGTATTTTTTAATTGATTAGAACAAGCTTCCAGCGAGATAACTACAAAGCACACATAGGGCTGGCTCTTTAATAAAAAGAAAACCTCTGCTTGTTACTTTACTCAGAATTTGAAAGACATTTTTTTTTTCCTCTGGGCCCACCTGTGTATAATAAAGTGGAACTCTATCTCTCTAAGTGTTGCTTGGTTTTTCTCCAGTCTTCTACAACATAATGTTCCAGACATTGTACTAGATTCCTTTTCATATGTCAGCACATTGAATTATCACAAGAACCTTGTGGTTTAGGAATGCTTAATTCTGCTTTACAATGAGGAGCCCAGGATTTGGAGAGGTTAAGTAACTTGTCCTAAATCACACATGTAGAGGTTATAGTTTGGATTTAAACTTAGAGAGTCCAATTCCAACATCCAGGATCCTCAGTTAACCAGGTTATTTTTATTGTACTTCTAAAATTACTATAAAAATCACAAAAAGTTATGGAATTTTGCTTTAAATAAAATCAGCCATCAAGGCATAATCTAGGGTCAACATATTTGGCCCCAATTCAGACATTTAGTCCTACTTACCATTCAGTCCTTCAGGATGCCTCTCTGATAGCCCTGCCCCCTCTACACAATACTGGGTTTGGTGCTGCCACATATGCTTTCATATTTCCCTTTGTCTTGTCTGCTCTCCAACTAGACTGTAAGCTTCAAGAGGGCAGGTTCATCACTGTATCATTTGCACTTTGTACTGTTGCTGGACATATGGCAATTAGTCTACATACAACCATTAAGTAAATATTCTAAATCCACGTTATCTGGGGAAAAAATTAACATTGGAATATGCACTTATAACCAATTGTCCTCAACTTGAAAGTTTTTGCCGGGACTGTACAGATTAATGAGTCAATGTCATCTGTATATGTGAGGTCCTCAGAAAATTCCATATGTATAGCAAATGCTACTGTTTATTTTCTATGGTGTACAAATGACCTTGAGAATATCATCATCACCATTTGTAATTGCAGTGGCAGCAATTAGGAAACAGGTTCAATTAATTATCACAAGTTTTATGGCCTGAGAGATGTCAGAGTTCGACACAGAGAAACATTAATGAGATTCCATGAGAAGCCCAAGAGAGAAGCTAAAGCTGAAGTGGGTTCCCAGCTAACTGATGACTGGAAAAGACTTTTAAGGGCAAAGGACTCATGCACAAATATGGTAAGTGTTGGGAGCATGCCAACCAGGAGGCAGGACAGAATGAAAGATGGAGGTAAAAGGAAGCAAAGAGCAGGGAAGTGTAGCTCTGCTGACTTGAACTATTGGCTCTAAAATCTCTTAGTATATTCATTGAAAATAAAAATTTCTCGATCCATCACCAATGAACCAAATAAGAATCATTGTGGGTAAGGCCCTGAAATTTGTATTTTAACAGGGTTTCAAGTCATTTTAAGCACCAAAACAAACAAACAAACAAACAAACAAAACATAACAAAAAAAAAAAACAGTGACTCACTAGTTGTTAAATCCCGGACAAAAGATAATCACAGGATAGAAAAGTAAGGAGGTCCAGTGATGCTTGTTGTCTAAGAGAAGAGGAGCAGTCCAAAGAGGTATTTGGAAAGGTATTGTGAGTTCAGGTGATGGGCAGAGATTCATCATATTCATCACACCCACCGAGGAAGGCAAATCTCATCACAGATCTATGCTGCATCCCACTCTGCTGCACCTCACCCCGCTGCTCTCATCCATGCTTTCCTGGCTGAGGGGGACTGGCTGCCACCTTAGGCTTGTCTTCACATCTTGCTCTTTCCCCTAGTATTTAAGTCTTTCAGTCCTTCTGTGAAGAACATACTTGTAGGTGCTCATAAATATTTAAGTAATGTTGATTTGATGTATTCATGATCTTTGAATTTAAAAAAGTAACATCATTTGATGTTTCACAGCTTCTAACAGGCAAGCATCTCTATATGATTTTTATTGTAGGTTATTCAGGACATCTTTTCCGAGGGATGATGGTACCTCAGCGCTCTGATCAACAGAGAAACAGTGGTTACAATTTAGGGGTAAAAACAATAAATAAATACACCCCCAAATCCACTTTTTTCAAGAAGACATGAAGAGAGATTTATGATTTGAAATGTAGCTCAAGGGGTCAAATCCTGCATTCAGGGGCTAAAGTATAACGTAAAAGGAAATGAAACAAAATATTGATATTGATAGTGAAGATTTTAATCACTAACAAAACTACTGAGGGGAAAAAAAAACACCTGGCCTTGCGGTAGAAAATGATGGAGGTCGTAATTACTCTGCCTGGAGAACATAAGGACCTGGCTTCCGCAGGGAGATAGAACAAACAAAGCCACTGTTAGCTTTTGCTTGAATCAATTCAAAGCATTTGGCCAGGCTCATGTACCCAACTCCCAGAGGTGGCCCTAACTTAGGAATCATGCCCTCATGTAAGAGTAAGTGGGAAAGGAACCACTCCACTCATGTATGGCTGTCACATGTATTTTAGCTTGTCAAGGACATTTCCTAACAAACCACATGGCCCATTTCTGTCTTTTAATGTCAGAACAATCCCCTAAAATAGTATTTCTGACAAAAATAACATCCTTTTCCCACCCGAGTGTTTGGTATCTAAATGCAATTCTAAGCATTTTAGAAAGAAAGATAAATTGGTCAAAGCTATTTACAACAATGACTTGCAGTGCTGTGGCCAGAGATAGAGAGAACTTCACTTCAATTGCCAAGAAGGGAACAGGGTGTCATATAAGCCCTGGAAACAAGCCAGGGGAAAAGTCCGCTCCGGGCTCCAAGAGGATTTGGAAGGCTGCCTAAGCTCAGACAGCCAGGGTAGGGGTGCATGGGGAATGAGAAATGGGGTCTTTTCTCCAGTGTTAGCATAAGGATTGTATGTTAATGCTAATGTGGCCCAGCTCAATCATTTTAGCTACCCTAGCCAGGCTTTCCTACCAGCAAGAAAGAAGCCACTCATAAGTTACAAACCTTTTCCTTTCTGTACAAGGCTGGGGCCTGGTCTTTGTTCAATGTCGGCATTGGTTTCCACTGTCTGGGGGAAGAACATTGGTTTAAACACCGAGGTAAAGACAGACGACTCTCACCAGCTCAGTAGCCAATCATTCAGACTGCACATCGCTGCATCCCTGCTTTTCTACCTTGAGCCTCTTCTGTGAATGCTTAAGGGCTTGTTGCTTGTCCACATATAGCCAGATCCAGTCTGGAACACAACACATGATGGGATCTCAAGGGCAGAGCCTCCCTTCTCACCAATGCCAGTTCCCTAACCTTCCCCTTGTCACCATTAAGCTTATGATCGTGGGTATGGATGAGGCTCCAACAGACTGGCAAGTGGCTGGTGTCGAGGTACAATCCCCAGACCACCTGCTTCAGAGGCATCAGAAGAGCTGGTTAGAATGCAGCCTCCTGGGCTCCCTCCCCCACACCTACTGAGTCAGATGGAGGGCTGGGAATCTGCATTTCAACATGATGCACATAGAAGGTTAAGGACCACAACCATATGTGCAAAGTCTTAGTATCTAAACGTCACTGAATCAGTGTTTGAAAAATAAGGCTGGGGGTTGGGACTCTAAATTTTATCAATGCAAACTCCAACCCTCTCAACTGACACCATACAGTTTTCACTTTTTCTCTATGCCTTAATTTATCTCATGGATTGGACATGCTTATCATACTTGTCATATATATATATTAGAGTTGTTAAAGAGGGTTGAGCAGTGGAAAAAGCAGGACACAAAATAGTTATTAATACTACTATAATTACTGTTAATAATTTCACATTATTTAAAAATCAACACTGAACTGACCACTGAATCACTTGGCTTAAGTCTGGGATTGATTTATGGATTTAAATTATTCATACTCTATCACCTACTGCTGCAGACATTTCAAAGTTCAAGTTCTTTGGAATCTTCTATAATAACTAGAGGCCCGGTGCATGAAATTCATGTATGGGGTGTGTGTGTGTTCCTCAGCTCAGCCTGCAACCTCTCCAATTTGGGACTTCTCGAGGGATGTCCGACTGACCATTTAGGCCCAATCCCACTGGGCAGTAGGACATCCTCACAATCCAGGACTGCTGGCTCCCAAACGCTCACCTGCCTGCCTGCCAGATTGCCCCTAACCACTTCTGCCTGCCAGCCTGATCATCCCTTAACCACTCCCCTGCCAGCCTGATTGATGCCTAACTGCTCCCTTGCTGGCCTGATTGCCCCTAACGGCTCTCCCCTGCTAGCCTGGTCACCCCTAACTGTCCTCCCCTGCAGGCCTGGTCCCCTCCAAGTGAACCCCCCCTTGCTGGCCCAGTTACCCTCCCCTGCCAACCTGGTTGCCTCTAACTGCCCTCTCCTGCAGGCATGCCCTCCTCTGCTGGCCATCCTGTGGCCCCTGCAACTTCCCTCCTCTGCTGGCCATCTTGTGGCAGCCATCTTGTGTCCACATGGGGGAGAATCTTTGACCACATGGGGGCAGCCATCTTGTGTTGGAGTGATGGTCAATTTGCATATTACCTCTTTGTTACATAGGATAAATGCCTAAGCGACCATTGCAACTGAACAGACGACCGAACAGGCTGCATGGGGCTACTAGGCCTGCAGGGGGGTTAGTGGGGACAACCAAATGACTGAGCAGTAGGTTGCATGGGGCCGACAGGGGGGTTTAGTGAGGGGCAACCAAACGAGTGAGCAGCAGGTTGCACGGGGTGACCAGACCCACAAGAGGGGCAGTTGGGAGCAACCAGGCTGGCAGGGGGGGGCAGTGAGGGGTGACTAGGCTGGCAGCGGGGGCAATAAGGGGCAACCAGGCCAACAGATTGGGGGGAGGCAATTAGGTGCAACTGGGCCAGTGGTGGGTGCAGTTAGGGGTGATCAGGCAGGCAGATAGTTGAGCAGTTAGGAGCCAGTGGTCCTGGATTGTGAGAGGGATGTCCAACTGCCAGTTTAGGCCCAATCCCCAGGGGTCCCGGATTAGAGAGGGTACAGGCTAGGCTGAGGGGATGAATTTCATCCACCAGGCCTCTAGTATCATATAATTTTCTGGAGCTTCCACAGAGTTGCTGATTCTCTTAAATGATGGCTATGACCCTGGCAACCTGCTCTCATTCCATTTTAGGTCTAATGGGATGGAGGTTGTTGTTGTTATTTGTGTTTTTATTTTAAAATAGAATCTAAGAAACAACACACCTAGGTTAGATCTATCCACAGATTCTAAATAAGTCTTGATATGTTGTACTGCCTCTATAATGTAGCAACAATAAAATGTTTGCTGCAATTGCTTCCCTCCTACCTCAATGCATGTACATTTGCGGAAGTGTGTCTATTTCCAGGGTACCTGTCACCATGGCAGCTGAGCAAAACTCTCCAGAACAATCAGGTTAGCAATATAGCCCTTGGTTACTGCCTCCTAAAAGCTTTGCTCTTGAATAAATGGGAGATTTTCTGTTCTTTTGTTTGTTTATTTTTAAGAAGCCATAAAGCCCTCTAAAATAGACCATTATTGCTAAATACTGCTTGATTTTATGAAAAATAAAATAACAAGTCCTCTTTCCATTGATACCAGTTAGAAATACATTTTGTTTCTTGCTTTTAGAAAAGTGTTTCTAATCTTCATGACCATGCAAAACACACAGAATGTATTTGCTTTCAACTACATTTTAAGATTCTCTTGCCTAAAGGTTAAAGAAAAAAGACAGTCGTGATGTTTACAATAATTGGAACTAACTGGTATAGTCATTGAATCAATAAAGGAGAAGAGTGCCAAGTCCCAGTTTTCCAATGATCCCACATATAGGCTTTATAACGTGCCTCACAACATTGCCATTTAAAACTGATGGAGGTGCAAATTTATGTCATCTTTCTAAAAAGCAATTTGGCAGTATGAGCCTTAAAATGATCATACCTTTTATCTTAGTCTATTTAGGCTATAACAAAATATAACAGATTGAGTAGCTTCTAAACAACAGCAATTTCTTACAGTTCTGGGTCTGAAAGTCCAAGATCAAGACACCAGCATGGTCACATTCTGGTGAGAGTCATCTTCTTGCTCTTTCACCATGTCCTACCCACATGGTGAAAGGGGAATGGAGTTCTGTGGGGTCTCTCTCACCACCAGCGCCATACCTCCAGCCTGGACCTTGCTTCTGAGTTCCAGGTTCAAGTCACTAACTACTTACTGTATATATCCCATAGGTGCCTATGAATTCATCCTTATTGCCTCACTTTCTCTTCACACTGTGTTCTCAGAGTCACCACAAGGATCACATTAGGTTCTGTGTTCTCTCCCACTGTCCCCTTCGTACCCACACTCACACTTTGATTTCTACTTCCCAAATCTCTCTCAAATTCTGCTTCTGTTTTCCTTTAGAGTTTACACCCTCATCACCACTCATTTCATTTTTGTTATGAGTTCTAAACATCCTCTTGGTTGCCAATCTATCCTTTGCATGGAGAAATCTTCCTGGAATATAACTCTGATCATGGTAGTCCCCTTTAAGAAGCGAGAAGTCCACATACCCCACTTCATCTCCCATGGCTTCAATACTGACTTCCTAGAAAAAAGAACCCACATGCTATTCCCCCCTTTCAGGACTTTGCAGGTTCTCTTCTCTTCAACTGGAATCTTCTCATATACTCCACCTCTCTGCAAGCTACACATTTCCTTGCCTTAATTCAAGGTTCACTTCCTTTTGTTTCCCTTCCTCTGTGGCATCATTATTTCCTGCACATATTTCCATGATATATTAATGATTCGATCAAAATTTATGAAGAATCCAGTATCATGCATCACTGTGCTGACTGTTGGATAGATGGACTAGAGGGACTCCCATCACATTTATTGACCTCGCTTTATTTACTTCCCTGAACTGCTAGAGGGCAGGCACTGGATCATAATCACTTTTGTATCCCCAGAACATGGCAAAAGTAGGTAATTAATAAATGTGTGTTCAACCAACTGAAGCTGTAGTGTTTTGGCTATACCATCAGAGTGATTAAACTTCACAACTGTAAAAAGTAACTCATATTTTCCAAAGCAACTGATACTGCATAAAAGTGAAACATTGATTCACAGATCAATGGTGTTCAGGGAGCACATGGTTTAGCAGTCTTTAATGATGCATTAGGGATATAAATGGATAATTTCTGAGTCCCTCATAATCCTATTATAAAAATGACTGATAATATAGGGAACATATTTAGTCCCATTGTAGTCTGCTTCTAAAAACTGTGATCTCTAATCCATGCTGCATTGATTTGCCTGATAGAGATCTTGCTTGTAGTGTTATTCAGCATTTAAGGAGACAGGCAAAAGAAAGAAGTAGAGATTTGATTTATAGCTAAAGGAGTGACATTTTGGTTCTTGGTTAATATTTAAAAAGTCAAATGACGTAAAATATTTGATGATAATCACTCTGTGGTTGATATATGAATCTGTAAATCCCATTTTTTCTTACTAAGGCATTCTTTTGGTTTTATACTGAGGCTTATTCCAAATTCAATCTCATGTTCTGATTCTATTGGAAATCACTAACTGGCATGTACCTTTTGCTTTTTTTGCTGAATAAATACATTAATTAATCAGTTTAAAAATGTAGGAAGGTGGTATGAATTTTTATGAACTAACACTATGACTCATTTCTTAAATCTAAATATTTTCAAATCATCCAAGAATAGGGGAAGTAAAAAAAATTGCACCTTTGCAATATGGTTAAAATGGAAAACATTTTTGCAGATTTGAAATTATATGGATTCAATATAAATCTTTATCTGTCAATTTACTAGGCAGTTAAGACTAACATTTCTTTCTTTTTGAAAATTGAAAGAAGCTTGGTTGGAGTTGTCCCAAAACACTTCCCAATATACTTTCCTGAAATCCATTCACTGTAGGATCAAATGTCACAAATGATGGGTTTTTACCACAACTTCTGAAAACTTTCTTTGTTTCTCACGCCAGGTGAGCCAAGTTACAAATCTGTTCATTCATTTCTATTTCCTGAAAGATTAGATATTCTAGCTCAGTAACCGGTCCCTTGAAGGCCTCCTTTCTCTGGCTTTAGAATTATTATCTTATTTCTTTAATCTCTTTGGTTTTATGTAGTTGACCTTATTAGTCAGAAAAGTGTTTTTGGCTTTTTGTCTGCCATGAAAGAGAAGTGATAACCCATATAATTTGCTCTTCTTGGTTTTCTACTTCTGTCAAAGCCAACTCTCTTCATTATGAATACTACCCTGTGCCATTCTTATTATCATGTATTGTGGTTTGAGTAGTCTCTAAAAAATAATTTCAGTGATTGACTTTCATGGACTAAGAAAGTTTCTGCATTTAAAGGTTTGTAATGAATCAAACAATGTATGTAGTGTACATTTAGTTTGCAAAGGTGTAATCATACAATGAGAATGCATGAGTTTCAATTAGAATAAACTCTTTAAAAAAATTAAAAAATCTTTCTCATTCCACCCCATTATTCTTATTTAGTTTCTGTTTTTTGTTTTTTTTTAACTTATGGTGGTTACTACAATTTATCCAAATTTTCCATTTTGCACCTGTTTGTTGATTATTAATACACATCTGTTCCTGGCTTTGCTATAAATCAATTGTAAACATTGGGAAAGTCACTTAATATCTTTGTTTGGTTTTCTTCAGGTTTAAAGAAGGTTAGTAAGGATTCTCTAAATTTCTTCTTAGTATTAATATTTAAGAATTCTAAAATTTCCTTTAGCATCATAGGATTCTGCCACTATATGAAAATCAGGGTGTCCTGCATAAAGTATCCAATACTTCTTCAACATGGGGAGGCGGACCTACACATGTATTATATACAACTAGAACACTGCTGGCTCCCCCAGAGTTTGATTACCTACTTTAGAGTTTGATCACCTACTTTAAAATAGGGTACAAGCAACTAACAAAAGGCCTCTCTAAGGAGCTGTCATGTAGGCTAAGAAGAGAATTACAAGAGAGAAACAGCCATAGAAAGATCAGGAAAAGAGAGAAAGCTGGGTAAAGAGAACAGCTAATGTAAAGAGCTAGGCAGAAACTAACTTGGCATCTAGAGAGACATGGAGCAGATCAGTGTGGCTGGAAATGGTGTATGAAAAGGCAAGTGGTAGAAAGTCAGAAAATGAGGCAGAATTAGATCTTGCAGTAAGGAGCTCAGATTTTCTTCTGAGCACTTCGGGAAGACGATGAGTGGCCCTGGCTGCTCACATCCTTTGAGTCACACTTCTGAAGCTGCCACACAGAGAGCAGCCTGCAAGGGGCAACAGTGGAAGCAGAGGACCAGTAAGACACAATGCAAAACCCTGAAGAGCATTTCTTACACAATTCACCTTTTGAACATTTACTAGAACATTCATGGACGTTTCTATGTTTGTTTGACTGAATGTGGCTCCTGGTTTGGGCTGGTTTGTATAACGTATGCCTTCACTCTAAATGGATGCTGCTGGCCCATGTGGTTTTTCTCCGTGTGCCTTCCTTTTGCCCATAATGCATTCAGACAAGCTACCATAGAAAATGCACACAATAAAAGAATCTCCGAGAACCCAAACAAAGGCTGGTCTGTACCACAACCAGCGAGTGAGTTCTGCCAAAAAAAGGAAGAACTACTGGGCTCTAAACATGCTCAGAACCAAACTGACTTTTTCAGTTCCCCTTCACCTTTGTCCGCATCTGACTTTGTTTCAGAAAGATGCATCTCAAAGCAAGTGGTCCACTTGGTTCTGAAACCATACTTTAATTCTAACTACCACATCTCACCGCAGATAGGGTCTTCATTGCATTCGCCTTCCTCAGTCAGGTGCTTTATTACTCAACTCTCTCTCATTCCTCACCTGGTCAGATGTTTTAAATCAGGATTATTTTTTTTACTTCACGAAATATTGATCAGAGTCAACTCCCAATAAAGGAATGCTAGCATAACAATTAAATGCAGCAGATTATCTATCTGGAGACAGGAAGAGCCACACAGTTCAGGACGGTGAGGGAGGAGGGAGAAATCACTCAATTTACATGTGTAAATGACTGACAAATACTACAAGAACAAAGGGAAGAAATTGCACATGTGAGCCTGTGTGCAGATACAATGTATTTCATATGACAAAGAATAATTAAATATCTCGGAAACATTAATTGTAGGTTTCTGGAAATAATTCTGAAAATTTGCATGGAGTCAGCACATGAAAGTACATTGATCACAAAACTAAGGAAATGCCATATGGTGTCACAGAACCTCAAAACTTGAGGTTGAAAAGAAAATTTCTGTTAGAATCCTAAATCTTTTATAATATTCAAAATTGACGGTCAACATTATGGATCAATTTGTAGACAGACTACGGAAATTACTCATTATGTAACACAAAGTAGCCTGATAAGATTGTGAACTTATACCAGCTGCTTGTTCCCTGAGACCCAACCCTGGAGATGGCCCGGAAAGGAAAAGGAGACTGACAGACCACAGAAACTCCTATCTAAACTGGGAAACCCTTCCCGGGCCAGAGTGGTTGCATTCCAGTGTGGGCAGCAGACAGCAGTCCTGAGGAGATGGGCTCAGAGGAGAGGCTGAAATGGAGCTGCCTCATTTCTTTTCCTCTAATTGCCCTGAGATAGATCACTGGAGGCATAAAAACAGCAGTACATGATCTCTGGTGGTACCAGAACATTCTCTCTTCCTCCAAGGTGGACAGACAAGAGAGGTTCCCAGAAAGGCAAGATCACTGGTGGTGCTGTCTGAGTGATGGAGTCGGGGTGGTAAGTAGTGAGGTGGTGGGACAGGAGGAAAAGTCAAGCCCAGATGGTAATAGCAGAGGCTTTCCACTCTGGGGAACATTCTCTTTGCCACTCCTTAGCTTTACCATGAGGGGCCCCAGCTAGAATCTCAAAATAAATAAAGCATCAAACTATGGGGTGAAATGGATTAATCAAAAATTGAAATTAGAAGGTTTAAAAAGCCTTGCACAGAAACTCAAAGATCAAGCACACAAATTTTCCGAAGGTGTTAACATCTTAGATATTTTTATGTTTAAAAATGTCTAATTTCATGACCAAAAAAAGAGCATTTGTGGAAAGTTTTAATTCATTACTTTATTTTGAAGAAAAAGTTATTGTATACTTCAGGAAGCTTATGGTGAACATGCTCCATCTCAAGATACTTGTGAACGCTGGTTGAAATGCTTTAAAAGTGATGATTTTGATGTGAAAAACAAAGAACAAAAGTCAATTGAAGAAGTGTGAAGACCAACAATTACAAGCATTATTGGATGAAGATACATGTCAAACTCAAGAACAACTCACAGAAAGATTAAACATTGCTCAGCAAATAATTTTCAATCATTTACAAGCAATGGGAAAGATTTTAAAGGAAGGAAAATGGGTCCCACATCAACTGAACGAAAGACAAATGGAAAACAAAAAGTCATCAGTAAAATGTTGCTTCAATGGCACGAAAAAATCTTTTTTTGCATCAAATTGTGACTGGTCATGAAAAAAAAAATCCCGAACACACAAAATCATGGGTTGATCCAGGTCAACCATCAACATGGCAAAGTAATTTTGCTTTATGATGAGGCACCATCACACACTTCAAAACCAGTTATAGACATGTTAAAAGATCTTGCCTGGGAAGTATTAACCTACCGGCTATATTCACCAGAATTTGCTCCTTCAGATTACCACTTGTTCCGATCGATGGTACACGCACTTTCTGAGCAGCACTTCAAAGAAGTGGAAAACTGGGTTTCTGAATGGTTTGCCTTAAAACAAGAAAAGTTCTATTGGGACGGTATCCACAAATTACCTAAAGTTGGGGAAATCTGTAGCTAGTGATGGATATTACTTTGAATAAAGCACTTTTGATGTTTCTCTTGAAATTACCGTGTTTTCTTTGATTATAAAATCTGCCATAATTACTGGTATACCTAGTATATATTCTTTCAACCTCTTCTTTGCCTGTCATTTAAACAATCAATAGGGAATTACATGTTGCATACACTTATTCTTTCACTCATTCAATAAATATTATTAAATACCTATTACTTGCAAACCATATACTAGGCAGTACATGAAAATAAAGAATATTCTAGCTGGCATGGCTCAGGGTTGAGCATTGACCTATGAACCAGGAGGTCATGGTTCAATTCTCAGTCAGGATACATGCCCAAGTTTTGAGCTCGATCCCCAGTGTGGGGCATGTAGGAGGCAACCGATCAATGATTCCCTCTCTCATTGATGTTTCTCTCTCTCCCTCCTCTCTGAAATAAAAAGAAAAATAAAGAGTAAAAAAATAATATATCCACACTTTCTGATGGGAGAGTGTATTGGTGAGTATCCAACCAGAAGATTGATCAGGGACACTGGGAAATTTTTCCTGCTTGAAGAAGGTATGCATGGTGACAACTGAAAGTACCTCTTTTCACATGAGCCTGTCATCGTTTGGAGTAACTGCTATTTTATATAGCATTTTAATGTTTCCTGGTTAGTTAATATTTATTTATAACTTTGATATCCATGTCAACATTAATAATTAGTAACACTTACAGAACTTTTTTACTCAGTACCAGACAAGGACTTTACATATTTACTTGGTGCCAAACTAGGGCTTTACTCATTTAATCCTCATAGCAACCTATGGCATATATTTTAATATTTGTCATTTTTATTTTACTAATGAAGAAACTGAGGCACAAAAAAATAAAGTAACATTTTCAAGGTCACACAGCTAGCCAATGGTGAGCTGCAGTTTGAACCCAGAGAGCCTGGCTCTGGATTCGGTGTTCTTTTGACTGGGCATTACTGCCTCTCATAAATGAATGGAGCCTACAATAATTTTTCTTCTTGTACTGCCCTCCTCCCATTTTAAAATAAAAATTATACTTGCAGCATAAAATGGCATGAGTAGCTTTCCCCCTTTGTCTGTTTCTGGAACAACTTGTAGAAAGTAGGCATCACGTAGTCTTTGAAAGTGTAAAACCATCTGGAACTATGGGGTGTTTTGGGGGAGAGAGGTTTGTAGAGAAAATCTTTGATTATCGTATCAGTTTCTTTGAAGGTTATTTTCTGTGTAAAATTTTGATTCTTTTCTTGTACTAATGTGTACTATATTTTCCCCAAATGTATCAATTTTGTCCTAGTTTTCAAGTTATTGATGTGTATTGATGCCCATATTATTTTGTAATCTCTGTTGTGTCACTATTTCTTCTTTCATGTCACATTTGATTTGCTGCCTCTTTCTCCTTTTCTTAATCAGTCCTGTTCATCTCATCAATTTTTTCAAAAAAGCAACTTTTGGTTTTTGCCTTCTCCATTTTTGTTGTTTTCTTCAAAAAATGATGGAGAGGTGGAAATATCAGTGATGTGACCATTGATTGGCTGCCTCCTGCATGCCCCTTGCTGCCCTGACCAGGACTTGAACCGTGACTTCTTGGTTCATAGGTTGATGCTTAACCATTGAGCCATGCCAGCAGGGCTCAATTTATTTTTATATTGATATTTCCTTGTTTCTTTGAATTTTCTCTGTTGCTCTTCTGAGTTGAAAATATAGCTCATTTGTTTTTACTTTCTTATTTTGTGACTAATTATTTAAAACTCAAATTTTGACATGTGTTCATTGTCATTCAGATCTAAGTTTTTATAATTTCCTCTATGATTTTACATTTTATTACATGTTTATTAGTTTTGAGTGTCTAAAATATTGATTCACTGGGATTTATTAAGGTTTTAATTATGCCCTAGCAAGTATTTGTGTGTTTTTTTTTAATATTTCATGTATAAGTAATAAAAATGACATTTTTGAATAATGGCCTCTCCTGTGTGTTCCTTGTTCACATCTTTGTTATTGTACTCGTAATTATATACTATGGTTATCTGTTTGGATGTTTTTCTATATAGAGTAACTAGGGGCCCAGTGCATGAATTCATGCACCTTGAAAGAAACTATGGGCCATGAGGCTGCGGTGTGCACAGGGGAGGGTATTGGCCCATCCTCCACACCTCTGCTGCCGGGGGGGAACCTGGTCCCCTGTGTGCCAGCAGCTTGTTCCTGCCACTGCTCACACAGGCTGAGGTCACCAGTTCTGCTCCCACCCACTGATGGTGCAGAGTGATTGGGGCCGGTGCCAGCAATGGGTGTGAGTGGGGCTCATGCCGTGCTGTCAATGAGTGCAAGCAGTGGCTGCTGCCCAATCACCCCTCAGGAGCAGGGGAAGGTGAAGAAGCCATGAGGGGTGATCAGAGCCAGTGCCAGGTGCTAGCAGCAGGTGTGATTGGCAGCGCGTGTGATTGGGGCCAGCACTAGCAACAGGTGCAAGCATCCAGCAGGACAGCAGTGCACAGGAACAAAGAATTTTCAGTAACCACCAGATGCTTGCCCAGATGACAGCAACCAGTTCCCCGCCTTGGTCTGGCACCCCCACTCACACGCTCTACCATCTCGCTGTGGTCGATGCCCACCATGTTCTGCACTCTGCCACCTGCTGCCAATGCCTGCCATGTTCCGTGTATGCCCCTGGTGGTCAGTGCACTTCACAGTGATCAGTTGTTTGGTTTTTGCACCATTCGGTCTGTTTGCATATTAGAGTTTTACATATATGTGTGTGTGTGTGTGTGTGCACGTGTGTGTGTGTGTGATTATATATATATATATTTGATTTGCTTGGGACTACTATCCTATTTTGTTTATCATTGAATCCCAAACTCTGAAGACTGTTAGTAAGTACATGCTGAACAAATGTTTATGGAATTGAATTTAAATCTGGGAAGGAGAGATCAAACTGATGGTTGCCAGAGGAGAGTGGTGGGAGGAATGGGTGAAAAGGGTAAAGGGAAATATAGTCAATAATACTGTGATAAGTTTATACTGTGACATCTAATGACTAGATCTAGAGTGATGTTCACATTGTAGGATATATTAATGTCAAATCTTTATATTGTATACCTGAAACTAATATAATATTGTATACTAACTATACTTAAATAAAAATAAAGGAAAAAATGTGAAGAGAAGTTTATAATAGCCCATCTCAGGCTTTGTGCTCTCAGGACTTTCATTAATGATATATAGAAAGCATATAATACTGGTTTGGCAGTGATGAACTCCTTTAGCTTTTTCTTGTCTGTGAAACTCTTTTTCTGACCTTCAATTCTAAATGATAGCTTTTCTGGGTAATCTTGGTTGTAGATTCTTGCTATTCATCACTTTGAATATTTCTTGCCACTCCCTTCTGGCCTGCATAGTTTCTGTTGAGAAATCAGCTGACAACTCTATGGGTACTCCCTTGTAGGTAACTAACTGTTTTTCTCTTGTTGCTTTTAAGATTCTCTCTTTGGTTTTTGCCCTTGGCATTTTAATTATGATGTGTCTTGGTGTGCTCCTCTTTGGATTCCTTTTGTTTGGGGTTCTCTGCACTTCCTGGACTTATAAGTCTACTTCTTTTACCAGGTAGGGTAAGTTTTCTGTCATTATTTTTTCAAATAGATTTTCAATATCTTGCTCTCTCTCTTCTTCTGGCACCCCCATAATTCAGATGTTGGTATGCTTGAAGTTGTCCTAGAGGCTCCTTACACTATCTTCATATTTTTGGATTCTTTTTGCTTTTCTGGTTGGGTGTTTTTTTGCTTCTTTGTATTTCAAATCTTTGACTTAATTCTTGGGATCCTCTACTGTTGGGTCTCTGTATATTATTCTTTATTTCATTCAGTGTATGCTTAATTTCTAGTTGGTCCTCTTTCATATCCTCAAGAGTCTCATTAAATTCATCGGTGGTTTCTAGAAGATTCTTGAGTAACCTTATAATTGTGGTTTTGAATTCTATATCAAGTAGTTTGCTTTCCTCCATTTCTTTCATTTGGGACCTGTTTTTCTCCGCATTTTGGCTGCTTCCCCATATTGATAGCATGGTTTTGTGTGCTAGGTGTCCTACTGGGCCCAGTAGCTCAGCCTCCCTAATTACCTGAGGTGGACACTCTTGGTACACCCCTTTGTGGGCTGTATGCACAGTCTTGTTGTAGTTAAGCCTTGATTGTTGTTGGCATCACTGAGAGGAATTGACCTCCAGGACAAATGGCTGTGAGGATCAGTTATGTCTATGATGGGAGAACTTATTTGTTGGAAACACTCTTATGGGGCAAGACTTACTTCAGTGGCTTTGGTGCTCACTGAGTTTGCCCCCTGAGTGTGTCTCTTATGTATCTGAAGAGTTGTAGTCTGGATGGTCTCTGTCTGCCCACTGGCTTTTGGTTCTCCAAGGAGAGAGTCCACCCAGCAGGAACTACAGTGAGATCTGCAGATTCTTTCTTTTTGTTTGGGGTTTGGAGGTGCCCAGATGAGGCCCAGCTGTGAAGCAATGTAAGCTGCTGTTAAGTCTTGGGTCTTCCTTTGGAGGCTCTGGGGCTCTTTGACCCAGCTGCAGTGTTAGGTTTCAGACTGCAAAGGGCCAGGCCATTCATATGCAAAAGCCTCTGCACACAGCTTGGGTGGGGTTGTAAATTGGGTGGGGCGGAATCTCATGGAATCACCAGGGTGGAGCAAAGAGGAACAGCTGACCGTCAGTATTGCCTGGAAGAGATCTCCAGTCTCTGTGTCCTGCAGCACTGTGCAGGAACAATGATTGCTGCAAGCACCTCTGAGAGAAAGCCGCCCTTGAGTTCCACCCGATTCCAGATAGTCCATTTTCTCCCTGTATGAGTCTGTGTCCCAGAGTCTCTCCTGGAACTGGAGTTCAGAGCAGTCAAGAGCTTGTATCTCCCTCCTGACTGAAAAAGACAACAGCGTACCCAGTTGCCAGCCCTTTCTGCACACGCACCTCCGTAACTCTGCACTTCACTTCTGTACCTCTATCCCTCCTCCAAGTCTCAGTGTGCTTTTCTCTTTCCTTCTAGTTGTATAATTTTCACTCAACCAGCCTTCCTGTGGTTCTGGATGATACCTGTTTTGTCTTTTAGTTGTAGTTTTGAAGTGGTTGTGCGAGGTAGCAAGTTCAGGTGTTTATCTATGCTGCCATCTTGGTTTCTCCACAGATTTCACTTAGACCAAACAATTTATCAAAAACAATGTGGTTCTAGCATAAGGCTAAACATCTAAGTAAAAGGAATAGAATTGAGAGTCTAGGAAAAAACCCTTAACATTTGTGGACAATTGTTTTTTAATTAGGATGACAAGATACTTGAATGGGAAATAAAAAGTCTTTTTTTTTTAACAAATGATTCCAGGACAACTGAATATCCACATACAAAAGAATAAAACTGGGCTTCTATCACATATTAAATAAAAAATTCAAAATGGATCAAAGACCATATAAGAGCTAAAACTATAAAACTCTTAGAAGAAAACATAGGAGTTAATCTTTGTGACTTTGGATTAAGCAAGGATTTCTTAAGTACCTCCCAATGGTCCCATTTCCTAATACAGTGGTACCTCGAGATACAAGATTAATTCGTTCTGTAACCTTGAGGCGTGGGAAACTATGAGATGCTCGAGTCGAGGTAAACTGGTGGGTCATGTGCAGCCGGCCGATCCGCGCGATTACTCGTATCTCAACTGTTGCTCATATTTCAAAGCAAAAATCGCTCGCTCGACAGCTCATGTCTCAAAAATCTTGTATGTTAGGGCACTCATATCTCGAGGTACCACTGTACTATCATCTTTGGGGATTGGATTTCATAATATAAATTTGGGGATGGGAGACACAGATATCCAGTCCATAGCATAGTCTCAGTATAAAAATCCCTTAATTCTAATCCCTATAAGGAACACCCCTAAAATAATCATATCTCTGCCAGGTTCAAAGATCTATTGAGAAAATTATGCAACATTGCTCAGAAAGCTTATCCAATATTTAACAATATTTAATGTTCCCTCACAACACACTACTCCTTATTCTTGTGAGGATAGAATAAAAGAGCAGTGGGTATAGTATGATCTGCCATCAGGAGAAGAAGAAACAGAAATAGAGCTTTAAAAAAAAGTCCTCACCCAAGGATATGTTTTTATTTTATTTTATTGACTAGGAGCCCGGTGCACAGCCGGACCTGTACCCTCTCCAACTGGGAGCCCTCAGGGGATGCCCTATTGATGGCTTAGGCCTGCTCCCTGTGATTCTAGGCTCTCTGCAGACCTGCCTGCTTGATGCCATCACAGGCCCTTGTATCTTTTCTCTGTGGGGCCTGCTTATCCAGGGCTAGGGGCAAGTAGGGCTCTGCTGCCTGCTCTCTGGCTCGCCATCACAGGGGCAAGTAGGGCCCTGGCGTCTGCTCTCTGTGGGAGCCCAGCAGGGGACTGCTTGCCCCTTACTGCTATGGCCAGGGGAAAGCAGGGCCCTACTGTGTGCTCACTCACTGCAGGGGATGTTCCGCCCTGCCCCTGGCTGCTTGGCACCTGTGCACGTAGGCTTGGAGTGTCTGAGGGTTGTTCCAGGACTCTAGGCACTCTGGGCCTATGTGTGGACCTACAAGCTCAGAGTGGCCTGGGTCCTGAGGATGCCTGTCCCCAGGATCCAGGCCACTTGGCCCTGGCATGCATGCAAGTGGCTGCCTGGTGCCTGCATATGCAAATTAATCCACCATCTTTGTTGGGTTCATTTGCATACTCACTCCTAATTGGCTGATGGGTGCCAGGAAATGATATTCAATTTGCATCTTTCTCTTTTATTAGTGTAGAAATTAGAGAGAGAGGAAGAAGGAGTGAGAGAAGAGAGAGAAACATTGATGTGAGGAAAACATCAGTCAGTTGCCTTCTATACTGAGGATCGAACCCACAAACTAAGTATGTGCCTTGACTAGGAATCAAACCTACAACCTTTTGGTGTATAGGACAACACTCCAAACAACTGAGTCACCCAGACAGGCCCAGAAATAGAGCTTTGAAAACATGTTGGCACCTAGAGAGTGATCAGACTGTTGAGCCTCAGAAGGAAGGCAGGGGAGGGAGGGTGGGGAGAGATCAACCAATGAACTTGAATGCATATATGCATTACCCACTGACACAGACAATGGGGTGGTGAGGGCCGGGGCGGGGGGTGGGCAGAAGGGACTGGAGCAGGCTGGAAGAAGTTAATGGGGGAAAAAGGAGGATTTATGTAATACTTTCAAGAATAAAGATTAAAAAAAAAAGAGTTAGCTCTCAGAGCTCCAAAAGCCCAGGGTCCCTGGAGTCTCTACATTAGTTCTTGTTTCTGTTGACAGGGTGCCCCTACAATAGAATGAGAGGATGGCCTGGTTTTTCTTTTTGAATTCAGCATTTTCCTATGCAGCACAGAAGTAAAGGAAATTGAAGAAGCAATCAAACTGTCAGCACTGAGAGAGAGGAGAGGAGATAAGGACATGGCAGTGAAAGCATCTGGGAGAAAGAGCCAGTGTTGGTCCTGGAGTTGGACTTGCTGTTGTTGTTGCTACTGATTTTCCCTGGCACTGTGATTAGGAGAAAAATCCACCTCTCACCAAGGCTGTGCCATACACCACAGAAATGTCATTTTAATGCCAACTGAGCATATTGGATTGGGGGAAAGGAGGAGAAGTGGGTAATCAGAGTTGATCACCACTATGAAAATTCAGAGAAAAACAGTATGTGTAACCTTTAGTTAGCCCAACAAATACTTTCCTGGCTTTGAAAAGTGAGACTCAACTGAAAAGTGAAAACTGGATGGAAATTTTACATACAGTAAAAGTAATATAATGGACTGAAATCTCTCCTTTAAATCCAGCAAAACCTTATTAAAAGCACGCCAGAGTAGAGGATTGATAAGGCATTCAACAGTCCCTCCCTATTCCCAAACTCAATTTTACTTTTGCATCCATGCAGGCTACCTCAGGCTCCTCGCACAGGCAGAGGAGCACTGTGCATGCTTGGGCGTGTTCAGCTCCCACCTTCCTTTCTTTTGCAGCTATCCTGTGATCAGCCTCTGCTAAGGTGAGACTTTACATTTGATTGTACAGAGAGCGAATGAGTCTTGAAAGTTATCCACTAGCTCCACTGCATAAACAGGACAACGTGGATAAAATACATTCTTACCATTTGCCTCTCTACCAGTGGCATACTATCACTACAGTGTCTGATAATGGTACCGAAGCCATTAAAGCAATGGTTCTGTTTATGTGGCTCATTTCTCAGTAAGCCTAACAAATATTATCATCACTTTAGGATAATTCAATCTCTTTAGGTTAAGAAAGAGGTTATTCTAATATTTTCCCCTCCTGCAGAATTTTTTTTAAGTTATGGGAAATCAGGCATAGTAAGTTGATGCTCATTATAAATCAGTAACATAGACAGAACTGGGACAAGTATTGCTTTCATTGCTCCTATAATTTTTTATTGTACTAACTTGTTTATACATATGTCCCTGCAAATGCCTTATGGGCAAGGACTATGCCTTACTCAGTATCTTATTTTCCTCAGCCATAGCTCTTCACTCACATGCAGTAGGTGCCTAAGACTTAATTCTTGAATGAATGAATGAATGAATGAATGAATGAACGAGCAGATGCATATGTTAGTGTGAACATGTGTAAGCCAAAGCATGCACACACACATGAATCCATGGAGACTGCTCATGGTTTTAATGAGCTAATTCAGAATCTCCTTTGTTTCTAATGACAGGAATATTAGTAGTTTCCCTGGGCTCAACTTTTAGCTCTATCTGATCTTTAAAGAGGTAAATAAAGAGAAATACACTGAACATCTTAGTATTTCTTGCTCCTCTGAAATCCAATATGATTGCACTTAAGATTGACAGCATTTGTAGTGAGAGTTAATCATATCAGGAGCTGGTGTTATTATTTAAATGCTCCATGTACACTCATTCTATCCCTGGAGGTGGAGGGTTGGTGAAGTATTCAGTGCAAAGCACCTCCTGGAGCAGGTTCTGACTTTAAATTACCTGGTGTTCCCCATGGAAGCCAACACATACAGGTGCTCCAATCATGTGCTGAATCAAAGAACTGCCAACCTGAGTCGAGTGCAAGGTCCACAGCAATAATACAAACCGTCTGGTGGCTTCCATAGAACAGATTTGTTTTTCATCTGCGTAACATTTCTGGTTAATGTTTAAAGATAACTAATTAGCTAACAATAAGATGTGTCTGTCTTTAGCAAGAGCCTCAAAGCACTGGGTTGGAAGGCACATCTGTTGTCCTCATTAACAATCATAACATATTAGAGATGTCTCTCATTTATCTCTGACCATCTCATTTAAAATAGCTCTCCTTTTAGCCTGCGTTATTTTTGTAAATCACAGAACTTACACGAGGAGATACTGTAATATGTGTGTTTATCTGTATACTGTTAATCTCCCACTAAATAAACCCCCTGGGAGCAGGGCATCTGCTTTGTTCTCCACTCCCTCTACTGTGTCTAGGAAGGAGCCTGGCACATAATAGGTTCTCAATAACTATTGATGGATTGATTGATGTTGCTAAACTCACTATGAGCCAAGCTGTCATATGAGATAAAGCAGAGAGGTGTAAGCATGTGTTAACTGCTTGATAAATATCACACGTCCCTGCACACTCCACTGAACTGAAACCTAAGTGCAGGAAATGAACACCTTCAGCCAAGGAAACATACTCCTCTGCCAAAAGCCTCGCCCAGTGATCAGTAGAAATGGCCAATCAGTATAAGAAATTTGAAGAGATTTGTCACTTCCTCTTAAAAAGCGGGGAGGGGAGGTGATGGAGGGTTGGATTAAGAGAAGGGGCAGGGGATTGCTGCAAATAAGCAGATGGGGTAAAATGCTATGAAACGCACAGCAGATGGCACTAAAATATTAAACCAGCATTTCCTTATGCTCCAAGCAGAGCTCTCTGTCAACGCTGATTAGGGGAGTCTTCTATTTAAAAACATGCAGATAAAAACCAATCCTGTATTGTTAAATCTCGCTGCTAAAAGCAACTCCAAGCATTAGCATCTAATGTGCTTTCACACAAGCGATATGTTAATATCATTCAGGCGAGGTTATGTCAAACAAAACCACCTAGAACGGGAGGAAGAAAAGCCCAGTCTCATGAATCTGCTGAAAAAAAAAGCTCAGTATGGTAAACTGTTCTTGGGAAAAAATGTGTTCTGCTTCTTTGATCTCTATGGCAACTGCAGCAACCCTCAGACGCTTTAAAAACCAGATTTGTTTTCTCTTTTCCAAGTACCTTTGCATGATATTTTTAGATCATATTGAAATACAACTGACACTGAATAAGCTGTAAACACAGTGCCTGTTCCAATTGCTTCAGTATTAGTCGGGGTGGCTTGTCATTTTCTCACTTAACCCACAGTGGTGATGGCACTGTGACAGTGCAGCGCCTGGCTCTCTGAGGATGCCCCAGAAAAACACTGCCAACAGAAAGTCAGGCTTCCTGATATTTATAGGCTGGTATGAGCTGTACCAGTTGGAGAAGATGCTCTCAAGATTTATACAGCATGAGAAAGTATTCTGCATATTATCCATTTGCTTTGCAAACATTATTTAAGGCTTCCATCTAAAAAGCTGCCCCATCACCTGGCCAGCATGGCTCAATGGCTGGGCATCGACCTGTGAACCAGAGGTCATGGTTCAATTCCTGGTCAGGGCACATGCCTCGGTTATGGCTCGATCCCCAGTATGGGGCATGTAGGAAGCAGCTGATCAATGATTCTCTCTTATCATTGATGTTTCTATCTCTCTCTCCCCTCCCTTGAAATCAGTAAGAATATATAAAATAAATAAAAAGAAGCCCCATAGAATACTCACTTTGTCACTGAATCTGAGGTACAGACACTATCAAGTCTCAGTCAGGAAAACAATTAAAAACAGAATCATGTAAACAGGTGTACATTGAAGCATTATCTAGACTATTCTGTATGTCTGAAAATTTCCATAATAAAATAATGAGAAAAAAGGAAATAGATCTGATCATTATGTAATATACAAACTAAGGGAACTTTCCACTGTTCAAAGTCAATATAGTGGAAAAACAGAAGTTGAGAGTTATTTGCTCACAGGCTAATTAAAAGTGACTAAATGAAAAAAAAAATTTGGAGGATTCATCATGGAATTTGTGAACTGGGCATTAGATAATGTTAAAGTACTTGTTTTATTAGATATAACAATGGTCCTGTGCTTATGTAAGACAATGCTATGTTTAGAGATGTACACTGAAGCATTTTGGGTGAAATATCTTGATGGCTGTGAATTAATTTAAACAATGCTCCCCCCAAAAGTAGATCAAATTAATGTGAAAAATGATTATTAAATTTTATTGCTATATATTTTAAAAATCATTATACTATTCTGTCTAATATATATATGCAACTTTTCATAGTAATCTATTTTAAATATTTTGAAATAGAAGCACGTATACTCATTTTCAAATCATAGACAAGAATTAAATATTTGAAGGGCCAACCCTAATCTTGTCTTCTTAAAATATAATTAAAATACATGCTATTTTATGTATAATTCTTCATCAGTGCTTGGGAAATACTTTATGTGGATTTTTGGAGTGTGCTAATCCATAATTATTTTTGAAAACATGAAAATGGGGGGTAAGGAAGATGAAGCAAATGTGCAAAACAAAATGTTACAAGAGACATCCCAGGTTAGAGAGAGAAGTCATGCATAAATCCTGTCCGCAGCCTGGTGCCAGTCTACCTGTCTATAGGGGACCAGGCAGACAAGGGACTGCTCTAAACTGGAATCACACTACTTAGGATAACTGAAAGTGTATGACAAAAATGGAGACCTTGTTGAAAGAAACGACAGTCATCTGAAGCATCCTATATAATAAAAGGCTAATATGCAAATTGTCCCCTCAACCGAGACTTTGAATAGGAGTTTGACCTGGGGGCAGAACCAGCCCACCCACCACCCACCCGTGCCCCCTCCCCCATCAGCTCTTCCCCTGATCAGCTCCCCCCACCCCGACTGGTGGCAAGGCTGACCAGCCAACCTCCCATGTTCCCTCCCCTTGGCCGGCCTCCTTGGCCCCTATTGGGGCAGTCCAGATGAACTTCACCTATGCACCAATTCATGCACCGGGCCTCTAGTTTTATATAAGAAACAAACCTTCAAGGATTTGTCTATCCACTCTAAAAGGTTGATTCCATGTTTTAAATATTCCTAAAGAACCCAATTGTTCAGAAGGTAGCTTAAAAATAAATCACAGGAATAAACTTCTTTGTGGGTAGAGTTACACTTGGGGAAATGAGGAAGAAGAGTCAGAATCATTCCGAGCTTGCTACGACTTCAGCGCCTTTTATAGGAAATAGCCTTACTGGTCGATGAGGAGACATAATGCCCATGAGATGGGCTATCACAGGTGCTGAAGCAGTTCACTCAGATCCTCCCCACCTGAGGAACAGGAATGCTGAGTGTACAGCAGAGTGCTGATGGAGCTCAAGGGCCTGGCTGGCTGCCATGGACCTAACCTACAGGCCTGCCATTCAGCCAGCCTTGGAAGGAAGGCCAGGAGGCCAATCCACCGAGGAGAGCCCACCTGCTGCCTCTCATTACCTTGGTAACCGCCATTACTGACCATAACCTGGACGTATTGCTATATCTAATACAGAAAACACGATCCAGTCATAGAATGTGATAACTGCTGCCACTTACAGTGTGCCAGGTTTTCCACTAACTTAAGCTCATTAAAAATGTTATTCAATGTATGCCATTTAAATCTCATACAATTCTAGGGAGTAGGAATTATTATCCATATTTTACAGATAAGGCTTAGGAAGTTTGAGGCCAACAAGTGGTGGACTAGGGTTGAAATTTGGTCTTATTCCAGAGCTCATGCCTTAATCATTACACAATAACTCCTGTCTCTACACTAGCCTTAATAAAAAGCCCAGTTTTTTAATTGAGTCCTACTGTGTTCAAAATAACAAAAGCATTCACTGCAGAAAGTTTTCCCATTTTATAAGGGTTATAAAGTTTCAATAGATTGGTCTTGTACAACTTCCATAGGCTAGTAGAGAAAGGCTGAACACAGGCTTATAGTGATGTCATCTTCTGCTGTGTTAACTCGAATCTTTTATTGGCAACATCAGCTGAACCTCAGAAAGCATCTTTTTCTGAAGACACATTTGCCTTCCTGATCACTCCAGGAGCATACAGCCAAGAGGTAGATGCTCTTTGTAACCATTGGGGATCCACACGCAATGTTTTCTTCTTAATTGGCCTATTATTCTTTAATCTTTCCTTGGACTCAATAACATTTAAATGAGTACTTGGAAAAGAACGCACAAGCCATAAAACACAAGGCATATAATAAAATACCATAATACAGTTCAGTGGTTTCACCTATGGATCTGGAGTCACCATCATTTATTCATTAGATGTTTATTAAGTCCCTACTCCTTACTAGGCACCCTTATAGGCACTGGGATTATAGGGGCAAAGGGTGTGATCTTAAAGAACTTAAAGTTTATGTGGTAGAGACAAGCAATAAACAAATGCACACATAATGCACTGGGAGGTGATTACGTGCTATGAAGACCTAAGGCAACAGGTAAGTGTGCATGAGGTTTGTGACAAGGACTTGATACTCATTGGATTCTAGTGTGTCCCATGCATCAGGAGAGAACCATGTTACTAATTCTGGACAATGGACCATAAGAAAAGTGGCATGTGTCATTTCCAGAAGGAGATTTTGAAGCAGTAGTGTAGCTCTCTCCCTCTGTCATGACAACCTTGGAGGTCTTACGTTGATACTCAGTGGCATAGGAGGGAGAAAACTTGGACCCTTTTGTAATTGGATAAAGGAGAGTTTCCATCAAATAGCATTAGATTTTATGTGAACTAGAAATAAATGCTCATGCAGCTCAGGCATTGAGAGTTGGGGTTTGTTTACTTCAGCATGGCCTGACTAACAGAGTAAAAAAAGATACAGAATGCCAGGGCCTGAGCAGAGACAACAAATGGAATCCATTCACCACAGATGGGGTGAGCTCAGTGCTTGGGAATCCCAGATGGATGTTTTAAATCACCTGAAATTCCTAAAAAATATTGATCTGTGGACTTTACAGCCTAAGATATTTACGTTGGGACCTGAGCATATATATATTTTGGGGGGAAACACCATTCAAGAGAAGATGATAAATTGGGTCTGCTGGCTTCAGGAAACCTCTCCAGAGGCAACCTGTCCCAAAATATACTTGGGAAAGAGCTTATTAGTGAAATCAAGTCAATGTCCTATAAATCCTTGGAAAGCAAACTGTGACATATGAAGAAAATCTGTAAACTTATTCATTGAAATTTTATGAAAGAATATGTTGCAGAAATAATTCTTGCACTAAATGAGTAACTGAACTAGATTCTTCCAAAGCCCCATCTCACTGTATAATTATTAACATAAATATTTAAATAGTAATAAAATGAGAGAGTAATTACTTAACCAAATTATTTCAATTAATCCTTGCAAGAATTCTATGATGCAGCTACTATTCTCTCCTTTAAACAAAAAAGTAGAAGACTGACAGGTCTGCCCTAAATCACAAAGCTAGTAATATATGGGGGAGCTAGAACCCAAAACCAGCTGGCCTATGATTCCTTATTCCAGTGAAGAGGGGATGTGCAAGCAAAATAATGCAGAGTCTAGAGAAGGGGTATTGAGACATGGGGCCATTGGAGAGGAAAGGATTCTACTTGAGGATCCCAGTCCTTAGAGAACAGAACAGGTCACAGGCTGCCAAATGTGATGGAAAATTCCAATGAAACAATGCACTCTTCTTGCTCCAATTCTGTGCTCAGCAGGCAACAATGAGCTGATCTGTATACTAGGATGGAGTTCCCCTGGTACATCTCCAGTGTAAATGTATAAACTGGCATTCGGGTTTATACCAGATTCTGATATGTTTGTGTTTCAGAACACAAAGTGCTGAGAATGGAGTCTTGGACTACTACTCCCTAAGCCTGTGGACCAATCTTACTCTAAGGTGGCTCCTTCCTTCAGACCTGCAGAGCCTCCTGGAGATCTGCTGCTATGAGGAATCAACACTGGTTCACTAACACAGGAAAAATAATTCTTATGTCAAATAAATGTGTATAGTTCACTCTAAGAAATGGAGAGCATGAAGGATGCGAAGGATACAGAAGACAAGAACGTGTATTTGGAAAGGGAAGCAGGGAAAGCTTAGGAACACTGAGGGAGCCTTAAATAGCTGAGGGGCAGCACTGAAGCTCGGGATATATGAGTGGTGGGAGGCAGGGGATCTCAAGATACTGTGCCTATTTCCCAATTCTGCTCGGGGCTCGCCCTACACAGAAGGACTTCTCTAACCCACCCCATAGTCTCTCTCACAGAAACTTCTTTGCTCTGGGTGACCTGATAGTCATCACCAGGGATACTTATTACTTTGTACAACTCTAGAGGGCACCAGTTATTCATCTTGTGGTTACTAAAGATCTGTTCAGTTTTTATGACAATATTTTGAGAAGTAGCAACAGAACATCTTGAGGTCAGAATTGTCTTTTTCCAATTTGCTACCTTACACAGTAGCTCTAGCAGTAGAACTCATTAACATCAGCAAAGGAGAGTGAAAGGAGAAGGTATAGAGAAGGAGAAGCAAGACATGAAATTATGCAACTATAGGGCATAAGTTCTAACTATAAATCTTCTTTCTCAACCGCATATTACATCATGGGTTATCATATTAATCAGGATGAAGTTGGCTACAGTAACAAATAACCCCAAATTTTCAGTGGCTTAACATGGGAGCAATTTATTTTGGACTAACTTAATAGATCAATGTGAGTGTTCATTAGAAGGCAGGTTTCTTCTAGGTAGTCATTCAGGGACTAGGTTCCTTCTCCTTTGTCATCCTCTAGGCTTAGAGCCTTGAAGGAGGAAAAGGCACAACTCCATCATCACCATCTTGCCCCTGATTTGACCTATATCACTTCCACTCACATTCCTTTGACAGAAATAAGGCTCATAGCTTCACCTTGATACAAGGAGGGCTGGGAAATTCAGTCCCAGACTGGGCAGCCACTTCCCAGCAATGACTCCATATTATGGAAGAGGAGGTATCAATTTTATGGAGAGTTATCCATCTTTACCTGTTACCAAATGGGCATCATATAAATTACAGTGGGAGAGAGAAATTGAATGATCTTATGTCTCACCCTAGAGGCAAATCTGTACAGATTTGACAGATGAACAGTAGGCTGAAATCAAAAGGTGTCGCCTTCAGCTTCTGGGATTTGGCTGAGAGGGTTCTCCATCAACAAGGCCACTATGTTTTAGCCGCACTAATGGGAAACATGTGGTCTCCATGGGAATCAGAATGTAAACCATGAGAAGCTTCAGACATCAAGTCAAAGCCAACATTTGGGGCTTTGGAAGTACAGCACATCTTAATGGAATGTATAAAATATACCCCAAATTATCAATATTATGTTTTCAAAAGAATAAAAAAATGGCCTATGGGCCCCATCAAAAGGAAGGAAAAAATAATAAAAGGGACAAATTGACAATGAGACCAATTTACTTATATCAAAATTAGCTAGAATCAAGCTATCTGTGATTTTATCTACTTCCAACATTTGAAAAAACTATGAAGCTATGTAAAATTGATTCAATCATAAGTTAGCTAACATTTTTTAAAATTAAATTCTTTTCAGGGAAATAGATTGAATTTCCAGCTGACTGACCATGTTAACACTTGAACTAGATATGCATATTGTGTATAATTATAAAACTACTTATATATTTAGGATATTAAATATATATTTCAGATATTAAATCTTAAAGCTGCAAAGTCTAAGAAACATAGAAAGGCCTTTAGATTTGCTTATAAACAAATCAACTATCTGGAAATCAGTTTAGTTAGAAATGGACATTGAATGAGAGTCAAATCTTATTTCTGATACTGTCCCACACCCCCTGCCTGTATCACCTAGAACGACTACCACCTCAACCCTTGACTTGGACTTAAAATGAGGGTGCTGATCCAAAAATGAAGTTAGTGTAAAACTATGGTTCATACATTTTGCATAGCATTATATCTGATGCTTTGGTACAGGCTTAAAATTAATGGTTTAACCTTAAAATTAATTCTGGTAAAAACTAAGTTACCCATTTAGGACTATTTTTTTGAACCTCTGGCCTTGTGCTTGTTCCAAGGAAAATGCGAATGGTGATTTAAATAAATGACCAGCACATAAATGATCCAACCCTGTGGACACTGTAAAATCATTTAAAGACATTATTTTCTTACATCACAGCCCAGAAGATCGGTAAATTTTAAACTGCAGTGGTTTGAGATGAGGTTAAAAAGCAGACAGTTGGATATTTTCATCACAACCACTGGATGGCAATAGACATTAACAGTGAATAGAGACAATAAGAACAGTCACTGTTCTGCTTTATGTAGTTTCTCTCCCATTTTAGGTGCAGAATGAAACAAATCTCTTAGAGATATTAGAAAGAAGTAAACAATAATGAGTTTGGAAGTAAAATAATTAGTTTTAGGACTCATATTCTGTTTTTATAAGCACTTTGTGTGTGAATAAATCCCCCAAGATTTCAGCTCAGCCCAGAGTTGTAAGAAAACAAAGTATACTTGCCAGAAGGGATGAGTTAAGCTAGAATGCTATATTTACCAGAACACACAGCTTCGCACTGAATAATTTATTAATGGTGGTGAAAACTTTGATCTTGTGTTAGAAGATGTTACTCTCCATTTATGACTGAAAGCTCAACTCCACCCTCAGGCCTTCTCCCTCTCCCAGGAATATTCCAAGCTATGGACAGAGGCCATCTGGACCAGGAGGCCTCCATGAGGAGTTAGTTATTTGTGTTCCCACCATTTCCTTTTGGGTCTTTGTTCTGAAGCTTTCTGAGGTGGGGAGATGGTAGGAGCATCCTCCAGAATAAGCTGGTGAGTCACATAATCCCCCTCCACTTCTCTCACGAGGAGGAGAATGTCTAGAGTTAACAGTATAAATTTCATTCTAAACTCCACACATAAACTACTTTAACTAACATCGAAACCCAAACAGAAATCCAACTTCCAGGATTCTGGCACAGGCCCTGGAAAAAGTTGGGAACTGCTAAAAAACCCAGTCAAAGATTACTCTGAGGGGTTTGACCGATCAGCCTCAACACAGTCCCTCGAATAATAATTCTCAAACTCTGATGTACTGAGGGTTCGCTTTGGAGCTATTTAACGAAGAAGATTCCTGCACCCTTCCCTAGCAACAAACGGCTGCTGGTGTAAATACTCCACCAAACACACTGTGAGAAACGTTGTCTAGAAAAACAATCCAGTTCCACTGAACCCCTAATACACTCTCCTTGTCCGGATCCCCAATTTCTACAAGGGGAGAGAACAGTTCTGGCAGAAGAGAAGCACCTTCTTAGGCCTAGGTCACCTAAAACCCAGAAGGACTATTACAGAGATGGTGTTGACTGAAGAAGCACAGAGTGATCACAGATAAAAGACCATGGTCAACTATGAGCTGAAGTAACCAGACCCAGTAGTATACTTTGCTTCCATTTCAGATCTTGATTTGAGTGTCTGCCTTCCAACTATCTTTTCTCTGACTTTAGCCTCTTCTCTCTGACAGGCTACTGTCTTTTCTTTGTCTATTGGTACAATTTTGATTCATATTTGGGACTGTGTTTTGGACATTTGGAAGCTTTTGTGAGATACTGGCCCTAGCTAAACTTGTACCTAAATCTAGTTCAACAACCAACTGGCTTGTCCACCTCCCTGCCTACCTCACCATGTGTCTTATTTAACCTTCTTCCAGCTCCAATCTCAGCCATCCAAACATCACTGTCACTCAAACCAACTGTTGCCAATCTTTTGGACCTCACAGACCATCAGTGGTCCGCAGACCCACTGGCTGGCGACTGATAACCTAAACCCTCAGATGTTTGGCCATGGAAATATACTAAATTATACCCTCAGATGTTTGGCCATGGAAATATACTAAATATAGAGCTCAAACTGTGAGAATATTTCAGTGCCATCATAACCCAATGGATGATTTTCCAATAGCATACCCCCCAAAATGGGTTCAATGACTAATGACACAGCATCAAAGTTTGGATATTTTGTCCCATGGTAAAAATTGTTGCATATATTTGTAATCATATGGTGCTGAAAATTAAAACATAATTTGAGAGGAATTGGGGATAAAGTCATCCCTAACACAATACATCAGTAAGTCCTACTGAGTCTATCTGCAAAGTATATCTCAATCCACCCAGTCCTCGCCATCCCCATTACTACCGCCCTCTCCTAGTCACTGTCATCTCAATGCCAGCACTACGGCAATAGCTTCCTCATGGGTATTCCTGCTTCCATGCTGGTCCACCTCCAATCCCTTTCCCCTATAGCAGCCAAAGTGACCTTCAGAAATGCAGAGCAGGTCATATGACTTCCTAGTTTAAACATCTTTCAGTGGCTTCTTGCAATGTTTGACATAAAGACCAAACTCTGCACCCTAGTCTGGGCATGAAGAGGCACTTCCAACCTTTCAAAGCCATTTCTTGCCACTCCCCCATTTTCTTTCCACACTCTAGCCACACTGACCATTTTTACAGTTTCTAGAATGACCCAAGAACTTTTCTTCCTCTGGACTTTGCATTTCCTATTGCTCAGAACCTTTAAAATCATCCTTGCCATAGATGACTCTGTAGTTTCCTCCTTCTCTGACCTTCCTATCTAAATCTCACTACCACTAGGTACTCTCTCACACACAACTCTGTTTATTCCCTTTTTAGTCAACCCCCTAACCCCCTACTGCAAGCAAGCCCAGTTAGGGGTCTGCCTTGGTCACCGCTATGCTCTATCGCTAGTGTCAGGTAGACAGTATGCCATACTGTCTTGAATCAAAGGAAGGGTGAATTGGTAGTGTCTTGCTTTGACAGTATTGGCCTCACATTGGGTAAAACTTGTGTCATTCTGTATTACAAAAGTGTTTTGTGGGGCTGCAAAAAACAGAATCCAGAAGTTTAGAGACCATTATCTGTGAGGACCCATCTAGACTTCAGAGGACAGTGAGGATAGCACTGAGAGGGCGTGGAAAAATCTTCTGGAGCCAGTCTTGGCTCTGAGAAGTATGTGAATTTTATCCTCCAAGTCCCATGACTGCATAGGTAAGGGAAGATGATTTATTTGAGAGATAAAGGGGTTGGATAGAAAATCTGTATCACTATCTAAATAGAGCTATTATTCCTTGGGAACATCAAAATGTTTGCCATCTGTGAACTATCTTTAAAGGCAAATTCAAGTTTACTAGGCTTAGAAGCTAATCTATGCCTGAGCAAAATTTATCAAGAAGGTACTCTGTGCCAGAGCAAAATTCATCAAGAAAGTGGGGTGCACAGTGTCCCAAAGAATTTGCATCAAAATATTAGAGGTACAATAACCATTTTGGATCTATATACATACCCTGGAAGTGAATGTCAAGAATATCTGTCCCTAGAAATGTTAAATTCTGGGACCACTGACATTTGGAGGAACTTTCTCCAAGGCTGAGAAGGAAACTTCCCTAGTGTCCTGAAGTCACCACTTAAAAAACATAGGTCCATATGCCCTCTGGGCAAATGCTAGTCTTGTGACTGCTCCAGAGGGAAAAAAACAGGGGGGTGAGCTGGCTACTGGCAGCCCATTCTGAGATGCCTAGACCGGAAGAGTACCTTCTGTCCCTGGGTGAAGTGTCACAAAAGCAGCTTGTTTGAACAGTCTAAGATGGAAGGCTCACCATCTCCATTTACATCCTCACAGAAGCCAGACTTTATCTGGTGGTCACTGGCCCATCTTGCTGAAAGCTGGTATGGGGGTGTGGGATGGGGGGAAGCAGCTATAACAGAAGGGGCAAAAATCCTCAGGCTGATTCTGAATCTACATCTTGAAAGAATGAAACTTTCCAAGAATCTTTACAGCCTGATTTATGAATTCAGTCTCAGGGAAGCAAATATACACAGGACTAGAGTATAATGATACTTTCAGAATTACAAGTAATAAAATAAATGGGTCACATTTATTTTACTTCTCTCCCAAATATTTTAGGGCAGAAGCATTATCTGGCATAGTAACGAAGAGTAATAATCAGCATCATAAATGCTACGTCTATTTGAGAAGACCTCCATCTGGTAGTCTTCCTGCAAATCACTCCCCTAAGGAGGAGATAAGCTTTTCCCTGCCAGGAGGGGCTGAGCCTTGCAAGCTGAGGCTGCTGCAGCTGGTGTCCACAGAGGGAAGGGACAAAGGCCCGCCTCCCAGGCAGGGCCCAGGAACGGATGCAAAGGGCTGAGTGCCCTCTCATCTAATTAAAAACTGCCATATGCTTAGGGTATGTTCACCAATGTGTTTTTCACTACAGGTCTGGGCTGCTTAGCTCATCGGCTTACAAGCTAAGTGCTCTTCAGTGCACTTATTGGAAGTGCAGGTTTATGCTGGGGCCCATTCTGATTCTGTCATTCTGCGGCCAGGCCGAGCAGGAGCCTGCGTTTCTAATCAGCACTCCTGGAGATTCTGAGGAGCCTGGTCTCCAGACCACTCTTTGAGAACCAGTGGCTTAACCCAATATTTCTCCAACTGAGGCCACTGGGTGCATTCTTGAGAGTTTTACAGAGGGAAGTTTTACACTTTGTGCCTTTATTTTGATAATTTTTCAAATGTTAAGAACATTCTGAATCATTTGGATGACAATTTTATAACCAAACACTAAAGCTCAAGGCTTCCAGTGAAGTGTTTACAATCAGGTTATATGTACTTTTAACTTTGTTACAGGCTGAAGAGTCTTTACTCAGATTCAGACGGAATTTGAATGTTCACACCAAAATGAGGCCAGGATGATATCTTTTCAGGATAGGAAGGAAAGGGAATAGAAGGAAAGGAGAAGATTTTGGCAAAGAACATAAATGTATTGGATTTGGGGCACCTGTGGGCAGTGGGAAAAAGGGTGTGGAGCTCAGAAGAAACTTCAAAACCAGCGAGCTGGGAGGTGCTACACAGATGGCAGCGGCTGAAAACAGAAATGAGGGGCTGGAAGGAAGGTAGCAAGAGTTTGGAAAGGAGGTCAGAGAGTAAGGAGAAACCCAGAAAAAAGAAACTTCAGTGAGATAAGGGAAGAAAAGGTTCTGGGGAAAGAACAATGTCCATGTGTGTGAGTACTGACTCAGATTTTACTGTCAAATGAAATAAGTTACAAAACAATTTGTTCAATATGATATCACCTGTGCAATAAATTGCGTATGCCTGAATACTTCAAAAAATGTCTGAAAGGAAAAAAAAACAACAATAAAGATAAGATAGAAGTCTGGGGTTATCTCTGAGAATTAGCAACAAGAGGAGGGTACAATAGGGGATCCTTAACTTTTTATTTTACACCATTTTGTACAGTTTAAATTTATTATTATGAACATATTACTTTCTCACTAATATTTTAATAACTGGTCATCAGTATGACATTAAGTTACCAGAGCAAACAAGGAAGATGAAACTCAAAAGAGGCCATTTGAGGAGCAAGAAATGTGACATTGGTGACTTTTACCAGAATGGTTTTAGGTAGGAATGTGGAAGCTGACAACCCTAAGCCTGAAACCTGCTTCTCCAGCTTTAACATGTATGTACAAATCACCTGGGGATCGTCCTTAAAATGCAGATTTTGACCCAATGGTCTGGGTGGAGTCTGAGATGTCTAACAGGCTCCCTCCCACATGATAATCACATGGCTGGTCCAGCACCACTGTTTTGAGTTGCCAGGTAGTCAGAATACAGGAAATGGGAATGCCGAGAGACCACTATTTCCCCAAAAGTACTCCCTAGAAGATGAACCCCGAGGCATGCTCTAATAAAAAAGATTCACAATCAAATGGTTTGGTAAGTACCACACACCCATCCTGAAGAGACCACATTGGGTATTAGTGATTTCCTGAGAAATTTCTGCTGGCTTTTCACTCAGATGTTCCTAACAGAGCTAACCTTGCAGCAATGAAAACTTTTCTTTATTGTCAGGGTCTGAAGTTCATAAGGGCCACCTGGAAGGTCTGGGGGAACAGAACTGCAGGGCCGCAGAAGCTCAGGGATGCACAGATCAGGAAACTGTAACACAACCAATTGCATTTGGTCTCCAGTACAGCAGCAGCTGAGGTCTCTGAAAGGCTAGAAATCTCCAAAATACAGCTTGTTAGGGTACGTGCACCAGTAAAGTCTGATGCTCCTTGACGACGCATGCTACGATGCTATCCGGTATTTGCTAAACCTTATTCTAATGATTTACGGACCTTTCTAAAACTTAGCCCCACATCAGCAGCAAGACTCCCAGCCACCGGCATGAGCATTCTGGTGAATACCTGAACTTGAAGGTAACTATACTGCCAGTGGCTTCACTGAGCACGAATAGGAAAAACACAGAAGCTGACTTGACCTCCCTGCTGAAAGGAGTTCTTCCTGCTTGACATAAGCATAATCCTACTGTCCACTGACTGTGATTAAGAACAACCTGGGGGCGGCTGAGCTGCAAGGATCCCCTCACCTGCTGAGAGGGAACCTCAGAGCTCAGATAACCTGCTGGTGGCGCTGAGTCATCATCAGGCCAGGACCTCCAGTGCTTGGCTGCCCTGAACGGCTTTGGAGACTCTCTTCAGAGGCACCGCACTGAGCGGTACGCTTCAGTGGGAGACTGGGTTTCAAAGGAAGCCTCGGTGCGGAGAGAGCAGAGGCCATTCCCCCTGCATGCCTTAGTCCTTTGAAAAGGAGCCACTCTCTCCTCGCCGACGTCTGAACTTGGCAGCAGAGGTTCAAGCCATATGGAGCAACTTGCACAGGATTAGAATGACACCAGAATTGGCCATAAAAGATGGCCTGAAGCCTTACATTCACACGTGAGGTTTTCCATGGCCTTAGCTCTTCCTCGGGTGTCTGGTCACTCAGTCAGTCCCAGCTGCCATACTTGCCTCTCAGAATCAGGAGGGAGGGAAACAGGCCTTCTGATTTATTTACTTTTAAGGATAAATATATTTGACCAGCACTGTCATGTGGTGTCTATCTCAGGGACACCAGTTAGGAAAACACATGCCTGGTACAGTACAGTGACATGAACTCAAGCTGGACTGTGTCAGGATGGCAGGGGACAGCTGGCTGCTTGTGCTCATGCTGTTTTGTGAGGCTCCCCACCACAGAGTGGTGGCAGAAGAAACCAAATTAGTCTTAATAGCCACCTAACAAAAACACACTCCCTCTGTTAAATGTGTTATCAAATATCCTTCCTATCTACACTAAATATATTTTAAACTCACAGGGAAGAGCTATTTGGGAAATCAGGAGTCACTTCTATTGGCCCCCACATGATGCCCCATGACTAAGTCATCAGCCACCATGCAACCGGGTGACGGTTTTACTGCATTCCTCTAGGTTTGCTTTATTATGTTCCTCTAGGTTTCCCCATTCCAATGTGCTCGTTTCAAAGAATTTAGAAGCCAGATTCCAATCTATAATGAGAAAGATTTTGCACTCTATTCTTATATGAAGCACTTGAATTGCTACTAACATCACTGAAGTCAGTGTATACACAGGAAGAAGGGTGTACCCTTGAAATCATTTATCCTTAAACTACTTCTAAAGAAACAAAAACTGAGGAGATGAGCAGGAGAGGGGGTTCCTGAAAAATGTTGTGCTTTAGGGTTTGTGTTGAGTTCTACCTGGGTGTTTTCCACCCAGAAGCAGGGAAGAGGTTCTCTACCTTCACTCAACTGCTCTTTAACTAGACTGTCTAGGGCCTAATTTATTGACCTGATTCTGATTCCTCTCCTGAGTTCTATAATGCAATCAGATGCGGTAGATGATTTTGGAAGGAGAATGCCCTCAACACAGACCCTGTCTGGAACATAAAATAATGGCTTCTGCTTTTCCTGCCTTGAAAACTTCCAGATTTCTCAGGGTAAGCTATCGCGGCCAAGTTAAAAGATTGTAAGTTATAAATGACTTTAAAAATTATTTAGTCACCTTAGGTCTTGCTTAGAGACAAGAGAGATTCTGGATCCAACTTTGGTCTCTGTCTTCTCTGACTAGCTGGGAAAAAACCTTATCAAGGTCCAAATCCTTGTTCCTTGGTAAGAGAAAGGAGGGCGGCAGAGATCCACCTGGCTGATGTAAGAAACAAGCATGGCTGACTAAATGGGGGTGCTAATGAGAGGTTCCAGTACCTTGAGGGGCTGTGGCCACTCCCCATCATTGACGGGGTGGGAAATTGGAAATGAGCCTGGAGTATAACATAAAGCCATCCCTGGGAAGGAAGGAGGGGTGCACTGGCTCCATTCAGGAGATCTTGGAGGATGCTCATCGCAGAGGAGGCTCGGGTCCAACCAGCTCAGGGCACAGCTCCGAGTGCTGGTTCTGCCACCCAGTCCCAGCAGTGACTCTGAATTCTCTCTTCTCTCCGGCATCCTCCTGGCCTTGTGCTCTGCTCCTCTTATTTGACCAATAAGGACATGACGACTGGGTTGGGCCTGAGCCACCCTGTGCTGAATACCCCCCGAAAACACCCAGGGAAAGCACCACTCAGCAGACAGGCCGCTGCAATCAGAAAAGCTGCCACTTTACCTTTTTGCTTATTGAAAAACAGCAGCGGGGGCGCGGTGCCAGGACCTCGGGGGCCAGGGCTCTCTGTGGCCGCGGAAGTTTCTTTGGCGCTCGCTGCTTCTGCAGGTTTCTGCGGCACCTCGGGCTCCTCCTCCTCCTCCTTGGGCGGCGGTGAGGCTCCATCTCCAGAGGGCAGCTCCTGGCCATTTGGGGGGGCAGCGGCGGGGAACTTCAGGAAGGGGCCCTGCTCGGCCAGGCCCGGCTGGCTGGGCTCGCGCTGCTGCTGCTCGGCCCGGGCGCCCGGCTCCTCCCGGATGGCATCCAGGGCCCCCGGCGGCGGCGGCTTCATGGGGGGCGAGTCCTGCTCCCGCTTGGGGCTCTCCTCCGAGGCGGAGGACGCGTCGCAGGACTCGATGATGAGCTCACTGTCCAGCTCGGCCTCGCGCTCCTCCCGCAGGATGCTGTACTGGATGGACGGCGAGGCGGGCGAGGGCGGCGGGCCGCCCACGTGGCCGAAGGTCACGTACCCGGAGGTCAGCGCGTCCTCGGCGGCCAGGGGGTCCTCGGACACCAGCTCGATCTCGGAGTCCCCGGACTCTGCGCTGCTGGCCTCGTGGTCCAAGGGGCTGGGGATGGTGGGCCGCCCGGACTTGGCCTTGGCCTCGGGCCGGTCGGCCCCGGGGCCCGCGGGCTGGGGGCTCTCGGATGTTTCATAGGATAACCCCTTGGCTTCCTTAATGGCAGTGATCAGCTCGTCCTCGGAGATGGTGCCTTTCCCCTGGGATTCGGCCGAAGACGGTTCTGTCGTCGTCCCACAGAGCGGAGGAGAGCGGGAGAGGCGTGCGTGCGCGCGCACAGGGACAGACAGATGGAGAGAGAGAAGAAATGAAACAGATTTTATTAGGGGAGATGTTTTCTCCTGGCCTGAGAAACGCATAGCTCATTAGCACAAAAAAATACGTTTCCAGGGCTCTGCTGGAAAGACAGGCCCCCTGATCTCCAAGGCTAATTACCGCGAAGGCCCAATTCATCAGGGTTTTACACACCTATCTGTCTTCATCTGGCTACTGAATAAGTGACCCAGCAACGTCCTAGCAACAGCAGCACCTCGGCTGCCTTTTCTGTTTCTACGTGACCCAGACTCTAGAAGTCATCGTTTTTGATATCTGGTTTATTCCCCCAGGGAAGTTTCCCAATGTCACAGATTTCATTAGTTAACCTGGTGGGTATCAATCACCCTTTAATTTGGCCCACCGATAATCAACAGGTCTGGAAGCCACCCAGGATTCCTTGACCACTGTTGTGTTCCCTTCTTGAAGAAAACAAAGAAAGCTGATTGGGATATTGGGGGACAACTTGATCTCTAAGCTGTGCATTTCCCATAAGAAACAATCATTTTCCCCTTTTTTAGTAAAAAGGGCAATGAGGTCCTAACCGGTTTGGCTCAGTGGATACAGCGTCAGCCTTCGGACTCAAGGGTCCCAGGTTCGATTCCGGTCAAGGGCATGTACCTTGGTTGCAGGCATATCCCCAGTAGGAGGTATGCAGAAGACAGCTGATTGATGTTTCTCTCTCATCAATGTTTGTAACTCTCTCTCCTTCTCCCTTCCTCTCTGTGAAAAATCAATAAAATATGGATGTTTTTTTTTTAAAGGGTAACTAGGTAAAGCCCTATAAGAGAGAGATTTTGCCCATTTCCCCAGTGCACAATCCCATTGGGCTTCAAAGGGTGGAGCCCCCTCCATTCGTTGCCCTCTCTTCATCTCCTTATAAGAAGCACAAAACCCAAGAGTACCTCAGGTCCCTAGTATGAATGCCTGGCTTCTACTTGGTGTCTATCCAGATGGGCTGAAAACCTCACTGGCAATCTTGCCTATATCTCTGTCCCTTAGGTGAGACTACCTGGGATCACCATGACAATAGTTTCCAGGAATTTGGTTTTCCCTTGCTCTATAGCAGGATTTTCAGAATATGCTAGACAGTGATCTCTGGCCCTTCTGGGAGTAAGAATTACTTGGGAATGATGGTTAAGGGGTAATGGATTCTTTTGGGGAGGGGGTTTTAATAAAAATGCTCTAAAATTTATTATGGTGATAGATACACAATTCTGTGAATATATGAAAAGCTATTAAAATGTAAATGGGCTGAGACCGGTTTGGCTCAGTGGATAGAGCGTCGGCTTGCAGACTGAAAGGTCTCGGGTTCGATTCTGGTTGGGGGCATGTACCTTGCTTGCGGGCACATTTCCACGGTGGGGTGTGCAAGGAGGCGGCTGGTCGATGTCTCTCTCTTATCGATGTTTCTGACTTTCTATCTCTCTCCCTTCCTCTCTGTAGAAAATCAATAAAATATATTAAAAAAATATGTATGCTATGTGGATTATATCTCAATAAAAAATGATGGGAGGAGGCTTTTCCCCTGAATTAGCACTCGTAGAAGAACTGCCTGACCTGTATTAAAGAGTACTATAAGTGAGAAGTAACTTTATTTATGTTAAGCCACTGATTTGGGAATTTATCTGAATGCACCCCTTTAGTCTGGATTCTGCTCTAACTGCTTGCCTAAATGCACTGATCATGTTCTGATCATTTTTGAGTTCTGACCCAGTAAGAGGATACTGCAATCCTTGAGGGAGGAATTATGACAACCTAATGAGTTGTGGTAGCCATAGGGATAGAAAAGATAGGACAATTCAAGAGACACTGAAGAGAGAAAAAGTATAGACTTGGTGTCTGACTCATGTGGTGGATAAAAAAAAAATGGGGTGTCAGAGGTCACTCAGAAATGGTGAACCTGGGTGAGTAAAATGAACAGGAATTATATACTCAGAAATATGGAAGTCAGAATAGTGAGCTGTTTTAACGGGACAGAAGGAGAAAATTCTGATCTTAGACATCTTCCCTTCCAGTGGCTCATACTAGTCCAGTTTCTCACGCTGGAAGCCTCTGACCATCTCACCTGCAGGGCTGACCAAACTCCTGCTTAATCAACATTCCCAGGAGACCACAAAGCAGGTAGGCAGGGCCTTGGGTTACAGTAAAGGGCCCTGCAGGGCAGCTCATCCTGGGTGTAAGCCAGCCTGGGCACGGGTCCTTCAGAAAACATGTTTGTGCGGGCTCATCCTGGAAGCCCTGGGTGGTCAGTATTTGTGTGATGATTTGATTAATGTCTGTCTCTTTACCCTCCCCCAATCTCCCTGACCCCAAACTGAAAGCACCCACTGAGGACAAAGGTCAGCCAAGGTATTTTTGTTCAAAATCATATTCCCAGCACCTAATGCAGTGCCTGGCACTCAGAAAGTACTTATAAATAGAGCTCATTTGAGGACTAGTCAAATCTTTAGAACACTGGTTCTAAATTAGGTGTAAGGCTCAAAACTGCCCTCAGAAATTCTGACTTGTAGAAGTAAGTCTGGGTGGGGCCCACACATATGCATTTTGTAGCTACTTACTCCAAAGTGATTTTAGTAGTCACCTCCTGTTAGGGTTGGCAGATTTTGCAAACAAAAATGCAAGATACCAATTAAATTTGAATATCAGCTAAACAATGACTTTTTATTAGTACTAGAGGCCCAGTGCACGAAATTCGTGCATGGGGGGGAAGGGAAGAAAGGGGGTTGTCCCTCAGCCCAGCCTGCTCCCTCTCCAATCTGGGACCCCTACCTGGATCAGGCCTAAACGGCAGTCAGACATCCCTCTCACAATCCAGGACTGCTGCCTCCTGACAGCTCACCTGCCTGCCTTCCTGATTGTTCCTAACTGCTTTTGCCTGCCAGCCTGATCACCCCGTAACCACTCCCCTGCCAGCCTGATTGATGCCTAACTGCTCCCCTGCCAGCCTGTTTGCCCCTAACTGCCCTACCCTGTGGGCCTGGTCACCCCTAACTGCCCTCCCCTGAAAGCCTGGTCAACCCTAACTGCCCTCCCCTGTGGGCTTGAGTCCCCCCCAAATGCCCTTCCCTGCAGGCCCGGTCACCCCCAAATTTCCTTCTCTGACAGCCTGGTCACCCTTAACTTACCTCCCCTGCAGGTTTGATCACTCCCAACTGCCCTCCCTTGCAGGCTTGGTCCTAGCTAACTGCCCTCCCCTGCTATCCATCTTGTGGTGGCCATCTTGTGTCCACATGGGGGCAGGATCTTTTTGACCACATGAGGGCAGTCATCTTATGTGTTGGAATGATGGGATAGAGGCCTGATGCATTGGTGGGGGCCAGCTGGTTTGCCCTGAAGGGTGTCCTGGATCAGGGTGGGTGTTCCTTTGAGGTGTAGGGTGGCATAGGAGAGAGGCCTGTGGTGGTTTGCAGGCCGGCCATGCCCCCCACCCGGTGACCCAAGCAGAGGCCCTGGTATCTGGGATTTACTTATCTTCTACAGTTGAAACTGTAGCCTGGAGTGGAGCCAAGCTTTCTGCTAGCACAGCCATTGAAATTTTGTTGCCTTAAGCAGAGTCCTGGGCTGGCCAGGGTTTGTGGAAAACTTGGCTTCTTCCATCACCAGGGGCAACCCAAGCCTCGCTCCTGCTCTCTCTGTGGCTGTAGCCATCTTGGCTGGGTTAATTTGCATACTCACTCTGATTGGCTGGTGGGCATGGCTGGTGGGTATAACTGTGGTACAGTCAATTTGCATATTGCTTTTTTATTAGATAGGTTAAGTGTGTCCCATAAAATTTGAGTTTTTATTTGGCAACCCTATCTACCTCCAATTGAAAGCAACCATGTTAGAGCATTCAGAAAAGAAGGCTCAAGGATCTTGCTTCATTTAATCAAGAGTAAAGATGTTATTAGACAACTGTGGGGTGTGGGAGGAAGGGGCGTAATGGATTTCATCTTGGGCAAGTGAATGTACTACCTTTAAAAGAATTCATCCTTCTTATGAGTCAAAAGGAACTATCTATTTAGACATTGCCTTCCATTCTTTTTTAAAAAAATATTTAAAAACAATTAAAGAGAGGAAGAGAGAGGGAGAGACAGAAACATCAATGACTGGAATTGAACCACAACCTCCTGTTTCACAGGTTGACTCTCAACCACTGAGCCATGCAGGCTGGGCTGCTCTCCATTCTTAATGGGAACTAAAATTTAACGAAGTGCTGGGAGGAACCTGGAAAATTTTAGACCAGAAGAGAAGTTTTCCTACTCTCATTTAGAACCTATGGGAGCCTAACTAAGATATTGATTGTATGTGTCAAGACTAACACAGCAAAGCTGGAAACAGTCAATAAAAATAATAAAATAGAATCTGGAAACTGAGGAGGTTAGAACCACTCTACCTGGAAAGATGTTTTGCTGCTGCTGCTAATAAGGGTGATATGATTAAGAAGGATAAAAGGAAACATGAACATGGCCAGTTTATCAAGTTGCAGCTGCCAGTGTCCAACTGTGAATGATGCTGCCATTCAGGTGTCCCCTTTGCTGCTGGCTGACTCTCCACTCATCACTCAGAGGGGTCCTCTGAAAACACATGAATCTAATCCTGCCACTCTTTCTTCCTTCTCCCCACTCCATCCACAATGGCTTTCCAGTGAAATTGGAACACAGAGGACATTCCCAGCTCCAGCTTCTTCACTGGATGTCCTTCCTCAGCTATCTGCTCAAAGCCACCAGCAAAGTGAAGCCTTTCCTCACCTCCCTACCTCCCCACCCCCCTCTTATACTGTATATTGTTTTATTTTTCTTCATAACCATTGTAACTACCTATTGTTCTAATATGTATTTATTTACTGGTGTGTGTAAGTCTTCCTAACTAGAACGCAAGCTCCATGCAGCAGCATTCTTGTGATTCACCATAACCCTCCCTTCCTCCCCTCCACCCAGGGCTGATGGTACAATGCCTGGAGTAAATGGTTAATGTATATTTGTTGAATGAATGATGGAACTTCCCAGCTTAAACCCTCCGATGGTTTCCCATTGCATTTGGAACAAAATCCACATTCCTTATCCTAGTACAGTGGTTGGCAAACTCATTAGTCAACAGAGATAAATATCAACAGTACAATGATTGAAATTTCTTTTGAGAGCCAAATTTTTTAAACTTAAACTTCTTCTAATACTACTTCTTCAAAATAGACTTGCCCAGGCCATGGTTTTTTGTGGAAGAGCCACACTCAAGGGGCTGACCACAGTTTGCTGTCCTAATACATGAAACCTTCAATAATCTAGGCCCCGCCTTCCTTTCCAATTCGGTTCTATTCCATACTTTTCCCTTACACCTTTACACAATCTTCCACAATTCAGCCTTAGGGCCTGTGCATTTGCTATCCTCTGTTCCTGGGCCCCTCTCTTTAAATTGTGGGGTCCTTCTCATTCAGATCTCAGGTCACATGTCACACATTCTCAGAGAGGCCATCCCTGACCCTTTACACCCAACGTTCTATCACTCTTTATAGCACTCATACTCCATAAACACTACCTATTTATGTGTTTCTTTTTTTTTAATATATTTTATAGATTTTTTACAGAGAGGAAGGGTGAGGGATAGAGAGTCAGAAACATCAAGGAAAGAGAAACATTGATCAGCTGTTTCCTGCACACCTCCTACTGGGGATGTGCGCAACCAAGGTACGTTCCCTTGACCGGAATCGAACCTGGGACCTTTCAATTTGCAGGCTGACGCTCTATCCACTGAACCAAAACGGTTTCAGTTATGTGTTTCTTTTTATTGTCTTCTCTCACTAGCAGGTAAACTCCATGAGCATAGGGACTTTGTAAATCTTGTACTGCAATGTATCTGGTGTCCCGCACATATCCGACATAGAGAAGTCACTAATTAAGTATTTTTTTAAATAAAAGAATGAATTTTGAAAATGAGTATGAGAATCACAGACCTCATCAATGCAAGGAAATAGCAACAGTAGTGTTGAAAAAGTTAAAATTAAAATTGGCCTGGCCAGTTTTGCTTAGTGGATAGAGTGTCACAGCCTACGGACTAAAGGGTCCCGAGTTTGATTCCAGGCAAGAGCACGTACCTCAGTTGCAGGCTCAATCCCCAGACATGGCCAGGGTGAATGTGGGAGGCAACTAATCGATGCTTCTTTCTTATATAGATGTTTCGTGTTTCTTTCTCTTTGTCTCTCCCTCTCCCTTTCATTCTCTCTAAAAAAACACTGGAAAAATATCCTTAGGTGAGGATTAACAAAGAAAAGAAAATTAAATTAAAATTGATTTACCTTTTATTGCTTATTTCTTTTTAAGGGAAGCTAGGTGGTTTAATAATGACCTCTGGATTATTGGCCTTTCTGAGGCTAACACCTCAAAGAAAATCCATGACCACCAAAACAAGCTCTAGGTGTGTGTGTGTGTCAGAAACAACATGGTGCTCATGGGTCAATGGGCTGATGCATCAGGAAAATTATTATTTATCTAAAATGCTTCACTTGTGCCTGACTGGTTTGGCTCAGTGGATAGAGCATTAGCCTGTGGACTGAGGAGTCCCGGGTTCGATTCCAGTCAAGGGCATGTTGGTTTCAGGCACATTCCCAGCAGGGGATGGGCAGGAGGCAGCTAATCGATGTTTCTAACTCTCTATCTCTCTCCCTCTCTGTAAAAAATCAAAAATCAAAATATATTTAAAATGCTTCACTTGTACTTTTGACTGTATCTACTGAGAAGAAACTTTCAATATTTAAAATGTAAGAATTTTTGCCTCTGTACCTCAGGATATAATTATTTAGCAAGATGAAAACAGTTATGTTGGAGGAAGTTACAAAAGGAAATAGTCTACTGGAATTGAAGAAACTCCAATTAGACTCCTTACTTAAGCTTCAGGGTCTGTGACTGAAATTGTTTTAAATTAGAATTTCTCCTGATTCATGATTCACATAATTAGAAATATTCCCCAGAATTTGTGATTTTCTTATTTATTAAACAATGATAAACAGAACTTTTTTTTTGTTTAGAATGTTTTCCTTTCCCTCAATTTTTATGCAGGATCTTACATAATTCTTGATATTTGCCTTATCTGTTGGCACTGGAAATGGAAGAGACACAACAGATGTAATAAAGCCCAAAACTTCCAGTCTATGGCAGAAGTGTCATATGATGTCAAGGACTCACAAGTTGAGTAAGTGGTTAGGCTAAACTTTTGGGATAAAAAGAATAAAGAGAAAGGTCTCAGTGACAAGCAGATTCCTTCTATCTCTTCTATTAATTTTATTATTACCTGTTGTTTCATGACTCAGGTATTATGATGTGGAGGATGGATGAAGAGAGGATCTGAACATGGGAGAGAGCTGTGTAATGGGACAAAGGACTTTCTCCTTCTTGAATAAACCTTGCTTAGGATGCTTATTTGAAGCAACTACAGAGTAAAACATTGCCCTAACCCCATGCTGTCAAGTGGGCAACTCAAGATCATAAAACTCTAAGGTCACGTGAACCACATCTGTCTTTGTTTTCTCTTGAAGTTGCTCCAGATGGTTATTAAAAAAATGAAAATTCCATAATAATGAACTCTGATCAAGTCTTTATAATCAACTTTGTAAACTTCAATCTGTAGATGAAGTATGTGCCAGGTAACTAGACTTATATGTGCTGGGGTATTTCACCCTTCCTAAAGACTGACTGAAGTTCTTCTAGACTGACCATCAAGCAACCTTGGAGCTCTGTAAAAGACAGCTAGTAACGTAGCTTCCATCTTCAGAGCATCAATATCTTTATCTCATGGAATAATAGGATTATATGGTGCATTGTCAGAAAGACTACAAGGAGGCTTTTGAGACACAGCTATGTCCCCATCTCATGTTGTAGGCTGGGACAACTCACATTAATACACTGGGAGCCTCAGTTTCCTTAGTTGTCATCACAGCCAAATCTTAATTTACATTTTATGGAAAATTCACTGTACCCTCATACCTCCTGTCCTTGTACCTTCTCAGATTAGAAGGTCGACCCTCCCCTTCACCTGTTTATTTCCTCCTCCTCCTTTAAGAGACACTGCAGGTGCCAGTTCACCTGGGGAGCTGTTGGACCCTGCTGCTCCTCAACACTCTATGTTTTCCTCTCTCAGAATACAAATCACACCAGAGTCTGTTTTCTTGGTCAATTGCTCCGCTAGAGGGCAGAAACCGATTTATGTTTGTTTTTTAAAATTCTGTCATCGGTACTTAGTAGAGTGACTGACCAAAAGAACACGTGTGGAAGTGTTTGTTGAGTAAGTGAATAAATTTGAAAATCAGGGGCTTGGCGCAGTGGATTTTTAAGACCCTTGGAACTTTATAGTTGAATAAGTCTGAGGTAAGTTTAGGAAAGGGGGGAAACTGATGCTAAATCTTAGGGAAATAAGGTAGGAGGAACTTCCATTAAGTCCACTTTGTTCTAACACTTGGACTTACTGCAACATCAGTGTGTATGTAGAGCAATCATTCCTAATCCTAATCCTGTGGTTTTTGGATCCATTTCAAGAGTTCAGTAGAAGCTCATTCATCTGAGGTGCTGAAAATTACTTTTTATAAATAACTTTTTAGGTTTGTAAATCACTTTTGGGTAGGGTCAGAATGCCAGCCACTAGAAATAGGGAAAGACCCGAGGCCCTCAAACTGTCCTCTTCATCCTGATGCCTCATGGGCATTCACACACACGATGGAGATGCACGTGGACAGGAGATGCACATGGGGTAGGATATGCACAAGGGGGTGGGGGAGCTCCTGCTACCACCCCAGCCTTTTACCCGGCAGAGGAGTCCCCTTTGTACTGTGAGGATATATTAAGCGTGGTTTTAACACCCTGCCTGAGCCAGAGTAAAAAAACATTCAAGTTGAATAAAATTACAACCTAGTGGATTTCAAACTTTTAAAAATTCTATCCACTACGGATTCAGAGGGCCCAGGTTTGATTCCAGTCAAGAGTATATGCCCGGGTTGCAGGCTCAGTTCCCAGCAGGGGGCATGCAGGAGGCAGCCAATCAATGATTCCTTCTCATCATTGATGTTTCTATCTCTTTCTTCCTTTCCCTTCCTTTCTGAAATCAATAAAAATATATATATTTTTTAAATCCTGCCTAAATAAATCCTATACTGTAAATTAAAAAAATAAAATTATATGTAGATCTTCAAGACATTAAAAGACAAAAATGACAGTGCTGAAAGTTAAGGGGGAGGAGAGAAGTACTCTCTGGTAAGTTACCTCTCATTGTCCATGACCCTCCAAAAAGAGTGAGGCTCACTCCCCATTCAGTTTTTGTGCAGACCTGGAGCTGGGACCAAGAATGTAAATGCCCTGCCCAAGATAACCCAGCTGATCTTGGGAGAACAGCCAAGATGCTCACTACATGATGCCTCTAGGATTAGGTGGTAGAAGTAGAAGTAAGTGGTACCTCCCTCTCTGCTCTGAAGAGCAGACCCACATGAGGATTTAAGGTTCCCAGTGGGTCATTCTTTCCCCTCAATAGAAGAAAGAAACATTACAAAGCAAATCTGAGAGGACTTTAACAACTATCTCAAATCTCAGCCTTTGTATGTGGGCACAAGACTGGAAAAGTTGTGGGTTAATTAAATCAGTAAAGTTGAGACTTGACTGCAATTCTTGATTCCTTAATATTCAGATATCTGTGTGCTGTATCTTCCCAAAGAAGAGAATACCAGTTTCCTTACCTGTTCCATAAGATGGTGGAGTGATGGATTCTGGGCTGTCATCTTCAGGCTCTGAGACGGTGACAGTAGGAACTGTGTCAGGACTCGGTTTCAGACAGATATCTTGCTTCTCAGGGGTCTTCTCTTGGGTTGCAGTTTCAACAGAAGGCTCAATTTCAGTCAGCGTGATTTTGATGGGGGCAGTGACCAAGGAGGCTCTATGGTGCTCGTCAGAGAGATCATCTATATAAGGAGCAAATGTTGATTCTTCAAATAAATGGTCCTTGAGGATTTTTCCCTCCACAGGAGCTGGTTTCTCTGGTTCACTGGCCTTTTCAGATTTTACCGAGATTTCAGTGTCCTTATTCTTAAAGTCAAAGTCTTTCTCTTCCAACTTGGGGTGACATTGCTCCTGATAGCTCACCTCCTCTGGCCTGGTTATGTCAATGTACTTGTAAGCTTCTGCTTTCATCTGGTCCAGGGGGTCTGCTAAGATCTTGTTCACTTCAGTGGACTCTGCAGGAGTCATCTCTATTCCAGAATCAGAACTAAATAAGCCGTGAGGCTCCGTCCCAGGCACGTCTGGTAAGGAGGGCCCAGGGTTACTCAGCTCCTCAGGGCTCTCTGATGTGGTGATATGGCCATTTTCTTTCTGAAGAATTCCAGTGAAATATGTGGAATCCTCTTGAGGTGGGTAACAGATGTCAGAAATCAAAGATGTGTAGCACGCTCCTTCCCCATCCTTTGATGCTGTTGAAAAGGGATGATCCATGGCACGGGAGACATCTGCCACACCTAGGAACCAAAATAGCAGTGGATGGTGAGTGGGCACTGGGCTTCAATCTTCTCTCCTGCTTAACCCACCCCTGCCCTGTGGAGACATGGCATCCTGTCTCCTCTCAGCACCAGCATGCTCATTTCTCTTGTATCCCTGATAGCCCACAGCACTGGTATGCCCACGGCAGCTGACAACAGAGGCTCACAAGGCTGCCATGACCAGAGAAGTTGGGGACAGATCCCAGAGGACTAGAAAGTTGGATTTTCAACATCAACTACCTCAATACACAGTGACGTGGTCTTACTTAGTATTATTCAACAGAAGCCCTCTTTGTATCTAAAGCATTTATTACTCCTTAAGCAGAGGTGGGGATGTAGGCTAATTCAGGTCTGAAAGTACAAAAATAGGACAGTTGACTGGAGAGAGGGGCTGCTGTTGGACTCAGAGCTGGAAGAGGCCCCAAGAGACCCTCTCATCTAGCCCTTTCCTCCATGGACTCCTGCCCCACCTGGATGGGTACCGTCCCTTCTCTTTTTAAAGGTCCTCAGAGAAAGGAACTCCTAGTTTTCTGATGGGCTCATCCCAAAGTGGTATCACCTTAATGGTGCTCTTTCTTATTTCTTCAGTTTTCTCATTTTGTTTCACTCTCATTCACTCATCTACTGCCCATTCTTAGCCTTCCAGTTACTCATCTCCTCATAATGGCCAACTGGGGATTTCTTAGTTCCACTGATGGCCCTAAGGACAAAACAGCTTTTCAAGTTGGAGTCTATAGAATATTTTCACCTGCCCTTCATTCTACTCATAAACCAGTCAAAAGTTCATTAACAGACAGAAGAGGAAAACCCTCTATTAATTTTCTTGGCTGTAAAATGTTATAAGAAAGGAAGAAAACTAATAATGTTTATTAAAGTGTTGCTATATGCTAAGCAATTGGATTTTACCTAATCATTACAACTATTTTATAAATTAAGTCCCATTCTCTCAAACATACAAGCACATCTCACACACACATACACACAGACAAACACACACAGCTCTCAAAACACACACAAAGAATATTCCAGATTAGGGCACCAACTCATCCTATATAATAAAGAGGTAATATGCAAATTGATCCTCATGCTCTTCCACAAGATGGCTGCCCCATATGGTGAAAGATGGCCACCACAAGATGACTGGCAGGGGAGGTTAGTTGTGGGCGATCAGGCCAGCAGGAGAGGGCAGTTAGGGGAGACCAGGCTGGTAGGGGAGGGCAACCAGGCCTGTAGGAAAGGGCGGTTGGGGGGTGACCAGGCCTGTAGGGGAGGGCAGTTGAGGGCAACCAAGCCTGCAGGGGAGGGCAGTTGGGGGGGGGAGACCCAGGCCTATAGGGGAGGGCAGTTGGGGTGACCAGGCTGCAGGGGAGAGTAGTTAGGCATGACCAGGCTGGCAGAGAATAGTTGGGGACCACCAGGCTGGCAGGGGAGGTCATTTGGGGGTGATCAAGCTGGGAGGAGAGCACTAGGCATCGATCAGGCTGGCAAGGGAGTGGTTAGGAGGTGATCAGGCAATCAGGGGAGTGGTTAGGGGGTGATCAGGCAGTCAGGCAGGCAAGCAGTTGGGAGTCAGCAGTCCCAGATAGTGAGAGGGATCAGGCTGACAGGGATAGGGTCTAAACCAGCAGTTGGACACCTGCCGAGGGGTCCCAGAATGGAGAGAGTGCAGTCTGGGCTGAGGGACACACACTTGCTTCCCCCAGTGCATGAATTTCATGCACCGGGCTTCTAGTAAAAGTAATAAAAGTAGTAGCTGTAATAAAATAGTAATAGCTAATATTTTAGTTTGCTGTGTGCCAAACATAATTCCAAGCTTTTTATTACATCTGACTCATTTAATCAACATAGCCATCTTAGGAGATTGGTGCTATTAGCTTCATTTCACAGATGAGGAAACTGAGGAACAGAGGTTAGGTACCTCACCTAAGATCTCACAGGTAGAAAGCAACACAGCCAGGATTCAAACCCCAGCAGTCCAGAGGTCAGGAAACTTCCCCTCATGCCCTATGCGGCTTTTTAAAATCAGTTTGTGAAATTTCTTTTGTTCAGTAATTTTGAATCTAGTATTATCACAAGTAAACTTAACTCTTGCATTTTCCTAGCTGTTTTCTTGTTTGTCTTAGGGGAGTCATTGTTTATCTAAGGGGAATGAAAAAGCACAAAGCCTTTTCTCCATTCTAGCACTTTCCTGCCTCAGCACCCTTGGACCTCATTTTGCTTGGACCTCTCTCCCCCCAGAAACCTATATACCTAACTCCCTCCTGCTGATCTTTGTCCAAGTCACTTTCATAAGGGAGATGAGAATGTCTACTACCTAAAACCTGTCCTGCCTTCTCCACTCCATAGCAACCCTGTTTCCTCCTACCCTTCTCTACTTTTTATTTTTATTTTTTTCCCTGTATAATTTGTCTCCTCCTAATATACTATATAACTAACTTATTCATCTATTACTTATGTATTGATTGTCTTTCCTTGTTAGGCATGCTCCACGAGGGCAGGAATCTTTGACTATTCTGTTTGGTAACACAGTTCAACACCTACACACACTAGATACTCAATAAATATTTGTGAAATTATAAAGTGTGAATTTTGGAATTAAGCACAAGTAACAGGATTATGTGAAAAACAGATTGGCATATTCCCCCAAATCCTAAGGCTACTCATGTCACTCAGCAAGTGACCTAATCTTGTGACCAGTTCAAATGTGTACATTTCAGCAAAGCTTCTAATTGTACTTCCTTTGCATATGGCAACCCCTTTTTAATTTGGACCAAAAATAGCTCAATAGCAAAAGGAATAATATTAATGATGAGCCTTATTGTCTACCATATATATACAGACCACCAATGAAAAAGCTAATAAATTTAAATTCATGTGTGCACACACATCTTTAGCCTAAAGAATTTTAAAAGCTTCTTTCATTATATGGGCTCAGTCTACATGTAGACCTCACTAGAAACAGGGAAATCAATCCTGAGATATTTCATTACAAACATTTGGATCCTGGAATTCTGTACCCCAGTTATCTGGAACCACTTCCACAGGTTAATAATTGTTCAGCAGAAAGTAAGGAGGATTTGCCCGTGGATATAAATTGTCTGGAGGTGTGTGGGAGTGGGGAAGGGGGTGCTTTCCTGATAAATGCACAGTAGGTGGTATCCAGGGCTGCGTCACAATCAGTATCATTTACCTCTCACTCCATGCTTCTATTGCAGAGGCCACCACCAGGCTCCTGGCTCTTATCACCTATACCTGGCATAGCGCATAGCCCTCCAGCCCAAGGTCTCCTGACACCAGTTATCACACTAAACACAACTCAGCAACTGGCCCCAGCGTTCTGCCTTGCTTCACCAGATAATCCTTAAATTCTGCAGCCTGGCATTGGAGATAACATACATGTCATCTGGTCTTACAACATTTTTTCCACTGGTCTTCACAATCTCACCCTCTACCAGCTTTTCAAATCCTGTCTTTCACTCTCCAATTCAAACTCTCCATCACTTCTTTAACACTTGATCCTTCCAATCTTTACACCAAAATCTCTGACTTTTAAACTCCAACCATAATGTTAAGCAGCTTTAAATGCTTCTCCTCCATGCTGAATTTGCTAATCACACCTGTCAGAATCTAACCCCTTCCTATTGTTCCCCTCCTTTCCTACAGCACCTAACTATACTGAGCCTGTGGCATGTATGACATATGACTTCTCTTTGTCCAAGTTATCTCCTGGTAACCTGTCAGCTCCTAGAGTTTGATGCTTATGGTTTGCTCACTATATTGTCTAGTAGGCACCCAATAAAAAAATGAATGAATGAATCAATCAATCTGTTAAGTTAAAAACATTCAAACCTATAATGAATTTTTGTGAGTTTATTTGAGCCAAATTGCCAGGAAGCAGAATCTCAACATATTGGGAAATGCTCCAGAGAATGGCAATTTTTCACCTCGTTTTATACATTACAATTAAAGGAGGAGACATGTGTTACATGAAATCCATTGGTGATAGATTAGGGAAGCGGGAGAAAGCAAAGTGGGGATGGGAGTAGGAGTGGGAGTGGGAGGCTTGGGAGGGAACCTTTGAGATTGGATAAAAAGTAAAATGATAGACACATGTTTCTTTTACTTAGATGGGTACAGGATCGTTAACAGTCCACAATTAACATGATAACAATAACAATGAAGGAATTTATGGTCTCTGTCCTAGTGCCCAGGTGCATTTGGTTGTGCCCTGAAAGGAAAAGGGAAGTTACAAGTTTCCCTGACATTTCACAGGCATGTTATCTTAGATGCAAAAAGACAATAGATTCAGTTAAAGGTTGACCTTTGTCAGGGAAGATACAGCCTAGGATATGACTACCCTCTAAACTGCTTTTAGTTAAAGCTTAATTTCAGACCATCCTTTGTGGTTACTTTAGGTCTTTGAGTTTGCAAGACTGCCATTGCAGGCTTCCCTGAGCTATCAGTTTATTCTATGCAGCTATTGAGAACAAACTAAGACTAACTGATACAAGTTACAAAGAGGATGTGTTTCATATATCAAGTGAAAGAACAATTTAGAAAATCGAGTTATCCAACAATGGGACAGAGCTGCATCTCAGAAACAAGAGTACTCTGAGCCTGGGGCAATCAGATAGAGGGGCTCAGTGTCTCTCTAGGCAGGAACCAGCATTTGGTGAGAAATTGGATGAAACAACCACAGAAGTCCCTTCCAACTTTCTATGATTTATGTACTGATTGGCTGCCACTGTAGTGGGACACAACTTCCTTTATTCCTTCCTTACTTGTAAAACAGAATCAATATATAGGGACTTCCTAGACACATGGTAACAATTGAGAGTATAGAATCTAGAGTATGCCTACAATAAAAGAGAGACTATAAACAGAATCAACACTTGGAAGGAATTTCCACCCGAGATTCTTATCCTGCTACCTCTGTCTGGACCAGAGCGCCCAGCATAAAACTGAAAGGACGGACCCCTTTGCCACATTCTTCAAATACCACCAACTAGAGGAGGAGGAACAGAGTCACTTGCGTAAATCACACATTTAAATGGGACCGAGTGAGAGCCCTCATAAAAGCAACACATAATCGAAATACTCTGAATGTGGCCATGCCCCCTTTTCTTAAATTGCGCCAAGTACCCTGGAAGAGTCTCAAGGTTCTAACTTATTGAATTTGAAAATGTTACGTACATTACAGGGTACCTATCAGTCAGAACTCTTGGAAACAGAAAGCCCTACTAGACCGTAAATTATGCAAGAGCAGAGTCCTGTGGGATTGTTGGAACTGGGAAGCCAAACTGAGCCTCAGGCTCATGAAAGCCCATTAATTCTTGTCAGCTCTTCCTGCAGAGCTGGCAGAAGTGAGGCCTGAGAAAGAGCCGGAGCCAGTGACCCCAGGCAGGGACCAATATTGTTACACTGTTAAATACAAATCCACTAAATAAAAGCTCTTTCCTTGCTGAGACGAAAAATTACTGCTTGCTTTCTATAACCAAGGATTCCTTGGAACATCTGACTTCTTCCTCTCCAGCTGTTTCCCTGGCTCTCTAGAAGTCCAATTCCCGTGGAAGAAGACATACAATGGGTGGGCCCACAGATGCCCTCTCAGGAGGTGGCTGGACAGGAGGGCACCACCAGTTCCGTTACCTGGATGCATTTTAAGTGGGATTGATTTTTCAAATTTTCATTTTACAAGTAACTTTTCAGGAAAGTTCTTATAAGAAAAACTATAGACTCCATTGGTCACAATTTCTAGTCAAAATCTGGCAGAAGAAAGATGAAAGTAAGCTCAAACCGTTGCCATTAAATCACTTGTGCTGATAAACCCAGCTTTTTGTAATTGCCAATGTTCTAGGCCAGAAATATTTATCGTGAGCTAGACAACTTCCACAATCTCATAAAGGGTAGGTGTTTAATTTAATTCTTTGGCAATACTAAGGAATGAGGCGACAAAGATGACTTGCTGAAGATGGTTTTGCTTTCCCTAGGAAAGTTCCAATCCCCAAATTCTAGTTCTGAGTTCTGACTCATCCTCACAGAATCAAGTTCATTCATTTGGTGGCCGACAGGCTCCAATTGTATTCAGGCTCTGTTACTGTCAGTTGTCAGGCTCTTGGCAAGTTAGCCTCTTTGAGCCTCAGTTTATTATTTTAAAAATGGGGGCAATAACAGTTCCCATCTTATCGGGCTGTTCTGAGGAATAAATGAGATGATGCACTTAGCTCTGTGCCTCAGTACACACTCAATAAAGGAGAGCTGCGGATTTTATTTTTACCTCTATTTTGCAAGGAGGACACTCAACATTTGCAACATACTACCATGTCCATTCAGTATAACAAAACCGCACTCATCTTGCGGGCTGGGGTCTGCCTTAGATGCTAAAGTCCTCAGAGTGCAAGGCCACTGCTCTCCGCAGAATTCTATGAGTGGGTGGTTGCTTGTTAAGTACTTTCTAGTGATGCTACTGACTCAGATCTGTCCCAGTTGTGGTGATGGCTGACTCAATTGTGAAGAGTTGAGTTTACCAAGACGATATTCAATAAAGAAACAACTGTTTGGTACCCATGGATGAGCTTTCTCCCTTGCTGGTGGAGCTTATTATAACCCCTCAGGGTCTGTGGCTTAAGACGAAACTTTTATAACTGAATAAAGCCCTTCTTACTACTCTGAGATAGGAACTTAGAGAATGCCAAAAGAAAGACTGATTATAACAAAGGGTTTTCTGAGCACAGAGGTAGATATACTCCATTAGAGAAGCATCTGGATTTAAAACAAAACAAAGCACCCTAACTGGTTTGGCTCAGTGGATAGAGCTTCGGCCTGCAGACTCAAGGGTCCCAGGTTCGATTCCAGTCAAGAGCATGTACCTTATTTGCAGGCACATCCCCAGTAAGGGGTGTGCAGGAGGCAGCTGATTGATGTTTCTCTCTCATCTATGGTTCTAACTCTCTCTCCCTTTCCCTTCCTCTCTGTAAAAATCAATAAAATATATTTAAAAAATAATAACAAAAAATAGCAAAGATACCAGTTACTGTTTGAATAGAGCCAATACTAACAGATATCAGAAACATTGGTCCCAATGAATTAAGAATATTTTTAAAAGGTGCGGGGGGCGCATAATTTATAAAAATCTGGAATGACAGTGGGTGGAGGGAGATATACACATTCATATTCAAGAATTAAAGGCCAGAAACAGTGACACACAAAGTGAATCTGAATTCACTTTTCCAGAATCGTTTGCCCTTAGGCTGCCCATGTGATGGATGGCAGTAGCCTGCACAGAGGTTAGGCTGTGCAGCTCTTTCTCCGAAACTCCCACTTATCTATTCTGAGTGCTAAGAAATCAGCCCCACAGTGTGGGGGCTGTGACACATTTGACAACAGAGCCACCTAGGATGGATGGGCATGCCAGGGAGGCTCCTGGAGCCTTTATGTCATCTCAGAAACATTCTCCTTCTGAAATTAAGTGGCCTGTGAATTAACGTGACAAATGGGTGCTGAGAAACCCAGGTACACTCATTCTTTAAAATTTTATCTGTGTGATTAGTTAATAGAGTGAAAAAGAAAAATAAATGAGCCTGCATTCTCTTGCATAAGACTCTAAGACAAAGCTGATGACATGCTTGGGTGTTTAAGAAGATGAGTAACTACTCTTCCTTTTTCCAAATCACTGCCTTACTTAAAGCCAGGATAACAGATTTAGCTGTTGGGATTGCAAAATTAATGTTTAATAAAAAAGGATTCAGCAAGTTTTAGGGTTTTCTTTCCCCTCTGAAGAGCCAGGGCTCTCACTGCCTGCAGAGTTTTCACTTGAGCAGAAAATTCTGTTAGAGGAAAAGACCTTGCCTGGCACAGGAGCCCCTGTCTAAGTGTCTCCGCCAGTCCTCATAGCGCCTTGGAAAGAATAAAGCAGCAGAGTGTTGAGATAAAATGGGAGCGGAAGTTCTGATGAGCCTGTAAGTGCGAGGCATTTTTTGCCTGCTGTCCAAGGGAGGAAATGTAATTCGATGGGTTTCTGTGGGAGACAATCCTTTGGGGAAGGAGGGTGGAAGTGAATATTATTAAAAATTTACTTCAATCTTAAGAAAAAAGCCTTAAAACCCTACATAGTCTCATTTGCTTTTTAAAACAGCTTTGTTGATGTATAAAGTTCACAAACCATAACACTCACTCAAAGAATGCAATTCAGCAGTTTTTGTATATTCGTAGTTATGCAACAATCTCCACTATCCACCCACCTACTCTCAATGTTTTCCATACAGAGAAAGTTCTAAGTTACCTCTGCCACACAAAGAATTACCTTTGGAACAAAAGAAAGGCTAATTTTGCTCTCTGACTTCCAAGGAAAATAATTGTTCTCAGTCATATTTCCTCAACGCTAGGTATACATAAATAGTAGCAAAAATGTGCACTATAAATTTCTGCTGGCACTTTAATGGTTCTTTTGCTCCCTCTCCCTAATAAAGAATCATCTAGCTACTCCCCATAATTCCTTTCACATGACTGTTCCCCCTTTCTTACCAGCTAGACCCTTCTCACCTTCTATGTAAATTATTGTGATAGTTCTCTGTGTTCTCCAGCTTCCAGCCTCACCTCTTCTGGGTGCCCTGCACGTGGCTGACATAAAACACCACCCTGCACGTGGCTGACATAAAACACCACTTTCCCAGGTCAGTTCTCTATTCCGAGCCTTTGGTGGCCCCCTTTGCCCATCCACTGGCTTGGACTTCAGGACCTTCATCAGTGAGGTCCCCATCTATCTTTGTAATTGTATTTCTGAGCCTGCTCAAGAAACACACCATTCAAGCTCACAAACCTGTTTTTATTCAGGCCCTTCCCTTCAAATGAAAGGCTCTGTCACTTCTCCCCCAATCCGCATAAAGTCTCTGGTAATGCCTCACCTCCTGTAGAGATTCCTCCCCTACACCTCACTCCTCAATGCTGTTTCCCTCATCTCCACCCCAAGGGCTATGCCCATTCGTTTGGGCTCATGGGCTTTTCTGCCTTTGTCACCAGTTATCTGTTGACTTGCTGAGAACCATGTCTTCACTTCTTCATATCCCTGAGTCTCCAGCACTCCGTATACTTAGTAACTACTGACTGGATAATTACCTCCATATGCCATCTGACTGAGTCACAATTAAGAGCTTTTACTAGTAGAGTAAGCTTTCCCATCAATTATGTGTTAATCCAATCAAAAAAGTTTGCTGAACATCTGCCTTGTGCTAAGCACTGAAATAAAGGACATTTCCATAAAAATGTGTCATAAACCTTCACTTTGAGGCCATTGTTTACAACTGGAAGTTCAGGTCCCCCTGGTGGGTGGTTGGATCTCTTGGAGGATCACAATTAGAGCAGGAAGGTCGCATATGGAGCCTCACATAGTCTATATCCTGATTCATCTTTCTGGTCAGGCATGGCATTATTGGAAGAAAATAAGGAAGGAGTGGAAAGGTTCTTTAAAGTAGTCTAATTCAATCCCCTTCCTATCCTAGGATCTCACAAGATTCAGGATGGACCATCTCCCAACCTTAGTTTGAATATTCCCATGGATGGAAATGTTGCTATGCAAACTTAATTATTCTTAAGTGTTGTATCAAGAGCCTCGGCTGTGGAGTCAAACACAGAACTCTGAATATTGACTCCACCATTTGCTAGCTGGGTGACCATGGGCAGATTTCCTATTACTTTTGTGCTTTAGTTTCACCTGATAATAATAATTATCACCTCATGGGATTATTGTGAAGACTAAATGAGATGGTGGAATCAAAGCACTAAGAATCACATGTTAAGGGCTTACTGTTTTTTAACATTGAACTTAAATATATGTCACTGTTGTTTCCAGCCTTTAGTCCCACATTTGTCTTCAAAGTCTATTACTGGAAACAGACACCTCAAATAATTAGAAAACAATGCCACACACAAAGGGCTAATCTCCCTTATATATAAAGAGTTCCTAGAAATCAAGAAGAAAAAGACTATCAATTCTATTTTTTTTTTAGATTATGAATGAAAAAGTAATAAATGACCTAGAACATAAAAATATTTAAACAACCCTAAAATGACATTTCTCCCTTTTCAGATTGGGAAAAATTAAAAAAGCCTTGGCAATACACTCTTTGAAGAGGCTGGCAAGAAGCAGGCACTCACGTGCTAAGAAGGGTCTGGTAGAAGTAGCTATGATATAACCCCTGAAGAGGGCATTTGGCAGTGCCTAGCCAACTTACAAAAGCATTGACTCTTTGAACCAGCAATTTTACTTAGAGAAATTATTCCATAGATATATCTGAACATTTACAAAATTAATATGAACAAAGTATTCACTGCAGTAAAGTTTGAAATTAAAAAATTAAAACCAACTCAAAAGTCCATGATCACCCCTAGCCAGTTTGGCTCAGTGGATAGAGCATCAGCCTGCGGACTGAAGGGTCTCAGGTTCAATTCCAGCCAAGGACACATGCCTGGGTTGCAGGCTCAATCCCCAGTAGGGGGCATGCAGGAGGCAGCCTATCAATGATTCTCTCTCATCATTGATGTTTCTATCTCTCTGTCTCTCCTTCTCTCTCAATAAAGAAAAAGAAGTCCATGATCCAGGCTTGGTTAAACAAACTATGTACTGCTACACATAGAATATTATATAGTTAGTTGTATAATAGACTGAAGACCATCTCCATCTAGAACTGATAAGGAACAATTTTGAGATAAATATTGTGTAGTGAAAAAGTAAAATGTAGCATATGTGTTATAGATATAAATACAGGTATACAGAAGCAGATAGACTGCTAATTCTCATATAAGAAAAGGAAGCAAAGAATATTTATTTGCATTTGCTTGTATGTGAATAAAGAAACACTGGTAGATACTCAACAAACTAATTATTAACCATAAGGGTGGGACAGGATAAAGATGAACAGAAATAGAAAAGAGACTTTTTGTGGTATACTTTTTTAAAACAATTTTACCTTTCAACCAAATATATGTATTGCTACTTAAATGTTTAATTTCATTTAAAAACAAAGAAAAAAAAACAATGTGAGATGATAGAAATAGTGTTGCACAAACTGTGATGGGAACCCCCAATCCAGCTTCCTTCTTCCATATGATAAGTGTTCAAAGATCTGAAGACAGACATGTTCTATGTCCCATGATTCAGACCAGAACCTTCCTTGTTCTACTTTCACATTCTTTCTTCCTCACACTGTGAGCGCCTTGCAGTCTCACATGGACTGCATTTTGTATCTCACTATTTCCCTCAGCTAAGCACACTTTCTGGTACATAGGTTTTGTTTGGTAAATGCTCAGGAAATAAATCAATGAGTATGTTTCCACATTCATCATACTAGTTAGTTTGTCATCATTCAAAATTTAACCTGGACCTGATTATAAGCTGATGAGGAAAGCGAGGAACAATGGGACTCTTTCCCCTCTGAATTTTTATTCCTTTGACTTAAACTTTCTATTTTTATTCACAGCATTTATATTGCTGCCACATACGATTAGCTCATGTTGCATTTGTGTCCAACTAAAAACATGTGGGAACATAATTTGTTGTTGTTTTTGATAACCAACAGCCTAATTTTAAAAATGTACTTTTAGCCATAGCACTGAGCATATTTTATACATTTGAAAAACATGGTCAGATGCACAGAATTTTCATGCTAATTGCCTACAACCTGCATCTACCCAAACAGATTGAAGAAAACTCTAGAAAGGGGATTTACCTAGGTCTGTAATAATCCATTCGATCAAACTAAGCTATAGTTAGGATTCCTCAATAGAATGTGTTTTATAAAGGAAATTCTATGGCCACACAGCATAGGGCCATCCTTGTTGAGTTGCCACCAGTCCATACCGTGTCTTGACATAAAAATAGATGTCCTTTCTCTGGCAGACGCCACCTATGCCAGAGGTGTGCATACTCTGCTGAAAGTTTTATGTTTTTGTGCCAATTTTGGGAATTGATCACAGGTTACAGTAATTAAAACAATGCTATATCAACTGACATGCTTGGGGAGGTAGAGAAGGACGGACAAATGAGGGTGACTGGGGGATAATTCTGTTAGAAAGTTAACACAGTGTGTCACACGACATGATGTGGTACAAAGTATGTTATGGCATGCTGTGTGGCATGACACGGTGTGATGTGGTGCCATGTACTGTGCTGTGGTGAGCTGTGGCGAGCTAAGGCATGACATGACAGGGCACGCAGTGTAGTGTGGAGGACATGGCATGTTGTGTTGTCTGCTTTATGTTGCAGCATTTTGCAATAGAAAAACTGAAGACTTAAATAATGCAGGAGGCATTTTTTTTTTAACCATACTCATGCTATTGATAAAGGAACTAAAGCTTAGAGAACTTACTTACTCTTAGGAATACAGAACCAAATGGCAGAACCAAAACTTGGATTCGGGGCAATCTGACTTCAAAGTGAATATTATTGGCACCCTCCTCAGATTTCCTGTGAGGATTAAGGAGTCTGGTTTGTGGCTGGCTTCTCAAGCAAAGCTAGATGGATCTGAATTTGGAATCACAGCACAGCTAATGATGCAGCAAAGTAGAAAGAAAACATCTCTGCACCAAATAAACTCAATGGTTGATCAATGTTTGTGTCTTATATATATTGTTACGTGGTTGTGGCAAGGAAGTGCATGTTCTAGGACTTATGTTTTACTAAGAACACAGGTGTACCAGTTAATAATGTAAATTTTTTTCAATAGATGGAGTAATACATATGTTGATACATATGCGATTTGATATGTATGCTATTTTGTTGTATGGACACAGCAAGCATCAAAACTTCATATTTGCTGGTGTTAACATCATAGATATATTTACACTTAAAAATATTGAATTTCATGCAAAAAAGTGCATTTGCGGGAAGTCTTCATTCATTATTTTGAAGGAAAAGTTACCGTATACTTCGGGAAGCTTATGGTGAACATGCTCCATCTCAAATACTTGTGAATACTGGTTTAAACGCTATAAAAGTGAAGACTTCACTGTGAAAGACAAAGAACAAAAGTCAATGGAAAAACTGTGAAGACCAACAATTACAAGCATTATTGGATAAAGATGTGTTTCAAACTCAAAAACAACTCACAGAAAGATTAAACGTTGCTCAGCAAACAATTTCCAATCATTTACAAAGATTTTAAAGGAAAATGGGTCCCACATCAACTGAACGAAAGACAAATGGAAAACCGAAAAGTCATCAGTAAAATGTTGCTTCAATAGCACGAAAGAAAGTTTTTTTTTGCATCAAAATGTGACTGGCGATGAAGGGTGGATTTGTTTTGAGAATCGCAAACACACAAAATCATTGGTTGATCCAGGTCAACCATCAACATCAACTGTAAGGCCAAATCACTTTGGAAAGGAGACAAGGCTCTGTGTTTGGTGGGATCAGGAAGGTGTGGTGTATTATGAGTTTCTAAAACCAGGTGAAACCATTAATACTGATTACTACCAGCAACAAATAACCAATATGAACCACACTTTGATTGTGAAACGACCAGAATGTGCCAAAACACACGGCAAAGTAATTTTGCTTTATGTTGACGCCCCATCACACACTTCAAAACCAGTTAAAGACACATTAAAAGATCTTGCCTGGGAAGTATTAACCCACCTGCCGTATTCATCAACCTTCCTCCTTCAGATTACCACTTGTTCTGATGAATGGCACATGCACTTTCTGAGCAGCACTTCAAAACATACGAAGAAGTGGAAAATTGGATCTTTGAATGGTTGGCCTCAAAACAAGTAAAGTTCTATTGGGATGATATCCACAAATTACCTGAAAGATTGGGGGAAATGTGTAGCTAGCGATGGACATTACTTTGAATAAAGCACTTTTGATGTTTCTCTTGAAATTATCGTGTTTTCTTTAATTACAAAATCTGCCATTATTAACCGGTACACCGAATACCGTGGAAGGCAAACTGTGGCTTGCAAACAACATGCGGCTGTTTGGCCCCTGAGTATGGCTCTTCCACAAAATACCATAGTCCATTTTTAAGAAGTGGCATTAGAAGAAGTTTAAGTTTAAATAATTTGGCTCTCAAAAGAAATTTCAGAGAACCCAAGATGGCGGCATAGGTAAACACCTACACTGCTGCCTCGCACAACAATTTCAAAACTACAACTAAAAGACAGAGTGGACATCATCCAGAACCACAGGAAAGCTGGCTGAGTGGAAAATATACAACTAGAGGGAAAGAGAGGGGCTCATAGAGACCCAGAGGAGCTGCAAAAAGCTGAGGTACTGAGACGTGCGCAGAGAGAGCGGGTGCCGGAGTACCTGGCTGGCTTTCTCTGGCGGGAGACTCCCAACGGCATTGAACCCCTTATCCTACGACACTAAACCCCAGGTCCAGCCGAAAGTCATACGGGGGGAGTTTGAACTGTGAAAAGGGAGAAGTGCACAGAAAGTTAGGGGAGTAACAAAAGATCAGAAGTCTGGTGGCACACACGGCACTGCGCACAGAGGACCGACTGTGCTGGCTTTCACAAGTGGTCGGGAGACAGACCCTCCCAACTGCATCACTTCTAACTCCACTAAGCCCCGGTTTCGGGCGAAACCCTGGGACCCAGATTCATATGGTCCCGGAGTGCAGGGGAACTGGAGGTGTAGCAGTCTAGAGCACTGAGAGAGGTGGGGTGAGCGAGCACACAGGGACCACTCCAGCGATTGCCCAGTCACGTGAGACTCAGGGGCCATGGAGGGCGGGGCCGACTGGAAGGCAAGGCGGTCCCTTAAGCCCTAAGACTCCACCCAACCCAAGCTCAACAGAGAGGCTTTTGCAGTTTTGCAAGTATCAGAAGGCTGAATCAAACACAGAAGTTCTCCCTGCATAGTGAAAATGCCGAGACAAGGGAAGGGATCACAAACAAAAGAAATGGAGGAAAACAAACGACTGGATATAGAGTTCAAAACCACGCTTATAAGGTTTTTCAAGAATATCCTAGAAAAGTTGGATAAACTTAGTGAGACCCAAAAGGAGATGAAAAAGAACCTACTAGAAATAGAAAAGGACCAACTAGAAATTAAACATACACTGAAATAAAAAATATTATTCACAGATCTAACAGCAGACGAGGGGAAGGCAAGAATCAAGTCAAAAATTTAAAATATAAAGAATCAGAAAACACTCAACTGGAAAAGCAAGAAGAAATAAGAATCCAAAAATGTGAAGATAATGTAAGGAGCCTCTGGGACAGCTTCAAGCGTACCAACACCAGAATTGTGGGGGTGCCAGAAGAAGAGAGAGAGCAAGATACTGAAAACCTATTTAAAGAAATAATGACTGAAAACTTCCCACATCTGGTAAAAGAAATAGACTTACAAGTCCAGGAAGCACACAGAACCCTATATAAAAGGAATCCAAAGAGGACTACACCAAGACACATCATAATTAAAATACCAAGAGCAAAAGACAAAGAGAGAATATTAAAAGCAGCAAGAGAAAAACAGTTAATTACCTACAAGGGAGCACCCATACGATTGTCAGCTGATTTCTCAACAGAAAGGATGCAGGCCAGATGAGAGTGGCAAGAAATATTCAACGTTATGAATAGTAAGAACCTATAACCAAGAATACTCTATCCAGCAAAGCTATCATTCAGAATTGAAGGGCAGATAAAGAGCTTCACAGATAAGAAAAAGCTAAAGGAGTTCATCAACTCCAAACCAGTATTATATGAAATGCTGAAAGGTACACTTTTAGAAGAGGAAGAAGAAAAAGGTAAAATATAAAAAATTATGAACAACAAATACATATCTATCAACAAGTGAATCTAAAAATTAAGGGAATTAAAAATTTGATCAACAGGATAAAGGTGAATATAATAAAGTCAGGAGCACAGAAAGGGAGTGGACTGATAATTCTCAGGGGGAATGGGGTGAGGGGTGTACAGGGAGAGACTGGACAAAAATCATATACTTATGGATGAGGTCAACAGGAGGGAGGTAAGGGTAGGGGGACGGGGGTGGGAGCTGGGTGGAGGGGAGTTATGGAGGGGGGAAAAGAGAAACAAATGTAATAATCTGAATAATAAAGATTTAATTAAAAATAAAAGAAATTTCAATTGTTGTACTGTTGATATTTGGCTCTGCTGACCACTGACCTAATACATCAAAGTAGATTTCAAGCTCATAGGCTGGGTCCTTTTTTGAGGTACACGGGCAGAAGAGAATGCTTTTGTTTTGAAATGCAGTTGTCATTAGCTACCATTTTGCCTTTATACATTATGCCTTTTTCGTCAAGTTTTCAAAAGCTAACTATGTTCTGCTAGTCATGGGATATTTGAAATTTATTTTTTAGTTTTGGGCATTCCTAATTTCAAACACAATCTCATGTTAGAACACAAGCTGTAAGAATAAAAACAAGTGAATGACCTTTTCGGACAAATATCACCTGGTACACTCAAAGGCAAACCCTTTGAATTTAGCACACACATACACATATACATTCACATGCAGCCACGATAAAAATGCTGTATGTATAGAAAATTTATTCTGCTTGAAATAACGAAAATGGATCCTATAGGCAACCATACTAATCAAGAAAAGTGACAAGAAAGATTAATGTCCTTTATCAACAGCAGCACTCATTTTGCTCCTCTAATCTATGGGCCAAGGTAGACGGCGTGCTTAAAGTAAGACAATAACTCAGGCGCTGATGTGCCGGAGTGGAGAGTATTGATCCAAATGGTTCTGAGTGCTCAGTAAGGAAACTATATCAAGATTTCTTCTCACTTTCCTTTTATTCTCAGGAAGAAAAAGGACAATAAATAATAATTTAAATTCATTTAAAACATGCATGATTTCTGACATCAATACAAAATTTCAACCAAGTGCATATGCTAAGGGGGAAATGAAAATATTGCATTTGTCTAGTAGCACCTACCTACATGATGATCAATTCATTGTGTTTTTACAAAAATACATTGTGAACTAAAAATCCCATTTACCACTGCAACAAAAAAATTAAGATACCTAGGAATAAATTTAGCCAAAGAGGTAAAGGATCTGTACTCAGGAAATTACAGGACACTGAAAAATGAGATAGAGGAAGACATAAACAAATGAAAGAATATACTGTGTTCATGGATTGGTAGAATCAACATCATTAAAATGTCCATACTACCCAAAGCAATCTATAGATTCAATGCAATCCCCATTAAAATACCACTGACATATTTCACAGACCTAGAACAAATTCTCCAAAAATTCATCTGGAATAAAACAAGACCCCAAATAGCTGCAGCAATTTTGAGAAAGAAAACCAAGTTGGAGTGATCACAACACTGGATATCAAGCTATGTTACAAAGCCACTGTTCTCAAAACTGCCTGGTACTGGCATAAAAATAGACATATAGATCAATGGAACAGAACAGAGAACCAAGAGATAAACCCAAGCCATTATACTCAATTAATATTTGACAAAGGAGGCAGGAGCATAAAATGGAGTCACGACGGTCTCTTTAATAAATGGTGCTGGGAAAATTAGACGAATACATGCAAAAAAAAAAAAAACTAGACCACCGACTTACACCATACACAAAAATAAACTCAAAGTGGATAAAAGACGTAAATATAAAATGGGAAACCATAAAAATCTCAGAAGAAGCCATAGGCAGCAAAATAGCGGACATTTGTCATAGCAATATCTTTACCGATACAATTCCTAGGGCAATGGAAACTAAGGAGAAAATAAACAAATGAGATTATATCAAAATAAAAACATCTGCACAGCAAAAGAAATCAACAACAAAACAATAACAAAGCCCACTACATGGGAGAATCTATTTGCCAATGTTATCTCCGATAAGGGTTTAGTCTACAGAATTTATAGGGAACTCATACAACTTAACAAAAGGAAGATAAACAATCCATCATAAATGGGGCAAAGGACCTAAATAGACACTTTTTGAAAGAATACATACAGAAGGCCAGAAACATATGAAAACATGCTCAAAGTCACTAATCCTGAGAGAGATGTAAATCAAAATGACAATGAGGTACCATCTCACACCTGTCACAATGGCAACCATCAACAAATCAACAAAGGACAAGTGCTGCTGAGGATGCAGAGAAAAAGGAACCCTCTTGCGCTGCTGGTGGGAATGCAGACTGGTGGAAAACAATATGACATTTCCTCAAAAAACTAAAAATGAACTCCCATTTGACCCAGTAGTCCCACTTCTAGGAATATATCCCAAGAAAACAGAACACCAACCAGAAAGGATATATGCACCCCTGTGTTCATAGCAGCACAATTTACAATAGCTAAGATTTGGAAACAGCCTAAGTGCCTATCAGCAGAAGAGTGCATTAGGAAACTGTAGTACATCTACACAATGGAATACTATGCTGCTGTAAAAAGGAAGGAATTCTTACCATTTGCAACAGCATGGGTAGAACTGGAGAGCATTATGCTAAGCAAAATAAGCCAGTCAGAAAAAGATAAATATCACATGATCTCACTCTTTTGTGGAATATAATGAACAATATAAACTGATGAACAAAAATAGAGGCATAGAAGCATCAAACAGACTGTCCAACCTATGAGGGAAGGCATGAGGATGAGGGGTAAGAGATAAACCAAAGGACTTGTATGAATGCATGTGAGCATTACCAATGGACACAGACGGGGAGGAGAGAGGGCATGTGCTGGGGGTTTGGAGCAGCTGGGAGAGGTCAATGGGGGAAAAAAGGAGACTTATATAATAGTTTAAACAATAAATAATTTAAATTAAAAAAACACATTGTGTTTTTAGGATTTTGGAGAGGGTTGCTATTGTGAGGAAAGTGAGATGTGCACTGGGGCTTTGAAAATATATATAATTTTTGCAAGGCAGAGGAAAGCAGTAGGAACTTATTTTATGGACAGAAATAATAGCAAACGCTTAGCAACGAATAGAAAAGAATCCTGATGACAATAGGAGAGACTGAGAAGCAGAGGCCACTGCATTTCTTTGTTCGGTAAGATTTCATAAAATGAGAGCAGAAACCAAAGCCAAATGTATCCTGGAAAAGGAATCAGCAACCCAGAAATATGTCAATAATTCAATATGAGCATTAAATTTTCATGACTCCTTAAAAACTTCTAAAAATAATCTGCAGACGCTATCCCCTCCATCTGGTGTTGGAGGCCCTCTAATTGCGACTCCTAAGAATTAAACTTTATTTTAGTTGAGGACTGAAATCACAGATTGAGCCATAAACAAAAAGTCAATTCCACTTAAGTGTTGTTGTTTTGTAAAAATGTGGCTAACAATTAGCTGGAATTAAATCTTCCCCTCAATACAAAGGAGTTTTCAAAATAAATGTTTCTTGAAAAGAAAGATTGGAAAGAAATGAGAGAACCAAGTCTTCCTTTTCCTAAGTGTGTAGAAACAAGTCTTCTGTTCTATCTTCGTTTTTATTATTTTTACTCTAAATGGACAAATGTTATTCAACTTCTTATTTTTTATTACCTGGAGGTTGGTAAGGCAGCTGCTCTTACAGATGAGAGGAAACCCAGGGTTAAAGCAGAGCTATCTAGCAGCCTGTTAGTTGCTGTTCATTGTTTATCAGTTCACTCCAGAGAGGCTTTATTTTTTTTTAAATGAACCCTTTTAAGGGACTTCTTCAATTTAATTATTTAATACTTTAGATTTCTTCTATATATGAAAAGATTAATCATTTCAATATTATTTCTTAACATATGTTTATATCCTACACATGAATCTTTTCTTCTGACTAAAAGACATGGGAGGAAACAGAATTTGTTGAATACTGCTATATGCATGCCAATCACCATGGTAGGTCGCAATCAATAGCTCAATCAATGCCTAAAAGTCCCAATCATGCCATTTAATAAAAATGTGAAAATTCTAAAGTAGAGTTTGGGTAATGCCAAAGATTTATGAAGACAAACCAAACCTAGTAATGATATTACAAACAAGATATTTTTCTGTGTTTATTTAACTTCATTCATCTAATGCCTACTATGTGTCAGGCATTTATCCCAGTTTCTGGGGATATAACAGTGAATGAAACAGATATATTGGGGTGGGCAAAGTAGGTTTACAGTTATGAGCATATAAAACAAAGAATTTATTCTTGCATTATTATTTATTAATTATTGTGCTATTTTCCAAATGAACAACTGTAAAACTACTTTGCTCACCTCTGGATAGTCTCGAGCCCTATGGAAGGCAGAAGCAAACAAGAAACAACTGTGCAGACATGGCAGAGACTGCTAACTGTCCTCTTGTATCTATCCTGTCCTTCCCTTTAGCAACAGACACTCCTCCTCAAGGAATTTTAGCCTATGGCTCTCTAGCTAAAAGACTACATACACTTCCCAACCTCCCAGGGGTGTGAACACAAGACTGGGATGTGAATGGAAGCAAGGTGTCAAAACAGGTTTGGCTCAGTGGATAGAGAGCATCAGCCTGTGGACTGAGAGGTCCCAGGTTCAATTCCAGTTCAATTCCATCTTGGTTGCAATGCAGGAGGTGGCTCATCAATGTTTCTCTCTCATTGCTGTTTCTAACTCTCTATCCCTCTCCCTTCCTTGCTGTAAAAAAATCAATAAAATATATATATATTTTTTAAAAGATGAAGTCGGTTGTTCTTCTTTCCCTGAGCTAGCCCATGAACATGGTCTCTCTGAGCCAGCTTTGACGATGCAGATGACAGCAACACTGGAGGGGTTGATGGGAAACAAGACAGATGGAACTGGAGCCCTGGATGACCTTCTGGGACACACCCTTACCTGACTGCTCACCTGCCTCTGGACTAGGTAATAAGAAATATCTGGACTAGGTAATAAGAAATAAACCAGCTTGTTTGACCACTCTATTTTTGTATCTCTTCCTTATGGCACCTTAAGCTATACAATATAGCAGACAAGTAAAATAACTGACAGTTACAAGTGCTCTGATGGAAACAAGAGGATAAGAGAAAAAAATAAAAGGTTATCAGTGGGGAGGGTTTGGTTACTTTAGATAAGATGCTCAGGTCATTCTAAAGAGATGATATTTAAGCCGAGAAGAAACTACGCAACTTTTTTGTTTCCTTAGGATGCCTTCCCTCAGTTCTTTCTCCCTCCCTGTGTTTTGATTGATTTCTTTTTACTCTTCATCATAAGCCAGTCTGCAAATACTATACACCTATATAACAGCACTGGGTCAGGCTCATTACTGGATTCAGAGACCTCTCTGAATATACCATGGTTGTCACCTTTATGTGAAAAGACAGACACATGCATCAGTTAACCAGCTAGTGACAAAACCTTATTCAATGCCTGTCTATCTTTTATTATATCACATTGAACTGGGAGATACTTGAGGGAAAGGATAGTACTACTGTCTCTGCATCGCTAGCACAGTACTTAGCACTTAATAAGAATTCAATAAGTTTTTTGAATGACTAAGTTTACAGAATAGGACTCACCAAATATTTGAAGAATTCCCTTTGCTTTGGTTACATAAAGATATGACCTTATAGCAGCTGCATCTTATAAGACAACACTTCTAAAGGCATGATCTGGTCCAATGATTAAAATCAGGATTCAGATCATCTATCCTGCTCTCATTTGGGCTGGACAACTAGTGAGAACTGAGGTGTGGTGCTTCCTTGAATGTGAATTCATCATGGTTTTATTGTCATCTTTGTCCACCTCCCACAGAACCTTGGATTGTGTTTAGAGGGCTGACCATTTTTCTGCACACTCACTAAACCACCCCAGTTTCTACACTATCAATAACCCACCACGTAAGGACACAGTGAGAAGTCTGCAACCTAGAAGAGGACCCTCACCAGAACCTGGCCAGGCTGACACCCTGATTTCTGACTTCTAAACTCCAGAATTGTGAGAAATAAATTTCTGTTGTTTATAAGCCACTCATTTTGATATTTCATTGTAACAGCCTGCTTGATGAAGATAATTACTAAAAAGAACAGAAGTTCTGTCTAGGGCATGTAGTAAATCTATATACATAAAAGCCTAAGTAATCATTATGATCGGCTGGTAGCTATGATGTGCACTGACCACTAGGGGGGCATATGCTCAACGCAGGAGCTGCCCCTGGTGGTCAGTGTACTCTCACAGCCAACCTCCTGTGGTCAGCCAACCTCCCACGGTCCCTCCCCCCAGCCAGCCAACCTCCTGTGGCCCCTCCCCTTGGCTGGCAGGATAGGCCCGATTGGAACTGGGCAAGACCAGGACTAGGAGAGACGACCGCAATTGTCTGCTAGGCTGAGGGATCCCACCCATGCACGAATTCATGCACTGGGTCTCTAGTGTTAAATAAAAACAGTGATAGCCAGAGAGTGTTTACATGGAGTCATATCATTCTGCACTGTGATCTCCTTCATTAGAGTGTTTTCAAAACACTATTGACATATGCACTTTAAGAATGACAGTTTTAGATTTGGTGCCTGAATAAAGTCAGTATCAATACACAGCAAGCATTTCTGAGGCTGTATATTATGAACACAAATTCTCTACTAAACCTCATTATAAATGAAATGCATTTTTTTTCATGGACTCTTTCCTCGGCAATGAGTTGTTTTGCCTCTCGAATTCCAGTATAATTAATGAGACCTGTTCTGGGAATCCTCAGGGGCAAGCTCTGCTCCTTGCAGAATCTGTCCCAGTGTGCAAGAAGCCGAGAAAGCAGTACGGCCATTCAGAGTTGTTTTGCTTAAAGATTAAACTTAGAAGTGAGGAAAAAAAGGGTTATTTCTCTTTGCTGTAATCACACAATGGTCTACATGATCCCTGACAACGTCACACGTCTAGCCACTTCTTGTCTGGTTGAGGAGAAAAATCCACTTTGGTTCATCATGTGATCACGGGGAGGCGATCTGCCATACAAAGTCAATAAGCACTTCTCACTATACCCACCCAAGACATGGTCTGCTGCCTTCCAGGAGTTTACAGTACACCGGCTACAGTTGTAACCAAGGGTAATGAACAGAAGATACAGCAAGGACAAAGTGCTGTGGGAATGCAGGAGAGGGAGCAGTGCTTTCTGCCTGTGGGACATGGAGGAGCAGCCCAGAAGAGCTAGTGTTTGGGTGAATGCATAGGATGGCAACAGGAGGAGTCAGAAGTCCTCCTCTCCCCAGGAGGAGACACAGAATGAGCAAAGCCATGAGAAATTCTGAGTCTTAAGAAAAAAGACTATCTGGGGTAGTTGACTCTACATTTGCGGAACACAGTAGGACAAAGAAAATAAACCAAAAGCCAAAGACAAAATATAACTTGGGATTTCAACAATTAGTGCATAATTTCCTTTTACTTCGATGGTTGGGATCTGGAAATGTATCATGTTTGCATTAAGGCCTGTTCTCATAACTCTACTCATTTGAATGATTCTTACTCAGAATTTATCATTGAAAATCTTAATGTTATAATCAAGCTTTACGTACATACTAGAGGCCAGTTGCACAACATTTGTGCACTGGAGGGGGATCCTTCAGCCTGGCCTGTGCCCTCTGGTAGTCAGGGACCCCTTGGGGGATGTCTGAAGCCAACAGCTGGACATCCCCCGAGAGGTCCTTAGCACTGCCACAGAGGCGGGAGAGGCTCCTACCACCGCTGCTGTGCTCGCCAGCCTTGAGTCCGGTGCATGGCTGAGTGGCGCTCACCCTGTGGCACTCCCCCTGTGGGAGCGCACTGACCACCAGGGGGGAGCTCCTGAATTGAGTGTCTGCTCCCTGGTTGTCAGTGTGCAACCGGTCATTCTTCCATTCAGTCGATTTTCATATTAGGGTTTTATTATATAGCATATCTTCATTTTCAAAAATCAGAAATTCATGGAATTATAGTGATGAGATCAGCTACAGCTATTAAAAAATGAAAATACTTAGATTCCAAACTAGGTTTATTTCCCAGAAGACTTGGCAGCCTTTAATATTTTATTTAAGAACTGTTGTATGGCATGAACTTTCCTTATATCCAAGTCTCCCATCATCAACAGGACCTGTATTTTGAATTATTTATCTAATAACTCTAATGGATTTGTGATGACCTATTTACATTCTCCTTCCCCAACTGATACTCTGGTTTGGTATTTGGAAACTATCTGGGTAGAAGAAGGGAGCCAAATGTAGCCATGAAATCCATCAAAATCACAGGCCTCGACAGGCTTCTCTCCAAACAGGTTGACTAAAAATTAGGACGCATTGCCAATAAAGCCATCAGGCTGAACTACATGCAAGAAGTGCAGGCATTGCTTTTTAAGGTGCTACGTTGGCTCTTTAACTTTTACAAAATTAAAACCCCAGTGCATCTGTGAGCACCACAGCGGTATGTGAATCATAAACATTCATCAAATGTCATGCCTAAATTAAGTCTTATCATCGAATGCATTGAACACCCACATACTGCACACACACGGCAGTATATGAGCCACCATTAGCAAAAGAATGCTGTATCTTCAGCCATGAAAATAATTCATAATAAAGTTCCAAACTGCTGCTGGAGGTCATAAAGACTATTCTCTTGCTTGAATACTCTCATCATAAATTTCAAATAAATGATGGAATCGGGTAACTTCTCCCATATGCTGAAACCTTCCCTGAAGTGCTTCATGTTCAATTACCCTTAACATAAATGAAATAAAGGCTTATGCAATTTCAACTGTGGTTATGGATATGACAAGACATTCTCCAAAGAATTACTCATAAATTCATATCATTTGACACTGCTCTTTAAAATTATGGGACAATAAGAAACAGTAAGGAGTGTCTATGTTTAAATTGTCAAAGTAGCCCTTTGTTTTAGACTTGCAGTATACTATTCATTATTTATTGCTATTGCCTTTTGTAATTACTTTTGGTAATACCTAGACAAAAAATAATTCATAAAAGCTGAACAAATAGAATAGTTGAAAACAAAAGCACCAAAATTACTTTTTATATCTGGTGGCTAAAGACACACACAGTTGCCAGAAAAATATAAATTGTATTCAGTCAACTGATTTTTTGGCTACAGGGCATTAAAAAATGTGTGGTTTTTTTTTTAATATAATGTCATTGACTTTTAAAAAACTAAACTGTGAATCAACCTGTTGTTTCTGCATCTTTTAGAACAAGATTCTGAGATCATTTCAAGTCTGAGGGAATTATGTTATTCCTCATAGAATTCTTTACTCCTTAGTCACTTCCATATATAAATATACTCATTATTATATCTACTCCATTATTCAATTTGTCAATCAATACATTTAACTGCCTTCAGTACCTCAGTGGGTAACATGAGTGCTACCAAAGAAGCAAAAGCAGGTCAAATAATTGTTTACACCTTTCCAAATTAAGTTCCAAGACAGCCTAATTCTTTCCTATCTTCTAAAATTTAAGAGGGGGGACATGCATGGAGAGGAAGTCTTTGGCATGACCGATTCCTTAGCTAACAGATGCTAAATCATAAAACGATGACTGTTCATCTTTTTGGCTACCTCCTGTGTGCTTTAGGGAACTCCTAGACTGTAAAAAACACTCATTCCCCAAGATGAACAAGACAGTTTGCCATTATTTAACATCTCAGGTTTTCAAAGAACTTGGGCAACCTAATAGTAATTGCCTTATTAGTCAATAAAGGAACGATTTTGCCATTTTAGAGATGGGGAATTTAGGGCTTAGGAAAAAACGAAAAGATGTATTGTTTATAAAACCCTGTGGCTATGTCTCTGGTATCCCCATGAATGAATTTTAAATAAATGGCTCCACCTGAGAGTAGAGCTTTATGGTGCATTGCATTCCCTTGGATGAGGTTCCAGCTATGCCTGACATATAGAGCATTCTGTCTCTAATGAATAATGCCACGGTAAATTTTTAGAGTGATGTGTTTCAGATGGTTTGCCATAAATTAATGTAGTGATAAATTTGTTAATTAAGAATATAATTGCTCACCTTAAAGTAGTTCATAAATTAGGCTTTAATTGCATTATCCTTTCCTTAAGTATTTTAAGTGGCTTCTCATGTAAGAGCCCAAAGACAGTGAAGCATAAATCTATAAGACGTGTGAGTATTCTATCTCATTAGCTTTGAACTGTTACCATACCTCATTAGTTATATTAGGGAAAAAAAGTCTCATCATTTATTTCTTGTTATAGTAAAAAAAATCATGTCAAATCTAATTAAGACAAAACTAAAGAAATTACTATATCATGTAATTTACTATTGTGTTTCCAAGAGTAAATGAGGAAGTATCTTATATCTATTATATACCTTCTGGTGCAAAAAGCCTAATTTCTGATAAATAAGTCAGCACAAAAAAAGAGACCTCATTTGAAACCAATAATAATATTAATTTACAGATTATAAATATTCCAATTTAGGATTAAGCCTTTCAATATCTCAGTTAGGCTAATTTTTTTCCATAATTGAGCATCAGAAGTAGTTTTTCTATCAACTGAAGGGTATTAATAGGAACAAGCCCAGGAAGTTCAGAGTAGGTGAGAGAACCATCATTTCTCAGTTATTCAGGGGCCGATTTATCTTGGCCTTCCATTTACTGTCTTTTTCTTCCTTACCCTGCTTTTGACTGTCTCATTAATTATCTTCCCCCAGAGAAGATGAAAGAAAAGGACAAGAGATGAGAGAAGAAATGAATAGTCAGCCCACCCTCTGGCACTTTCAGAAAGGAGCCCCATAAAAGGATGATGGAATACAATAATAAGGGTTTTAGATTATCTAAAGGTTTGACCCATCTATGCCTCCCCTTCTTTTGTGTTAATAAAAGAGAGTAACTGTTATTTCTCCATTCTTGACACACTGGGATAAACCTGTATACATAAACTGAAATGTCAGATTTACAAATTTGGGGCTGATATATGCACTATGGTAAAAGAGTATACACAGTGAAGTGGCAGTTCACTATTTAAATGAAAGAAGAGATTTAAATGCCTTAAGTAGCAGAATTAAAACATAATACAACTGCTGAGTTAATAATAGCACAGCTAGCTCTTTGTTGTTCTATAGAAAATAATGTGACTTTCTTACTAAATTGACTTTAAAATTGCCGAGTTTCCTCCTAAAGCATTCTTCATTCCCCCTTGGTATAATGTGGAACCAAGTATGAATAAAAGGAATCTGAATGTGATTTATAGCCTATAAACCACCACACAGATTATTATAATTTGGCTCAGGGGGGATGCTGATTTCTTTCCACATATGCAGTTCCAGTTATCACCTGCTGGTTTAGCTGTGTCCACCTGGGCAAACTTGAGAGCTGAAGTTGTTAGGCAAATAACTCAGGCCCAAAATATGACTGAGCAAGAAGCTATTTGGCGACTCTATCTACACTGGTCAAATTCAGTTCATAAAAGTCCGATGCTTTATTTTCCCCCCAAATGCCTCAAATAAAAACATGTGAAGTTAGTGAATGTCGAGTAATTTTAATTCAGAATTGAATATTTATATATGTATTCTTAAATAAACCACCATCAATGGATAAATCGGGTCACAGTACTTAATCACCCCCAGAGTTGAACTTTGAGGAGTGGTAGCATATGGTGAAGTCAGCCAAAACAACTCACAAAACATCCGTAAATATCTATTCATGCTACCCTTCCACATTAGAGAGGCCCTGCTGGGATGTAGTTGCCCAGCAGGGACTATATTTCCCAGCTTTCTTCCTAGGTGAGATCATGTGACTAGTTCTTGCCAACAGGATGTGAGCAGAAGCTGTGTGTGTCACCTGAAGTCAGAGGTGGTTAAGAAGGGAGTACCTCAGGTACCTCTCCTATCTACTGGCTGAATATCTCTGTCCCATGTACCCTTGAAAACCTTATATTTAAGATGGTAGAACCAAAATATGGAAAGAGTCTGGTCCTTGAGTTACCAGTTGAGGTCAACTGCAGGCTGCTTAGGAACATACATGTTAGATTTTACTAGAGTAAAAACTAAATCTGTATTGTGTTTAAGCAATTACACATTTTGGCTTTTTTAAAATAGCAGCTAGCTTTACTCTAAGTTAGACAAAACCTATCACAGCCTTTTGAATCTGATGCATCTCTCTAGAAAGCTTTGTTCACTAGATGATGATGACATCTAACACTTATGGACCACTTACTGTGAGTCACACACTGTTCTAAATCTTCTACAGACATCAACTCACTCAATTTTCATAGCTGCCCCATGAGGTAGGTGCTCTTCATTATTCTCATTTTACAAATGAGAAAACTGAGGCACAGAGATGTTAGAGAACACATAGTAACAGAAATTAAACTAAAATACCAGATGATGCATCTTCAAACCAAAAATAAGACACTTGTACTCTATATCTTATAAGACAAATATTAAAGTCCTCTATTTCAATTTGAAAAAAAGAAATAAAAGTTGTATCCTGATAGCCTGGTTTCATTCATGGAACAGCAAGTTATTTCTAATAACTGAAAAAATGAAGGGAAGCCATGTAAAGTCTGAACCATTTCTCTTCCAGCCAGAAATAAGAAGTTTTAAATTCGGATATCATCTATAATATCCAATAATATAAAATAAAATTGGATTCCGTAACATACTATATTATAATCACACTTACCTCTTTCCTACCACTTTCCTTTTTATTCTGCAGTTAAAAGCCTACTGCATCTGGAGAATAAATACTTTGTGCTGCTAGCCAGTGTGGCTCAGTGGTTGAGGGTCGGCTTAGGTCACATGGTCTAGTTGCAGTTTGATACCCAGTAGGGGGTGTGAGGGAGCAGTCGAGAAATGATTCTCCCTCATCTTTGATGTTTCTATCCCTCTCTCACTCTCTCTGAAAACATTTAAAAAAATACTTTGTGCTAATATTTGTGAGAAAAACATCAGTTGCCAAGCCATTGCTCTATCTCCTTGTTTCTGACAAGATCCATAAAATAGGAACTTCCTTCACTTTGGAAATGTTTAGGGGTGGGGAGGCCCTTAAGCCCTTCTCTCAGCCTCCATTGTTTCCTCCCTCCTCCTCCCTTCCACCCATCTGCCTCTCCCCCCACTAATGAAGAGGCTGAGCCTTCCTCTGCTGGTGGCACTAAGGAGCGGCAAACTGCCCTCTGGGCCTGCCCCTCACCCTCTCTGACACTTTTGGAGCTGCCCTCCACTTCCCTCCTTCATCCAGTAGGAGACTGCTGGGGACCGGATGGAAAATTCATTTCAGGAGTAAGAAGTCCATTTACCACCACAGATCCAAGCTGTGCCCTGCGACCCAGGCTTACCAGAAATAAAGCAACCATGCAGGCTGGAATCCAAGGGGATTGGCTCAGAACTCAGAAGGGAAGGAGTGAGATTAAAGCACTCTGAAACTCCCACAGATACCCAATTATTTGAGTTATAGCTCCCAAACTAAAAATAATGCACCTGCCACCGCTGACAGGTGATGATGGTGAATGTTCATCGTGGGGCAACATGCCCCTCGTCTAGGACCCCGGGATGTGTCAGCAAAGCAAATGTGGTGGCTGGGCAGGGCGACCTCTGCTAGAAATTCTGCTCCTACCACAGAAGAGCATGCGGACTCTCCCTCCACTTTATTGCAGAGGAGCAACGCTACATGTCATCATTGTGGACATCATGTGGTGGTTTACCCATCTTCCCTTAGAGCAGGGGTTCTCAACTTTTCTGATGCCGCGACCCTTTAATACAATTCCTCATGCTGCGGTGACCCCCAACCATAAAATTATTTTCGTTGCTGCTTCATAACTGTAATTTTGCTACTGTTATGAATTGTAAGGTAAATATCTGTGTTGACCCTTTTAGGGGTTCTCAACCTGTGGGTCATGACAGATATTTACATTACAATTCATAACAGTAGCAAAATTAGTTATGGTAACAATGAAAATAATTTTATCGTTGGGGGTCACCACAACATGAGGAACTGTATTAAAGGGTCGCGGCATCAGAAAGGTTGAGAACCACTGCCTTAGAGGCATACCCTAAACTCCTGGGGAGCCTGCTTGCTTTTTCTGTCTTTCATCGTCACAGGTTTGTTTACCCCTCAATGCCTCCTCTGCTCCCAGGAACAGTAACTCAGCAGTTGGAAACAGAGCACACTATAAACTTGCTAAACCTGTAGGAATGAAACCACATCCCACTTTACCAATATCTCCCTTTAAGTTCATGCTGACCCAGTGGTTTTGTTGTCTAAATGCCCTTCTATTGACTGGTACCTACCACCGGTTCTTTCTCCCCTTTGGCCATTAACTTGGTGGCACTCCTTCCAAACCTTTTCTGAAACACAATGGAAGTCAACAATGGCGTCAGAGTGAGGACCAAGGGGATGTCCTCCCTTTCAAGGGGGATGAGTAGGTATCTAATGAGATTGACACTACATTTCCCGCAAAATAGAATAATCTGTTTTTCTTCCAGTTTCTTCTAAGTCTTTAGAAATCTAAGATGAAAGTCAAGACAAAGAAAAGTCAAGAAAAAACATTTATTTTGTTTCTCCTGTGCCAGGTCAGGGCTGCACGCCTCCTCCTGCCTTTACTTCTTGCGCCATGCTCACCCCTTGCTCTCTGCATCCCAGACACACTGGCTTTCTTTCAGTTCCTTGGATGTGCAGTGCCCCGATGCCCTCTGGAAAAGACTTTCCTCCCTCATCACCCAATTCTTCAGTCTCAGCTCACTTACTACTTCCTCCAGGAAGGCTTCCCTGACTTCTCTGACTAGGTCAGTGCCTCTGTTATAGACTCTCCTGGCCTCGTGTGGCTCTGTTTTGAAGTAATGATCACAATTGTAATTTTACATTTTTGTGATTATTTTATTTTTCTCTCTGACTAGATGGTATGCTTCTTGACAGCAGGAGTCATGTATGTTTTTGCTCTTCATGATATTTTACTCATCTATTGAATTAATGAATGGCTGACTTTCTTTAATTTTTCAAAAAAAACGGTGCTGTAGATAAACTCAATCTTTTAAATATAAAGAATCACTGATGCTGGGCTGCATGGTTTGTCCAAGTCACAATAGGTGAAAAAGCCTGAGACCATATTAATTTAATTTAACTTAATATATTTTATTGATTTTTTACAGAGAGGAAGGGAGAAAGATAAAGAATTAGAAACATTGATGAGAGAGAAACATGCCCTTGACCAGAATTGAACCTGGGACCCTTGAGTCTGCAGGCTGACGCTGTCTGCACTGAGCCAAACTGATTAGGACGAAACCATATTTATTCATGCATTCATTCCATGTTGAGTGCTCACTGCATGTTTTGCTCTGTACCAGACTGTGAAATAAAACAACAAATAAGTCAAATAAAATATGGCACAGGTTAGGATGTGTGTCCAGCATACAGCAGGCATACATAAGAGAGGATGTACAGGCCTCTGGGAAGGGCAGTGCATTCTGAAATATAAGCAAGCGCTTACCAAGTAGCCAGTAATAAGGGCATTAGGGTGGAGGGAGCCCTGGAAGCCAAGGCCTGGAATTCAAGACCATGACAGTGAGATCCCTGAGAGAGAGCAAACAGATTGGAGGTGGAGGAACACGGGTTCTGAAGCTAGTAAGTGGTCAGGTCAGGGAGGGGCTCTTATGCCATACTAGAGGCCCAGTGCATAGTGGGGTCTGCCTGCCCACCCTGATGGGGGTCAATTGGGTCTGGGCCAGCAGCAGGGAGGGACCATAGGTGGTTGGGAGGGCTGATTTGGGTCCCCATTGGGCCGGTTGGCCACCACAGTGCACATCATAGCGACTGGTCATCCCAGTCATTCTGGTCGCTCCATCATTCCAGTCGCTTGACTTTGATATATAGATAAGGAACATTGTGCTATAGCCATGAGGAGCCACCAAAAGGCCTTAAGCAAGGGAGATCTGACCAGATTTCAGAAAAGTCCCTCTGAAGGGGAAAGTGATAGACAGATTGGGACAGGTGAGTGTGGGAAGTGGAAGATCAGAATAGAAGATACAGCCGTAGTCCAGGAGAGCATAATAAAGCCCAGAACTAGGACAATAGCCATGGTGATGGAGAGGAGTAGATGTGGGAGATGGTAAAGGAAGAGAAATCAACAGGATTTTATAACCTTTGGGTGCGAAAGCTGAGAGCGAGGGAAGAATCTCAGGTGATCTTTGAGTTTCAGGCATGGCTGATTGGGTGGATGGTAATACAATGTTCCTGCCACATCTGAAGCGCAGAAAGAGGAGCGGTAAGGCAGAAAATAAATTCACTGAGCGTAAATTGCCTGGGAAACATACATACAAGTGGAACTTCCCACTGGGCTGGAGAAATGATAGGGAAAACCTCAGCCTAATGTTAGTAGGTAGAGCCAGGGTTGTGAAAGAGGTGGCAAATTATTAAATGATTTAGCAAGAGTTACATCACTAGTCAATAGTAAGAATTTAAACCCAGAATCATCAAGTTTCCCTTCTACACTTGGATTCTGTCTGGACTCGAAAGAAAAACTCATAGAGAATCCTTCACTAACTAGTATTTCCTACACATTCTGACTGTGGTCTTTCATTCACCATTCTTGTGCCAGGCACCACTTAAGGACTGGGGATAAAAGGAAAAAGACATGATCCTTGCCCTCAAGGAGCTTCCTGTCTGGTGGAAGATTAGGCTGATTCAGATTCAGAAGGCACTGTGATTTGTGCTGTGGAAGGTCTTTGAGGTGCCAGCCAGGGGGAAAAGGAGTGCTGAATTCTATCCTGGGGTCCATAGAGGAGATGCAATGCTTGCACTGAGACCCAGCTTTCTTAGCATGAAAAACAAAGAAATTCAAATAAATTAAAGAGAATCTATGGCCAATACTAACAAAACTTCACATCATCTTGGATTTATGAAGATGAAGCCAAGAGGTAGCTCGGGGGAAGAAAAACCATAACAGAAGCAAATGTTATCCAATAGTGCCAGCCATCCAGGAGGTAATCAAAGCTGGTGGTCATCAAACTCAAGAGAAGTATGGAACAGAACTAGTATAACTGAATGAAGAAGCTATGGAAAGTAGAAAGCCAAGGTCTAGAGCAGATTTCAAATCTCATACACTGCACCAGTTTCTCTTCTCTCTCCCTTTGCCTCTCCCTCTCCTCCCCCAGCCCTCCTCAACTATTTAAAGGCAACTCCATTTCTGTTTGTTTCTTTTCAGTGCTTCTCATAAATCTAGGACTGAGGAGACTGTAAATTAACACAACCTAAGCTCATTTTAGTAGCAGTGAGTCCAATTATATCATGGAGAGCAAGGTAAACACGGAAATGTGCTGCAAAACCACTAGTTCCACAAATATTTATTTAATTCACTTGCAAGTTGCAACAGCAGATATGATGTGACAGGTAGAGGTATTCATCTTGGAAGTAGAGTGGAAGCCTCTCAAATTCTGATTCCACCTCCCCTTTTCCCTATAACACCATTATTGGAGGCTACTCCAGGGTGTGGCACCTACTTGGAAGGCATATTTATTAGTATGTAATATGTATTAACTAGAGGCCTGGTGCACAAAATTCATATACTGGGATGGGGGTCCCTTCAGCCCAGCCTGTGCCCTCTCACAGTCTGGGACCCCCCACTCCTACTGCCTGCCTGCTTGCTGCTCTCTACTGCTCGGCTCACTGCTCCTTAGTGCTGCCACAGAGGCTTCGTCCACTGCCGCTGCACTCGCCAACCGTGAGCCCCGCTTCTGGCTGAGTTGTGCTCCCCCTTTGGGAGCACATTGACCACCAGGGGGCAGCTCCTACATTGAGTGTCTGCCCCCTGGTGGTCAGTTGATAGTGATCAGTCATTCCACTGTTTGGTCGATTTGCATATTAGGGTTTTATTATATAGGATAGGACCATGGTCGGCAAACTGTGGCTTGTGAGCCACATGCGGCTCTTTGGACCCTTGAATGTGGCTCTTCCACAAAATACCACAGCCTAGACGAGTCTCTTTTGAAGAAGTGGCATTAGAAAAAGTTTAAGTTTAAAAAAATTAGCTCTCAAAAGAAATTTCAATCATTGTACTGTTGATATTTGGCTCTGTTGACTAATGAGTTTGATGACCACTGGAATAGGATATTGAATGTGAACTGTAAATGAAAAATTATATATATAAATTCTGACCTTGATTTTTAGAGAGAGAAACATCCATGTGACAGAGAAATACCAGTAGGCTGCCTCTGCACCTGCTGACCCACCAGGATCTAACCTAAACCTAAGTATGTGCCCTAACCTAGAAATCCTTTGGTGTACAGGTTGAGACTCCAACTAATTGAGCCACCTGACCAGGGCAGATCTGAAAAAAATATTTTTTTAATGTACTGCCAGCCCTGGTTGGTGTGAATCAGCAGTTAGAGTGTCCTTCCATGCACCAAAGCGTCATGGGTTTGATTCCAGGTGAGGGCACATACACAGGTTGTGGGTTCCATAACTGTCAGATTGCTTGGGCAACTGATTGATTTTTATCTTTCTCTTTCCCTCTCCCTTCCTGTCTCTCTAGAATCAATAAAAAATAGAAATCCTTAGAGGAGGACTTTTAAAAAAAATGCTGGGTTGGTTCAGTGGATAGTGCTTCTTGCAGGTGGCAGACTGAAGGGTGCTGGGTTGGATTCTGATCAAGGGCACGTACCCGGGTTGCAGGCTCAATAGAGGGCCCTGATCGGGGATTCACCAATTGATGTCTCTCACATTAGTTTTTGTCTTTCTCCCTCCCTTCCACTCTCTGTAAAAAAAAAAAAAAAAATCAATGCAAAAATGTCCTCAGGTGAGGATTAACCAGAACAAACGAACACCTATCCCCAGTGTGATTATTGAAGGAGCATATGAAGTATTTGTTGAATGAATGGGAAGGAATGGGACTTTGCTTTCTAACTGTTTTAGCCACCCTGCAAGACAGAGGGTTTATTTCTTATTTTTATTGATTATTTTAGAGAGAGAAAGGGAGCGAGAGAAACACCAGTTTCTCTTTGGTTGCTTCTTGTCTGTGCCCTGAGGAGGGATCCAAGCCGAAACCATGCAGTATCAGGAGGAGTTCTAACCCACTGCGCTGCAGGCTGCCTGTCAGGGCCCCTCAACAAAACCCCTCTGGCGTGCCCTGGCCCCTGCTGTGGGACGGAGCTCCTCTGCCACAGCAAAGGTTTGGGTTCCATTCTGCCAGGGCACCTACTTAGGTTTCGGGTTTGATCCCCAGGCGGGGCTGACTGCTGCTCAGTAAATGACCGGGGAATGTTGAGGTCCGTGTGCTCTATCATTCCGTGGGAAGCTGGGGTGTCATTGCCAACCTGGTCGACTCAGATCCCTAATACCCCCAGTCCTCCACTGAGGGCGACTTCAACTATGCAGTTAGGTGACCTCCACCAGCATACACATCTGCCAGCGTACACAACCCAGGAGACGGATTTCTGGGTTCCCAGGTCCCGGAGGGATAGCATTTCGCCGTCTCCCAGAGGGGCTCCCGGGCAGGGCTTGGAGGGGAGAGTCGCCCAAGAAGGCCTCTTAGCTGGGTGCTCAGAAAACGAAACTGGAGCCCTTCCTTCTTGAACCCTGCTGTCTTCAGTGTAGAAAGGGACAGATGAAAGCCTCAGAAGCCTTCCTGGGGCATTTTAAAGGAAGATTTTTTTTTTTCTGTGAAAATAAGTTTATTGTATAATCAATATTGTGCAATCATTGTGATTACACAATAACCTGCGTTGAGTTATCCGCTGAGATGTTTGTGCTTTAGGGTAGGTGAATGCATCTTATTTTATTTGAGGTAGCCTCATCTCCCCCAGCCTCAAGCAGCATGCAGCCACACCCACCCGCTCCTGCCTGTCATTACCTGTGAGGGTGTCCTGGATAATTTGCATATTCCTCTATTATTATATAGGATTACATGATAATAATTAGCAGACCAACAATCTCATTTATGGAACTGGTATCTTATCCCCATTATGTAGATAAGAAAACAAAAGTGACTGGATCATGGTCACGTGGACAGGGGTGAGGGCTGGGGACCAGGACCTGAGCCCAGGTCTCACTGATTACAGAGCCCAGGCTACTGCCCTTCTACTTATTTAGAGCAGAGCAGAGCAAAGATTAGAGCAGACCTCTTGGGCCATTTTCTTTCCTTTTTAGTAACTTCACTGTAGACTTCAATCCTATCTAATAAAAGAGTAAAATGCAAATTAACCATCACTCTGTTACAACCACAAGCCACACCCACCAGTCAATCAGGAACAAGTATGCAAATCAACCCAATCAAGATGGCTGTGGCCACGCAGAGAGCAGGAGGGAGGCTTGGGTTTCCTCGACAATAGAGGAAATCAAGCTTTCTGCACACCCTGGCTGGCCCAGACCTCCACTTCAGGCTACAAAATTTCAATTGTAGAAGATGAATAAATACCAACAGAAATGGCTGCCACCACAGAGCAGCAGAAGGCTTGGCTCCACTCCAGGCTACAAAGTTTCAATTATAGAAGATAAATAAATCCCAGATACCAGGGCCTCCATTTGGGTCCCTGGGGGATATTGCCGGCCTGCAAACCACCACAGGCCCCTTGCCCAGGCTGCCCCACACCCCAAGGGAACCCCCATCCTGATCCCGGACACCCTTTAGGGCAAACCAGCTGACCCTCACCCATACACCAGGCCTCTATCCTATCTAATAAAAGAGTAATATGCAGATTAACCATCACTCCAACACACAAGATGTCTGCCCCCATGTGGACATAAGATGGCCACCACAAGATGGCCAGCAGGGGAGGGTAGTTGGGAGAAACCAGGCCTGCAAGGGAGGGCAGTTGGGGGTGATCAAGCCTGAAGGGGAGGACAGTTAGGGATGACCAGGCTTGCAGAGGAAGAAAGTTGGGGGTGACCGGGCCTGCAGAAAAGGTCAGTTGAAGGTGACTGGGCCTGCAGAGAAGGGCAGTTGGGGGGGACCCAGGCTTGCAGGGGAGAGCAATTGTGGGGGGGGAGGAGGTTTCAGTCCTGCAGGCGAGGGCAGTTAGGGGTGACCAGGCCTGAAGGGGAGAGCAGTTAGGGGTGACCAGGCCTGCAGGGGAGGGCAATTAGAGGCAAACAGGCTGGCAGGGTAATTAGGAGGGTAATCAGGCTGGCAGGCAGAAGCAATTAGGGGCAATCACAAAGGCAGGCAGGTGAGCAGTTAGGAGCCAGCAGTCCTGGTTTGTGAGAGGGATGTCAGATTGGAGAGGATGCAGGCTGGGTTGAGGGACACCTCTCATGCATGAATTTCATGCACTAGGCCTCTAGTATTTTTATAAAAACAAAAATCTCCAAATTTTCAGTCATCAACTGTTTATGTTCCTGTTCTGTTTCAATTGTTGTTAATAAGTATGCAGATGTTTTACTTAATTGTAATCAGGATATAATTTGGAGTCAGCTCTTTCTACTCAAAGTTGTTTCAAAATCTGGCCCCATCTCCTGACATGGTTCCCAATAATAGTCATTTTAATGGCCCAAAACTATTCCATTCTGGCCATTATTTGGTTTCCTCCCAAATAACCATGAATAGTTTTCACGTACCTTTCCTGCCCTATTCCTATTATTATTAATTGCCATCTAGGTGTTTACAAATTGTAAGAATTTCTAAAGTGCCTATCTTTTAAATTTTACTTTTCATAAACGTTCTGTTCCGTAAATACATGACTTGATTAAAATTGCGAAAAATATGGCAGTAAGTTAAAACTATGCTGCATGTGGGGAAACTAATATAGACTGTAAAGTGTAATTGAAAAAATAAGATTACTTTAAAAATTAAAATAACAGATAGCCTTTGAAACATCCTGGAATGAAAGAAAGCTAGACATTCTGTGAAGATGTGCTGAAAGGGTCTGTGGACTCACAGTAGGGAAAGGTGGGTCATGCTGGAAGGTTATTGGAAGATAATTACCCAGCAACACTATCCAACTCAATCTATGTGCAGGCAGGAGAAAGTATATTTGCATTTTAATCCTCTGGTCTTGAACCCTTTTTTTTTTTTCACAATGAAACTAGCTAGAAACAAGAATTAAAGCTGAAAAGATTTAATGGCCCTGTCAATTTTGATAATGCAATTTCCCCCTGGGCTGACAGCGCTAGAACCATCTAAAAGCACCAATAACATTTTGGTGCATAGTTGCAGAAATGGGAAGAGTCAGCCTTTCATCCCAAGCCTCTTACCTACATAAATTATTAAAAGCCAATAAAGAGGCAACATGGAACTGAATGGGTAAGGCAGAATAATGTGTGATCATGATTTTCTAAGAGGCTATAATGTTTTGTTTTTTCAGGCTGACGTCCTGATTGATAGCTGTCCTATTACTGCAAGAAAAGGCAAGCACTTCACCACCTTTTCCAAGCAGCTGGTGTGATGTTGCTGAATTGCAGCAGGTATGTGTCAGTGCAAGTTCTTCCTTCCCTGTCTTGGCCATGGGCTGCCTTTTTCTTACGGAGAATGGCTGATCATTACGCACAGAGGGGCGGTGGAGATGGCCAGAGCCAAGTCTATCCTGCAGACTGTGCTGAGTGATGGTTTGGTGATGGCTGCAGTGGCCCAGATGACCATGACCCCTGTGCTGTGCTAAGCACTTGGCACATTTTGCCTATATCATCTCATTTATGCCCCAGAACACTGCCTAAGGGAAGCTCTGCCAATCTGATTGTACAAATGAAGAAAGCAAGACAGGGGCTAAGAACTTTGTCCAAGGACACAGGGAAAGATCTGAGTTTATAATCCACACCAATCTCTTGAGCCCTATGGTATTACCTTCCTACATGTCTTTGTATATGTGTTTTTAGTCAGTCAATCACAAATATCTTCAAATCTCCACTGTATGTTCAATAAGATGGAGAACAATACATTCACTAAAGTTCTGGGTTGGGTGGGGAGTAGAGAGGGAACCAGGCAAGGAAGTTACCCTGGTTCAGCCAGGTCCCACAGCAGGAGCAGCTGGGGTGGGCCTGGATTACCCTTCCCGAGGGTCTGGGTGCACTAGGGAATAACATCACCTGGATTCTGAAGGGGTGGAAAATGAGGTGACCGATAATGTGGAAAAGGGAGAGAGGAACAGTAGGTGAGGAACAATAAAGCATGTGTCAGTGTAAGTTCTTTCTTTCCTGTCTCAGCCACGGGCTGCCTTTTATAGCTGTGTGATGTGGGATGTGGTTCCTCCCACAGTCTCCTGACTTCAGCAGAGACTATACTCACAAAATGCTCTGTGTAGCTGAGGAGGAAGCTGGTCTTGCAAGGCATGTCAGGCCATAAAAACTGTGAACAATGCACTGCCCCAGGGGGTGGGGGGAGAAGAAGGGTCATTATTGCTGGCCTCAGGAGAGATCATGGGATATGGCCTGGGGACCCCCAACACCTGGGGGCCTTCCTGTAGAAAAGGGGGCGGAACCATATTTTCAAGACAAAGACCCCTGAAGGTTATAAAAAGTGAAGCCCTCTGTGTGTTTCTTCACTCTGATTTGGAAATTATCCCGAGTCCACTAGTGTTAATAAAGGAGGTCCCTCCCTTTCTCTAGGAAGCGTGCTTGGTATTTCTTTGGTCTTCTGCAACACAGTCAGATGGAGGCATTCATTATGGAAGTAGAGTGGAAGTCTTTCAAGTTCTGATTCCACCTCCCTTCCCCCTATAACACCATTATTGGATGCTACTCCAGGGCTTCTTGTTGAGAGTAGTAAAGTAATAGAATCTCATAATCCTATTAATTATCCAATCTGGTGATCAAAAAATTAGTATTCCATGGTTTGAATGTGCATTTTCCTGATCTCCAGAAAGAGTGTGAATCTTTAAGATGCTTACTGGCTATATGTCATTTTTTCCTCTGTGCACAAAGTCATCATATCCTTTGCACATTTTCTATTAGGTCATTAGTCTTTTTCTTCTATTACTTTGTTGGAATTCTTTATATAGGGTATGGCAAAATAAATACACAAAACTGGGTTTATTCTTGAATTATTATTATTATTAAATATTATATTATTTTCTTTATGAAAACTATAAATCTACTTTTGCCCCACCCTGTATATTATGATTGTTAATCTTGTATATGTTCAAAAATCTCCATTACCACAATTTTCAAATTTATGGGACCTTTGGCTTTATACAAGTTTTCCTTCGTATGAGGTCAAATCTGTGGGTTTTTACCATTATGTCTTTTGGGTTTTGTGTCTGGTGGAGAAAACATGGCTCTAATAGTATTGGGATGTACTTGGGAGTTTGCGTTGGTAGAGCCTTTTGGGAAGGCAAGTCAGTGGTGTTTCTTTTTTCTTACTGAAAATTCTCTGTTGTGAAACATGTTATTCCCTCTTCATGTGAATATTTTTGTAGAAAGAAACCATATGCAAATTTGTATTGTTGGGTAGTTAAGTGACTCTTAGTGGCTGAGGAGTAAGTAATTAATGACACCCTTGATTCTGTAAATGCTGGGACATATTACAGGGAAAATGGAATTGAAAAATTTCTTGGACTTAGAGACCCTCTTTTTAATTGATACACTTTAATAACAGAAAGTCTTTCTGAGCCTACTGATAGATTTAAGTATATTTCTGATTGCCATTTCTTCCCATTTGGACCTATCTTCATCGATCAGACAACACTGCAAAACTTGATCCAGAATTCATCTCCATGAATCCTGCTGTAACTTCAGAGAGGTGTCTGTGGCTTATAACAGTGAACACGTTGGCTCATTTTCCAAACAGGTAAATTTTTACCAACCTTTGTGCAGCCTTGACCACCTTTTCCATTTATAACTGTGTTTCTCAATCAGTATATTAATTTAATAACACCAATCAACGCTCAAGCTGTTGGATCCTAATTCTTCCTTCAACATGGATTTCATTTTTCTTCTTCTTAAAACAGTCTCCTTTTGCATGATGTGAGTTAATTTTTGTGCCCAATACATACATTGCTAAAACCCATATGAAAAATTATAACAACAGTAAAACACATAAGAATAAAGCGCCATAATAAATTTTGTCACCTGGTGGCTTTGTCTCTACCTAACTACATTTGTTTCTCTCCCATCTGTTAGGAACTTCATTTAAGTAAATTAACATTTCTCTCAGAATTATTCTCTAAGTGGGAAATATCTTTATTTGAAAAACTTTGCATACTTTATTGTTTAGTTCCCATCACAAACTCTACACTGTAACTATTATTATCACCATTTTACAGGTAAAGAAACTGAGTCTGGAAAAAGTAAAAGTAACTTGTCTAAACTCATACAGTTTTCTTTTTTAATATATTGCTTTATTGATTTCAGAGAGGGAGAGAGAGAGATAGAAACATCAACGATGAGAGAGAATCATTGATCAGCTGCTCCTGCATGTCCCTTACTGGGATCAAGCATGCAACCTAGGCATGTGCCCTGGGCCAGAATCAAACCCATGACCCCTCCATCCATAGGCTGATGCTCTATCCACTGAGCCAAACCAGCTAGGGCTAAACTCATACAGTTCTTAAGTAGCATAACTAGAACTTGAACTAGTCTTCTCTAGCTTCATGCCCCTTGATTTTTTTCTAATACATGACACTTTTACCATTCCAGTCATCACGAAGGCCAGGATGGAGTTGTCTAACTTGAACTTCAGAACTGGAGCTTTCAATTGTCTCTATTGGGAAAGAATATACAGGAGAGAGATCTTACGGGCTGACGCTCCAGCAGGCATGGACACCCTGGGCCACCCAGGGAGGCAGTCTTCCCTCTTTCTTCCAAAAATCTTCCCTGTGCTTTCTCTTATTGGCCATAAAGGCTCAGTAAATTTCCCTTCCAATCAGCAAACAGGAGGGTATAAAAAGAAGCTTGTTGCCTCACCATCCAGAAAGCAGAAGATCCCATAAACAGCCCACAGAAGTGAGTGGCCCACCCGGGACCACAGGCAGCACAGAGGAGAAAAGGGGCCAGCACCTTGCTAGATATTACTGAATCTACCTGTCTGTCTAATATGGCCCAGTTTAAACTCTATCTTAAGTCCACCAAAGAGCAAAGGATTTGCAGTCAGTCAGATTTGGATTTCAGTGACACTATTTATGAGACTTTTGGTGCAACTCTTTAGAGGCTTTATTCATCTGTAAAGTGGAGTGAAGAGAACACCTCACAGCACTCAGTAAACGGCAGTTACAATTAAAATGATTAGTAGCATAAATATAGGCCTGAGCTTCTCTGTCCTTCTTCTATGTGGAGAAATAAATGATGCTGAATATAAAATACCTACAACAATGCCTGGTTCAGATGGGCACCCAAAAAGTAATTATTATTATCATCACTTACTCTTATTAGAGAAATTACAGCAGGGCTTATGGAGGTCTCTTTCAGCTTCTGGATTTTTGAAAGTCAGTAAGAGTTATAAGAAAGGGCAGGAATATAAAGTAAAGAACAAGTGAACATTTATAACCTTTGGAAAACTTCCCTTTAGTTTCAGTTCAAAGAGTCTGATGATTATGTAGGCTAAAACTTCACCAGTGCCATAAACTTTTGGCCAATTATTTTACCTTTGCCGTCTGAGCCAACATGCCATTGGAAATAGTGACTTGCCTGGGACTGTGTTCAGCCTGTGAGAGTCATCATGTCATCATGTCATGACTTAGTAACTGCACAGGAGCAAAATCAGTAATTCCAAAAATACACCTCTGAAGTACCAGAAATAGTCCTGATGACTATAAAATGGAGCTGTCAGAGCTTAGTTGGGAAAAGCAATCAAGGGGTGGAGAAGTGCTTAGGAACTCCTTCTGTACTTCATGTATTATTGAAAACAAAAGAACATTAAATTCAGCTGGTCCGTGGCTTATAAAAGAGCTGCATTACCCAAAGTCCATTTGAGTCTGTATTTGGAACCTGAAGCAATATTCCATCAAGAAAAGAATTCATGAATGGTGCTGTGCACAGGACCAGGCAATGCTGTTTTTAAAAATATATTTTACCTCTACTTTTATTCGATGGCTACATTACTGGTTTTTAAATTTATTCAATCTTTGGCCATGCCAGTGGCTTTTGGGAGAGGGAGATTCGTTGATGTGGCTTCACACCATCATCTTACCCGAGAGGGAGAGCTCAGGTTATATTTCTCAGGCACTCTCCTCCCAAAAGTAAGCTTTGCTATTCAACAGCAAAAACATAAAAGAATATCAACTTAACCTGAGGGGGGAAAAAGGGTCGGAGGCAGCAGTTTAAATACACGCATACATGTGTATGTGTAAGCAAATATGAAAGCTAAATAAAGAACTGGGCATATTTAATTGGGTAAGCTTTAGGTATTTATTTAAAAATGACAAGATAATAACTTCCTTAGTATCACCAGGGGATTTAAACAGGACCAGGATGTCTCAGTTCTGAAAAGGAGGTCAGAATCCTCCATTTCGTGCTCTCTCCGCATTTCTTATCATTCCAGTTTCATCGGAAATGTCAGGATTTAGTCCCTATATGCCTAACAACCACATTTAATGGTGAGTAGTATAACCTCAAAAGCCTCAAAAACACACACACACACACACACACACACACACACACACACACACACAAAAAGAATTTAAAAGCAGAATCCCTCAAAAAGTACCCACAGGAAGTGAGGAATGATCAATAATACTTTCTAGATTTCCTAGGAATTCTGGTAAATAGTTTTCTATCGGCGAAGAGAGCTATTAAGAAGATCTTTTTTTGTGTGTAACCCTGGGATGAACACAAAGCTTTTTCCTTCCTTCTGTGTCACACTCGCTTGAAATTATATTATTTCATGTGCCAACAGCAAGGTAATAAGATAATGAAAACCTATCTGAAATCCTGTAACAATCTGAGCCTGATATATTTTTTAAAAGGCCCGAGAAGTACTGTTTCAAGTAATTGATCCACTCTGGTCCCAAGATCAAACCATGACACTCCTAGAGAGAAATGACTGAAGCTGGCCAAATTTGAAGAACATACATCACAGGAATTCTACCTAGAATGAGACTTAGTATTAAGATAGCTGTCTGAAATAATTAACATAGAGTGCTCATTTTTAATCATTGTGTAATATTTTACTTTGTTCTAGACAAATCTAAGATTTTTTCCTACAGAAACTTGATTTATCCTGCCAAATGACAGAAGCAGAGGTCTGTGCTGGGCACAGCCAGATGACTCAGGATATAGAAACTATAGTCTCCACTTTTACATTCAGCTGCCCTTCGAGTCAAAGTTATGGCTAAAATATAAATGCAACCTCTGTTTTTCTTAAGTTCAGAAGAACCAGGCTCCATTCCAAATTTGTTCAGCCAAGGCAGAGTAGATGACTATGTCAACTGTCTGGATAATTTAGGCAAATCAAAACAGGAGCAACAGCCCTGGCTGGTGTTAGAGTGTGGCCTGCACCCCAAAGGGTTGTGGGTTTGTTTCCCAGCCCCATGAGTATAGAAAGGAGGCAACCAAAACAGACACATCTATGTTTTTCTCTCCCTCTCCCTCTCCTTCCCTTCTCCATTCCTCAAGAGCAGAGACCATGACTCATACTTCATGGTCTACCCCTTCCTCTCTCTCTCTCAATAGAACAACATCTCCTCAGGTAAGGATTAACAAAAAAACAAAACAAAACAAAACAAAACAGGAGCAACAACCAAAAAAAATTTATCTAATTCATAACCTCTGAAATTTAATAAGAGACTAATTACTTTATGTAAGTATGTGATGTGTTTTTTAATCATATATATATTCCTTGTCTCTATGGCCTTTTTTTCCAGTGAATTCACAAAAAAATGCACACACACACATACACACACAGTGAAAAGATAAAAAAAGCTACCCAGGAATACATTTACTTAGACTACCATAGGGGATCATTATACTAATTTACATTTTTCTATTATGCTGCTGTTAAAAATCACCTTCAACTTAGCCCAATTGCCCAAAGTATATACAAGATCCTGATCATGACTTTCAAACACTGTCCGTAACAGCCCTATCCGTTCTATATATTGTACCTGCAAGACAGCATGAGTACTTTACTCCTGTGCCACAGAAGGCCCACACTCACTGTTAGTGGTGGACATTGTCTAGATGCTTCCCAAGCATCCATTATACTCCATCTCCACTGAATAGCAGCCATGAATCTTGAGGTTGACAGACCCTTCCTCCAATCCCTAGGGATGCTTGTTGGCTTAAACTATTCAGTGATAGTCCCTTTACAACAATTATTGATAACCCAAAGATAAGATAGTAAGTATATGGCTTTATCTTGTCCATGGTGAATAATACAAATATGGACATGCGACCTAAAATTGTTCCAGTCAAAATGAAACTCAATTACTTTGTTCAATGTCAAGAAACAAGAAGCTCCATGCAACTCTTCACTGGGGAAATTAACAAAATGCATGTAGTTTAAGAGTTGCTAGCAGTATCTACTGATTTACAGAGGAAGATACATGGAAAGAATTATGGATAAAAAGTATCACAGCCCTGGAAGATATTGCAAGCCACTGTATTAAATCACCACAGAAGCCTGTCTTCCTCTAGAATTTCCAGTTTCATCAGCCAATAGATTTCCTATTGTTCCGACCATTCTGGATTGAGTTTTTATTACTTGCATCACAAAGGCACTTGACTGACACATCCTCCTCCGGATTCCCAACTGTATTAGGATAAAGCCTTGTTTGTTGTAAAATGATCCAAAATTGTAATGACTTCATCCAGGGCTTCCTTGATGTGTGAGCCCAGGATCTTTCTATCTTGTTGCCCTGTCACCCTGTGTTCATCACCAAGTCTATGTTCCTCACTGAAGGACGAGAAAGGGAGCCAAAAGGAAGGAAATGTCATACCCTTTTCTTTTAAAGGTACAATTCAGAAGTAGCACATCCTACTTATGGTCATATTCTATTGACCAAAGATGGATGGATAGTCATATTTAGCTACACTGGAGGTTGAGATATGCAGTCTTTTTCTTTATGTCCAGCTAAGTCTTCCACTATGGGAGAAGAAAAGAATGGATACTGGAGGAAAATTAGCAGGTTATTATGGGTACAATACCCTATCCTCTATGATTTACCACATCATTGTCATTTGTCCTTTTAAACCTCTGTAATATCCACTCCAATTCAGCAGCATATCAATCCCATCTGCCTAGTTCTTCATGAAAATAATTCCATACTGTGTTATGTTTGTGTTCATAACAACTGAAATTCAAACTGGCTAATTCCAATATTCTGTGACTAATTTTAATCTTTGATAGGACAAACTGAAATTAGCCAAATTTTTTTCACTTAATGACATTAAAGATTTTAAAAAATAATAGCATTACAAGTGTAGTCACTTACTCTCCAAAGCCAGTTAGTGATAGAATAGTTGGTTTTCTAAACCATTCCAAGTGACTAGATTAATGCTAAATGTTATGACAATGGCAATCTTAGCCAAAATTCTGAATTTCTTCTAAAACATAAAATGCATTGGTTTGTATTACTGATGTTCAACATTAAGAATAACTTCCCAGTTACTCTCTTCCCATCCTAGGAAGCTGCATTCACTTGGAGAGTTGTAAAGCAAGTATCTCATTAAGCTGTTTGCTAAAAGATAAAGGGGAAAACCTTGAAACCTTGATATTTGGTACATATGCATCACATAGGTACCTTAAAAGGCAGATTTGGATGTATACGCATGTAGTTGTTGCTGATAGTCACAGAAGATGTTTGTTTTCATCCTAATATCCAGATAGGAGCTCTACTCAGGAATATAATAAATATATACTAAGAATGAGGAGAAGACCCATATTTATAATAAATATGATCATTAAAATAATCTACATCAATCCAAAAATCATGTATTAATCACCAAGTACTGTGTGTGGTACTGGGGAAGATAAAGAGGAATGAGACTAGGTCCCTATCCTACAATGTATTCAGTCTGATATTATAGCAATGTTGTTGTTCAATGTCCCCACTGCTTGCAGAAAAATAACCCTACCTCTAGGCAAGATACACAGAAATTTAATAATGTGCTGCCTCTTACTTACTTGGCACTTCCCTGTAACAATCTACACCCTATCCTTACATCAGTAGTTGCAGTTACAAGAACATTATGTGCTGTTTCACATCCACATGCCTTCCCACAAACTCCAACCTCAGCCAGGTCTCCCTGTTTACTACTCATTCTTCAAGCTTCAGCTCAGATTTCACTTTCATTGTGAAGAAAGTTTCCCCTAACTTCTGTAAACAGTATCTAATTCTCTCCAAAGAAGTCATTCTCTCTGGTTGCATGCATCACCTTATTTCTGACAATTTACTGACCTCTTTCACTCACCAGACTGAGGGCTTCTGGGGGACAATGATTTTATCCTGCTCATCTTCATATCTCCAGTGCCTAGAACAGTGCCTTGCACAAAGTCAACGTGCAATGAATAAAGAATCAGGAGTTTTAAATTTGTAAATGCACTCAGTGCAAATTACTGTAATTCATGAATAACTCCTTCAAATTCTAAGGGAGTCTCTTCAGTTCTCTGAACATTGCCCTATCATTGTTTGGAATAATACAAGCTTTGGGCTCCCACAGAGGGTTCTTTTGGAAGATTTATTATTTATAGTACACGATATGGTTTGAACTTCTCATTCCACATAACACACTATTGCTAAGCACTAAATAAATCTTCACCAGCACCACTCTGCACCGGTTTCTGAGCAAGTTCTACAAGCACAGAGTATGAGAGAGTGATACACTGAGGGAAAATCCCCTTGTCTAACAACCACCTTGGGTTCCCTAATTCAAAAGAGTTCATTGTATTGGTAATGCTATCTACTGGGCCATTTCAATACCGACACCGGGAAGAGCCACAGTGGGAAACAGTAGATTCTGATTCCGAAGAGGCAGTGCAACATCCGGCAGTCTTCTCTCCTGTGTACAGAGATCTTTCTCTTGGGCTGTTCAAAAGTCCATTATACAACCCGTAACCAGAACCTACTATTTAGTAAGGAGAGTAACCCAGGATGTTTCTCAGCGTAGTCAAAGAGGCAGCTGCCTACATGGCACAACATTGAAGGTATACTGAAAGGTCTGAATGTTGCCAGCAGATATATCTGGTCATTAAGGGTCTTTCCTTTGGTTGACCACATTAGGTCTACTTCTGCCCTATGGAAGTAGAGGAACTGGAGTCATATTACAAATAAAAGTCTACCTTTTCCTTACATTTGCCTCGTGCCAGCTCTGTGAGCACTATTGCAAAGTAGTATTTTACAGCAATCAGGATCACAGATTTGGAGGCAGGTATTTCTTAGTACAAATCTAGCTCTTTCACTGACAGTTACATGACCCTGGCAAGTTATATCAACCTTCTGAGATTCAATAACCTATAAAGTAAAAATAAGAAAACTTCTAAAACTATGAGGACTATATGAGATAAATGTAAGTGCCTAGCATCATAGATGGCGTATAGCAAATTAAAATATTGTTGTTTACTCCTACAAGTAACAATGACTCAGCTTTGAGAGATTTATTAATTCATCATGGCCACAAAATCTATAGTAAAGAGACAATGTAGTCAATATTAATCCAGAAGAAAAACATAGGAAATATGTTCCCATTATAAGGATAGGATATTATCTATTATTATTCATGATAAAACAGAACATGACAGTAAATCTTGGGAATAAAGGGTATAATATCCACATTTCTAGGATCAGAGAACACACAAAAATCAAGCACCAGGGGAAATGATGCAATCAAGAGATGCGGTAACACCAGACGCGTGAGGCTACTACCAGCATAACACAGCATACTGTCACACACTTTTGGAAAAATAAGTAGAAAAAGTTCACTCTAAAGTGATGATAAAAAGTATAGTATAGTAAATTCATAAACCAGAAACACAGTCATTTATTATCATTAGCAAGTATTATGGACTGTGCATAACTGTGTTATACTTTTAAATGACTGGTAGTGCAGTAGGATTGTTTACACCAGCATCACCACACGTGTTGTGCTATGATGCATGAGAACTGGCTATGATGTCACTAGGTGATAGGAATTTTTCAGCTTCCTTATAATTTTATCATTACATGTGGTGCATCTTGATCTCAATGTTGTTATGCAGCCCATCACTGCATATATACAATTGACCCTTGAACAATGCATGGTTTAGGGATTTCAACTTACAGTAAAAAACCTACATATAACTTAAGTTGGCCTTTACATGGATTCCCAAGTGTCAATTCATCCTTGAAAAATGTGGGTTTGAACTTGGAGACTCCACTGAACTGCACTGATCAATTGGGGGGATGAGGGGAGGGGCCATGCTGTTCAAACCCACATTGTTCAAGGGTCAACTATATTTTATAGATTGATAGATATAAATGTGAATACAGATTTACAATAAGTGCGGCATTAAGAGTTTATATTAGTATATTTACAGTGGAGAAATCTAGTGAACACCACTACTAATAACAAGTCACGTCAACATCACATGCTCCTGACTGAAATGCTGAGAATGACACTGTATGCGATGATGTCCGTCTTCAAAACCCATAACCCCAGTGTAATCATGACATCAGACAAACCTCAGCTGAGGGGCGTTCTACAAAACAGCTGACCAGTACTCCTCAAAACTGTCAAGTCATCACAAACAAGAAAGTCTGAGAAACTGTCCCAGGCAAGAGGAGCCTGAGGAGACAGGACAACTGAATGCAGTCCTGGGTGGGATCCAAAGACAGAGGAAGGACAATAGGGAAAAACTAAGGAAATAAGGATAAAGTAAAGACTTTAGTTAAAAATAGGATATCAATATAAATTCATTAATTGTAACAAATGAACCATGTAAATGTAAGATATGGACAATAGAGAAAAATGGGTATGGAGTTTAAGGGAACTCTCTGGACTATCACTTTTCTTAAGTTGTTTTTTTAAAATATATTTTATTAATTTTTCACAGAAAGGAAGGGAGAGGGGATAGAAAGCCAGAAACATCGATGAGAGAGAGACATCGATCAGCCACCTCCTGCACGCCCCCCACTGGAGATGTGCACGCAAGCAAGGTACATGCCCCTGACCAGAATCAAACCTGGGACCTTTCAGTCTGCAGGCCAACACTCTATCCACTGAGCCAAACAGGTCTCAGCTGCACTATCACTTTTCTGTAAGCCCAAAACTATCCTATCTAATAAAGAGGTAATATGTAAATTGACCATCACTCCAACACATAAGATGGCTGCCCCCATGTGGACACAAGATGGCTGCAACAAGATGGCCTGCAGGGGAGGACAGTTGTGGCAGACACAGGCCTGCAGGAGAGGGTAGTTGGAGGGGGGTACCAGGTCTGCAGGGAAAGGCAGTTAGGGGTGACCAGGCTTGCAGGGGAGGGCAATTAGGGCAATTGGGCCAGCAAGAAAGCAGTTAGGCATCAATCAAGTTGGCATGGAAGTGGTTAGGGGTAATCAGGCAGGCAGGCACGAGAGGCTGGGACTCAACAGTCCTGGATTGTGAGAGGGATCCCAGATTGGAGAGGATGCAGGCTGAGCTGAGGATAAACCCTCCCCCTCCCCCGTGCATGAATTTTGTGCACCGGGCCTCTAGTCCTAAAATAATGTTTAACTAAATAATTATTTAAGCTAAACAAATACAGACAAATAAAATTCTAAATGTAAAAAAGTGAGCCCTCTATCATAGCAATAAAGCACATACTACTAGGGCCTCAGATTTCTGAATCTCCCAGTCAAGAAGCCTAGACCACACACCTGCTTGCTGCCTCATTTGCTATTTACTACTATTTCTCTCTCAAGTCAAAGGTAGTGCATCTCAGGAAAGGAAAGAGCCCTTCAGAATGGGAAGTCAGAGTGTAATGTATCCAGCAGAAAGAGCCGGGGGACAGAGAAAGTGGGTCACATTAATACTCTTACCTCTCCCTTGTCTGAGGTAGCAAATGATGCCAATTTCTTAAGAAAATGCTGCGGTACTTCAACTCCCCCAGAATTGGGGACCAGATCCTGTGAAAAAGGTTGCTTTTACACATGCCTGTTTCAGGCCAGGGTAGATTTGGGTGTCCTGAATCATCTGGATAGTTGCCCTGATTCTTTGCTTTGACCGTGGAGAACTGGCCTTTGAGGGAAATAGGCCATTCATTCCCCAAGATACCTGTTTCCTTCCTGGCGGATGAAAACTTAACTGAGAGGTCTGGAAACATTTCATATCTGGATTGAATTATAAGCTTGTGAGGGGTTTTACCCACATAAACTCCTCGAGAGTAGAGGCAAGTCATACACAGCACAGTGCCTTGTACAGAACCTACTCTTTCTCCCTTCACCAAGCCGTCAGGTGAGCCAACCAGAATCACAGCACCAGGGGGCTTGGATTACAGGTGTCCCAGCTGTTTTTAGTCAAATGAGAAAAGGAGGCATCCTGTCCTTGAGATTTCATTTAGATAGACAGCTATTTTCCGCCTGGCCAGTGTGTTTATCCCAGAGTAAATGACATGTTATTTTTATCAGTTTCACCAAGAGGATGGGGTAGGTTCTTTTTTTTTTAAGCAGTGAAAGCTGAGAGAATTAAATGTCACCTGGAAATTCCCAACTCCGTTTCTCCTCTTTGTAAAAGTGATCGCTTATAAAGGGCTCTTTCTATTTTATTGTTACTTTGAGACTGGCAAAAAGATGGCACCTGGCCTGCCTCAGCCTTAGCAAGGTTGTGACATTATCCTGGATAAATAAAAACGATTTGTGAATGCAATTAAAATTAGTTGCCAATGTTCGCAAGTGAGATAAGGTTATGGTCAGATATTGGTGAAATTCTTGCACAATCAGAAGCCTCCTTCTTTGCTGAGGCTGCTTGGATGGAATGGTATCTAAAGAAAATCTTTTCTCTTCATGTATAATGTCATGTATTCAAAGTTCTCCTCCACAGAGATGCCCACCTTGACCACCCCTCTAACACAAGCACCCCAAACCCTAATCTCTATTTCTTTAGTCTTATCATTTTTCTTTGAGACTTAAACACTCTGACACTACGTGCTTGCTAATTACAAGCAAACCACATCTTCACTAAAATATAAACTCCATAAAAGTGGAGACTTTTCTTTCTTCATTGCTCCACCCCCAAATTCCAAAATCATTTTTGGCACACAGAATCCAGGCTCACAGCCATCAGCAAGGTTGGAGGAGAGAGGGGAGTCCCCAGCCTGGAGCACCTAAGAACCCAGCTATGTCTGACCAGGTCTCTGCCTCTGAACATTTTTTAAAATATACATTTTATTGATTTTTAGAGAGGAAGGGAGAGGGAGAAAGAGATAGAAACATCAATGATGAAAGAGAATCATTGATTGGCTGCCTCCTGCACGACCCCACTGGGGATCAAGCCCACAACCCAAGCATGTGCCCTTGGTCACAATCGAACCCAGCAACCCTCAGTCTGCAGGCTGATGCTCTTTCCATTGAGCCATACCAGCCAGGAATGCCTCAGAACATTTTGAGACTGAACCTTGACTGCCTACTGCTTCCCCACAAGGCCCTGATTTCTATCAAAGGAAGAAATATTCCAAGCATATAACAGCTTAAAATTAAAACCAATGATGTTCAAATTAATTATACTCATACACAAATCTTTTCTTGGAAAGCTATTATAAACCTTGATTTTCCCACAAAAGTTTGACCTTGACCTAATTGCAAAATATGATTATCTTTTTTGCCACTCAAGGTAGCTAAGGATGTTTTGTTTTCCAAGAGTGACAGATGAGTTATAGAACCACTAGCATTAACCTGAGGTGCAGGGAAGAATGGATCCCACAAAGCAGATTGGAAAGGGCTCAGGGGGCAACAACATTTTTGTTTGAAGCCTATGAGCCATGCACATTGTCAATTGGTTCCTACTTACAATAAATAAAGGTGTGGCCTTCATCTCCATAAATAAGCTCCTTGGAACTTCCCGACATTTTACACCAGGGAGTTAGGTTTGGCAAATACTTTCTCATGTTAATATCACTGAGCCAAAATAAAAGGCCATAATTATTCAAATTAATGGCTCAGTGGGATATAAAGGTAAACAGAAGCATAATTAATGAATTTGTTCATTGTCCTTCCTTGCTGTAAGCATCAGCATTCAGTATTTAGCTTTAATATAACCATTGGACAGGAAATAACAGATCCACAGACTGCCTAGGAGTTTGGAAAAAGGCTTTTCTCTATGTCTTCCTACCTTGCACTCTGCTCCCCTCCACCTTGCTTATTATTCACTGATGTGGGAGCACCAGGTGTGAGCCTGAGACTGACCCAGACTCTAGCTGGAACTGTAGGGAGAGGCCAGGATTATACCTCCAAATCTCTGCACAGGAGCCTAAATTCTAGTTGTAGCCCCATGGTTTCCTAAGAGAGGCAAACAAAGCAACCCACTGTGGCACTGGGAGAAATGTATTGGAATACACACACACACACACACACACACACACACATATGTGTATACATGTGTATGTACAGATGTATATATATGTTTTATTGAAAAACTAATTTAACCTTATTAATTCCTAATATATTATTCCTTTTCTTTATTGACTTGAGAGAGAAAAAAGAAGAGAGAAACATCGATTTGTTGTTCCACTTATTTATGCATTCATTGATTGACTCTTATATGTGTTTTGATGGAGATCAAACTTGCAACAATGGCATATCAAGATGATGCTCTAACCAACTCAACTACTCAGCCAGGGCAATATATACTTCGAGAGGCGTGGTGCACAAATTCGTGCATCAGTGGGGTCCCTTGGCCTGGCCTGCCAGATTGGGCTGAAACTGGCTCTCTGACATCCCTGAGGGGTCCCGGATTGGGAGAGGGTGCAGGCCAGGTTGAGGGACCCCACTGGTGCATGATCAGGGCCAGAGAGGAATGTGGGAGGTTGGCCAGCCAGGGAGGGCTCCAGGGCATGTCCGGCCCATCTCGCTCAGTCCAGATAGGTGGGAACCCAGCAGCAAGCTAACCCTACCAGTTGGAGCATCTGCCCCCTGGTGGTCAGTGCACATCATAGTGAGCAGTTGAGTGGCCTTAGCATATCATTAATATATTATGCTTTGATTTGTTGAACAGCTGACTGGATAACCAGACACTTAGTGTATTAGGCTTTTATTATATAGGATATGACTGACAACGATTCCCTCATTTTGTATCTCACACAGAGAAAGAAGATTCCCAAGGGGAAAATGCAAAGCTCCTCGATCACTAGTATGTGATGACATTGCTAAAGCTGTGACTCAGTTAAAATCATGTGCCACCTCTTTTTATTAAGATAACCTTCATAACTTAGACAAGTGGCTTAAAAATATTCTCCCAAAGAAACCACAGACTGATGATAGCAGTAATAATGCAAATACAAATGACCTCAAAATGGGCTATCACTTCTAGTCTGATCTTTCCATCAGCCACACTACAAACTAAAATCAATGAACACTTTAATCAGATTTGAAACAGAAATCTGTTTTCTTGTTCACTGAAATATGGATCTATATAAACTACTGTTAAAGATGAATCACATAAGTGTTTGTTGATTCTTGAGATATTAGCTAATGTCAGTATCATCACAATTGGCAACATTTAAAAACTGAGCATCCTAAACATGGAGCCAACCACTACAATTGCTTGCTTCAGTGCTGCTAAATGTGATATGTGCCTCAACCCAGAAAACATTGTTGAAAGATGCATTAAAAACATTGCTGCACATTTGAAGAGAGTTGTATTAGTACAGATTATACAATGTGGGAGGTTTGCTACACAGTTGGATGAAAGTACTGGGGTTTCAACATGTCTCAGCTTATGATATTTGCTAGTATCTGATTCTCAGCTCCAACTTCACATTAGAATTAACTAAGTTTTAAAAATTCTCGTGGCCAGGTGCCTTCCCAGACCAATTAAATCAGAATCGCTATAAATACTTCTCTCTTTAAGAAGGGGAAAAGGAAGAAAGGCTGCAACAATGGCCTTTCACTCTAAAAACCTATTCCTGAATAATTCACAAGCAAACCATTGCTACAAAGAAGTTAAAATCAGAACTGCACAAAGGGCTACTGGAGATCATCAATGCACAGTCGATTCTGCTGTAATCTAACATATGCATCCCTAAAAATCACAGCACCACACTACGCAAAAGTGCAATAAAAACCACAGAGCTTACGGAGAAAATGGGTAAGGGTACACACTCAACAACTTCAGTGCTAAATTTTGTTGTTGTTCTTGTCACTCCTCATCCGAGGATTTTTTTTTCCATTGATTTTTAGAAAGAGTGGAAGGGAGGAGGAGGAGGAGAAGGAGAAGAGAGAGAGAAACATCAGTGTGAGAGAGACACACCTATTGGTTGCCACCTGCACACACTCCGACTGGGGCCTGGGATCAAGCCTGCAACTGAAGCGTGTGCCCTTGACTGGAATCAAACCCGAGGCCACTTAGTCCATAAGCCAATGCTCTATCCACGGAGCTAAACTGGCGAGGGCAGTACCAAATACTTCTTAAGATGACACTTAATAAAAACAGAAGCACAATTTTACATGTATTAAATGGCTAAGAAACATATTAATATATAATAAACTTTGCAGTGCATCTTGAAAAAGACCTGAAGGTTTATGGAAATGGGATTGGAAGGATTGCAGCTTATGGATTATTATAAAGTGGTGAAGAAGGGTTACCTGAATCTGAATAGAAAGTTTAACACCAGATGTGAACAAGTATGGCTCACAATACATGGAATATGGTTTATAACATGGTAAATTGTGGCAGCTGGTAGGAGTTTGAGGGGGGTGTGTGTCTGTGGCTGGATTCAGCTATTTTCTGCGTTCACCCAGGTGCACACAGCGTCTCTTGTGGATGAAACTGTACATCAGCAAACACAAAATTTGTGTTATGCTCAAAGCATTCCCCAGTATATCAACTGCATTGGAATGAACTATCATTTCAGAAGCTTTACAACAGAACTGACTGTACTTATTACAAAAACAACCCACTGAAATAAAACATAATCTTTCAACAATTTGCAGAGAGACCAAGGAAATCCTTTACTTCACATTAAGGTTTGCTGTCTATCACACTGTAAAAATATAAGTAAAATAATTATTGAACTTTCAACTGAGTTACCTATTTTTATTATACCAAAATAAGACAATGTAAAAATTATGATCTCATCTTCTATAAGATGGCACCAAGGAGATGTTTTGATAAAAATATATATGCACACATTCTCCCTTCATCATAAAGATGGCAATGAGGGAGAAAATTAAGGTTTTTCAAGAAGAGACGTGGGCTCTGGAGGGAGCATTTTGAAAATGAATAATTGGAAGAAATTCCATTATTAGGTAATTTTTTGCTGAAAATGATGTGTCATATATAAAAACTCTCATATCTGCACATATTAAATTGGAAACTGAATTTTCCAATCCATCTAAAAACCTTCCACATGAGAAACTCCTGTCTGTGGATTTTGAAACTAATTGTAAAAGGATAAAAAGCATCATCTCAATTAGTTTGCAGGGAAAGTCATCAAAGAAAACTTAACTTTACTGGCCAAATGTAATCAAACACACCTTTGCATTATTGATGGATGAAACTGAAAAAAAATGAGTATCTAGATTTAATAAATTTAACCAATGATCTACTTATTCCTTTTGAACAACTCTATCTTTGTAAGAAATCTTTTTGAGATTTCACAGCCAATAAAACCAAAAATAGATCCAAGCTAACCTTGAAGACAGACCTTCCGATATTTTGATCACCAAGTGTTGGGCTAAGACTTGCAAAAAATTTGAAAGCATATTAAATCACAACCACATTGCTCAGTATCAAAAGTGATAAGTTTATACCATTAACAAATAAGATAAAATACATTATTTTTAAATGCTTTTTGTCTTTAACTTACCTGTTTTGCTTTATGTATAATGTAAAGTACATGTGGATAGTTTATAAATAAATAAAATACAAATGAATAAATGTAAATATCATCAAATATCATCAAAAAAAAGTTTTAGAGCCACTGTGAGAACTGATGAGAAGAGGAAGACTGGGACTGCATTCATCTGCATCTTACCAGAAACTTTAGAGGGTTTAACTCTCTTGTATAAAAGAAGCCTTGTTGTAAGAAGTCCCAGGCTAGACAAACTCCTATCTTTCCACCAAGCCTTATTTAACAAGCATTTGCGCTCATGCACACAGAATGGCTGCTGTAACATTAGACATCATGTCCACATTCAGGCAGGAAGAAAAGGGAACGGTGAAGGAGAAAAAAAAAGAGACAGAACCTACACATTCGCTGAAGGTTTAAAGGGTTAACTCAAAGCTAAGCACCCCTGAGAAAAATCTAGGGAGGTCAACTAAGGCTCTTACTGTACTGTACGCACATCAAAGGCAGACAACAGGGCCTGAGGTTGAAAGTTGGGAGTCAAGGAGATTTATGATAGAGAACTGAGCAGAAAGCCTCATTGCTAGATATCTGCATTAGCACTGAGGGGTCAGGATAAGCCTTGACCTAAGGTGGGCCAGGGCAGCTGTACCACAGGGTCCTCCCCAGGCAATAGCCTGCAGCCTGCTCTACATTTGAAAGCGCAGCACTTCTCTGGAAAGAGTCATCAGTTCAAAGCAAAAGCTAAATTGGGAAGGAAAAGCTAAATTAATTTATCATTAGTCCCATTCCTCTCACATTTTTTAACCCATTAACTCAGTTTTGCAAACAATAGTACATCAGAGCACTCATTCACAAGCCAACTGTGTGCCTACTTTAAGATATACTTGGGGAAAACCCTGGTTGGAACTGCTGAAAATTAATCTATGAATACTCCCATTCATTCACCCATGTAAAGCAACCTGAATGATTTCAGGCTATGACAGGCAACCCAAACAAAGAAATAAATACAGTGTCCACAGGTTAAAATGGCAGCCAAGTTCTCTCTGGGATAATTTTATCCTGATAAGAACAAGTTATCTTCATTTGTATTCTGCCTGATTTTCTCCTACAGAGTATTTTTGAGATTTTTTTGCTCTGCAATATTTAGAATCAGCCACTTTGTTAAAACAACAGAAATAGTAACATTTAAGGCTGAGATTATATGTCTCTCACAATAGTGTGTCCAGGCTATTTTATATTGCTCAAGACTCAAAAGCCTTGTGCATTATTCATTTCCTCCAAACAAGGCGTGTAAAAATTACTGCTGAGATGCACCCACTTAGAGCAAGACAGTTCATATTTACTTTGATGAATGATTTCTTCTCAGAGAGTTTGTTTTTGTTAAGGTCACTGTCATGGGCACTCATGACCCTCCTTGTAATAATGTTTATTCTTTACTCTCCTGCACACTAACCCGTATAAAGCTCCATCCTATAACCTGAAACAGAAACAGAACTTCCCCTCTTGGTTTTTACACTCTGAGGATGATAGCTCTGGAAGAAGTAGCGTGTTTGGAGTCCCCCGAGACATGGTACAAGTTCCCCTGCAGCCCACAGGAGACCTCCCTGCTGCTCTGAGACATCATTCCATTGCTCACCTCCTTTCCCTCTCATACTGAAATTCTCTCCTGATTTTAAAAATCCCCTCCTGAGTCCTACATACCCCAGCATGTGTAAGACCTCTCATCCTCTTCATATCAAGAGAGTAAGTAACTTGTACTGTCTTCACTTCTCAATTCCCATTCTCTTAACTCACCACAAGCTCCTGGTCCATCACCCAGTGCCTACTGAGCCTGTGGACACCTACCTCCTCTGTGCCCCCACCACAGGAGCACATAGGTGGGCTCTTCTTCCTCATCCAGTTCTCCATCCTTCAGCCCTTCTACAGTTCCATATCGATTTCACACCCCTCCTTCCCAATCCTGACTCTGTGATCAGCCAACTCAGTACTCTCTCCCTTCTTAGAGTCCTCCTTTGTTTCTCATTTTCGTAGTTCTGATTCCCATGGCTTAAAGGACCCATGAGCCTTTTTGATTCTTCATCTTTCTCCAGTTACCCAGTTAACCGACATTCAATTTCCTGTGTAGTCTTATCAACTTCCGTCTTCATGGCTTTGCTCAGGGCATCATTACTGCTAGCAGTACCTTTTGTCCCTGCCACAGCACAGTCACCTGTGCCTGCCACCTGTTCTTAGAAATATGAAGAACCTCACACCACTCAACTTCCCCTAATAGCGACTTATAATTTCTCGCTAATACTTGAGTGTATAATCCTAGCCTCCTATTTCTTTTATGATTATCTTTAATGCTACTTGCCTAAGTTTGGGGACTAAAGTGTGCAAGTACACACATATGCAAACACAATAGGAACTCAGGTGATTGATTAATTCTGATCCAGATCTTTTGTAAAGAACAAAATAACCATTCCCAGGAAGCCACTGTCCACCCTCAGCCATTTCCACTAGCCCCTTGTCCATATCTCTTATCACAATAGAGCTGACACATGGCAACACAGCTAATTGTCTGCCTTCTCCGATCCCCAGGGAACTCCTAGGAAACCGGAATGGAATCGGATTTAGCTCTGCATTGCCAGCACCTCCCATAGTGCCTGAGAGAGAGTGGGGACTTAGTATGTGTTGCACATAGAAACGAGTTTTGAGATGGAAGATTCAAACCATCCAGGATAAAATTAAGATCTGGTGGGGAAGGAAGTTGTGTAACAATAATACTGTGAAGGATCAAATTATAAAATGCCCAGTACCAATAAGGGCTGTTTTAAAGGTAAATCTCATCATTACGAACACTATATGTCGAGCCTAAAGAGAATAGAAAAGGACATCTTAAGAAACATTTCCATTTTGAAAGACAATAGTCAAACATAAAACTCAAGTTCTAATATTTATTTATTTATTTATTTATTTATTTATTTGGGAAATTGTCAATAAGTCCCATGTGTGACAGGAGCCCAGTCAAGCACTGGGGTTACAAAATTGATGGTCCCTGTCTTCACAGAGCCTGTTATAGTCAGTGAGGAAAATAGACATTAATAAACTAGAAGTACGGAAAATAAAAATGTAATTGCACATGGTGGTAAATGCTCTGAAGAAAAAATAAAGGACATGATGAGCCTACATACAGGAGAACCTGAACAAAATAATATCTGATAGGGAAGAAAATTAATTCTTAAAAACAGGCAGGGAAAAAGCCTTCCCTGGATCAGCACCTAAAAAAGTCATCACGTTGCCATACTGTCTCCTCCAATTGTCTGACAAAACAGCCCCACAGCCCACACTCCTGACAATGGGGTGCCCTGAAGATCATCTTCATATCTGTTGTTTCTAAAGACTGCCATGTAGGCCTCTTAATAAATGTGCCACAATGCCCTTAACAGCTTGCTTATTAACAGGCAATTGCTACGCTACTAAAACATCAATCGACCCATTTATTCTCCCTTTGATTTTTTCCTTTCTGAACAATTATGAAGAGTGGCCATGCTGGTTGAACAGTATACGCCTTCCCACGCCTCCTCATCCCCTCTCCCCCACCCCAGGATGTCCTGCAGCCTAGGATCCTGTGTGTGCAGGGCTGGAGTGCACTTCTGACCACAGCTCTGTCAGCAGTACTTTTCATTGTCTTCTCTATTTTGCTGGTTGGACAGACAAAAAATCAGTATACTTCATTCTTGTCTCTTTACTATGTTAAACAGTTTTCCAAAACTGGTTTATTGTTTTTTTTGTCTGTGGTTTTTTTTTTCCCTTTCAAACAAAGTATTTACCACTCTAAGCTTATGTTCCTTATGTGACAAACGGATCATAACAATATCCATCTCTGCAGTGATGGGTTTAAGAATCAAATGAAATAAAGTTCTTAAAATGCTATGCCAAATATCTGCGATGTAGCAAACATTCAATCAATGATGACTGTTGTGTTAATCTAGCCATTATCAATTTGGTCCTTCTAGATTGAGAAGTACTAGTTATATTTTATGTAATAAACACTAACCTGGCAAAATGATTGAAAATATTTTTTCCCTCTCTACCATCTTCTTTATCTTAATTATGTTCGTTCTCATTATATAGAAGCTTTTGTAAAATAAATAAATGTCGAAGAAGGGCCCATGGACCTCTAGTAATATTCCAGCTTTATTTCCTGGATTCTGTCACACCTCTTTTGGTGGTTTCAAATTTGATGGAGTGGGAGCTGGGGATGCCAGAGAGTTCATTCTGGTTTAAAAATCACTTCCTAAAATTGCCCAAAATGTGATTCTTAGAAAAGCTGGTGGAGAGTATTTACCATGCAAATATTTGTTTTTGTAGTGACTCTTGAAACTGTTGTTGAGGAAAATACTCCCTGGCTTCCATTTGAACAGGCAACACCTGAAGGAAGAGGTGACAATTCCTGACTGAGGGCCTTTACTTTAATATGAGAGGTAGCTGATTTTTTTTCAAAGCCCAGTTTTCAGAACTGCAGCAACAAAAAGCTTTGGCAAGTAACTAGCTGAAGAAAGCCACTGCCCCACATTTTACTTTTAAATTTCATATTTGCCAACTGAGAAGTCTAGATCCCCAATTTCAAGGTGTCATTACAGCTAATGTCATAATGTATGAAAATCTTTATTTCATTAGTAAGACCTGCACAATAAAAAGTGGCAAAATTCTTATAAATTCCTACGTGCTAAAACCTGAGCTTAACCCCCACACACCCTCTCTGACCACTTCCTTCCCATCTTTCAGCTTGGACGGGGGAGGTCTCTGCAGAACTGTCTACATCCTAACTCTCTGCCTCCCCCGTTCTGGCCATGTGGCTTGACTTTGACCTCTACTCTCATCAGTCAAACATGCACAAGACATGGGAGTCTGAAGACTGTCACTCACTGTGTAATATGTGGCAATCACTTAACCCTTTTCGGCCTTGGAGGGCCCAGCAGGAAAATGGACATAATAATGACAGGCCATGCTTATCTCCAATAGGTTTAGAGAGGATCAGAGGTATGCCTATTTCTCAATGCCAGATTTGACCCCAAGCGAGAAGTCAGCATCAGGAAGCTTCTTTAAAAAATAAAAATAGGCTCCTACTTCAGAAAGCAGATGGAAAATAAGAATCTTCATGTTGCTGGTGGCCTGTGCCTATTTCAGACGGCTGGCCTAAACCTTAATCCTTAGCTGAGTTCCTGGAACCTGGTGGCCCAAACCGCCTACGCTGGGCTGCTTGTCCTGCTGTGGCTCAGTGTGCTCACCTGGTTCCTGATCTCTGACCTCGGATTTTCTAGATATGACTCTGCCTTAGTTTGGGGTTTCTTAACCTCAGCACTAATAACATTTGGGGGTAGATCATTCTTGTGGTGGGGCTCATCCTATATATTGTGGGATATTTAGCAGCATCCCTGGCCTCTACTCACTAGATATCAATAGCATCCCCGAGTCATGTCAATCAAAAATGTTTCCAAATGTCTCCTAAGGAGAAAAATCGCTCCCCCGTTCTCTGTTGAGAATGTTACCTACTCCTGTACTTGGCCTCTGGGCTACCTGATCTATGACCATAGCTTGTTAGCTGTAATGTTTTAGGCAAACACTGTTCTTCTCTCTCTCCCCTAATGTCAAAAGCTGCAATATCCAGGGAAAGGCTCTCATTCACAGCAAGTTGCTGTAAATATTCAAAAAGTGTTGTCTTACTTTTCTAAGTTTTATCAGTCTAAGGGTGGGAGAAGTGTGAGAAGAATACAGCTGTATCACATCTGGGCCTCCTGGTCTCTAGTAGCACCGCTGTTGTGAGGCCAGCCACTGCAGTTTTCGCAAAACCTTTGCACACATCCAAAGCACAGAAGGCCATGGAACAAAGTTATCATGTGCTCATAGAGTTACAAACAGTTTTAGAGTCTACTTGCCTCAGTACGCCATCTTACCCTGAGTTTTAGAAGATGAACAAAACAGAGGTATGTAGAGGTTAAATGGCATACCCAGTAGTCACAAAGCTGTTTAGCAACTGATTTCAGACCAGAAGGCTATAACCTCATCACCTGCCACTCATTGCAGACACAGTTGAATTAAGCACCCGACAGTTTGTGGCACCCATTCCCACTATCCTAGTTCAGACATTTCATTATTTGGCACTGGCTTTTCTATTTGCACCTCCTGTTTTGCATTATTAAATATGTCACTGTATACTTATATTTCCCCACCAGACAAATAAAACAGTGAAGTTGACAGAAAAGCATTAAACCACTATATCAGGAAATCAGAAAGAAACCAACAAGAAGTGAGAGGGAAGGAGGGGGAGAGAGAAGGAAGGGAGAGGGCACACATTTATGAGCACAAATTAAACATTCCAAACAGATTATCTCAGTTCTCAACTTAATCCTATACATACATTTGAATACTGGCTCCACCAATAAGCAACCAGGTAAGTTACTTAAACTCCGTGTGCCTCAGCTCCCTGGTGTGTAAAGTAGGTATAATAACGGAACTGAGCTCTTTGTGTAGCTGTGGGAGTGAAATGACACTGTGGCTGGTACATAGTAAGCTCGTCGTAACTGTTAGTGATTACTGTTCTGTATGCTAGCAAGTGGTGTCTGTTTCACCTCGGTGTTCAGACCATTATGCTTTCAACCACAGTCTGGCCGTATAACCATAATTTTGAACGACTCAATGGAAGCCCCTAGTTCCCTCTAGACTTTGCATTGGCTAATGGCTCCTGGGAATAAGTGACAAGGAAGACCAAGGTCACAGAGATGATCTTCATGCTTTAGAGTGGCCCGAATTTGCTTCTGAGCCAGAAATTCAAAATTCAGAGATGAATAAAATCTAGGGTTGCCCCGCGTGCAGCAAACGGTTTTCATTTTGCAAATGTTTGTTGAGCTCCTACTCTGTGCCAGAATCTGGAACAGCCTCTGAGGATCCAGGGAGGAAGGACAGTCCCTGATTGGGTGGTTATTACATTCTAGTGGCAATAATAAAAAAAATATTCGTGATGAGTGCAAAGAAGAAAATAAAAGTAGACTTGACTGGCAGGGGGTGATGGCAGGGGGTGTGGTATTTAGAGCGGGTGGTCAGAGAGGGCCCTTCTGAGGAAGTAGCACCCCAGCTGGCATCTGCATGACAAGAAGCATCCAGCCAAGAGAAGGTCTGGGAGCACTAAATGAGTCTGCAGCCAACAAGGCCATGCACATATGTGGTTCTCAGTGCAATTTTCTTCGTTGCATCACTTGGGTTCATTTTCTCATTGGACTTGCCCTCCTGTTGGCTGCCATAGCAACCTGGATAGACCATTTTATTTTGCCCACCCAGTCACTCACCAGCCCACACTCAGTGCATACCCAATCCTAGCAACTAGTCATGGAAACATTATTTAGAAAACAATAGACTCCATAACTCTCTACATCAGCTCCAAGGACTATTCAGCTGTAACTGAAAATAAATCAGGCAGCCTTGTCCCAGGAGGAATTCTCAGTCATTGCCTATCCTTCACAAACAAAAAGCTCAAACCACTTTCTACCTTGCTTTCAACAAAAGCCTCGGGTCAAGCAACCCAAGTGACCCATTATAGCCCCATCTGATCCCACACAATGTTTTTCTCTGCCCCTCTGCAGTCAAACTTTCCTGCACTTCACTCTGGATATATTTGCATTTGAGACAGGTCCTGATTTCAAATATTTCTTAAGATATATTTCCAGAAGTTGCAGCCTATGTTTGGTGTGTTTCTACTCATCTGTGGTATCTAATTTAAGATCTTTCATTCAAGCAATAAACAGGCTACTTCCATGTTTACTGAGCCACGTAGGACCAAAATAAGTTACCACCCTGTTTATCTCCCAGAAAATGAGTTCAAAGGAGGCCTGTTTACATTTGTTCACCTCTCACAGATAGTACGTAGGTTGGAAAATACAATCTTACATTTTTAACAATAATTCAGAACCATCTCTTTTGGCATGGACATTCTTTCTGTGTATCTTTGCAATCATTTCATGATGACCTCCTGTTTGCATTCTAAAAGGAGAGCTAAAGAATTAAACAAGTAAAAAAGTCTACCACATGACCTAATCATTTTCTCAGTACTGAAGTTGAAGTATTGGTTTAAATATATCATTAGAATTGGGAGGGAGGGAGGGAAAAGGAGAGAGGGACAGAGGGAGGACAGAGAGAGAGAGAGAGAGAGAGAGAGAGAGAGAGAGAGAGAGAGAGAGGGAGGCTGGCTGTCATACCTAAATAGAAGCCAGGAATTGTATTCTGACTAGTCTGACTCTCCCTGGAGTGCTGTGCTCATTTCTGGACTGGACAAAGCCCACCTCAGAGGACTGTGGAGGACACTGGATAGGAGCACAGAAGGAAGATGACTGAAGCCTGAAAGAAGAGACTGGTGAGGATGAGCGGGTATTAGGTGGCCTGGAGGGAAGGCTGCAAAACATCCATTTGCATACCAGCAGCACAGGAACTACAAACTGCCTTAATACCAGATGCCAACCATTATCTCCCAATTTTTGTCTCAGGCAATGGCTGGCTACTGATGCAGCTATGCGAGGGTCCTCAGTTTCAAACGCTTGGGCAGCTGCTATGCTGCAGAGTGAGGTTTCACCCCCTCAGTCCAAAGGTAAATGGTTACAAAAATCCAATAGTGGGGGAGGGGGAAGTATCAGGATTTCAGTACGAAATTCTTGACTGTAAGGAGACAGAAGCTCACAGATAAAGTTTCTAAAGCACTGGAAGTACATATGCAATAAGGAAGCAAGGTGTCTTACAAATGGTACAGAGCAAAATTCAATGCCTAATGGACTAAAGCTAAGTGGCTGTCCTACTTCTGCCAAATATTCTGTTATTCAGCTTCCTAGGGTTTTACCACAGCTCAATATTTAAGCAACTGGATAATGATGAACTTTAGGATATTTAGCCCCTTTTAGATCTCCAGATGAGCTTCTTATTTCTCATCCTTTCTATCCAAGAGGCTGGCAACTGTCCAGCAATCCATCCTTTGTTCATTAATACGCACTTCAGAGAGCCTTCAATAACACAAGGTACTGCACGGGAAAGGATTCGAAGAGCAATCAGATGTGCTCTCTTAAGGAGCCTGTGATGCAGCAGAGGAGAGTGAAAATATTTACACCGCATTACAAGTGCGGGCCCTTGCATATCATCACTCTTCTCTACTGTACTCCATTTCCTGGTAACCACCATTTGACTCTGTTTTTTTACAGGTTTAACTTATTGAGATTCCACATATAAGTGATGCCATACAGTATTTGTTTTTTCTCTGACTTACCTCAGCATAATGGCTCATGTTCAGTCTGAAGTGTGATTTTCAGTAAATTCTGAAATGGATTTAACTGGGATCCAGTCACCCAAACAGCTTAGCCAAGGACTGAGCCACTGGGAGACCTCTCTGCGACTCCAGCCATCTGCCCGGCAGCACAGCCGTCACAGGGCCTGCCTAAAGGCATTGCAGAGAATCCGGATCAATGTGGCCAACACCACCTGGAAAGCAATCCAGCTACATCGGAAATTAGTCCGAATTTTTAAGTGGCCAGACATCTTCAGTGCCAACTTAAAGATGTTTTGTGCTGACTCTTCAAGTGCATGATGTAAGAAAATGATCAGCCCTGACTGGTTTGGCTTAGTGGATGGAGTGATGGCCTGCAGACTGAAGGGTCCCAGGTCAGTTCCGATCAGAGGCATGTACCTTGGTTTCGGGCACATCCCCAGTGGGGGCTGTGGAGGAGGCAACTGAATCGATGTTTCTCTCCCATCGATGTTTCTGGCTCTCTATCCCTCTCCCTTCCTCTCTGTAAAAAAATCAGTGAAATATATTTTTTTAAAAAAGGAAATGATCAAACAGCAAGCCACAAGGCAACCAACCCCGCCCTCTCACCCAGAGTCTGCAACACTAGTATCCTCTCCTAGAGCCAAGGAGCTCAGGGAGTTCCCTGGCCCAGGCAGCAATGCGGGGAAAGTGTGAAATGAGGACTGAGGCGCCCAGGGCACTATAGTCCAGCAACAGAAGGTAGCTGGGACAGCATCATGGGAAAGAACCCCAACAGGGTGACAGGGGCCTAAGGACAAGTCCCAGTTCTGCCTTCTACAGGTCGTGCCTGAAAACATGGAAGTTACCATATTACTTATCAGAGAATGCATATTATCTAAAACTGATGTAGAAAGCATGTCATTAGCCTTTTCACTATTACTCAATGTATTCCTATAATTAAGTTTTTTACATTACTACTTTGGATATTTGTCACTCACCATGAGACAGTAAATATTTACTATATTCTTTTTCATTCTTTTTGTTCCTCTTTGACTAATATCTCCCATATGAAACCATGTGGTTATAAATATTTCATTTCCAGATAAATCTCTGAGTTATGAGCTGTTTCTCTAGATTTGTAGGTTCTACTTCTGAGAAAATATTTGTTCAAGCTTCAGTTCGGCAGTTACCCAGAGGTTTGCTTTCCAAAACAATATGCTAGCTCTGAAACAATATTTCAGAATTTCCCTTTTATTTAAAAAGTTATTTCATTAAAAAGAACCAAGAGGACAAACACTACCAAATTTCAAAACTTATAATAAAGCTACAATAATCAAGACAATGTAGTATTAGCTTAAAGGCAAACAGATACATCAATGGAATAAAATTGAGAAGCCAGACATATATGAACAACTTATTTTCAAGAAGTGCAAATCAGTGAAGAAGAGTCTTTCAAAAATGGTGCCAGAAAAACTGGATATCCATATGCAAAAAAAAAGTGGGGAACTTCTATCCATATTCCACACCCTGTGCAAAAATTAACTCAAAGTGAATCATAGACCTCTATGTAAAACCTGAGATTATAAACCTCCAGAAGAAAACCTCTGTCATCTTGAGATAGGCCAAGATTTCTTAGATACAACACCAAATTCCATAAAATACAGCAATCCCTAAAAGACTAAATCAATAAATTGAACTTGATAAAACAATATTTTCTGCCTTTTAAAAAAAAACTGTTAAAAGAATGAAAAGACAAACACAAGCTGAGAAAATATTTGCAAATCACATCTGACAAGACACATGTGCAGAATATATACTATGGTGCCCTCAAAAATAATCTAATAATACAGGCAAAATTGAACAAATACTTCACCAAAGATATATGGTGGCAAATAAGCATGGAAAAGACGCTCAACATCATGAGTCATTATGTAAATCAAGTAAAAGCCAATAAAATATCATTACATACCTATTAAGTTAAAGAGACCGAGACTGAATATTGAGGACACAGAGGAACTGGAATGCTCATATACTGGTGGTGAGGATGTAAAATAGTACAATCACTTTAAATTAAAAAAAAAGTAAAGAATAATGATATCAGAAGATGTTGAATATAGCCATAAAGTGAAAAACAAAACAAAACAAAAAAGTCAGCATACAGTATGAAGATGATGATCCCAGGTGTTTTTGGCATGTGTGTGTGTATACACACAAAAAATACTAGTTTATCTACTGAAGTTCTCCAGGGCAAATAACTGTGGACACCATAATCCTAAGATTTAATTCCATGTGGAAACTGAGAGGGTGCGAAAAAAAAATCAGATGTAAAACTTTAGTCATTGTAAACATACACATGATTGGTAATATTAAGATCATTGAAATATAGCTATGCTTCTGACCTAGAAAGTCTCAGAATCTGTCTTTGCTTGTCTCAAGTATTTCTGCATCACTCTGGAATGGTTCAGGTTGGTATATTTAGCCCTTTCTACCAACTCTGTAATATATATTACTAACGTGTAATGAGGAAACAACATCAGACAAAAATAAAGAGAAGCTTTCTCCAGACTATTTTACCAGCAAAATCTTCCAGATTTCTCATTGAAATTCCTCATTATGATTTTGAAAAAAGGGAGAGACTTGAAAATAATACACAGAATTAGATTATCAAGTGGATTCATTTGCATGGATAATATTTAGCTGGGCTTTTTTTGTTGTGTGTGTGTGGTTTTTTTTGTGTGTGTGTTTTTTTTGTGTTTTTTTTTTTGCTTTCTGCCATTTTTTGATGTTTCTAACAAGTATGTGCAGATGAAACTTGGTTAAACTATAAGTCAACGTTTTATATGTATATTTATCTCTATAAAAATCCTTTTTGATTACAGGAACCCTGTTCTTCCTCTAAGTATGCTTAAAACACACATTAGCTTGTTTTTAGCTTTAGCCCATAAAATACATTATGATTTCCTTTCATGACTAGTATTACTAAAAGTATTGCTATTTCAAAGTAATGCCTGCTATGGAAACCTGTTAAACAAATCGAAGAAACATAAAGAGGTTAAAATCTTCCTCCTCCCACCCAAATCCCACTCTCCTAAGGATCCAAGATTTACTATTTAGCTATTATGCTTTGGCATGCCCTAAACCAGTGGTCGGCAAACTCATTAGTCAACAGAGCCAAATATCAACAGAACAACGATTGAAATTTCTTTTGAGAGCCAAATTTTTTAAACTTAAACTTCTTCTAATGCCACTTCTTCAAAATAAACTCGCTTGGGCCATGGTATTTTGTGGAAGTGCCACACTCAAGGGGCCAAAGAGCCACATGTCGCTCACAAGCTGCAATTTGCCGACCACTGCCCTAAACCACTGTCATTTTAACAGGCTTAAAAAAGCAAAAGTTCAGATCATTAGCAACATATATTGTGGTTTGCAAAGTCTCAGTCTACAAACATAATAAAATCAATGGGAATATATCAGAAGTGATTCAAAATCTTTACTAATTCTTATTCTGAAGCAAATCTTCTCCATAAATTAAGTCTAAAAACTCAATAAATTCAGTTTGACCCACAGGGAAAACCGAGCTTTTCTTCCCCTCCCTCTAATACATATAATTAATTTTAGATAATGAATTTCCATTGTAATATTCTCATTCATCTAAAAAAATAACTGAGAATCTGTTTTCAGTATTAAACATGTGGGAGGGTGCGTTAATTGGTTCTTTTCTGCCTTGTAAACTTAATCTTTTCTAAGATGACCTGATTTAGTGATTATCTTATTATTAAACTTTCTATCTTTTGCTTTTTGAAAAAAAAATATATATATATATTTACTGATTTCAGAGAGGAAGGGAGAGGGGGAGAGAGAGACATAAAAACATCAACGATGAGAGAGAATTATTGATCCAGCAAGCCCCCCACTAAGGATCAAGCCCACAGCCCATGGATGTGCCTAAATTTGACAAAATGGTATCCAGAATAATTTCTAAACTCCCCTACTTTCAGCCTTTGGAACCCACTGCATGCTTTGCACATCCATTTAATATAGTAGTTCTGCTCCTTTGGATTCAACTTCACTCCAGGAAAGGCCCTTCCTAGTCACTGAAACTCAGCAGATTTTTACTGACAGGAATATTGGGTGTTCATGAGCTCACCTAAGCACTGTCTCCATTTTCTCAGCCTTAAAATCACTGCACTGATCGACTTCAGAAAGTTGTTGAGAGGCTTACATAAACTGGGAACCACCCTCCACTCTCTACCTTCAATTGCATGGTGCTTACTAGCACAGACTTTCAAGTCAGCCTGACTAGCTCTATCTTTTTCCAGCTCCGGTATCTTGGGCTCATCATACCCCTCTGTGCCTCAATTACCTCACCTGGAACTGTAAATAATAAAGTATTACAAAATATGGTGGCTGGAAATATTCATTGTGATAATATTTGGATCCAGCAGTCCCACGTCTGGGAAAATATGCAAAGAAGATACCTCAGAGAGATGTCTGCACTCCTAGATTCATTGCAGCATTATTCACAGTAGCCATCGACAGATGAGTGAACACAGAAAATGTGGTGTGTATAAAGATGGGATACTAGTAAGCCTGAAAAGGAAGGAAACCCTGCCATTTGTGACAACATGGATGAAGCTGGAAGACATTATGCCAAGTGAAAAAAGCCAAACACAGAAAGACAAAAACGACATGATCACACTTATATCTAAAAAAGTCAAGCTCATAGAAACAGAGAGTATAAGAGTGGTTACCAGAAGCTAGGGGTTACAAGAAATGAGGAAATGTTGATCAATGGGCACAAAGTAATAAAAATAAAGAAAAAAAGTGACATTTGAAAAGCACTGAATATATGAGATCAGTAAATGTTGGCTACCTTAAATGTTATATTGCTTCAGTCTTTTATTTTCATAATAAATACAAATCTAAAATAGTCTTCCATCTACAGGCTTCAAAGCATCCACAGTATCCCTTTGTGATCCCTCTTCCATGGACTTGCTCTCCTGAGACACTATTAGTAATACTCCACTGACTAGATAAGTTTTTCAATGAGAAAGAAACCAATCCTGTAGCCTCTTGAAGCCATCTCTCTCTTTAGAAGCATTTGATGATAAATCACATGGAACTTGCACTAAGTCCTTAGCACAGATTTTTTCCCCCATGTCATTAATAAAGGTACTTCACACCAACAATGACTATATGGAGAGAACCATTGAACTAAGTATCAAATATCATCAGGGCCACGTAAGTATCTGGCATTCTTAAGAGGATGTATTTGTTCCACCTCTTCCTATATGTGACCTTTAAGCAAGTTACTTACCTTTTTTGGGCCTGTTTTCTCATTGATCTAAAAAGTCTAGGTAATAATTCATACTTCACATAAATCAAATGTAAAAGTGAAATGGTTAAAAATGTTAAATGCAGATTCTAAGTAGAGTTTGATAAGCTAAGGATATTAGCTGTACAGCAACCTTTAAAAATAATAGCTAAAATGGCCCTAACTGCTTTGGCTCAGTGGATAGAGCTTCGGCCTGCAGACTGAAGGGTCTCAGGTTTGATTCCCGTCAAGGACATGTACCCACTACGGTTGTGCAAACGGCAGCTCATCGATGTTTCTCTCTCATCGATGTTTCTGACTCTCTATCCCTCTCCCTTCCTCTCCGTAAAATTCAATAAAATGTATATTAAAAAATAATAATAGCTAAAATGACAACAAAAGAAATAAAATGAATATTAATATATTTCTGATTAACTCAAAGAGGGCAAAAACCAAAATAACAGAAGAAAAAAAAAACAGATGAGACCCATAAAATTTTTTAATAGATTTAAGCCCAACTATATCAATAGTAATATAAGTAACCAAACATTCTAATTAAAAAGAAGAGATCATCTGATTGGAAAAAAAAGCAAGATAGTATGCTGTTTATAAGAGACATGCTTTTTAAAAACTTAAACAGATTGAAAGTTGGAGTAGACAAAGATATAGATGCAAACAATAAGCATAAGAAAGCAAGGAGAGGAGATATATTTCAAAATAAGAATAGTTTTATAATTATGCAAGAATCAATTTATCAGAAAGACATACCATTCATAAATATTTATGCATCTAATAACAGAACTTCAAGTATATGAAGCCAAAAACAAGAAAATTTGGAGATAAACATTAAAATCTGCAACCATAATTGGAGACTTAAAAATCCCTTTCATGAATGGTTAAAATAAGTACGTATACAAAAGTAATATTTAGAATAGCCTTCCTAAACTAGAATTTTAAGCACTTAAAAATAATTTGAGAAATCATTTGATTTGAGAAATGTGTAAGAAATTTAAGCACCTAAAAATTATTCGAAAAAAAATATTTTTCCAATGTTCCCAAGAATGGTACATTTCTAGATCCATAAAATAAATTCATTAGGCACTATTGCTTGATTCTAGATCCATAAAATAAATTCATTGGGCACTATTGCTTGATTACCTGCACAAACCTAGTTACAAAGAGTTACTAAAAAAGATATGGAAAATACTATTAACTTGATTTAATTGGAAGTTATAAAACGTTTATTCCTAAAAATTGATTTGGATGTTAGTTACAAGGTTTTATACACTTTCAAAAACTCATCAACCTATACATTTAAAGTGAGTGCATTTTGTCATTTGTAAATTATATCTTGATACATTTCAGTGAAAAAGAAAACTACTAGAAGATTCCACTACACATCTACTAGAATGTCTAAAATTAAGGAATATGACAATAAGTAGTGCTGGTGAGGGTGTGGAACAACAAACACTTTAATTATTGTTGATAGGAGTGCAGAGTGATACAACTGCTTTAGAAAACTTCTAATAAAACTAAGTATAGGCCTACCCTATGTCTTCCCATTATACTCCTAGGTACATAATCAAGTGAAATAGTCCCACATGCCCACAAAGTAATATGTCCAAAAATTTTCATAGCTTTATTCATAATAGCCAAAAATCAGGGTAGAACCCAAATGTCCAACAACAAGTGAATGGATAAACAAATTGTATTGTATTCATATTGTAGAATATTGCACAATAACACCCAAAAATAAATTCATATATAACATGAATGATTCTCAAAAGCATCATAGCAAGAAAAAAACAAACAAAAAAAGCCAGAAACAAAGTCATTCCCTTTGTATCTGTTTAAAGACAGGCCAACTTGTTCTGTGGTGATATAAGCTAGAATAATGGTTGCCTCTGGGAATGGGGATTGACTGGAGAAGTGGTATGAATGAAGAAGCCTTCTTGGATGATGGAAATGTTCTTTTTTCACCTAGGTGATGTTTACATCGATGTGTACTCACTGAGCTTTATGAATAAGATCTGTTTACTTTTCTGTATGTAAATTACATCTCAGTATTTTTAAAAGATTAAATAATATAATTAGGTTAAATCACAGATCAACCTGACATGTGGATGATGTTTAATAAATTATAGCTATTGTCATTATTTTATCTTAAATACTTGTTAGTAACAGCTGCTAAACATACGTAATTGTTCACTTCGAAAGATAGGCTAAAACAGAAAAAGGAAGGCACGTGTGATTTGAGAAGGGAGTCTGTGAGTGCAAAACACTGGAAGAAATGCAAAACTTGTAAAGCCTGGATCCTATAAACTGGTAAATGTCATAAAATGTTTATAAATTGTATAGCCATTGGGGTTTTGTCACTAGTGTCATTTGTTTTCTAAGTCTTCCATTTAGAAAGCAATCATTATAGCATAGTGCTTTTTTACAAACATTTTAAAGGCACTAGGAAAAAAGAGACTTATTTTAAGAAAATAAATGGGTTAAGATTTAGGTCGAAATCCCAAAGTGATTTGGGTTTGTCCTTAATTTGCTCCAGGAAAAGGGCTGCTTTGAGAATCTCAGCATCCTCTTGGGACCCCCTTGCTCCCTGCCTCTTTGCAAGAATACAGGCTGGGTTAGCAATAGAGCGCGGAGACCTGCAGGGGCAAAAGAACAGGAAAAGTGTGTGGGTATTCTTGGAGGCACAATACCTAGGCCTTCCTTATATAGAGAACTTCATGGCTGGAGGGGACATAAAAAAATAGTGGTCTTACTCTTCACATAAGAAGAAAAAGAAGAGTGGGATTATTATGTAGAAAAAGTGCTTTAAAATGGGAAATACAAAAGTAAAATAGGCAACATGCAGTGAAGAAGCATATATAATGCCTTCTAAATGGAGTACCTGGATATTTTAGGGCCTCGATTTTTTTATTCTAGATGTCTTATTTTATCCACTATACTCCACCAAAGAAAACTAGCCATACATTCATTTATTCTTTCTTTCAATAAATATGTTTTGGACACTCCCGTATGCCAAGCATTGTTCTAAGCCATGAACACACAATAGCGAGGCTCAAACAAAGCCTTCAGGGAACGTATTTCCAGATGCGAGAAATGAATCAGGTATTCATTCACAAGTGAGTTGTCATCCCTGGGTATCTGACTAGAGTTGCTGATACAATCCTTAGTTGTCTCACCATGTAATAAAAAAAAAATTGGAAGTAAGTGAAGATCAAAACCTCTGTTTTGGGAGAAATAACAACACTGTGAATGTGGAATGGGACAGAAATTTTAACAGAGTGGAGTAGGGGTTGGGGACCTCTTGAATTTGCAACCAGAGCAATCAAGTTCTTACACTAAGTACCGGGAAAGGGGAGGGGTGGTATAGCTAATGTAAAGGGGAGGAGAGGTTCCAATAATTTCACTTAATATTTATGGATGCTAAATATTAGATTATAAATATGCAATTGTGCAATCAATCTATGTTCAATCAGTAGAACTAGTTCATACTTCTCCATATCATAAAGTGCTATTGAAGTAAAAATCTATTACCAAAGTAAAAATTTAATCACCTGATACATGAACTTGACATTATAGATTCCCTGCATCAATTAAAAATTCAAAGGGTTCATACTTTGCATTTCTTGTTCAGTGTTTATAAAAGCACTAGCTTTGTGATTTCTAATAGTTTCTCTACGTCTGTATAATCAATACTGTGGATAACCATTACCTTAAAAACAAGATCAGCAAAATATGATTTTAATATTAATATATTACATTTGTAATACAGTGCTATTATCTTTGAAAGTGTTTTACATTCATTCTCGCTTCCTGTATCTGCATTCCACTTAATAGCATCACTGTGCATCTGCATGTCCAAGCCAGAAACTGAAATAACTCTTGTCTATTTCATTTCCAAGTTCTATCCACTTCATAAAAACTTCTCCATCCCAGCCCCTCTTGCTCTCCATTGCCATAGTTTTGGCCTCATCTTGTCTTACGGGACTGCTGTGGAGGCCTCTTAACTCACCTCCCACCCTTCGCCATGCTCCCACCACTTGAACCTTCCATATTGCCAGTGCTTCTTAACACAAATTTGAGAGAACATCTATTTCACTGAAAAAAAAAAAAACAACTGAAATGACCCTTTATTGTCAACAGAGAATAAAAGCTAAAGTTCTTATATACCATCCAACAGCTTTAAGTCGTTCACAGTATAGTCCCTATTCAGTACTCCATCCTCCTTTCCCTTTCCCCAGGAGGATGTAGACCCACATAAAACCACTTGTCATTTTCCCATCATTACAACTCTATTCTTTTGCACTCACTATACCCTCTCCCTAGAAGATTCTCCCCCACAATTTTCTAGCATATGATATCTCTGAAGGCCCCCAAAAAGAAGTTATTTCAGGAAGTTCATGGACAATTCTATAGAGGACATACAAGAGGAGAAAAAAAACTTTCCAGCATCATCCCTAACTACACTATAGTAGATTAGGAACAGCAGTAGTTGGAACTATAAACATACAGTTGAAGAAGGCTCTCTATTTAAAAATATGAGCTTGGAGCAATTACAAATATCTATATATCTATATCTATATCTATATCTATATCTATATCTATATCTATATCTATATCTATATCTATGTCTGTGTCTGTATCTGTATCTGTATCTATCTATATCTATATCTATATCTATATCTATATCTATATCTATATCTATATATCTATGAAGTCTCTGTAACAACTTTGATGTCTGTAAGACACCAGCCAAGAGTGGGCCATTGTGGGCCATGAACCAGGATGGATATAAAAAAAGGTCAGTAATGTTGCATAATGAGGATGATGGAAGAAAAGAAGCAGGACCAGAACCATATATCTCCCCTACCCCTTCCTGGCTACAGGCTCACTAGTGCTTTTGTGAGGAAGAAGAAGCAACAGCATGATCTAAAGGATAAATCCTGACCCAATTTTGCTTCTCTTCCTTCTCATTTTCCGCCCTTAACAGATATCACTCATTAATCCCATAACTTATTTCATCTCAGCACACATCTCGAGGAGTTAGTGCATACTCATAAACATGTAAGCACATGCATACGCACACACATGCACACTCATCTGCTACTTGTTCCTGAGGTTCTCAGTACTCACTCAAGAGTACTACTGCTAGTGTCTCAGATATTTCCATCCAAGTAAGCATAATAAAAAAGGAAGAGTGTGTTTATATCCCTGTGGATATAGCCCTGACTGTATAATGCAGGAAATTTATTAAAAGTCTCATATTTAAAAACTTCATGTGAATTTACTCCTTAATGCATCCAATTTACTTTGCAATAAAAAACAGTGTTTTAAAAGGCTTACTATAGGAGAAAATTGACTTTGACTAGTATGGCTTTGAGTGCCCTTGGTCCTTAGCCAGGTGTCTCCATCCCTGTTTGAGATTCACAGTCTGTCCGATTCTGAAAGCCATAAGCATTCTCAGACAAGCAGTCACATTGAGGGGACTACTTTGCTTATGAACCAGGAATAATTTAGAGTCTTAAAGATACATTCCAATCAAGAGCTATGTACTACTTTGTCACCATTCTAGGAACCTAGAGTGGTGTCAAACACACACACACACACACACACACACACACACACACAGGAATGATTCCTTTTTGAAAAAGCAAGAAGGAAGAAATCGGGTTTTAAGCAGTGCTAGTCTCTCTGAATAGTCTTACTCAGGCCTTACCCTGCTAATTTTTCATCCTTTGACACTCAGTTCCAGAACCACCTCCAGTAAAAAGCTTTCCTACCCTTCCCTCTGTTAAGAGGTTTGACATAGCATCATATACATACTTCTATCATATTTCTTCACAATAAAATATATTCATTTATTTCTCTCCTTCACTAGACTATAAATTTCTTGAGGAAAGAGGCTTTTGGAAGTGTCCTATCTATAACACTTAGCACAACGCCTGGCGTGTAAGTGTATAAGAATGAATAATTAGTTCCCATCTCTTTACCACTGTCCACCATGAGCACAATATGTTATAAAATATTTTTGTCGCCGAAACCAGTTTGGCTCAGTGGATACAGCGTCGGCTTGTGGACTGAAAGGTCCCAGGTTCGATTCTGGTCAAGGGCATGTACCTTGGTTGCAGGCACAACTCTAGTGTGGGGTGTGCAGGAGGCAACTAATCGATGTCACTCTCTCATCGATGTTTCTAGCTCTCTGTCCCTCTCCTTTCCTCTCTGTAAAAAATCAATAAAATATATATTTAAAAAAATATTTTTGTCTACCAATTAGTATTTTAAAGAACATAATGATTCATCAGTGTTTCTATTTTATTAATTAAAGAGATCTTCTGAGCATGCCATAAATATAGCAAGTGGAAAGTATTTTTAAATATTAAAGTTGCTTGTTAACTTAGATCAATAATGTTTTGGTTTGCTAATATGGGCTCAGACAAGTTTTAGCTAAAGGTATAATGCCCCAATATTTAAAATGTATGTGTCATTTCAAAGTCATTCATAGGACTATTGCATAACAATTCCATGCTTTTACTGTTAAATCATGGAATCCTAAAACAAAAGGAATATAAAGAATACTTGAGATAATCTAGTTCAACCTCCCACCTGAAAAATAAGTCTTCTTTTAAACGTCCCTGTAAGTGATCACAGTCTCTGCTTGAACCCTCCCAGAGGAGAATGCTCAACTTCATGCTTTTTTTTTTTGTATTATTGATTTCAGAGAGAGAGAGAGAGAGAGAGAAACATCAATGATGAAAGAGAATCAAGAGCCCACAACCCAGGCATGTGCCTTGACTGGGAATTGAAATGTGACCGCCTGGTTCATAGGTCGACATTCAACTTCTGAGCCACACAAGGTGGGATATCTACATTCCTTTTTGAGCAATTCAAACTCTTGACCCCACAGACTTTTCTTGCCATATGAAGAGATAGCAACATACATAAACAAGGCAGATAGAGAAGGGGGAAGCTGGCCCAGATTACCCAGCCAGGCAATGAAGAAGTGAGCCCAGCACCTGAATTCATTTATATATTTCATACAAAGACTTTCAGCCAGGCCATCCATTTTACTTTGTAATAAAAAATAGTGTTCTAAAAGGCTTACCATTTGCAACAACATGGATGGAACTGGAGAGCAGTATGCTAAGTTAAATAAGCCGGTCAGAGAAAGATAAATACCACATCTCACTCATCTATGGGAAATAATGAACAACATAAACTGATGAACAAACACAGATCCAAAGACAGGGAAGCATGGATCAGACTGTCAAACCTCAGAGGGAAGGAAGAGGAGGGTTGGGGTAAGGGGGGGAGATCCACCAAAGGACTTGTATGCATGCATATAAGCCTAACCAGTGGTCACAGACAATAGGCGGGTGAGGACATGAGTGGGGGGTGGGGGTTTGGGAAGGTAATGGGGGATGAGGACAAACATGTAATATCTTAATCAATAAGAAATTTTTTTAAATAAAATAAAATAAAATAATAAAAGGCTTATTATTATTGTGGCAGAATGCACAGGAGAACATCAGCCAGCAAGCACTCCGAGAGAGGAAAGTTTAACCTTTATTTCGCAGATCTGCTAGTCCAGGGGAATTCCAGATCCAGAACCTGAACTGAGGAGGCTCTGACCTGTATATCTCCTCCTGTGGTGGGCCCCTGAGGGTCCCCACAGCTCCACCCAAGCCAGTCTTGGCAGGGCCTTTGGGGTATGTTCCCAAGCTCTGCCCAAGTCAGTCAGAGTGGGGAAGTAAGACTAGTTTTAACCAAGCACTGAACTAGGTTGCAAGCTCTCCCCACGCCCACCCCCTTTTCCTGCTCGCTATAGGAGAAAATTGACTTTGACTAGTATGGCTTTGAGTGCCCGTGGTCCTTAGCCAGATGTCTCCATCCCTGTTTGAGATTCACAGTCTGTATGATTCTGAAAGCTATATGCATTCTCAGACAAGCAGTCACTCTGAGGACACTGCTTTTGCTTATGAACCAGGAATAATCTAGAGTCTGAAAGACAAATTCAAATCAAGAGCTATGTACCGCTTTGCCACCATTCTAGGAACCCAAATCCCCTGTTAAGCCCCATTTCACTGGAGCCTCTTTCATCTTAAGTAATAGCTCAGATTTCAAAAGGCTAGAATTGAATTGAAAAGACTGATGTCTTGCTTTCCACAAACTAATGACAAATTAATTGGCCATGCCATTTCTACTATTAATAGAAAATGAAGCTCTAACTGGTAAGGGTCACACCTCAATCAGCACCCCCTTTTTGAGGGCAGACCTGCCAGGTGAGCCACCAGGTGCTAAAAAGGAGGAACTGTTAATGGCAATTGTGTCAAACTAATCTCAGAGCAAACTACTGCATTTTATTATGTGAATTCTCAGGATAATTGAATGCCTTATCAAGGACATCCATCCAATTAATTTTTAAATATTAACAGAATTAATTTATCATCAGATAAATTTAATCATAACTGTCTAGAATTATTTTTTATTTTTTAAGTTAGCATTCTAGAGTATTTTTATTTTTTATTTTTATTTTTTAAATATATTTTATGATTTTTTACAGAGAGGAAGGGAGAGGGACAGAGAGCTAGAAACATAGATGAGAGAGAGGCATCGATCAGCTGCCTCCTGCATGTCCCCCACTGGGGATGTGCCCACAACCAAGATACACGGCCCCAACCGGAATCGAACCCAGGACCCTTCAGTCTGCAGGCCGTCGCTCTATCCACTGAGGCAAACCGGCATTGGCCTAGAGTATTTTTAAAAGTTCAAAGTGGTTTGACATTTGAATAATGTTTGCTGCTATTCTTATAACTCTGTGGAAGCAAGAATTTACATTGCAATTGATTTAATATTGGTCACATGAGTTATACATAAAAGTCAAGTAAGTCCTACTTCTAAAATCTTTGAATAGTCATTGATTCACAAACTATTCTGTGAATAATCTTATCAAATGTGTTATAATCCCAATATGGTATTAAGATCTTTTTATGTAATCAAAGAAAAAAAAAGGAAATCATCAAATGATGACATTCTGACACTGATTTGACCCTTTGCTATGGATTATAGAGACTACTGGAGACACAATAGCTACTTCAGGGGACAATCTATAGCGGGAGAAAGAAATATTAAAGCATTCAGTACAATATGAACAAGGACATATAAGAAAATCATCATTGGTGAAAGGATAGGAAGGACCCCAAAGTCTTAGCTATTTTATTTTGTTGTTGTTAATCCTCACCGAAGGATATTTTTTCCATTGATTTTTAGAGAGAGTGGAAGCGAGGGGGAGAGACAAAAAGAAAAACATCGATGTGAGAGAGACACATTGGTTGGTTGCTTCCCACACATGCCCTGACCCCGGCCAGGAATCGAGCCTGCAACAGAGGTACATGCCCTTGACTGGAATTGAACCCAGGACCCTTCAGTCTGAGGGCCAACATTATCCACTGAGCCAAACTGGCTAGGGCTTAGCTGACTATTTTAATAGGGCCTTAAGAAGACTTTGGTTTTAATAAACATCCTTAAAAATGCACTTGTGTTACAGGCTAGGCCTTGACCTCCCAACATCTGGTCAACCTAGTGGGATCTCTTTTCCATGTCCAGTTTATGTTATGGCTGGAAACAAATAAACAGGATCATGAAAATGAACTGCCATAACTACTCAGATTAACCAAATGATAGGGCAGTCTCTGCTATACATTCAATAGACCACAGGATCCTAAAGATAATTTTAAAAGGTATATAAAATGTTTAACACAGTGCCTGGCTGCCTGTCATTAGGGGCTGAATAAATGTTAACTTCTTTCACTTTTATCTATTTCTCTTTGCCTTAACGATCTTCATTCCCCAATCAAAGCATAGAGTACATTTTTATACTAGAATATGGTAAAAGAAAAAAGCTAATTCCCTGATGTTGCTCTCCAAACCACTGCATTTGTGAATCTCAAAGCTCCTTGTGCAGAGGAGAAGACTTTACAAATAATGCCTTATATTTGAGGGGAAGCCCTGAGCTAAATTATTCTCCACTTAGATCAGCAGTTCTCAACCTGTGGGTCGCGACCCCTTTGGGGGTCGAACAACCCTTTCACCGGGGTCACCTAAGACATCCTGCATATCAGATATTTACATTACGATTCATTAACAGTAGCACAATGACAGTTATGAAGTAGCAACGAAAATAATTTTATGGTTGGGGGTCACCACAACATGAGGAACTGTGGTAAAGGGTCGTGGCATTAGAAAGGTTGAGAACCACTGACTTAGATTAATGAGATTAATGTGATTTAGATAAAGTTAATGTGAGTCCTTTGGAGAATCTCCTGAGAGAGGAGGAAACATTTCAGCCACAGGCCTGACTCAGCACATTGCTTGATTTCATTCAGCCTGAGGGTGAGAAAGCTCTGGGAAGCCCTCACAGAACACCCACAAAACAGCTCTGACCCCTGACCCCCAGGGGATCGAATCAATTGTAAAGATGTGAATTACAGTTTCACAGTTTTACAGAATTACAGTAAAGCCAAGAACCCTGGGCTCACTCACTGTAGATTCTAGAATTTAGGAAAACTTTGTTATCTACTTCTCTTTTCTCCTCCTCCTCCTCCTCCTCCTCCTCCTCCTCCTCCTCCTCCTTTTTACAAATCCATTTATACATATACTAGAGGCCTGGTGCACGGATTCATGCACTGATGGGGTCTCTTGGCCTGGCCTGCAGAGATCGGGCCGAAACTGGCTCTCCAACATCCCCCAAGAGGCCTGTGATTTTGAGAGGCTGGTTCTTGGGTGACCCACCCTGGAATCGGGCTCCCTCCTCTCTTCTCCCAATATTGTATCACTTTCTCTCCGTATCTGTCTCCCTTCTTTCACCTCACTTTACCCTAAGTTTGGCAGTAACTGATGACTTGTGAGCATTTAGCTGCAAAATGCAATCATTTAGCAAACAGGATTCATTTAGCCTGGAATCTAGTCAGCCGAGGGCAGGACCCTGCTCAACGTCAGGCTCCTTCCCAGGCCCTTCCGCCCAGGCAGAATCTGTGGTGGCAGGAACCACCTCCTTCCCTCCCTGAAGATTGCCCGCAGTTGCTACTGTCCCCCTAGAAGGAGGGAAGCTGCAGCCGGTTTCCCAGCTGAGAGTGGAAGTGAGAAAATTCACTGCCTTCCCAGCTGAGAGTGGAAGTGAGAAAATTCACTGCCGTCACTGGAAATCAATATTAACTGGATGGGTGGGTGCGGGTGCCAGACATCAGGGACGGAGTCAGTAGGTCCTGCATGTCTCATCAGTTAGCCAATCTAGTCAAAAAGTTTCTGTAAGGGCCAGACCCACGACCTCTGCAATGGGCTAGAGACCCAGTGGGGAGTCAGACCTGAAATGGGGAGCCAATGGGCTAGAGGAGTCCCAGATTATGAGAGGGTGGTTCTCGGGTGATGCTCCCTGGAACTGAGCTCCTTCCTCTCTGGTTCCAGGTAAGTCACCCGAGAACCACAGCTGCCAACTCACTGCAGCTCAGCAGCTCCTGCATTGAGCATCTGCCCCCTGGTGGTCAGTGTGCATCATGGCTACCAGTAGGATGGACGGCCAGCTGGTTGACCAATCACTTGGGCTTTTATATACACTGAGTGGTCAGATGATTATGATCTCTGAACGCATAATAATCTCATCACTCAGTGAGTGTGTGTGTGTGTGTGTGTGTGTTAGAGGCCTAGTGCATGAATTCATGCATGGGTGGGGTCCAGCCAGCCTCGTCAGGAGGAGAGGACATGGGCGTTTGGCCAGTCTGTCTGCTGGTCAAACTCCTAGTCAAGGAGACAATTTGCATATTAGCCTTTTATTATATAGGTTAAACACTGAGTTGCCAGATTATTATGTGTTCATAGATCATAATAATCTGGCCACCAAGTGTATATAGATTATTTATTTTGCTTCCTCAAAAGGCCTCCCTCCCTCTGGGTACTTTTCCTTAACTCTATTTCCTCCTTTTTCATGTCTTCTTTTAATTCTCCTTTTTTTCTATTTGTATCCATTCCTGGGATGTTCTCCATTCCTCCCCAATGATCCCTCTCTTGTCCACCTTCACCTCTCTCCTTTGTGTCTCTTCTCCTATCTCTCCTGCTAAGTATTCTCCTAAAACTCCTTTCTCTCTGAAAGATAAAGCTGCATTCCATAACCTGATAGTTACCTTGTAAACCAGTTTTATTTTTCCTTATGGTGTAGTTCCATGGCAAACAGGCAGTGTAGTGCAATATAGAGAAAACATGAGATTTGAGAGTCTAGGTTCTTGTGATCCACCTATATATCAACTTCCCCTTTTATGAACTGAAAGTTTATGTTTCACAAGATATTTTACAGTAGAGCAAATCAATCCAATTCAATATTCAAAAGACATTTTTACACGAATGATCACAGTGGAAATACAATCATTAAATGTTAAGTAGTACAGGTAACAGTTGACCTTGATGTCCCCTACCTGCAGAATGAAAGAGCTTTTATGTTACTGACCAACTGATAAAAGTTTCTTTTAAGAACTAATGTTCTTGGGAATTATTTTAATGGTTAAATAAGTACCAAGCACAGAGAAGATTACTACACTAAAAAAAAAAAAGGGAAACACCAATAGCCTTGAGAGACAACCACCAATAGTTCCCCTACTCCTGACACATGTTTACCTTCAAGACAGAACACTTCTGGGCCTTAATTCTCTAGAAAATACATCACTTCTCTTTAAAAGTATTTTTTAAATTCAACATTATTCATACAAATGGAACCAATTCTTACTTCTTAGACTTCTGGTATGTAAACATCCAAATTATAAACAGGAACTGCTGGTCCTTTAAAAGATTATACAAGTTCTGGGAAATACTATTAGGTGTTTGTTCTTTCCCACACTTCTGGAAAAATAAAATAGAAGCACTTCTCTAATGCCATGGATCCAATTTAAAAAATAACTCACACAAATTCAGTTCTGATCATGTAAACATGGTGGGTTGCAATTTACTCTTGTATTATTAATAACAAAAGGTTGCTAAACAGATTAATACTGTGCTAAGTAGCGGCAACTCCAATATTTTTATATAAAAATGGGCTTAGAGGCCACAGTCTGGTTGGACTAGATGCCAGTGGACTTACTTTGAAACTGCCTTTGTAAGGAAGCCCTCCATCTTTACTTTTATGATGTGTTCATACAAATCAAAGTAGTATAAATTTTTTAAAATTATAGTATGCACACTTTACATAAAATTATAAAAACAACACATTAATTGTCCACATCAGGTGTTATTTATTTACTTACTGTGGCTCTAGATGGCTGATAGGAATTACAGGGAAAATTAACATCTTCCTCGCCCCTCCTTCCCCCCAGCATCTCCAGATAATAACAGATGTTGCCTAAAGTAACAACTGGTTCCAAAAATTTTAGCAATGACTTAAGTATACCCAGAAATGTAGAGTGAATAGGCATATCACTTCTCTGGACACTAAAAATTCTCAAAGACCCACCAGTTAGCTCTTCCCACAGAGTTGAGGCTAGCTAATGGCCACTGGAAAAGCTGAAACTGGGATCCAATATATGTCTCCAAGTCCAGACACATTCTCCCACTTCACGATAGTCAGTTTGGAAGAAGCTTGGCTCTGCAACACTGTGAGGGCCAAAAATTCCATTACAGTATATTCCTGAAACTAACAAAGTAGCATTTATAGAATGTAGACTTTTTCCTCAATTTAGACTGTTCTTCCTCATAGAACTATATTGTTATTTTGCTGCATTTATTTTTATATCCTGGTTATGTATTTAAGTGTCACCTACTCTACCATATACCTGTGCATATACACACACACACACATAATAAATTCTTAATATTTATTAAATAAACCAATGACTCAGTGATTTTATTGAACCATAAAACTATCACCACTGTGTAAACAGCAGAGAGTAGCTGGAATTATTGATTTCTAAGAAACAGAAAATTATTTAATTCTTCCATCCATGAAAAGCCTCTGAAAAATCCCAGAATTTGTGCAAAAAAATGGTGTTTGTAAGTGCATTTTCCTAGACAGAGATTCCAAAGCTTTTATCCATTTCTCTAAAAGGGGTCTGTAATCCTGAAAAGATAAAAAAATTACTAGTCTAATAAATTCTTGCTATTATATCCCTTATGTCACATAAATGACCAGCCAAACTATGCTGGTTTATTTATGAAAGACTTAACCTACAGAGCTATATACTAATCTACAGATATGTAACATACCTCCAGCGACAAGAAACTCACTACCATGAGGCAGTCCAGACTACTTTCATATTTTGCAGCTTAGCTTCTGATTGACCACAGCTCCACCCTCAAGTCACACAGAACGTATCAGCTCCTATGCCACTTGACAGCCCTTCATTTATTTTTATTTTTATTTAGGCAGCTGTCAGGACCCTTCCTATCTCCTCTTACACAGCCTGTAAATCCTCAGTGCTTTCAACCATCTGCACCTGGAGTTCTCAGTGCATTCAAGACTCTGCCCAACCCAACGTGGCGGACCCTCCCAGAGCAAGTGCAGCTCTCACATTCTCATTCTGTGAACCAGACTAACAGCTCAGCACCCAAAGGCAGTTGGTTCTCCCCAAAACTTCTATATTTTTGTGTGTGTTTTGTTTTACAGTTTCACCATGACCCTCCAATTCTGTTCATGCAGTTTGTTTGAGGATCCTATTGCAATTATCCCTGTCAAATGTCCACCTTGTAAATGTAACTGTTTCTTTCGGTTGAGGTTCCAATGGATTCCAACTTTTAGCTGCCATCCTTCACACAGCTTCTCTCTCTCTCACTTTAGTTCAGACAGGTTTTTACATAGGTCAATGCCTTATAAATATGCCACTTGGGCTATACGGTTTTTGTATGTTTATGTTATAATGTCCAGAGTTTTTAGCTGCTAGAGGGAGGGATAAGGAAGCAGAAGTGTTAGTCTACTTATGAAAGACTTACCCTACAGAGCTATATACTAGCCTGCAGATATGGATGAGCCCACACAGTGGGAGGTGGCTTTCACTGCATGCCGTCTCTGTGAGAGAGGCAGCCTCCTCCAGACTGACTTCTGCATACTTGGGACAGCTTCCTGTGGCCATTGCTTCCACTAAGCAGGAGAATCAGGATAGACCCCATCTGCTGCCCGCCCACCCCCACTCCAGCTGGCTGCACAGACACACCTCAGCCCTGTTCCAGTCACAGATCACTCTTGAAAACACAAGGAATGGAGCAAGACATCACTCCTCAGAGCCAAAAATCTCTCTCAGTGTGGATTGCCAGAACTGAATTCTCCCACTCCCACTGCTCCTCGCTCTCCTGCTAATTCCCACTGATATTTGCTGAGGTCCTGATGATCAAGTAAGCATTTTCTATTAAACCCCTGACGTGCCATGCTTTTTTCTTGATCTTTGTTCTCCTCGGCCTTTTTTGCTCACCGGTCTTTCAAGTATCAATATATTGCAAATATATAGTTATTTGCATGTACCTCCTCGGGTTACTACATTTCACCTTCATAACAGCTCTGTAAGGCAGCCAGGACAACAGTGCTATCCCTGTTTTACATATGAAAAAACTGAGACATAAAGCAGATGTGCCCACACTGACATGATGCTAGGTTCCAAAGCAAATATTAGAAAAATCTGCCTTCTCAGTCAGGGTTCATTCCATGCCAGTGCCATGATACTACTGGTTTCCATGTTACTATAGTGAATAGTAACCATCTGATTGCCAGCTACTGTACCTGATCTAGACTGGTAGACGTATGCTTTTACAGAATCTGATGCTCAGAGAGGTTAAATAACTTGCCTAATGCCACTCAGTTAGAAAGAAACTAGGAGGTCTTGCTCTGTTGTTGGCCATATTACACAATCTTTCAAAAACCTAATTTATTCTATGGCTGCTCTTCTAACTTTCTAAATATATACCTACATAATTATGTTTTCATTTCCAAAATCTATTCCTTTTTTACAATGCCAAGTGGAGATTTCCACTCACATGGTTTTCCACTATTTCAAGCCTCATGGTTAAAAATGAATTCGTTATTCTCACCTCTCTAACCAGGTCCTCCTCCCCTCTCTGTAGAACCAGCATTTACCCAGCCACAGTGCACAGAACTTTAGAGCTGATTCATTCCTCTCCTCATCCCCCATACACTGTCAGTCACCAGGTTCCATTGGATGTTTGTGAAGCCACTCATTTTTCTGCCTCTTCCTTCCCACAGGTACTTATCCGAGGCCCTGAAACTGATGCTATTTGGATCAGCTGTCTTTCAGCAAAATGTGCAGGTTTTAATACCCGCCCCACCCCCACTTCGCCACTGAATTCATCTTCTATGCACTGTTTCACCAATCTTTAACACAGCTTTATATTACTCCCTCCATATATACAACTTCAGAGTGCCCATAAACAAGGAATCTAGAGTCCCATATGTAGTTTTCAAGCCCCCATCCCCAACCTGGCAGGTTAAACCTTATTACTTATCGTTATTGCCAAACTGCCTTTCTGCTCACTTCTGTTTATTCCTAGTTTATTCACCCTTTAGGTGTAAGTCAAACTTCACCTCTTTCCAGAGACCAGATATTCTGGAACCCATAAGATCATAAAATTCCTGCAGCACTTACAGCATGCACCATCTATCCAGCACCAGGACGTTCTCTGACTCCAGCAGTTTATTTTTGGTTTGTAAGACAGTAAGCTCGAGAGAAATGGAGGAAAAGGGTATAGCTCATGCTCCTCTGTTCCCCACGACTCCTGGCAAAAATGCCAAGCGTAAGGAGGAGGTTCAATAAGTCACCGCATCTCAAAGTTTTAGCATGCATTTGTCAGGCTTGTTTCCCTGGGCTGAGGTCTGTGGGTTACCTCATTGGATCTTGAAGTAGGCAGGCTATAGACCACATTTGGAGAAGAAGCCTTGATTTCTCATGATCAGTTGAAAAAGTCATGCCAAAGGTAGACAAGACACTGGTGTTTATTCTTATGCTCGACAATAGATTAGCAATAACTTGAATACACACAAGTTTCTGTTATCTACAAGTTGTTTTATTTTTATTTTTTATATATTTTATTGATTTTTCACAGAGAGGAAAGGAAATAGAGAGAGAGACACTGATCAGCCGCCTCCTGCACAACCCCCAATGGGGATGTGCCTGCAACCAAGGTACGTGCCCTTGACCGGAATCGAACCCGGGACCTTCCAGTCCGCAGGCTGATGCTCTATCCACTGAGCCAAACCGGTTTCGGCTGTTGTTGTTTTAAAAAAGATTTGCTATGCATAAAACAAAATTCCAGATACTCAATAATTCTTCACATTCCAAAAGCAAAAAGTTGGTCTATAACTGGTTTTATAATAATCTCACGCAGTAGATGAATTTGAAAATCCATTTGTAGATTGGATACTAAAGTTAGAATGCAGAACTGTTCCAGTTAAAATGTAATTCATTAGGCAACCCAGCAAATATGATTTTACAATGAATAATCTGACATAAATATACAGATAGTGAGGCAGAGAAGTAAAGAGAGATTCATATGATGCTTTTAGCTTTACAGAATTATTTAATGAATTTCCAAAATATTTTAGAACATATTGAGTATTTATGGAATACAGTAGAAAAAATGAAAATGATTGTTCAGAAAAAGGAATAAAAGAGATGCTTGCAGATATGTTTCACATTTAGGTTAATAACCCACAATGGATAAAATTGTGCAGTTCTTAAGAAACAAATATGTTACAGTATGCAGTTTTTTCAACAACAGAGAACTAGAAAGAATTTAAAGAAGGCCATGATTTTGTAGAGTGCATTTTAGGTAGTTAGTACAGCTATTTCTGATTTCATTAGTGTGCTGACCACTTTTGAGAAATATGCCCATGTTAACAATGTAAAGTTAGGGTATTGTTATATTTTAGGAGGATATAAAGATCTTGGTGTAACTAACATCTTTCTTTCTAAATTTCCCCTAATAAATAGCAACTTTGCTTTTACTTCAATACCAGTAACTGGGAGACAACCTATCACTTTTCTGGGAGGTCCTAATTATTACAACTCCCTCCATTACACAGAAATCTGCTCCTCTGGCTTACCCTCCAGTCCCAATTCTTCCCTGTAAAAATCATCCAGGGCAGGTCTTTCTTTGCTTCATATGAGTTTTTCTAGTATTTGAACTTAACTTTCAGATTTCCTTTAATTCTTTTCTTCTGGCTAAAAATGCTTATTTTTTTTCAGCCATTTCTCAAGTGGCATTTTCTCTAGAAGCCTCACCAATTAGTCACTCTGCCCTCACCATTTTCTAGCTCACTCACCTCTCACAACGTATGCATGGTTCACATCATTTAGTACAAGACTTTGATGTTGACCCGCCTAGAACAGAATCTAGGGAAACTATCTCATCTAATGTGCACCCAAGACTTTCTATTAATACTACCTAAAATTGCATAAGCTATTTTAGTAACTGCACCATAGCTCTAGCTCATATTTAGTTAATTACAACCCTCAAAGTTCCCATCCTCCACAATAAACTATTTTAAGTAGTGTCTCCTATGTTCTGTACATATTAAATAGAGTCTGTAGGACCTGTCGTTGAAACTTTATATTTATAATTTTACAGGCAACTATTTGTCCCTCCCCTCTAAAAATCCCTAGCTTTTAAGCCCAGGCAGCCCTGTCCTTTCCGAAAGGTATCAGCCCCTGGTTCACTGTCACTCTCCAATCTCTGCCACGGTTCTTTGTCACATCAGTAATCACAGAGGCGATTATTTCACTCCTGGCCTTGCCATTTTTCTGGACTCCACTCCTCCAATGACCTTGTCCTCCACTCCATCTCAGTCTTCCACTCCCCTCAATAACTGTAACCCCTTCTTATCCAGTCTCAAACACCTATTCTTTCACTGCCCTCTATACTTTATAGTGCCTTTTCCAAAGCTCTCTTAGTCAATAATTTATTTTAACTTAAAAAAAAAGCACAACTAACTAATCCAAAGATCGTAGAGTAATATTCAGCCAGCTATTTTTATGAAAATAATTAGATACATGTAGATAGAGATAGATAGATTTTATCTCTCCCCCTCGCCCCCAGCTATATTATCTGAGCGATCTGTGCTCATTAGATTATTACAGTGCCCTTCTAGTCTAGCTTCCAACAATTAAGAATGAGGATAATAAAAAGTGACACAAAAGCAACTGTTTAACTAAACTAAATACTGATATGAAACAGAAAGATGCACATGTTCTAGGAAACCACAACCTGTGTTTTAACACAGATTCTTATCCAAAGGAGGCATTCAATAAATGTTGACTAAACTGAAATAATAAAAACTTTCCATAATCTGTGCTATCCAGGATGGACTATATGTTGATCAAAATAATCCACAACTCTTCTCCAAGCCCTCAGAATAAGAGGTACATGGACAGCCTAGAAAAAAAGAAAGGGGCAGGAAGGCCTATAGTATATTTGAGGAGCAATCAGCAGGATGAGTTTCCTGGAACAGTAAGTTCATGAAGAGGAAATGGCGCTGAAAGCCCTGATAAAATGTATGTATGTGTTTTAGGATATGTGATGTTTCTACAATTTAATATAACCTAATTTCAGTTCCCTATGTAAAAGGATATATAGTGTACTTACTGCTAGAAATGTTGTTTATTATATCCAGAGGCTATATCCAGAGAAATAAAGTTCATTAAAAACTCTTTTATTCTTCTTATATGGTCTGTATTATGTTCTAAAAGTAAATGAAGTGTTCCCTCCCATTTCAATAGAACTGGTGCTTTCTCAAAAGATGAAAGAAGACAGAAGACTGAGATAGGATTACTGGGAATGACTCCACATAAAAGTGTACACATGTCTATCAAATACATCCACAAATGAAGACAGTCGACCCAACCTCCACACGAATTTTAGATTATTGTTAATGTGTATTGTACAGTGTATTATATTAAATGATATAAACATAAATACATAATCATTCTGAAAGCTATTTAAATGATTATAGACTAAGAATAGTTTTTATAACAGATTATCACAGTCAGCATTTGAAAAACATAAACTTATGAGCACTGCGGTCCAAGTAGAAGGTAAATTGGAAAAATCTATTTTTTACCAATCATCTAGAAATTGAAGTCACACGATCGATCTATAACTCAATATTACTGAAACACATCTTACTGGCTGATTTCTCTTCACCACTTTGTTCTTTATTTGGCCCTCCACGCATGAAGCAGTCATGAGTTAATTTCCAAGTCAGCCAAGGAGTTAACTTCTTACCACTGCATTTTGATCAAATGGTCTATTTTAAATTCTCCCTTTAAACAAAGAGCCATTCTTCTATCCTTCTGTTATTGTATGCTCCTCTTGAATAGTTTCCAGGAATAACAGATCATGGAAAAAAAAAAACACACTAGTTGCTCTTAACATCCTTTGTATAAAGTTATTAGATGATGGCACTGATTCCTGATTAACAACTCCAACACGCTGCAGCCTACACATGGTGTATTAAGTTACCTTGGCAACAGAAATCATTTTTGCATGCCCATTATAAATTTTAAACACGAAAAATTAAAGAAAGTGTTACTTTTCTTTAAGAATGTTGAACCACAAAAGGGGCAGAAGCAATAAGATTACCTAAAAATGGGAGAATGGATGGGAGTGTCATAGTGTGGCTTTAATGATGTTTAAACACATATTCATTTTCGGACACTACTGAAAAATATTTTTGGAAACATTTCTTTAAGAACTTTAACTACCACTAATGTGTAAAAATAAATTATAGCATCTCTGTCCAGATGGCATGATTGGTAGTGTTTTTCAGGGGAAAAAAAAGTTTTTAAAACATCAATACCTGCCTTACATGGTTTAATTCCATCTGAAAAAGAAAAAAAATCTGTTTACAGTACATCAGGATAAAATCTAATTTACTTCTTAGTTGGATCTGATTCCCAAAGAGCACCATTCTCTTAAAAAGGTAAATCCTCTGCAGTTTATGTCTGACAAAGTTAAAGATACACCTGCTGACTTTGCTTAGAGCCAACAGAACTGCCAAAACAGCAGACAAGAAAGCTGGCCCAGATTCTATTTGCATTTTTCAAGATTTAGTTATTTACTTAGGTACCATTTTTTGGCATCTGAGTCTCCTAGAACAGTGCATGCAGTCTATCAAATAAGAAACATACATTAAACAATAAGCAGTTACATGAGAAATTCCTTTAGAAATAACAAACTAAAAAAATTCTATCTAAATACGTGCTATAAAATTTTATTTGTATAACGTAAGTGCTCCTGTCCCCTCCCATCATTTTCCTCCCATCCAGACTTAACATCATGTTTGTGTTCGTGTATTTGTTGCCTAGGATTGGAAACCCCTAGGACAGCTAACTAAATACAATATTTCTACCGTGATGATGATGATGATGATGATGATGAAAATTGCAAATGCCTGCTTTGTGACAGCAGGAGATGTTCTAAACATTGAATGAACAGCCACTCACTTCAGTGAACAGTGTGATACCGAACACTGGGCACTTGGCTTCCTTTCCCAAATTCACCCGACCCCCTCACACTCCTAGGAGGCAGGCCAGGCCTACAGAGGAGGAGTTCACTTGGACGATGGTGGAGAAAGGTTCTGAGCCACGGGCTCCCCTCAGCAAAGAATGGTAGTGGTAATCCAACCGAAAAGGCACCTTTATTTACCTACCACCATTTGCCATCTCACTTTGCAATTATCAGGAGTTTTGTTTTCACTTTACTTAGGCGAAGAAGTTGAAAGACAGGCTAGGCACTAGGCAGCCATCTTAGCCTTATCCTCTCCCCTGACCCCCCTTACCCCCCACATCGAACCCCCAACTTCTCATGGAATAATTAACATAGGACAAGTAGGTTTAAGACTTTCTTTTTCCTTTTTTCTTTTTTCTTCCTTTTGCTCGTAAGATGGTCCCTTTTTCTCTTCCCTGCAGAATGTTGCCATGTGATTCACGCTCTCCCCCAGCCGCCTGCCCTCAGCTCGGACCCTGTCCTGGAGCAGAGTTGAAGCTGCCTAAGGCCTTCAAGCCAGGCGGCCGGTCAGAGGTGGCGGCTGCAGACGGGGGCCCCCCTCAGTCAGCTGCCCGGAGTGTGCAGGCCGGTCCCGCTCGCTGCCTTTCCCAAAGGGCACCCTCCCACTCCACCCCCACAGGGCTGCTCCGGGGCTCACAGCACAGCACCCTCCACCCCGTCCCTAGAAAAACAGCTCGACCGACCAGGCCCCCGCAGCCCGGGCAGGTGCCTCAGCGCCCCGGCCCCGGTGGGCACCCGCGCTCCGGCTGGGACGCGGGGGAGAGCAGCCCCGGGGGCTGACCCCGGGCAATGTCCGGAAGCCGGGGGGCCGAACCTCGCCCGCTCACCGCCCGGTCTGGTGACACCACAGCCAGGCCGGCTACCTGGAGGGGCTGCAAGTTTCGGGGCTCCCGGCAAGAGTCTGGGTTCCCTGCACCCGGGCAGCGGGGGAGGAAAGGCCACCCCCAGCCCATGATCCCGCCGGAGAGAGGAGGCAGGAAGGGGGGGGGTGGGGGAGGGGCGGGGAGGAGCAGGGTGTGGCGATGGGGGGCGGGGGGGCGGGTAAGGGCCGGTTAAAGTCACCTCTCCGCCCGGGACGGAGCCTGTCGCTTTGCGGTCAGCGTCCCAGTCGCGGGGCGCAGGCTGCAAACACGCCCCCCCCCCAAAATCGTGGCCACCGGCCAAGCGGCCCCCTAACCCACAGCCCCGCGGCAGCAGGAGGAAACTTGTCACGGTTTGCCTCTGGGGACCACGGTGAAAGCCAGAAAAACGAGGGTCGCTGCATGAAAGAATCCATAGTATTTGTTTTCTCCCGAGTCCCCGGGAACACGGGGTTGAGGCTTTCCGCCAACCCGCTGCCATGTGCGCCGCGGGGGCCGCCGCGGGGTGTGTGGGGGGGGTGGAGGGGGCGGTGGGTGCGCCCGGCGGGGAGCGGGGGAAGGGGCAGAGGCGCGCGGCGGGGCGGGGGCAGCTGGGACCGCTCCCCACCGCCGTGTGCGGGGCTGCGGCGCCCGCCCGCCCGCCCGCCTTACCTGTGGATGCAGTTTCCATGGCGACGGGCAGCGGCCGGGCGGGGTTCGAGCCCAGTTCCCGGGGCGCCGCTTCCCCGGCCCCCGCGCCCAGCTCCCGGCCGGACTCCCCCGCCTGCGGCGCCGGCCTCGCCCCTTTCGGCGTCGCCGCTTCGTCCTCCCCTTCCTCCCGGTCCCCGAGCCACTGGGACCCGGGGCCGGCCGGCGGCAGCAGCTCTTCTTGGGCATCGGGCGGCGCGGCCATGGCTGGCGAGCCCGAGCGGCGACGGCGGCGGGGCGATGGAGGCGCGGGGCCGGGCCGGCTCGCTCCCTGCGGCTGCGGCGGCTGCTGCCCACGCCGGGCTCGGGCTGGGAGGCTGCGGTGTCCGCGCCGCCGCCGCCGCCGCCGCCGCACGGGCCGCGCTGCCGCCCGCCGCGCTCCGGCTCCAGCTCCTCCTCCTCCTCCTCCTCCGCCCCCGCCCCGCCCCGCCCCCCGGCCCGCCGCCGGCGCTCCTCCTCCTCCTCCCCCCACCCTC
>JAAGEH010000076.1:24436713-24486781 GCA_011751065.1 Lasiurus cinereus | reverse complement strand
GGGGGACCCACGGCGAGGAGGACGCGCAGGTGGAAACCGCCCCCGGGCGGGAGCGTGAGGGATGCGGGCAGCCGCCCTCCCCAGCCACCAAGTTCAGGCCCGGGAGGGGCGTCCTGGGCATCGAGGCCGAGAAAGGAGGGAAGCTGGAACCCCCGGGGCCTCACCGTTCGGAGGGTGGCCCGCCCCGCGCGGGGAGGGCGCCGGAGTTGGTGGGAGAGGGCGGCCAGCCGCTGCGCCCTGAGTCGCGGTTCCCAGAACGCGCTGCGATAGTGGAGCGCCGGGAGCCGCCTGGGCGGGGAAAGCTTCCCCGACCTCCCTCCGCCGGCACGGAGGGCAGGTGGGCGCCGCAGGTGGGACCAGGAGCAGCGCTGTTTGCTTGCCGGGACCCTGAGCCAAAGCCACACAGACCAGAAGCGGCCCGGGCGGGTGTTTATGTTGCAGTTTTATTTGTGAAGTTGGGCGTTTCAGGAGGCTTGCAGCTTCTGCTGCCTTTTCCCCCCCCTTTTACACCTCTCTGCTCAGGTGGAACATGTTTGACAGAAAAGCGGAAACAGAAGTGACTTGCCTTATAATGTATTATTCCCATACCACGACGTGCTATTTTGTTTTTCTTCCTAAATTGTCTATAAAATAATGTGATTGGGGAAAAAAATAAGGTTCAACCCCACACAAAGGGTGGGTGAATAGGCTCTGCTCCTTCTTAGAAATGGTGGGGCGGGAGCTGACGTTCTGAGAGGTCGGCGGGACTGCTAAGCCACCCTAGGCATATGGAGGACTCATACCTGTCGATTCTTGTATTCAACTTCAGCACCATTCAGATATTCCTTTAAAAAAAAATGAAACTTGTAAGCCGAAATTTTGCCCAGTCTTTGTTTGCTAGTACATTGATGTTCAAAAAACATTGTGTCAATAAATTAGAGAGCATGTATTCACTCAACAGACAATAAACATGGCCTACTAGTGCCAGATATCTCTGAGAATCTAATGATCACCAAATTTCACATTATTGATATCTTTAAAATTATGGGCATGTTTATTATCTTGATTGTGGTGATAGCCTCACAAAATGTATCAAGTTCACTATAAGTATGTCAAAATGTATCAAGTTCACTATAAGTATGTGCCTATACATATATGTACATTAAAAAATAAAAATATTACCTCAACAAAGCTATTAAAGTATTCCCTCCGACAACAATCATCAAAAAATTCTTGGTTATCATGAATCATCATGATTTTTTAAATCTCCCTATAAACCTTTAAGATGAAAACCTTTAAGATGAAAAACTATTCCACTGACATCTTTCCAGGGAGCTTAGTCCTGTCATGTGATCAGGGGGCACTTGTGATACTTCTCAGATCTATTTTTAGAATGCCCTAAAGCATTAGAAATACCACATGGAAATTTCTCATAGTTTCATTAATAACATGCCAAGAAAACTAATGATGTAACACTTAAGTGGTTATTGATAGGTTCTGAAATTTGGAAAATTGGTATGATATAAAATCATATGGAGAATGCTATTTCATTTCTCTGAGAAACATTAATGAAAGTCATCATTCAAGAACTGGAATACCTATGCAAGGTTGATCAAGAGTTTTGGGATATGCCTAAGTTGATGAGGAGTGTTGGGATATGATAATATGTATTTCTCATATTTCATCATATAATAATCAATCCTCTAATTGACATTGTGTGGAAGAAATAGCCAGTTAAATAAATTTAGATTTTACTTGTTAAAGGAAATTAACATTTTCCATTTTAAAAGAAAATTTCCGTTTCCATTTCCAATTTAATTAAAATTCCATTTTGATAATGACTCCATTTTGCTCTGCTGGAAAAGGTGTGCACACTGTCTCAGTTTTAGCAATTTTCACAGCTACCTTTACTTAGCAGATTCTACCTCCGGATGTATACAAATAATTATCCATCTTGAAGAAGAAATTTTCCGGTTTATGCTATGGTTTGAAATTACCAATGTTTATTTATAAGTGTTTTTTATTTTACATTTACGCTCCTGTGAACTGACGAAGCTTGACTAATTTGGGTATAAGACACAGCCAATGATGGAATTCCAGGGCTTGCATAGTTACTCCAAGTCAGCGATTGTCAACCTTTTTTATCTCCTGGCACACATAAAACTAATTGCTAAAATTCTGTGGCACACCAAAAATACATTTTTTGCCAATAGGTATAATTCTGATTCATTCACACAGGGCAGTTGTTGTTACTTTTTTTTATTGACAATCTAGAGTTCAGTACCCCTGACTAAATAGTCAAGTATTTCATGTTTTAAAATTTTTTAGGGCACACCAGTATGGCACAGCAGTGCCTAAGAATTGCTGCTCTAAGTTATGAATTGCTTTAAAATGTCTTTGAAACAAACAGGGCTGGCACCTGGGAAAGATAGCAAGAAGAGTTGAGATGAAAGAACTGTCAGGTTTTCTCTTATTTGTTGCTTTTGTGAAAAGAAGTTATGTTCATTGTTTCAAAAGAAGGAATCTGGTATATTTATTTAGCATTAGCATCTTAACTTAGACCAAACCTTATATCATGGGGCCATGGATGTGGGGACATGCAGGAAAAGCACCATAAGCAACAAACTTGAATCAAGATGAAATCCTTCCTGGCCTCAATATTCAGGCTACTTCATAGCTCTGCCTCAGTTTCTTCAACTGTAACCTGGATATTTTAATAGTCCCTTTGGCATTGGATTTGGGAGCATTCTAAGTGCATTGACAAATATAAAGTGTATTATTAAGATACTAGAATCCCGATGCACAAAATTCGTGCAAGAGTAGGCCTTCCTTCCCCCAGCTGCTGGCACCGGCTTCCCTCTGACACCTGGGTCCTGAGCTTCCCTCCAGCCGTTGGCAGGCACCCAGGCTCAGGGCTCCCCTCACAGCCCCCGCTTCATCCAGAAGGACATCTGGAAGGACATCTGGTCTAATTAGCATATTACACTTTTATTGTTAGAGACTAGAGGCTTGGTACATGAAAATTCATGCACTGGAGAGGAGGTCCCTCAGCCTGGCCTATCCCCTCTCACAGTCCAGGAGCCCTAAAGGGCGGGAGGTGACCCCACAATCAGGGGAAGGCAACACCCCCATCACACCCCTGCTGCTGCCACTGTCAGCCGTGCAAGCCTTGGCTGGCCCTGGTTACCTGAGTCTTGGGCAGCCATGATCCAAGGCTTGCCTGCACCTCAGGCCAGCCCTGGGCAGCTGTGGGGGCTGAGGGCAGATCCAGCCACACCTCTCACCTACCATCCCCCACCCTCAGCAGGGCTGAAAGGATGGGGACACTGGTGGGCTGAGGGGACTGGGCACCACCATCTTGTGGCCATGGCCACTGCCATATTTGTGACTGTGTGACGGTCAATTTGCATATCTCCTCTTTATCAGATAGGATAATAGGACATGCCAAATTATTTCCAGAAAATGCTTTATAGTAGTAAAACCTCTCTCTGGGTATTTATATTTGTGAAGAGCAAAGAGTCAAGAGTAAACACTTGAGGCATTTAAAGCAAATTAGATAAGAAAGGATCCCCCTTTATTCAGTTACCATTGGTCTGTTCCTTAGTAGTAGTTCCTGTATTCTGAAAGACAAACCTTATATATACATAAACATACTTGAAAGGTTCTTCTAAGTAAGATAGTTGTTTGACTCAACTATTGCATTCTGAAGCAAGCAATAAATGAGACATGCGGCCCACTGGCCACGGGTTTGACATGCTCACTCTGAAGCCTCACATTTCTCTGGTTGTTGTGAGTGGGCTTGGTTCAAGGCTTAATTTGTCCATATGGTATGCAGCTCACTTTACAACATGTTGTTCACTCTTCTACAGAGTGTAGATGCTCTTGAATTTGATATGGAAAAGTTCTCCATTTCCTAATGCAGTGAAAGAATGTTTAAATTAAAACTAATCTATACAAGCTATAGGCCAGTGCACAAGACAGCTGTGTTTTCTCCAGGGGACCACTGCAGCACTCACAGATGTCACAACACATTTGGAACACACCAGACTCCTCCTGTCCCTGGGGAGTGGCTGCTGTTATTTCACCTGCCACCCGAGGAGATAAAGCTTCTTCTAATACCCTCTGGTAGGGATTGGAAGAAGAGAATTGATTACTTTTCAGTAAATCCAGATTTGTTTTCTTAATTTGTACATTTGAGTAAAACTGCAAAGAAATTTTATTTCTTTGGGCAAGTATATGAATTAGGAGATCTGTAACTTAAATTCTCTGTGCTTTGAATTCACAAAGATATTCTGAGTTTGAAAAGCAAACCAAAATATACATGATGGACATTGATTGCCTTTTAATAGGCAAGTTTACAAACAGATTTCATGTAATGCGCACACACACACACACAACTTCCAAATATTGGTGAGATATGGTGTCTCACAGTAATTCTAATGTTTTATTTAGTTGAAGATCAATGAATTAGGAATTTTTTCAGGCACTTCTTGGTAATTTGTATTTTTTTTAAATACCAGCTGTAACTGAGACATAATTTTCATACAATACAATTTAAAGTACATAATTCAATGGTTTTAAGTATATGGTTGTATAGCCATCATCACAATTTTAAAACATTTTCATCATTCCAAATGGAAGCCTCATACCCCTTGTCAGTCACTCTCCAACCTCACAACCCCAAATCCAGTCCTAGGCAATCACTAATCTACAATAGAAATTTGCCTATTTGGGACACTTCATATGTATGGAGTCATACATTATGTGTCCTTTTGTGTCTGGCTTCTTTCCCTTAGCATAATGTGTTCAAGGTTCATCCATGTCATAGGATTTATCAGCACTCTCTGCTCTTTTATGTGTGAATAATACTCCGTTGTTTGGATATCACAATTTGTCTATCCATTTATCAGTTTATAGACATTTGGGTTGTTTCCACTTTGGGGCTATTATAAGTAACTGGAGGCCTGGTGCACGAATTTGTGCAGGGGTGGGGTACGGCTATCCCCACCCTAATTGGGGCTGATCAGGGCCAGGCTGGCTGGGGAGAGGGGATGGCAGAAAGTTGACCAGCCATCCCCGGCCCCAATCAGGAGAGGGGTGCCAATTGGGGCTAGGGCCAGCCAGGGGGCGGGGCCACAGGAGGTTGGCCAGCTGGCCCCACCCCTGCAGAACATGTCATAGCGGCCAGTCATTCTGGTCATTCCGGTTGCTTAGGGTTTTATATATATAGATGCTGGTGTAGGTGTTTGTATGCAAGTTTGTGTACATTTTTTCTTTCATCTTGGGTTTATGCCTAGGATTAGAATTGCTGGTTCATATGGAGATTCTGTGTTTAATTGTTTGAGGAATTGTCAGACTGTTTTCCAAATTAACTGCCTCATTTAAAAAGCTCACGAGTAGTGTATAATGGTTTCAATTTCTCCACATCCTTGCCAACACTTGTTGTTACGTGTGTTGTTGTTTTTTATTGCAGCCATCTTAGTGGGTGTGAAGTAGTATCACATTGTGGTTTTGATTTTATGTTTCCCTGATACTAGTAGCTAATGATCTTTGGCATCTTTTCATGTGCTTATTGGCTGTGTTTGTGTGTGTGTGTGTGTGTGTGTGTGTGTGTGTGTGTGATCTTTGGAGAAAAATCTATTGAGATCCTATGCCCATTTTAAAATTTGGGCTATTGTCTTTTTTTATTTAGTTGTAAAATTCTTTATATATTCTGGATACAAGCTCTTTATCAGATACATGATTTGAAAAATTTCCCCCATTCTGCAGATTGTCTTTTCAGTTACTTGATGTTGCCCTTTGCTGGCACAAAAAGGTTCAATCCATCTATTTTATCTTTTGGTACTTGTGGTGTTGGTGTTATATCTAAAACATTATTGCTTAGTCCAAGATCAAAAGATTTACAGCTGTGCTTTCTTTTAAGAGTTTTATAGTTTATATTTGGGTCTTTGGTCAATTTTGAGTTAATTTGTATATATTCTGTAGGTAATTTGTCTTTATCATTTTGGGAGTTGCCTTTTGTGTCCAGTTCTATAATTTTCTAGTTAAATTTTTTTTCTCAAACATTTTTAATTGCTCTTTGCATTGTATTTTTGTTTTTTATGATTCACATTTTATTTTTCAGAGATGATGAGTAACCAAGGCTCTAAAAAATCTTCAAAGACTTCTTTAAAATCATATGGCTAATGCAACTGTTATTAAAGCCTAAGTTTTCTGACTTTCAACCTCATGCTCTCCAACTTAAAAGTCCTGACACAGTGCAATCACATTTTCAGTTTGTATGCAGTATGTCATTAGCAAGAGCCCAGTTTAGCAGAGCTCAAGTAAACTACAAAGGTCATCAAATTCAGTGTTCATAGACTACAGCCAAAGTATTCAAAACTAAAAGCAAAACCACCAGCTTCAAGACCAAGGACAGGAAAGGTACTGATTCCCTGTGAGGAAGTCAGAACCCTGGACAGCTCAGTAGGAGCATTAGCAAAAAATACGTAGTGTTTTCTTCTAACAGGACTGAAACCACTATTATTAGTGGCTGACTCATGCTTCTGGGGGTTAGTTCCAACTCAGAGGGCTCTGGTCTTATTCATATGACCCCAATGTCTCCTGGAGAAAAGTGCCATGTCATCTTCCAGGAATCTGTTATCTTTATGAAGTAGCAAGGCCTAATCTTCAGGTCTGACAAATATGTGAGGAAAATTCCAGGTTCCTGAGTCTTTGGGGGGGCGAGGGAGGGGCTTGTATGTATGTCTATGTGTGGGGATAGTGGGGGTTTTGGGGTAGTGGGGGATGTTAGGCTGGTCTAAAGAGAAGTGTTTTCTTTCTCTCCTTTCTTGGATCTAATTATCTATAAATCTGCCTTTCCATCAAATTTGGGGACTAGGCAGGAACTCCACTGTAAGTGGGATCTAAAATAGTACTTGGTAGAAGCTTAAGTCTATCTGAAAGGGCCAAGGAGAGTTGAGAGGAATATTTACATGAAAGAACAGAGAGCTGGGCTATTTTTATGATTCCATGTACAACATAATATGAGTTTGGCCATTGGTGTCACAGGGCAGATAGAACCACACAAATTCTGTGGCTTGCATGCACTTATGAACTGTCCTGAGTCACTGGTCATCTATTCCATTGCAGTCCTATTTGGTGTAAGGCCGTGATCAATAAGGATAAGACTATCATGACTGGGAAATAACCTAAGATAAAGTTCCAAACAAAAGTCCTTAGCAAGAAGGTAATCCAGGATACCTGCACAAAGTCAATAAAGAGGAAGAAACACTTTGGGTCCATTTCATTTCCCTTGAAAAATAATCAATTAAAAAAATCGAGCTTTGTCTCTTTGAAATGGGCATAACACACTAGAACATCAGTCAAAGGATGCTTACTATTTTAATGGCAAGAGGACAACTATCTTGTGTATAGAAACAATTGCTCCACAGAACATCTAGATCAGTGGTTCTCAATCTTTCTAATACTGCAACTCCTTAATATAGTTCCTCATGTTGTGGTGACCCCTAACCATAAAATTATTTTTGTTGCTACTTCCTAACTGTAATTTTGCTACTGTTAATGAATCGTAATGTAAATATCTGTGTTTTCCAATAGTCTTAGTCTCTACAGCAGCGGTTCTCAACCTGTGGGTCGCCTAAGGCTATAGGAACTATATTAAAGGGTCGTGGTTGAGAACCACTGATCTAGATGATCCTCTGGAACAATTTACTCTTCAACAGAATCATGGCTTCCTATGCAGCTTAATTGTGAAGTTGTTAGGAAGATTGTGTCAAATATTGTTTCTATTCTAGTCTGTCACCAGTATTGGAAGTTCAACATTTTGACTTTTTAAATTTGGCAGGTCAGTACTTTTGTAAATGACAGCATCTCCAAATAAATAACTTGGCATTCATGGAAGTATCGTACCTCATAGTGAATTATCAGACAGCTTTACTAAGCTGAACTTATATTCTGATAAGAGGAGAAGACTAAGGCCAGCACTCCACATTGGCCTGGTAGGACAGCCACTGGAATACAATCCTAGGCCCTTGACCTCAGAGGGAGATGCTTAACTTCCCCAAGGCTGAACACATTTCAGCAAACCATGAACATGCTCAAGAAGTCTTGCAGATTGTAATATAACAGAAGTTATCCCTAAGATTGTGAAAATATTTATTTTCTTTGAACTTTTTCATCTTCTCAGAATTCTCTAGGAAAAAAAAGAAGTTATATAAAAAGTCTCTAAGTAATCAGCATCTTTTATTTAGTTAGTTTTTGCAACTTTTAGATACTAATAAATTTTGCTTGTAAATTATACATGTAAGGTTATCTTAAGCATCAAGGATCAATTCATAAAAGAAGCACTACAAGCTGCCGGTAAACCAGAGGAAGACATGGATTATGCATTTGACTGCATCAAGGAAAACTTATATCTACCTTTTAATGAGCAATGCCGCTCTACTGCCTAACTTCAAATTCTGCTACCTGAAAAACAAAACAAAAACAAACAAACAGCAGTGCTGGGCAGACCAGCTGGGCCCCCTGCCAGCAGCTCTGCTATGAGAGAGCATTGTGAGGACTGATACAAGTTAACTAGGAGTTATTTTGATCCTGTAAAAATAAGCAGCTTCCTTCTCATTGATTTGTAGGCACATTTCATATAGCATATAGTAGATACTTAATATCTAATGAATAAATGAATGAAGTGTGAGGATTTTCACTAGAAGAAGACACATTGAGGAGGATCCTTTAAGCAAAGTCATCTCTTCCATACCAGCCCTGAGATGTCAACCCAGGGTCTCCACTAAGATCCTCCAGATCCTGTGATATCCTGGGTCCTGTTTTTGACCCATATTTTCGTTCTGGAGATAGAGTGGCTTAGACTTCAGCTTTAGACTTCAGTCCCTTCTTGTCCTGGTTTCTCCCTCAGATATGGCTTCACCTCTGGTGACTTGGCCTCCTGTAAGTGTCACTTCAGCCACTTTTCACCTTGCAACTCTCCACCCACTTCCCAAATAAACCCTTGCCACTAGATCTCCTCTCCTTGGCTTCTTGCTCTCTATAGCTGTCACCCATGGGATAGAGGCTTTTGTGCAGCGGTGGCACCTGCAGGCTCTGAAGTTAACCTCCTGCTCTTGTCAATCAAGGCCACTATGCCCATTTAACCCCCAATATGCATAGAGGGGTACCACTTGGGGGATTCCAAGATCATGTGGAAGGTCATACCATTCCTAAATATTGTGAAGCACAGATGCCTTGAAGTCTGAAATATTTCTGCAGAGAGTCCCTGAAGTTTGGACACCTCATAAACCACCTCTTCAGAGGGTTAGAGATTAAAATCTCCAGTGATAATAAACACAATCTCCTGCTCAGCTGCTATGTGGAATCCACAACTTAACGGGGGTGAATTTTGAGGGATGCTTAGAGTAGTGGTTGGGTATGGAAGCGTCAGTGTCAGTAACAGAGCTATAACTTAGTCTTGGTCCAGATTGCTCATTTAATTTCGCTAACTCAGCTTGGAATGGAATGAAGCCACTCTAGACAGTGAGTTTAAGGAAGTTCTGAATAGTCAGTCTACTTGGTCCATCTTAGTGGAAATGCTGTGGTTCCCTCCAGATTATATGCCTCAAGATTGAAGCTGATTCAATGCCCCTTAAATACTAGCTCAGGTATTTGCATAATTATCCTCAAACTTGGTGGCTTCCTTGGGGACCATCTTAAACTGATATACTTAGGCTAACCTGACTCCAGCTTTCTCTTGCTCTTTGCATTTGGGCAAGAAGGCCACTATGCCATTTTTAAGCCCCAAGTTGAGAGAGAGAGTGGGGGGGAAATCAATTCTTGTGTAATGAGGCCTCTCCCAAAGGATTAATTGCATCACCAAGCAACCCCAGCACCTGCATCTATCCCCCTACAGTTTCCAACCAGTTTGACCAACTTTAAGAGTTTTCAGGAACTATACACTTTGGCTGATAACTAGGGGCCACATCGATTTCTGCTAACATCACCCCCCCCCATGTTACCATATTGAAAATATTTTATAAAGCTCCATGCTCATTGCATTCTATGTGGCATTCCCAGGAGCCAAACACTGCAGCAGCCCTCATTGCCCCACTGGAATGAAAACCATTGGTGATCAATCTTGAGAATTAGCTGCTCATGAGAACTATTCAGTATCACTAAAAGACTGTAACCCTGAGTGTATTATAAAAGCCACTTTTTACTACAGGTTTCAGAATTGTGGTCTGCCTCAGAGCTAACATTTTGCTCTCCTAGCAAGACCTGTTATTTTCCTGGATTCTGTCCAGAAACCAACAGCCAAGAAAAGCATTCCTAAGATAAGCTAGAGGTATCAAAATTTCCAGTATACTATAATACCATTGAATCTACCATCCTGGCTTTAGGCGCCCCAGTTATGATGGGGTGTGTTCACCCCACCCAGAATACAATAAAGCAAGTCCTCTGAGACTTTCTTCCAACCAGTCTGTTACAGTGCCCCAACTGAGGTACCCTATCTTTTAGTACATGTTGAATTGGGGTACAATCATATTCTAGTTGACTGTCACACAACTCCAGATACCTGTCCTATTCGTTCGCTCATAAAATCCTGGATTGTGGCTAGCAACACGGGCTCTCTGCTCAGCTGAATCAATCCAAATACGAGACTGTAACGGTCAATTCTCTGGAATTATCTTCCCTCATTACATTCAATGATGTGCATGATTGGGGCAGGCCACCAAGCTCTAACAGTCTCTAGTATTTTGGGAGTTTGATAATATCTATATATTTTCCTTCCAATATTTCTTCATTCTGACTGCCAAGCTTACCAAAATGTTTAAGAAAAATAAGCCAGGCACCATAAAAAGACCTAAAAGGCATTTAAAATCACAAAGATGATCCATCCTGCATCTATTCTAGTACACCCAGACTCTTAGGTCTTTCCTCCCTAAATATATGTTCTGAACACACCACAGAGGAATATTTTCTCAAAGTATGGGCCAGAGACCAGCTACATCAGAATCACTTGACATTCTAGCTTAACATGCTTGTTCCTGGGCCCTACCCCAGATCTAAGGAGCCAGATCCACTGGGAATAGGCTCAGTAATATATAATTTAAATAAGCACCTTAAGTTATTCTTACAACTGCTAAATTTTGAAAATTATAACAGTAGCAACATCCTTCCTAACTCAGCCCTGACTTGTCATTTTTACAAATCTATTCCATAAGTTTACCATTTTCCATCTCTTGCCCCTTCCAACCACCCAGTCAAAGTTATATGATATAGGAGAGGAAGTTCTTGATCACCACTAAAGCAACATAAAGCTTGAGAGCATTATTTGGAAGAGGGCCATGTTTTCAGTAATAACAAAAACAGGCTCTTGCAACAAAGAATACCACCAACTTGTTCAAAGATTAAGTCAAAGGTCAATTCTTTAGTTCTAAGTCCCTCCTGGTGCCAAGGTCAGAGTAGGCTAGGCTTAGTATAGACAGCAATGAACAGCTAGCCATAGACAACGTAGTCAGATAGGTTAGGAAGAAATGTTTATAACTAAGAACCCGGAAAGACTGGTGGAGCTGGGAGCATTTAATACTAGAACATAGCTGGTTGGATATTTGCAGCAAGGTGTAGTGCTAGAAGAGCTAAAACAGACGGGGTTAGGAAATACAGAAGACAGTTAGGTCAGGAAGAGGGCATTGATGGCACCCAGCAGAAGAATTCAAGGAACAGGCTAATCTAGTAAAGGCCATATTCACAGGCAAATCAAAACAATGTACAAAGACAGATACAAAGATAAATGTGTAACTCAAGGTTTAGAAGCTACATTAGATTTGTGGTTGGAGTGGGGGAAGGACTGGAGAAAAAAATGGTGATAAAAATAAAACAAGGACCATAAATGGACAAATGATAATGTGCTGTGACTGAGGAATACAATCAACTTTCTGAGCCTGCAGAATAAATAAAAGACACAAGAAAAGGAGAGAAAAAGGAAAGAATTCTCCACAAAGAACTGGTCAGCTCTTTAGCAAATTAAGACTATCATATCTGCTTAAATTTAGGCCATGGCCAGGTAGCTTAGTTGGTTAGAGCATCATCCTGACATGCCAAGGTTTTGGGTTCCAGCTTCTGGTCAGGGCACATACAAGCATAAACCAATGAATGCATAAATAAGTGGAACAAACAAAACAGTGTTCTCTCTCTCAAAATAAATAAATAAATAAATAAATAAATAAATAAATAAATAAATAAATCCACTGTCCTTCAATTTTCTCCTTAGAACTAAATACAAATATAAATGGGACGGAGGTTTTATTGTCTGAGAGTTAGTACCTCCTTACAATTCTATTCTGGCTGCCTTTTAAGAAAAGCTACTAATTACATGTCAACAAATCAGGGACAAAGAATATTTAACTTTCTTAGATAGACCCATCAGGAATAGCATTCTATTGGTCTAATTAAAACTTTACTTTAGCCAGGCCAATGTGTCTCAGTGGTTGGCTGTTGACCCATGAACCAGGAGGACACTGTTCAATGCCTGGGTTTCAGGCTCCATCCCCAGCAGGGGGGACATACAAGGGAACTAATCAGTGATTATCATCATTGATGTTTCTATTCCTTCCACTCCCTTCCTCTCTCTGAAATCAATAAAAACATTAAAAAAAAACCCAACTTCAGAACAATTCCTAACTTTAATTGAATGATACATATTCACTGCCAGACAATAATAAGAGGCCCTCTGTTGATGATTTTAGAAGTGCCACATAATTACCTCTTCCACTGTCAAAGTAAACCCTAAGTTGTGCTGCATTCATTTTTTTGTGTGATATTAAAATTCAAATGTGTGACATAGAATTTTCACAGATAATCTAATAAAGTCATTAACTGGAAAGTGTACATTTGCATAAGGATCTAATGTTAACACCAATATAAAAATTAAATTAGCATTTGGAGTCTCCAGACTTTTGGTTCTCTAGAATTAAATTTAAAGACATTACAAAGCCAAATTGTAATCTGAAAGTCTCCAGAGTTCTCTAGCAATAAGCATAGGGCTTTTGAGGGAAATAAATTTAACTATCAATTTAAAAGGTTTTAATTAACAAATTATTATGCAACTCAAGATTTTCTTATTTAGGTTTGTAGAGCCACCTCTATTTTGTTTAAAAAATCCTCTTTAAATCAGGCAGTGACCAATAAGTTTGTTACATTCAGTGGAAATAAACCTTCCCAATTGTTTTCAGATCTGAGCTACCTTTACCCATAAATAAAGAGACTACATTTATATGTTTGTGCTTTTTCTAGGAGTATAAAGAAAGAGATGAATGAAATGAAGTCGTATTTCACTTACAATGTTTATTTAGTTTGCGTGATTTTTAGTGGTTTCAATTTCCATTGTTTCTTGAATACATACATAAAACTATATCATAAAGTTTTAAAGTGAGAAAAGGAGATAAAAGTGACTGATCACTCTTTTTGTATTCCTCCTATGGCTTTTAGCTGTAATTGACTTTTGCTCCAAATGCTATCTGGAATATGTTAATGACATTCTTCCTTTAAGAATTACTCAGGACAAAGGCTTAAATTTGGCAAATCTCCAGTGGTTATTAGTCTACAGCTATACAGGAACTCTAACTTAATTGTTGACTGGTCAAATCCTTGAGTTTAACCTAGACATAATATTCTTGAAGTTATTTGTTTATATAATACTAGTGGTCTGGTGCACAAAATTCATGCATGGGGGGAAGGGTGGGGCGGGGGTTTTCTTAGCCAGGCCTGCACCCTCTCCAATCTGGGACCCCTCAAAAAATGTCCTATTGCTGATTTACAGAGATTGGGCCTAAACCGGCAGTTAGACATCCCTCTCGTAATCCAGGACTGCTGGCTCCCAACGGCTTGCCTGCCTGCCTGATTGCCCATAACCATTCTGCCTGCCGGCCTGTTTGCCCCTAACTGCACCCCCTGCTGGCTTGCTCACTCCAAACTGCCCCTACCCTGCTGTCCTGATCACCTCCAACTGACCCCTACTGACGGCCTGCTCACCCCCAAATGGCCCCCCTGCTGGTATGCTTACCCTCAACGGCCCCATTCCCCACCAGCCTAATCACCCACAAGTGCTGTCCCATCCTGTTCTGATCACCGCCCAGCAACCCAAGCTCCCAGTCCCTCCTTTTTTCATTTCTTTTTTTTTTTTCCAGTGCCTCCTTGAGTGGAGGCAGGGCCAGATGGAAGCAGGTATCTGGAATTTATTTATCTTCTATAATTGAAACTTTGTAGCCTTGAATGGAGGCCAGGGCTGGCCAGGGCAAGCAGGAAGCTTGGCTTCCTCCATTGCTGGGGCAACCGAAGCCTCCTGCTTTCTCCAGGTCCGTGGCTGCTGCCATCTTGGTTGGGTTAATTTGCATACTCGCTCCTGATTGGCTGGTGGGAGAGACTTGTGAGTGTAGTTGAGATATGGTCAATTTGTATGTTGCTCTTTTATTAGTGTAGACTAGAGGCCCAGTGCAGTGCAGTCTTTAGCCTAGCCTGCACAGATCCAGCCAAAATGGGCTCTCCAACATTCCCGTAGGGGTCCCAGATTGCAAGAGGGTGCAGGACAGGCTAAGGAACCCCACTGGTACATGACCAGGGTGGGGAGAGACCACAAGAGGGCTCTAGGGTGTGTCCATCCAGTCTCAACCAATGCCAGCCCAGCAGAAAGCTAACCTACTGGTTGAATCATCTACCCCATGGTGGTCAGTGTGTGTCATAGTGACTGGTCAAAAAATCAGAGGGGTAATTAGCATATTAGGCTTTTATATATATAGATGAAGAAAGCTGTGTGTTAGCTCTCTCCCAGTCTTGTACTGGTAGGAAAGTCACAACATATTTCTAATACTATACTATGACAATTATTATACTTTTATCCAAAAGACCTGCATCCCCTCCCAGAAAAGCTTAATACACATAATTCAACTACTTGATTTCTGAGCCAACTTTTTAATTTAAAAGTTTAGCTCTCTAAACTGTCATTATCTAGTCTTTATATGCTAAGATAAAAAATTGTCCAGACAGATCATCTAGATTTTCAGAGAAGATAATATTAAAAGTGCAGTTATGTATCAGATTTCTTTGGTATTTTTTAAAGCCCATAAACAAACCATGAGTATTTTAATTAATTAATATTTTTCATTTTTTTAAATGAAATCTTTATTATTCAGATTATTACATTTGTTTCTCTTTTTTCCCCTCCATAGCTCCCTTCTACCTGGCTCCCACCCTTCCCTCTACCCTTACCTCTCTCCGGTTGACCTCATCCATAGGTGTATGGTTTTTGTCCAGTCTCTCCCTGTACACCCCTCACCCCTTCCCCCCTAAGAATTATCAGTCCACTCTCTTTCTGTGCTCCTGATTCTATTATATTCACCAGTTTATTCTATTGATCAAATTTTTAATTCACTTAATTTTTAGATTCCCTTGTTGATAGATATGTATTTGTTGTTCATAATTTTTTGGCTTTTACCTTTTTCTTCTTTCTCTTCTAAAAGAGTACCTTTCAGCATTTCATATAATACTGGTTTGGAGTTGATGAACTCTTTTAGCTTTTTCTTATCTGTGAAGCTCTTTATCTGCCCTTCAATTCTGAATGATAGCTTTGCTGGATAGAGTTTTCTTGGTTGTAGGTTCTTACTATTCATCACGTTGAATATTTCTTGCCACTCCCATCTGGCCTGCATCGTTTCTGTTGAGAAATCAGCTGACAGTCGTATGGGTGCTCCCTTGTAGGTAATGAATTGTTTTTCTCTTGCTGCTTTTAATATTCTCTCTTTGTCTTTTGCTCTTGATATTTTAATTATGATGTGTCTTGGTGTAGTCCTCTTTGGATTCCTTTTATATGGGGTTCTGTGTGCTTCCTGCACTTGTAAGTCTATTTCTTCCCAGATGTGGGAAGTTTTCAGTCATTATTTCTTTAAATAGGTTTTCAGTATCTTGCTCTCTCTCTTCTGGCACCCCCACAATTCTGATGTTGGTACGCTTGAAGCTGTCCCAGAGTCTCCTTACATTATCTTCACATTTTTGGATTCTTTTATTTTCTTGCTTTTCCCGTTGAGTGTTTTCTGCTTCTTTATATTTTAAATTTTTGACTTGATTCTTGCCTTCCTCTAGTCTGCTGTTAGGTCTCTGTATAATATTTTTTATTTCAGTCAGTGTATGTTTAATTTCTAGTTGGTCCTTTTTCATCTCTAGTTGGTCCTTTTCCATCTCTAGTTAGTCCTTTTCCATCTCTACTTGGATCTTTTCCATTTCCAGTTGGTTCTTTTTCATCTCCTCTTGGGTCTCGCTAACTTTATCCAACTTTTCTAGGATATTCTTGAAAGACCTTATAAGCGTGGTTTTGAACTCTATATCCAGTCGTTTGTTTTCCTCCATTTGTTTTGTTTGTGATCTCTGTTTTTGGCTCTGCATTTTCACTATTCTGGGAGAACTTCTGTGTTGGATTCAGCCTTATGATACAAGAGTTGCAAAACTGCAAAAGCCTCTCTGTTGAGCTTGGGATGGGTGGAGTCTCAGGGCTTAACAGACAGCCTTGCTTTCCAGTCGGCCCTGCCCTCCATGGCCCCCAGTCTCATGTGACTGGGTAATTACTGGAGGGGTCCCTGCCCTCACCCCCTTTCTCGCAGTGCCTCTAGACTGCTGCTCCTTCGACTCCCCTGCGCTCCGGGACCATATGAGTCTGGGTCCCCAGGGTTTCACCTGAAACTGGGGTTTAGTGGAGTTAGAAGTAGCACAGTTGGGAGGATCTGTCTCCCGCCCACTTGTGAAAGCCAGTGGCACAATCAGCAGTCAGTCCTCTGAGAGCAGTGCCGTGCTCGCCACCAGACTTCTGATCTTTTACAACTCCCCTAAATTTCCATGCACTTCTCCCTTTTCACAGTCCAAATTCCCCCCGTATGAGTTTCGGCTGGATCTGGGATTTAGTGTCGTAGGATAAGGGGTTCAATGCTGTTGAGAGTCTCCGTCTCCCTCCCGCCAGAGAAAGCCAGCCAGGTTCTCTGGCACCCACTCTCTCCACAAGTTCGTCTTAGTACCTCAGCCTTTTGCAGCTCCTCTGGGTTTCCGTGAGCCCCTCTCTTTCCTTCTAGTTGTAGAATTTCCACTCAGCCAGCTTTCCTGTAGTTCTGGATAATGTCGTTTCTGTCTTTTAGTTGTAGTTTTGAAATTGTTGTGTGAGGCAGCAGTGTAGGTGTTTACCTATGCCGCCATCTTGGATTCTCCTCTAATTAATTTATTTTTAATTAATCAATTAATAAGATTTAAAACCTGAAAGTTATGTGAAATAAAACATAAAGAAGAGCACTAGCCAGAGTTGTTCTAATGGCTAGAGTGTCGACCTATGCACAGAGGGTGAAGAGTTCAATTCTCTGTCAAGGGCATGTACCTGGAGTAGCAGGTTCAAGCCGCACCTCGGGGCATATGTGGGAAGCAGCCAACTGATGCGTCTCTCTCACATCGATGTTGCTCTCTCTCTCTTCTTTTTCTCTCCCTTCCACTCTGTAAAAAATCAATGTAGACAGTATATTTGGTGAGGATTAACAAAAAAATGTGGAGGGAAAACATACCTTTTTTTATATGTTTATGTATATTTACAACAGTCAATATTAATTGAACCATGACAAATATATTGAGTCATTGGTAGGTGTTAGATTGATGGAAATATTTTAAAAATATTTTTCTTGAGAATACTATATAGTCCAGTGGTCGGCAAACTCAATCAACAGAGCGGCAAACCGCGGCTCAGAAGCCGCAAGGGGCTTGTGAGCCGCAGTTTGCCTACCACTGCTATAGTCTACTGAATGAGGTGGCCACCTGGTGGTAGAAACGAGCACTATAGGCACTGTTTTGAATGAACTTAAGTCATATTCTACATAAATCAACTGAACCTCAAAAAATATAGTAGCGCTGTCCAACAGAAACATACTGTAAGTCATACATGTGATTTAAAATTTTCTAATCACCGCTTTTAAAAAGTAAAGAGAAACAGGAATTTTCATAATCCATTTTTATTTAACCCAATATATAAAAATATTATTTCTGCATGTAAACAATACCAAAAAAAAAAACCACACACACACACACGGTTTATTTTTTCATATTAAGTCTTCAAAATAGGATGTGCATTTGACAGCACATCTCCATTCGGACCAGCCACCTTTCAAGTGTATTCAAAAGTCACCTGTCGCTATGGCTACCATGCTGGATAGAGCAGATCTAGAGAAGGAAATGAGAGCTGCCACTTGCTTTTAACGAAGGCCATTCATTTCTCAGCCCCTCTCCTCTGCCCACTCTTTTCTCTCTTTAAATTTTACTTTATTTTGTAAATATTTTTTTTTTTTTGCCTCCTGAACATTTTAGAATACTTAAACGACCCTCAAAAGCTTGTCCGGAAACAGTAAAACTAGAAGACACTCGGAGGGCCCCTTTCTTCGGGGAGGAAGCGGGGTTGGGGGTGTCTGCCCGGGCTGCCCTTCCATGAGGCTGCGGGCGGCAGCGGCTTTGTGCAGCGCTCCGCTACCTTCATGCGAGGCAGCGGTCGTGGGCTGCACCCGGGAGGAGGCCGCGCCGTGCGGATCAGGGACTGTCACGTCGGGCATCCTTGTGACATCACAGCGCCAAGCCTGAGGGATTCCAACCCACCGAGACTGCGGGTTTCCAGGCCCTGAGGTTCAAAGGTTTTCAATGACAGCGAGCAGGGGTTCGAGGAGGCAACGAGGTCTTCGCTACGATGCTCACAACCCACTGCTGCCAGCCCCGTCCTCCGACCCAGCCAGAGCCAGTGAATAGGCCCGCGGGCCGCAGGCACCCCACCGATTTCCAAGCCGCACTACCCGGGTCTTCCGGGTGGACCCCGACTTCTGCTGATTGGTTGGAGGGTGCCGCCACGTGACCCAGAAACGGTCTGCCACCGCTACCCCTCCCTTCCCCTCCCCTCCCCGCCCAGAAGTCGCCCGAGGCTGAGCGCGTTTCCTGGGCAACCGCTAGCTTGAGTGTACACATCAGGCCAGGGGCTAGAGCCGCTGTCCTGCCTGCGGCTGCAAGACGAGGACTGAGAGGTTGGAGTGGACTCGTCAGTCTCTGTTGCCTCAGAATCCATCTTCCTTCTGGGATTCGGTGAGTGTCTGTCACACGTAGTCAGACCCTTGGAGTTTGGGCTCCCCTCTTGTCTGTCTCCAACCACATTAGGAGTGAAGACAGGACAGAGGCAACACGGAAGTCAAAGAATCTGGGAATGGTGCAATAGAGATGATAAGGAGACGGTGACATGGCTTTTATCTGAGGCCATCAGTGGCCAGAGCAAAGTTTGCTGGTCAGATGAGGAGGCAAGGAAGGGTGGCCCAGGGCCACTGGGACAGCCCTTTCTGCGCCGGTTGAGGTGCTGGGTAGGGAGAAACCACCTTGTTACTGCTCCCCTCTAGACACAGGGGAATTTGGTCCATCAGTGGTAATGGATGGATTCCTACCATGTTATACCCAAGGGAGGAGACAATTTGATCATACAGGGCTTCTCTTTTGTAGACAGGAAATTTGATTCTCTCAGAATGACACTCTACCCAGCTCTCATGGCAGACAGAAACATGGTCCTTTACACTCTGTTAGTACAGAGTGGGTCATGTACAGCAAGTATTTAATTTATACCATAAAGGACCCTGTGATACGACAGTTAATTCAAACCATTCAACACACTTTTATCAGACACTATGTGTGTGCCAGGCACTGTGATATGTTCACGGTCGCTGCCTTCAACGTACATGTAACCTTGTAGGGAGGAAAGACCTGCAAGCATCACAATACAGCGAGGCAGGTTCCATATATAGGCATCTATGCATGCGGGCCTCAAATGGAGTCACAGGGAAGAGAATGATTATACTGCTTCCAAACCGAAAGTCTTCACATAGACAATTCTCAATTTAAATCTTTAAGGAGGTATGGAGTATGCCATTAAGTCAAGGGAAAAGACATTTTGGGTTAGGAAAAACGGCATATGCCAAAGTATAAAAACAATCCCAGCCTGTTCAGAGAAGTATAATTATGGCCAAAGCCTGGGGTGGTCTAGGGAGTTTGTGACTGATGAGCTTGAGAGGTAGGCAGGAGTCAGAGCACAGAGACCATGAATACCTTGCAAGGGGACCAGTGTGAACAAATTTACCTTTCAGGAAGCCGGCAGTCACAGTAGAGGATAGGCTGGAGGGAAGTGGGACTAGAGGGAGGGCATCTAGTTAAGGTGAAATGAGAGAACCTGAACCAAGGAAGAGGCCATTGGAATGGAGAGGAGGAAAAAACCTGATAGACAACTTAAGAGGTATATGCAGAAGGATGTTCACGTGTGAGTGAATGTGGGGGGAAAGGAAAAGAGTGGTTGAGGCTAAGTACCAGGTTTCTGACTTGGAGGAGTAGAAGGATGGTGTTATTTACTAAGAGAAGGCACACATTGGGAGAAGCAGGCTGGATGGAAAATATAACGAGCTCAGTTTTGAGCATACTGAATTCGAGATGTGTGTGATACATTCAGTTGGCCGTTGCCACGAGGGTAGTTGTATTTATTTCACAGGGAAGAGGGAGATACAGATTAGTAATTTTTCTCCAAGAAGGAAACAATTGCTCAGAAAAGTAGGTTTGAAATAACAAGTAGAGAGAAGCCGAGGAGGAAAAGTCACACCAAAGAGGACAACTTAAAGAAGAGAGTCATCAGAATTGTCAAATGCCATGTCAAAGTCAAGCTGAAAGCTGAAACATGCCCAGTGTCTTTGTCAGTTAAATTATTGTTGCTCTTGTTCAAAGAAACTAGAAGGCCTAAACTGCCTCCAATCAGATTGCATTGACCTAAGAACTGAATAGAGATAATGGAGTATTGCTAATGACTAGAAGTATTTCCTGGGAAGGTATCAAAAAAACAGCTATTCTTAGAATACAGGAGGATTTTTTTAAAAGTTAGCAACCACCTAACATTCATATATTGAACAGAAAAGAGATGCTAGAAAAGAAAAGGTGAGAACACATGAGAAAAAGGAAATGCTGACAGAGCAATAGCCTGAAAGAGACTTAAGAGGATGGGATCAGTACACAGGCAGAGAGATTCATCTTGGACCAAAAAAAAGGTATACTTTTACTAAGACAGGAGTCAGGAAGAGAAAGAAAGACATGTTTAGGAGGAGATGGAATTTAGAATGCGTGTTATGATGACATCACTATTCTCTGGGACAAGATTGTTTCCTGGAAAACAGAATTTGAGAAGAGTGGTGAATGTTTAGAATAGTTTCTAAGTCATGAGTCCCAGATCTGTAGCTCTCATCCTACTCTCCTTAGGAAAGGAAGCTGAAGAGGAAAATATAACTGTTGTTGAAGATCCAGCTGAAGTTAGAGGCATGCATTTGTAGTAACTTAAACTCCTGACATCTCCCGGCAGCATTCCAGAGCAGAAGAGAGAGGTGATGGGATAAATCAGAGATTTGAGACTTGAAGGATGAAAGCTGTAGAAGCTCCTAGTGATTCCAGATTCCCTGGAGGGACCAGAGAAGACCTGGGGGCCTTTAGATGAGCAGGTCCTGAAAAGAGCTTTTCCAAAGTGCAGGGGAGTGAGTACAAGCTGGCCAACAGAACACATGAATCAGAAGTTGTAGCTGGAAGCCTTGAGCCTCCTTGTGACTGGAAAAAGTATACAAAGCTTCTAAGTACCAGAAAGGTCCAGGGTTCATATTTAGTTATGAAAATTACTGAATTTGGCATTTTAAAATTATTTTTTTTGCTAATTAACTATGAATGACAATATTTTTTACTAAATGAGGGCATTGATGAATGGAAAACAAGGTGAATGCTAAGTGAAGTTAGTATCCCAAATATGTATATTTTTCTCTACCAAGAAAACATAGTCTTCTTAAATGGAGAGCTACACCTTGTTCTCAAGAAAGACTCAATACTATAAAGATGGAAATTCTTCCTAAATTAATTTTTACAATGGAGTCTCAAAACCTCATGCAAAATTTAAAAAACCAAGCACAAAATAATCATAAGTTTTATTTGGAAAAATAAATATTAAAGAATAGCCAGGGTTTTTCCAAAACAGAATATGATATGGGAATTCACAATATCAATCATAGTGCTTAAAACAGGATAGAAATAGACAGAGCTGAAAGCACAGATTGCAAAGTCCAACATTAGACTCAAGTACATGTGATAATTTAGTGAATAACAAAGGGAACAATTAATGTCTTCTGAAAAAAGCTATCTTAGACATACACTAGATAACTTGGATCACCGTTTGGTGACTGTGGGGATAAATTGAATTAAATCTATTTAGTTATTTATTGATTCATATAATCTAAAATGAAGAAGTTGGCTAATACATTTTAATCAACATATATTAACATGTCAGATATGTCGCTAAGCTCGTGGAGTCTTTTCTTCGCTCTGTAAGTACATTTAGGAAACTAAAAGACATGAATTGGAGGCAGAGTGAAGGTGTAGATGAGAGATGACTATTGTCTTCAAGCGGTAAATTAGGCTCATACTGTGGAAGAAAATTATACTTGTTTTATATGAACCCAGAAGGTAAAATGGCAGCAAATAGCAAGAAGCTATGGAGAGACAGTCAAATTCAGAATAAAAAATAACTTCCTAACAGAAAACTTTATAGATGCAATGGATTGTCTTGGGGCCTAGGCAGATACTTGGTAATGTACTGTATGAAGATTTCAAGCCACAGGTGGGCAGTTGCACCTAAGTAGGTTTAAGAGCCATTTCAACGTGGAATGACATCACTCTAGTGTTTATTTTACTTTTTTATTTTCTTCAACAGATAATATATTATCACCATTATTTTTAATGGAAGATGATTGAATGTGAAAATCTAAACCAAGAAGAAATAATTAAAGAACTGGTGAGTTAGGGCCAAATTTATTTCCAATCACATCTGCAAGAATATTTCTTTACAGCGTGACTTTTGGAATCAGAGAAAAATTATAAATATGGTACAACATTCCTTCTTGTGAGAGTAAAACATGGCATCAATGCAATTGACAGATTATAATTTTTAATGGCAAAACACATTTTTATTATTTTAAATAGGTTATAACCCAGTTTCTTTTTTGAAAACAGTGTTTATGCAATGGTTTATCTTATGAGATGGTTGTACAAGAAGGATCAGATACTTCAAAACTGGAGATGTTTTTCTCAGGGTATCCCTGTATAGTCGGATTATCATTATTTCCTAATTTAACAAGTCTCACAATCATTGCTCAAGATATAAGAGAAATTTCAGGATTAGATACTTGTTTACAACTCAAAGAACTTTGGATTGCTGAATGCTATCTAGAGGTAAGTCTAAACATATAACTTTACATGAAATATTATATATTGAATTCTATAGTTTTGGAAAATCATTCATTAAAATATATGCTTAAGACATGGATCACCCGAAACCGGTTTGGCTCAGTAGATAGAGCGTCGGCCTGCGGACTGAAGGGTCCTAGGTTCGATTCCGGACAAGGGCATGTACATTGGTTGCGGGCACATCCCCAGTGGGGGGTGTGTAGGAGGCGGCTGATCAATGTCTCTCTCATCAACGTTTCTGGCTTTCTATCCCTCTCCCTTCCTCTCTGAAAAATCAATAAAATATATTTAAAAAACAAAAGGAAAACGTGGATCAAAACAGATAAGTGATGGGGGAAAAGAGACTATACATGATGAATTGCAATAATACCCTTTATCCAGTAAAAGAAAATAAAACACAAAACAGATAAATGGCCAAAAGATGGAAATAGATTTACACATAGGAAAAACTAGAAATAAAGAATTAAAACATAGACACATCTACTTTTTAGTAATCAAATCAGACCAAATAATATCTAGTATTGATTAGGAATTAAATCAGTTCACTTAGATACTATTGGTAATGTGAAAATTATATCATTTATATTGAAAAACAATATTGCAAAATGTGTGAAGAGCCAAAGAAAGGTACTTACTAGTTGACTCAGAAATCTCTATTCTAAGATTTTCTTCCTAGAGAAGCAATTCATCAGCAGAAAACAACTGTATTCATGAAGTTATTTATTGCAGTATTATTTATAATAGATAAAAATTTGAAATACAAATATGCCACATATAGGGTTACTTTAAAGAAAATGATTATAAACTTCATTGTAATTATTAAATATTTTCATATTTGAAAATTATGAAATATTTGACAATTATCAAAACATTTTAGACAGTCTTAAGTTTAAAAAAACACACTAATCTGTGGAGATATGATTATAACCATATAAAATTAGGTGCAGAGTCGATTAAATAAGAAGAGAATATAAGATTGAAAATAGTTGTATATAGGTGCAGAGGTTATATGTTTTTCCTTTAAAAAACTTAATTAGCCCTGGCTGGTGTGGCTCAGTTGGTTGGAATATTGTCCCATACACCAAAATGTTACGGGTTCAATTCCTAGACAGGGCACATACGTAGATTTTGGGTTCAATTGGGATGTGTTGGGGAGGCAACCAATTTATGTTTTTCTCTCTCTCCCTCCCTCTAAAAAAAAAAAATCAATGAACAAGTCCTTGGGTGAGGATTTAAAAAATTTAGTTAATTTTGCTGGGTATTTATTTTGTAATAAAATTTGCCTTTTAAAAGAAAATGTACTTAATATCTACTTTATTATAAGGATGTGGTAAAATATAAGCTAACACTACTCAGTCTGCTCTCTTTTTTTTTTTAACAGAAAATTGGAGGTCTTCGAGAATGTAAAAACCTAGGAAAACTGTATTTATATTATAATAAAATTTCTAAAATAGAAGGTTTAGAGAAATTATTGAAACTAGAGGTTCTTTGGCTGAATCATAATACAATTAAACATATTGAGGTAAGATAACTTCACTATATGTAAAGTTAATTATTACTATGGAGTTTAAACCAGAATGTCCAAGAACTTCTTATGCTTAAGAGCCAAAATACTCATGATTAGTTTAATTATTGTTGTTAAGAAAAACTAACAAAAGAGAACTTCATCTACATTATTTTCTTTACTCCTCCCACAAAGCCTGAAGGTAAAGTGTTATTTCCTCTTTGGAAGTTTCTAAGAAAAAAGAGATTTAAAGAAGTTTATATATTACTTGCCTAAGATTATGAGCACACTTTCCCCTATTCCCCTTCCTCTTCCTCATTTCCTCTTTATTTTCTTGTTCCCTTCTCCTCCAATAACTCTCTCCAGATGCCAGAGACACAAAGATGGCTTCATTGAGGCTCCTACTTACTTCTGTGCTCAATGCTCAGAACATCTGGAGAACTAACCAGATTGATCAGATGGTTTATAAGTATAGATTTTATTGATTTCTCCTAAATTATATACTGTCTAAATTTTTAGGGCTTGCATACTTTGAAGAAGTTAAATGATCTCAACCTTGCTGGAAATCTAATAAGCAGCATTGGTATGTACTACTTCATTTTGAAATGTAAGGTAATCTATATATATATAAAAGTGTAACTGACAGTCAGACCATCTGACCAGTAGCTATGATGCACACTGACCACCAGGGGCAGATGCTCAATGCAGGAGCTGCTGAGCTGCAGTGACTTGGCAGCTGTGCTTCTCGGGTAATGCTCCTGGAACCAGAGAGGAGGGAGCCCAATTCCAGGGTGCATCACCCTAGAACCACCGTCTCGCAATCCAGGACCCCTTGGAGATGTCAGAGAGCTGGTTTTGGCCAATCCCCACAGGCCAGGCTGAGGGACCTCACCGGTGCATGAATCCATGCACCAGGCCTCTAGTGCTACAATATTTTATCAGTATAAAAAGTACATTTCTTTTTTTAAAACCTTTTCACATGATATCTTTGCAAAGCATTTCTGAATCTATGATTCTAAATCAGAGGTTACTAATTATACAGTGTTGTTGTTTGTCTTATTTACCTGCAAGAAATGATGCTCATATACAATTCAGAAATATGACAGGATATGAACAGGAAATAAAACAAGAAATTTAATTTTTCTTTCATCTTGCTTTTTTTAAAATTAAAGGTCGATGTCTTGATCCCAATGAACAACTGGAAAAATTAAACCTTTCTGGTAATCAAATATGTTCTTTCAAGGTATGTTTAAGTGGAATGAATTTTTATTTACCAACCTGGATCATGAACCATCTTTGCAGAAAATGGAGTAAATAGCCAGCCCCCTTTAAAGAAATAACTTGATCTTGTTGGACTATCCAACAGTCCTGGGAATTTTAGAGTTAGCTGACTAAACTGACCCTAATGATCTGACACTATTAAAACCAAATAACTACTTGGCTTTTAAGATACTGATTTCTCTTCGTTTCCCTCTGGTCTTTCTAATTATACTTCTTCTGATTATTCATCCTTTCATAACATCTAAAAAATGGACTGCCCCAGGTCAGTCCCAGGATCTTTTCTTATTTCTATATGCATTCACTCTGTAAATAATCTCATCATGTCTAAGACTTTAAATACCTTTTATCCACTTATGCATCCTAGATTGGTATCTCTACTTTCCCCAACAACTCCAACTATAGATATCTCCTGTGCTGACTCAAACTGATTTCCTCTCCACCGAACCTTCTTCTCCTGCAGCCTTCTCTGCCTCTCTAAAGAGATCTTCATTCATCCAGTAATATAAACCAAATACTTACCTTCCTTTTGACTCCCCCATTCCTTCAACTCCATTCAATTCATCAGCAAATTCAACTCCATTAAATTCATTAGCTCCACCTTCAGAATATGTTCAGAGTCTGACCACTTTTTTTTTTTTCCACATGTATTACTACTGACTTAGTTTAAGAAACCATCATCTCGCCAAAACCGGTTTGGCTCAGTGATAGAGTGAAAGTCTGCAGAGTGAAAGGTCCTAGGTTCGATTCCGGTCAAGGGCATGTATCCTGGTTGCGGGCACATCCCCAGTAGGGGGCGTGCAAGAGGCAGCTGATCGATGTCTCGCTCTCATTGATGTTTCTAACTATCTGCCCCTCTCCCTTCCTCTCCGTGAAATATCAATAAAATATAGTAAAAAAAAAAAAAGAAACCATCATCTCTAACATTCATTTATTGGAAGAAAAACAAAAACACCTCTCCTAACAGGTTTCCATGTGTTAACCTTTTTGCTATGATGTGTGTTTTCCACACAGCAGTCCATTCCTTTAAAAATGTCACATCAAATGACTCTTCTGCTGAAAACCCTCCCCTGACTTATCTCATCTCTTTCAGAGTAAAAGCCACTAGTCAGTGGTTTCAATGGCCCACAAGACACTAAATTATCTAGTTTCCCAACTATCTCTCTGACAACTCTCCCCTTCGCTTACTCCTCTCCAGCCATTCTGATCTCCTCACTGTTCCTGGCACATACTCTCACTTTAGGGCCTTAGCACTTGCTGGGATAGTCTTCCCATATATTTTCATTGCTCATTTCCTCATTTCTTCCAGGACTTTGGTCAAACATTATATTCTTCATGATGCCTTTCCTGCACAATTTAGGTAAAAGAACAATAGCCCTAACTTCCCTCCCCATCCTGAAGCACTCCTATATCTCTTTCTCTGTTTTATTTTTTGTCTTGACATTGATCCACATCCCTTACTAAAATACAAGCTTTGTGAATACAGGAACTTCACCTGTTTTGTTCACTGCTATGTTCACAAGGCTTAAAACAGTACTTGACATGTAATAAATCTTAGCAAACATTTGTCAAGCATGTGAATGAAAGAGAAAAATCATAAAAAGATTTCATGCTTATGGCACATAATGTGGGTGGAAGCATGGCATTCATAATTTTGACAGTGCCAGATTGAAACTGCATATCCCAACACTTCCCCTATACAATACCGAAGAAAGATGAGCAAATTTACAATAGAAATAATTTTAAATTGACCAGTATTAAAATAGACATTCTTTTACTCAGAGAAGAATATAAGACACCAAAAAGCTATGGAATGAGGCAGAATGTTATAAGCACCTTAAAAGAAATTCAAGCACAATTTTATTTTCTTGATCAAAATCAAAAGGGAATATTTGATGTGGTCACACCTTGAAGGGTTGACAGATTTTGATAGGCATTATGGGCAGATCTTCCAGGCAGCGGCAGGTAGGCATTCTAAGATGAGAAGAATAATACGCACAAAGGCATGGAAGTCAGAAATCAAAGGGTATATTTGATCAGAGGAAGCTATGAAAGAGAAATCCAGAACGCTGTGGGAGGTAATGTTTAAGCTACCAAAGCTAGGAGTTAACTAAGGAATGAGCATTCTGTACAAATTTGTCAACTGGCCTAAGTGGTGAAAAGGGATATAGCAAATTCAAGAAATTAAAAATTCTGTGTGGCTGGAACACAGTGAGGGAGAGTATCATGAGTTGAGGCTGAAGGAGATGAGGCAGAATGCTGGGAGGATAAGGGATTGCCCTGCCAAGAAGCCAGATGGAGGGTTATCTACGCTGGCTAGCCATGGCGGCCTCATGTGGCCAAGAGCATAAGCTTCACAGGGGGAAAGATCTGTCATTTCTGGCCCTGCCACAAACCAGATGCAGTGGTAACATGAAGTTTAAGTGAAATGATAATGTAAAGATCTCAATAGTGAACACTCAGTAGATATGCTATTTTATTATTGTTACTATCATTTTAATAATGTTAACTTCTCTCAATCTGGGGAGAAAAGAAGGTTATTGTGAAAATTTGTTGTATGGCATAATATTTAAAAGACTCCCTTTAATAATGATGGCTATCCTATATAATAAAAGCCTAATGTGCTAAGTGTTTGGTTGACTGGTTGGCTTCAGCCAATCAAAGCATAATATGCTAATGATATGCTAAGGCTGCTTAACTGCTTGCTATGATGTGCACTGACCACCAGGGGCCAGTTGCTCTGACTGGTAGGTTAGCTTGCTGCTGGGGTCCAGCCAATCGGGACTGAGCAAGATGGGCCGGACATGCCCTGGAGACCTCCTGTGGTCCCTCCCCACCTGGCCAACCTCCCACATCTCTCTCTGGCCCCAATCTGCACTGGTGAGGTCCCTCTGCCCTCTTGCAATTTGGGGCCCCTCAAGGGGATGTCAGAGATCCAGTTTCGGCCTGATCCCGCTGGTGCATGAATTTGTGCATCAGGCCTCTAGTTTATTATAAAAGCATTGAATATGATTCACAGCAACTTTTACTATTCTCATCTTAAGAATATTCCTGAAACACTGTTATCTTATATTTTTACCTCTAACCTTTCCATTCACCCTAAAAAGATACTATCCTGGTAATGATGGAATAACTTCTGTGCACTTTCCATCCACACCAGGTAGTGCAACACTCATTTTTAGTGATGAAAAGGACTTCAATGTCATCTGACTTTTGCATGTGGGTTGGGGGGGAGGGTTCTGTGGAAGACTTCAGAGTTCACAGTCTCCTAGTCCAGACTGATGGTCAAATGCAGCATAGCCACCCATAAATTAAAGGGGGTCTTTACTTACAAGAAGCTCTGAGATTTGCCTCCCTTGTTCCTGCAGAATTACCCCAAATTACTATTTGCACAGCTCTGACCAGAAACTGCCCTATCAGAGCAGCTCTGCTTAGCGCCACTCCTCTCGTAGGCCCAGCCCGCCCCTGCAGCTCCTGTCTGTGAGTCAAATTCCCAGTTGTCCAGAGAAAGTCTGGAGACACATTGGCTACCTAACCCTGTTATTTTCTCTCCTAACAGCCTGACTTCACTACTTGCCTCTCCGTTCCATTTGTGTGTTATCTTCAGAATTACTGTTTCCTGGTTCTTGCTTTAGATTTCCCTTAACTCTGATTCTGACTCTCCTATGTAGCACTGCATCCCTAAGTCCAGTCCCACCGTAGCACCCTCCTATCCCAGGAACCACCCCCGTAATGCTATTGTTGAGGAAAATATGAGGATATCTTGGAGTTTAGAAGAAAGTACTAATCATTGAATTCAATTCACATATTTATTTACTGCCTACTGTGTTCAAAATGCTGAGTGCTGGGGATGTAAAGTTAAATAGTTCACAAACCCTGCTCTCAAACAGTTTATCTCAGGAATTGCCAGACTTTTTCTACAAAAGGCCAGATAGAAAATATTTTAGGCTTTGTGGGTCATATGGCCTCTGTCACGTGTTCTTTTCAATTATTTTTCCACAACACTTTAAAAATGTAATTACCATTCTTAAGGTCAAAGTCCAGATAGATCCTTGGCTTATAGAGTTATGGATGAGCAAGCAATTGGCAGTACGGCATGACAAATTCTGTAACAAAGATAAGCCCGTGGCTAAGTTCATAGGAGGAGCGTCTACCCCAGGCCTGGGGTGATGAAATAGGGCTCTGAGACAAGAGGAATTTTAGGTTGAGTCTTCATAGATTAAGAGGTTAAGTCGGGGTGAAGTCCAATCCACTCAAAGGCAACAGCTTGAGTGAAGGTCTAAAGATAAGGTAGGGTCTGGTACACTCACCAATTTCTAGTTGTTCAGTAGAGGGCTAAAGCATAAAATGTCAGGGTTTAAATTGGAAGACAGAAGACTGAAGGGTGAAGCAAGGACCAGATGCCAAATGAAGGCAGGAGGAAAGATGGCTGAAACTTCAGGATAAAAGATGTTAAGGAGAAACAGTCTGGAAGTGCATTATCAACCCCTCTGCCTCCATAGGTTGTGAGAAAAATGAGGCCTCAGGAGAAAGCTAGGTTTCAGAAGTCCTTCATAGGTAGAAAGGGAATTTACAGAAAAAAAAATTAACAACTAAAAATCAAATTTAGGGAATTTGATGGTGACTGTAATAGAGCCAGGGCCCCATGGCCTTTGATGAGAAGAGCAGATGTGCAGGCCGAGGAAAATGGCGAGCTGTGTGCCTAGGTGGTAAGTGTGGGGAAGACTGGTGAAGGGAGTAGGAGACCTACAGGCACAAGGGGGCAGTGTGACAAAGGAGCTGTGCACAGAAGAACCGTCTTACCGAACAAATGTGCTCAAGTGACTGGCTCCAAGGTTCCAGGTGAAATACATGATTTAGTAAATATTCTTTGGCCTTTTTCAAAAAGTACAACTTACATGCATAGCTATATAGAGTCTGCTATTTAATTATCGATTATCTACATATATTTAGCGTGTTTTTCATTAGACAAGAACCTTTTAACTATCTAAATTACTTTAGCCTGTTTAAGCAGATAAGTAGAATGCATTACCTCACATTATAGTGATCTTGAGTGTTCAGAAGCCCCCTTTAGAAATGGACAGTTGCAATTAATTAAACATTATTACTGCTGTTGTTTTAGGACCTTACCAACTTAACCAGGCTTCGTCGCTTAAAGGATTTATGTCTGAATGATCCTCAGTATAAAACCAACCCAGTTTGTCTGCTGTGTAATTATTCCACACACGTACTGTACCACTTGCCTTGCCTTCAAAGACTTGACACATACGATGTGTCAGCAAAGCCAATCAAGGAACTGGCAGATGTAAGTGCATCCCTACTTGGGTATCTGTGACTTAAGTTTAATTAACTGCTTCTTTCTGGCTGTGTCCACATATGGCAGGTAGTATTATCTTATCAGTCCTGGTCACCAAGTGAGCTGGCTATTTCCACAAATATATACCATTAATAAAATTAGTACCAAGATCTCAATTTTGATGACAGTATTGAAAGGTGAAATAATAATAAAAACATTTTAATTCATACAAAACTAAAAGGTAATCTGAAAAATTATCATCACTGTTAAGAATATTTGCACTGGTGCTATATATACACAAACATTAATAAAGTAGAAATAAATCAAGTAACTTCCTCCCATTTGAAATTTTATGTATAAAAATGAGTATCGATGGTGGATGGTAGTATACTAGGGTTAGGTTAATTTTAATCTAATTAAAGATTATTTGGGGAACCTTCTGCACTGCCAAAATCTTGAAGATCTTTGAAATCTTAGAACTATTCTGGAGCTGCTGCTGATGGTGAACCTCCCAGTAGAGGGTCTATTTTGATGTGCTACTAAAGGGTCTGTAATTTCAGAATGGAGTGCATAGGGAGTCACCAAGTTTATTAAATGTCTTTCCACATTATATTTCTACTTACCCCTGCCACATTTGTTCATTCAATTAACCATCCAATACATAGTTTTTGAGTAGGTAGAATGTGCCAATCATGTGGATGCCCTCACATATGACTCTCCCATTCTTTCCTGTGGCTCATCCATCATCTCAAATAGATAATGTTTTTATTCTTTTGTTGTAACTTCTTTCTCTTCTCTTGCTAGTCTGCAAATTTATTTTAAAATTTCATTCTCTCTTTTTCCCCCAAAAACTGGGATTATCATCCCTTCCACCCCCATCTGAGAAATAAATTGTCTTACAGTATTAAGCAAAGGGCTAGAGTTCTTGTCTACTAGCAGATGGTTGGAATCACTGAAGGGCCAAGGAGGAATGCCTTCTCTAACAATGTTAAACCTAAAATAACAGCAAAGCTTTGCAGTGAAAACCATATTTTTATATCAGGTTGTATTTTGACATCAGGCTGTTACTGAAAAGGTGAGCAGAGTGAATATTATTCATGATTATACTTGGCTGATTCATTCATCTAACAAATATTTCATGGTATTACTTAGCTGGTTCATTCATCTAACACAGTGGTTGGCAAACTCATTAGTCAACAGAGCCAAATATCAACAGTACGATGATTGAAATTTCTTTTGAGAGCCAAAATTTTTAAATTTAAACTTATTCTAATGCCACTTCTTCAAAATAGACTCACCCAGGATGTAGTCTTTTGTGGAAGAGCCACACTCAAGGGACCAAAGAGCTGCATGTGGCTCACAAGCTGCAGTTTGCCAACCACTGATCTAACAAATGACATCCCAGGCAAGTTCAAGGCACTAGAGACATAGAGTGACTAAGTAGGCAAAATCTCTTCTTTCTTGGAGCTCTATTGAGAGCAAACAGATAATAAGCAACTAAATAAGGAAACAAGCAGTATATCAGATGGTGGTCAATGCTATGGTGAAAATAAACAAGGGTGAAGAAAACAGGATTGTTGGTAGGGGCAGAGAACAGGGTGTTGACTATTTTATATAGAATTGTTGGGGAAGGACATGCTAAAGTGACATTAAGGTAGAGCAGAGATTGGAAGGGAGGAACAAAGCAAGCTTTTCAGAGATCAGCAAATGTAAAGACCTTGATGCAGAAGCATGCCTCATATTTAAAGAACAATAGAGGCTAGTGAGGCTGGAGAAAGTGAAGGTGAGAGAAGAAAGAGATAAAGACAGGAGTGGTGGGGAACAGATTATGGGAGACTAGAATGTTGTAAGGACTTTGGCTTTTACAATGAGTGAGATGGGGGCCACTATAAAATTTTAAGCAGAGGGATGATGAGATGATATGTTTTAAAGGGATCCTTTGGATAATGGATTAACAATAGAGAATTAGAGAAGGAAAACATGAAGGCAGAGAGACCAGTTAAATTCCAACCACTTGGATGAGAGATGTTGATAGTTTGTTACAGAGTTTTAGTAGAGGTGGTGGTGGAAAGGAGTCAGATTTTGGTGGTAGTTAGAAGGTAGAACTCGTCTGGATTTGCTGATAGATTGGATGTGAAGTACAGAGAAAAGTACTATACAATAAGTCCAAGTTATTGGCCCAAACAACTGAAAGAGGGGAGGAAATTGCTATTTCATGAAATGAGGAAGAGTATGGGAGGAGTAAGTTTAGAAGGAAGAATTATGGTTTAATTTGAATTTTATACATTTTGAATAACCATTTGAACATTCAAGGAGTATATCCAATAAATAGCTGGATATTTGAGTCTGCTCTTTTATAGAATTGCCTGTATTGGATTAGATTGATAATTTAGTAAGTTGCTTACTCTAAATAAAATGAGTTCACTTAGAGCAATAGTTCTCAACCTTTTTAATGCCACGATCCTTTAATACAGTTCCTCATGTTGTGGTGACCCCAATCATAAAATTATTTTCGTTGCTGCTTCATAACTGTAATTTCGCTCCTGTTATGAATTGTAATGTAAATATCGGTGTTTTCCAATGGTCTTAGGTGACACTGCTAGTGGTTCTCCACCTGTGGGTCGTAACCCACAGGTGGAGAACTGCTGCTGTAGAGCCTAACAGTAGCAAAATTACAGTTATGAAGTAACAACAAAAATAATTTTATGGTTGGGGGTCACCACAACGTGAGGAACTGTATTAAAGGGTAGCAGCATTAGAAAGGTTGAGAACACTGACTTAGAGCATCCTTTTACAGATTTGAAAAAAAACACACAAAAAAACAACCACCCTACATGAAATTCTATTCTTAGCCATGCTTTAAAAAATGAATTAATATTACATTAGCTTTTAATTCTTTTTAATTTCTTTACCTTCTCCATAGTTAATCAGATAGGAAAAATTTCGTTATATATTTGCTTTAGTAGTACTGCCACTTTAGATAAATGATACTATTTTATAAATTCTATCTCTTTATGTTGTCATCTTGGAAGTAAATGTGAATATGCCTCACATTTAAGATATTATCTATAAGGAAAACCTTTGGAATTTTATATTTTGCTTATCAAGTTTAAATATAGACCTTTATTATTAACTTTACATGCAGATCTTTCAAATTTTAGTTAGAATATATTGCACTCATAATATACTGCTAATAGTTATTTATAATGTTTTTTTATTTCAGTTAATCTTTTCTTTTTTTCTCACTTTTAGACCACAGCAATGAAAAAAATAATGTATTACAATATGCGTATAAAAACTGTTCAGAGGCATCTTAATGAAGACCTTGAAAAATTGACTGATCGAAAATGTAAATTACAGAAGTTGCCAGAAGAACGGATAAAACTATTCAGCTTTGTGAAAAAAAATGTAAGACATACTGCTGTAAAATTTCAGTAGCCACATCTTAAGGAAATTGGTGGATAAGATAGCATTATATTTTCATTTTACATATATATATATACATATACACGTTATTTTAATTAATATTGAATTTCAAGTCAAGCTTATTCCCCAAAATGTATTGATTCCAGATGTTTTACTAAGCCTCATTCTGTGCTTAATATATATATATAGTTCAAAAAAAGATTTGGGCTTAATACATAAAAATTAAAAAATTTTAATATATAAGAATTTTAAAGTAATTAATTCAATATGATTCAGAGTTATAGAGATTTGTTAGACTTATTTTAGCCTCATTTTTAAAAAATATATTTTTATTGACTTTTTTACAGAGAGGAAGGGAGAGGGATAGTTAGAAACATCGTTGAGAGAGACACATTGATCAGCCGCCTTCTGCACGCCCCCTACTGGAGACGTGCCCACAACCAGGATTCATGCCCTTGACCGGAATTGGACCTGGGACCTTCCATTCCGCAGGCTGACACTCTATCCACTGAGCCAAACCGGTTTTGGCATTAGACTCATTTTTATTAGATACCAGGAGGTTACACTCAAAATTCATTTTCTTGTCTAAAAGGATGAAATATTCCTTTACTAATATTATTAAGGTATACAATAAGGTCAGAACTTTATATCAAGCTATACTTTAGTAATTATATTGTGTGTACCTTTTTTATTTAGAATAAATTAGGTTTCCTTTACTAAAAGTAGATTCTAAAAAATTAAGGATGATTTACCTCAAAACAGAACTTTGCATATAAAAGAACTATATATTTTTTAACTATGAGAAAATAATGAGTTATTCAACAAATGGTGTTACAAAACTAGTTGAACTACTTGGGGGTGGAGAAGTTGGACTCTTAATTCACATTTTACCAAAGTAAACCAATTGGAAAAAGATTAAATGTTACTATGAAAAAAATTAAGAATATATAGATGTAAACTGATCTCAGCCTACCAAGTAAAAGAAACACTAGAAATCACAAAGAAACAGAATGTAGATTTGTTTGAAAAAAGAAGGTAAAATACCTTTGTACTAAAAAGCATAATTAATGAAAATAAACAACAAATGACAATCTGAAATTATTTTCAATAAACATGTTAGACAACATCATATCCTTAAGTATAAATGTATCCATAAATAAAATAAGAAAAAGTAAACAGAAAAATTGATCAAAGTACATCAATTATCTATCTAATAATAGGATAATATGCGAATTTGTCAGAACACTGTCATGTAATGACTCATCAGCAGGGACCTAGCCAGGGTGATGATTAATGATGATTAGTGATACTAATTATACAGGGTGGGGGACCTCAGGTTGCACCCCCCACTCCGGCGCTGGTCTGAGAGAACTCAGGCTGAGCCCCCCACCCCAGGGCCAGGCTGGGGGACCTTAGGCTGTGCATCCCACCCAGCAGGCGAATGTAATATTAATTCATTTTTTTAAAGCATGGCTAAGAATAGGATCTACTTCTAACACTCTATTCTGAAGATTTGGATATATTTCTTTTTTTTTTAATAAATATTTATTGTTCAGATTATTACAATTGTTCCTCTTTTTACCCACCATAGCTCCCCTCCACCCAGCTCCCACCCCACCCTCTGCTTTTACCTCCCTCCCATTGTCTTCATCCATAGGTGTACGATTTTTGTACAATCTCCCAATCACCCTCCTCATCCCTTTCCCCCTGAGAATTGTCAGTCCACTCCCTTTCTATGCCCTTGATTTTATTATATTCACCAGTTTATTCTGTTCATTAGATTTTTTATTCACTTGATTTTTAGAATCACTTGTTGTTAGATATGTATTTGTTATTCATAATTTTTATCTTTACCTTTTTCTTCTTCTTCCTCTCTTAAACAGTACCTTTCAGCATTTCATATAATACTGTTTTGGGGTTGATGAACTCTTTTAGCTTTTTCTTATCTGTAAAGCTCTTTATCTGCCCTTCAATTCTGAATGATAGCTTTGCTGGGTAGAGTAACCTTGGTTGTAGGTTCTTGCTATTCATCACTTTGAATATTTCTTGCCACTTCCGTCTCACCTGCATAGTTTCTGTTGAGAAATCAGCTGAAAATCGTACTGTTTTTCTCTTGCTGCTTTTAATATTATCTCTTTGTCTTTTGCTCTTGGCATTTTAATTATGATGTGTCTTGGTGTGCTCCTCTTTGGATTCCTTTTGTTTGGGGTTCTGTGCACTTCCTGGACTTGTAAGTCTATTTCTTTTACCAGGTGGGAGAAGTTTTCAGTCATTATTTCTTCAAATTGGTTTTCAATATCTTGCTCTCTCTTCTTCTGGCACCCCCATAATTCTAATGTTGGTACACTTGAAGTTGTCCCAGAGGCTCCTTACACTATCTTCACATTTTTGGATTTGTTTTTCTTTCTGCTTTTCCAGTTGAGTGTTTTCTGCTTCTTTGTATTTCAAATCTTTGACTTGATTTTTGCCTTCCTCTAGTCTGCTGTTAGGTCTCTGTATAATATTTTTTATTTCAGTCAGTGTATATTTAATTTCTAGTTGGTCCTTTTTCATCTCCTCTTGGGTCTCACAGAATTTATTCATCTTTTCTAGGAAATTCTTTTTTTTAAATATATTTTATTGATTTTTTACAGAGAGGAAGGGAGAGAGATAGAAAGTCAGAAACATTGATGAGAGAGAGACATCGATCAGCCACCTCCTGCACGCCCCATAGTGGAGATGTGCCCACAAGCAAGGTACATGCCCCCGACTGGAATCGAATCTGGGACCTTTCAGTCCACAAGCCAATGCTCTATCCACTGAGCCAAACCGGTCTCGGCTCTAGGAAATTCTTGAAAAACCTTATAATCGTGATTTTGAACTCTATATCCAGTTGTTTGTTTTCCTCAATTTCTTTTGTTTGTGATCTGTTTCTTTGTCTCTGCATTTTCGCTGCTTCCCTGAGTTGGTAGAGTAGCTTTGTGTGCTACTTGTCCTATATGGCCCAGTAGCTCCACACCCCAGTTACCTGAGGTGGACACTCTTGATGTACCCCTTTGTGGGTTGTGTGCACAGTATTGTTGTAGTTAAATCTTGATTATTATTGGTATCTCTGAAGGGAATTGACCCCAGGCCAATTGGCTGTGAGGATCAGCTGAGTCTATGCCGGGAGAACTTCTGTGTTGGAGACACCCTTATGAGACAAGACTTGCAAGATTGCAAAAGCCTCTGTGCTCAGCTTGGATGGGGGAGAGTCTCAGGGCTGAGCAGACAGCCTTGGCTTTCAGTCAGCCCTGCCCTACGTGGTCCCTGGGTCTGTGTTCCTTGGTAATTGCTGTCCTCTCTGTGTGCACTCGTGCTCATGTGCCTGCAAACCTCTGCCTTTTGTGGCTCCCCTGAGTTTCCATGCACTCAAGAACCTATATGAGCCAAAACCGGTTTGGCTCAGTGGATAGAGCATCGGCCTGCAGACTGAAGGGTCCCGGGTTCGATTCTGGTCAAGGGCACATACATTGGTTATGGGCACATCCCCAGTAGGGGGCACTGGCTGATCGATGTCTCTCTCTCATCAATGTTTCTAACTTTCTATCCCTCTCCCTTCCTCTCTGTGAAAATTCAATAAAATATATTTTTTTAAAAAAAGAACTTATATGAGTCTGTGTCCCCAGGGTCTTGCCTGAAACTGGGGTTCAATGCAGTCAGAAGTGGAGTTCAGTGCAGTTGAGAGATTCAGTCTTCCTCCTGCTAGAGAAAACTAGTGACACAATCAGCAGTCAGTCCTCTCTGTGTGCACTGGCATGGGCACCTCCAGACCTCTGCCTTTTGTGGCTCCCCTGAGTTTCCATGCACACCTTCCTTCTTTCTACAGAACAGACTCTCCTCCATATGAGTCTCGCCTGGATCTGGGTTTCAGTGCAGTCAGGAGTTTCTGTGTTCCTCCCACTAGAGGAAGCCAGCCAGGCACTCCACCGCCTTTCCTCTCCATGTGCATGTCTCTGTACCTCAGCTTTTTCTAGCTCCCCTGAGTCTCCATGAGCCCCCTTCTTTCCTTCTAGTTGTAGAATTTTCACTCAGCCAGCTTTCCTATGGTTCTGGATGATGCCTGTTTTGTCTTTTAGTTGTAGTTTTGAAATTGTTGTGTGAGGCAGCAGTTTAGGTATTCACCTATGCTGCCATCTTGGTTTCCTCCACAATCCAAATCTCTTGGATATATTTCTTTATATAAAGCTATTCATTACTATACTATTAACAACAACAAGAACAAAAACCCTGGAAACTACCTAAATGTTTAACAAGAGAGGAAGTGTTGAAAATGGATAATATTTTCAAACCAATTTCTTTGCTTTTCTAACCCTAACCCTAACCTTAATCCTAATATTTAAGGTTGTCTTTCACTTAGTCAAAAGAAATTGGCTGACTGAATTTATACCAAAGTTATAATCACATGCTGGCAATATTTTATGAAGTTTGGTTTATTTATAATTTAGATTTCTACTTTGTTCACTTAAATTAACTACATATTTAATAGAGTCCACTAAAAGAAATTTTGCTATCCGGCACATTGATTTCAACAGTTGGAACGGGAACTGGCTGAACTCAAGGGATCTGGCAAAGGGCAAATTGAAAGACCCATTAATAAAGTAACCGAACTTGAAATATTAAAGAACTCTGAAACTGTCTCAGAAGAGCCAAGCCTTCAACAGAAGATACAGACCAAACTAAATGCCCTGAATGAAAGAATGACATTCTGGAACAAAAAACTAGATGAGTACGTTTAATAAATGATCCAGTTGTTCAAATTTAAAACATGGGAGAATATAATGTCCTGGGGTGGGGCCATCAGTTGAGCTCAGTATCCCCTTCAGGAGTGGAAAGAACTGTAGTATTAAGTAAAACTTAATGGGATGTGTTTCCTAGTAGAGGTAAGCATCTTTGGTTCAAAGCTGACATATAGTTTTTTAAAAAATATGTTTTTATTGATTTTAGAGAAACAGTAAGGGAGGGAGTGGGAGGAAAAGAGAGAAATTATTGTTCAGTTTCCTCCCATTCATGCTCCAACTAGGGACTGAAACCACAACCTGGGTTTGTGCCCTGACCAGGAATCGAACCAGCAACTTTTTGGTACATGGGATGATGCTCAACCAACTCAGCCACACCGTCCAGGACAAACTGGCATATAGATTTTTACAGAGGCAATACTTAATTAGGAACAGTGAACATCCACTGAGTGGCGTTCTGTCAGATCATTACTCTAGTATTTGCAAACTAAAAACATGTGTGTTTTTCAAACTAACTGCTACCAGTGCAAAAGCTCATGGCAAGCAAGAGACTGAGCAAAGCACATACACAGTTGTGTAGCATGATGTGGAAATGAGTTCAGGTTGCATGTTAAGTAGAAATATAAAGCAAGAAGACTTAGTAAGTATTGTGATTTTTTTTTAATTTATTTACTAGGGTACCAGTGGGTAAGTTAGTATGCCCTGCAATAATGCTAACAAAATAATAACTAACATCTATTGAATTATTATTGTTACTCAGTGGCCAAACTCTTTGCCAAGAGCTTCACATGCATTTTGCATATAATCCTCAAAAAAGCCTGTTCAGGTATCAGTACCATTAATATTGCCATTTTACTGAGAAACTGCAGCATAAAAATCTTGTGACTTGTCTAAGATCTGAGAGCAAGTGGTAGAACCAGGAAAGTCTTTGAACCTTCACTTGTTCCGAGATTAACAAATATTAAGGTGATTTTAGTTGCCAAAAATATAATGTATTTTACATGGTTTAACTATTAACACCACACTGACTTTACCCATTGACAAAAAAGATTTGATTTTTAACATCAGCTTCTTAAAAAATCAATCATGAATTTCAATGTTGTGACATGTAGATCATTGTAATAGTTTGATATATTTTTTCTTACACAGAATTGAAACAATTTATCGTTCTGAAACAAAGCGAAAGAAGAAAAGTAGTGGGTTATTGATCCCATTTTTGTCAATTGAGCTGGAGACTGTAGGAAATATCCACTTTGAAGAAGGCACTCGGTCTGATGAATGGTAAATCTTTTGAAAATTAATTATAGCTTTAAAAATATTCTAAATGCTTTGGATCATCAACCAAAACATCAACTTATAAAAATGTTAAAATACCCCAATTTCAAAGCTCTTCTTATATAGAATATTCATTCATTGAGAATTGACAGTTACCTATTTTACCAGCTATACATCTTTCTGTTTATATGATTGGCATGAACTAACCTTGAAAACATCCTAATAGTATTTTATTCCTCTTTACCCAATTTCCCTTAGCCCAAAGAAGAATATAATTTAAAAGTTCACGGTCAAGTATTAATTTTATGTATGTTTATTCTGATTATTTCTGGATAGATGTAGTGCTGGATTCTGAATATTGGGTGAAAAGTTAGAACAGAGAAGGAATGGCAAAGCAGGATTGTCAACCACAGATTACAAATACCAGAGAAAGGCTGCCAAAGAAATTTCCTGGAGGCTCCATTATCAAAGTTTTTAAAACTAAGCTTTCTAGGGCTAGCTAGAGTCTGGGCGCACACCATACAAGTTATAGTAAGGGATACAGTTGAAAACCAGGAATACAGATTGTCAGTGTATTTAGAAAAAACTTCTTAAGTAGCCCCCACTCTATTCCTTATCCCAAGCCTCTGTTTTTTCAAAGCACTTACCCATTTAGAAATTATTTTATTTATGTCTTACTTCTTTGTTCAACCCCCTTGTAGTATAGGCAAGAGCAGGAGTCCCGCCTCTTTCACTTCTATATCCCTGGTTATGAAATTATTGCAAGAGTCCCACTGAGAGATGGTAGTGATTTAGTCTAATTACAGCATCCACACTTCAGAAACAAGGCCTCGTGGTAGACACAAGGAGGTGGTTATGTTGCCTCAACTAGAGAGTATAAACCAAAAAAAAAAAATGATCTTTAAAAAAAAGAGCCTTTACAGGAAATTATCACTAATTATTACTTTCACATTTCTGTAATCAATTTCTCAAAATTGGGAAACCAATGAAATAGCCAAAGATTGCCCTAGAACTCTAGGAGCCTATTGCAAACTTGGGTGTGTGGACAGAGACCAAGAAACACACAGAGCTATAGAATGCACTTGGTCACTCATCCCAGGAGATGCTTTTACTTGCAGTCAGTGTTGAAATAAGCTATGATTCTTTGTGGAATCAAATGCAAAATTTGCATTAACTTTTTAGAAAAAAAATGTGATTGCTATGGGTTACTTTCAACTGAGCCCCTTGATTTCTAAATAGATATGGTTCTCAAGAACCTTGTGGGTACCTTGGTGGAAAAGTATGAGAAGCTTTGCCTCAGGAAGAAAGAGACCTTTTAAAATCTTTGTTTTGTATTAATACATCCATTTGCCCAGCAGTTACCAAGGGTTGCTTAACCACCATGCTTTATTTTTATGTGCAAAATATAAAAGATATTCATCCTAGTTCCCATGCAAACAAGTAGAGGCATTCATTTTTCAAGTGAAAAATCTGAACGGTGTATCTTTGCAAGATGCATGAATAACTTCAGTTTGTCACTCATATGCACTCAATCTAAACATAATTTTTTGTATCTGTTTATTTTTAACTTGTTATAAAGTAAACTCTTTATAAAATAGATAGATTAGTGGGAAAAATATGTAAAAAAATGGCCCATACACCCTGTCTGTGTCTATGGGCTATGTCCATGGGTTGTGTATAAAGCCTATTAGGTTATTATGTCAGCCTGATAGTATGTTAGATACCTTGGTGGATTGTGATAAGTGTTAACAATTGTTTATTTGGTTTTAATAAAAATAACTTTGATCCATTTTAAGGAGAAAATCAAATATATATTGGCAGAATTCCAAGGACTGGTTTTCTCTTTTAGCATACTACAAACTTGGCCACCTTAGTTCTGATCTTTTATGTATGTTAAGAAATATTGACTAAAGTGCTTTTAAATTGCACTGACTTCTCTTTTATTGGTAGTTTTAAAGGCAATGATTTAGCCCATGAACTGGAATAGAGCTAGAACTCACATATAGGTTTCCCCACTATTTCAAAGAAGAACATTTCTATGAAACCTTTCAAAAACCAAGATGGTGTAAAATGAAGAAGCAGTTACCATTATCTTTATTTGGGAAAATTTTTGTGCATTTCCAAGTCCCCAAAATAATACATCAAATCATATTATCCTATCTAATAAAGAGGTAAGATGCAAATTGACCATCACTCCAACACATAAGATGGCCACCTCCATGTGGTCAAAGATGGCTGCCCCCAGGTAGACACAAGATGGCTGCCACAAGATGGCCTGCAGGGGAGGGCAGTTGTGGCAATCAGGTCTGCAGGGGAGGGAAGTTGGGGGTGACCAGGCCTGCAGAAGAGGGTAGTTAGGGGCAATTGGGGTGGCAGGGGAGCAGTTAGGCATCGATCAGGCTGTCAAGGGTGTTGTTAGGGAGCGATCAGGCTTGCAGGCAGAAGCAGTTAGGGGCAATCAAGCAGGTGAACAGTTGGGAGCCAGCAGTCCTGGATTGTGAGTCAGACATCCCTCAAGGGGTCCCAGATTGGAGAGGGTGCAGGCTGGGATGAGGGACACACACCCTTTTTGCACAGATTTTGTGCACCAGGCCTCTAATTTAATATATAAAACCTAAAATAACACTAACATAGTAAAAGCAAGAATGATATGATACACAGCCTATATAAAATAGAAATAATGTATGTACAGGGTAGTTTCTTTTCTTTTTTTAATTCTTGACACTATTACAGATTACTCATCTCCCCACCTTTATCTACCTCCACTCAGCCCTTTCTACTCCTTCCCTTTGCCCATCACTGCACTGTTATCTGTATCCATGGGCTGTGCAGATATGTTCTTTAGCTAATTTCATTCAGTCCCCCACACCCCCCTTCCCTCTGACAGCTGTCTGATATATCCATGCTTCTATTTTGTTTATCAGTTTATTTTGTTCATTAGATTCCACACATCAGTGAGATCACATGGTATTTGTCTTTCTCTGACTGGCTTATTTCACTTTGCATAAAAATCTCCAGGTCCATCCATGCTGCTGCAAAAGATAAGATTTCCTTCTTTTTTATGGCCATCTAGTATTCCAGTGTGTAAATGTAGCACAGCCGCTTTATCCACTCATCTACTGATGGACATTTGGGCTATTTCTAGATCTCAACTATTGTAAATAACACTGCTACAGACATAGGGTTGCATGTATTCTTTTAAATAAGAATTTTTGAATTCTTAGAATATATTCACAGAAGTGGGATTGCTGGCTCAAAAAGAAGTTCAATTTTTAAATTTTATGGAAATTCCATACTGTTTTCCTCAGTGGCTACACCAGCCTGTATTCCTACCAACAGTGCATAAGGGTTCCCTTTTCTCCACATCTTCATCAGCCTTTGTTGTTTGTTGATTTATTGATGGTAGCCATTCTGGCGGGTGTAAGATGGTATCTCATTGGGTTTTAATTTGCATCTCTGTGATGATGTTGAGCATTCTTTCATATGTCTGTTGGCCATCTTTATGTCCTCTTTTGAGAAGTATCTATTCAAGTCCTTTGCCCATTTTTTAATTGGATTGTTTGTCTTTCTGGTGCTAAGTTGATAAGTCCTTTATATAATTTTGGAAATTAACCACTTATTAGATATATCATTCTAAATATTAATTTTGTACCCTGCTACTTTTCCAAATTCATTTATAGATTTGGTGGCATCTTTAGGGATTCTTATGTACAATATCATTTCTTCTGTGAATAATGACAGTTTTCTTTCTTCTTCCCAATTTATATGCCCTTATTTCTTCTTGTATGATTGCTGTGGCTAGGACTTCCAGTACTATGTTCAATAAGAGTGGTAAAAGCAGATATTCCTATCCTATTCCTGATCTTAAGGGGGAAGGTTTTAGTTGTTGCCCATTGAATATGATGTTGGCTGTGGGTTGGTCATATATGGTCTTTATTCCAACTTTCCTGAGAGATTTTATCTCAAACAGTTGCCGGATTTTATCAAATGCTCTCTCTGCATTTATTGATATGATCATGAGGTTTTTACCCTTCAGATATTAGTCTTAAGGAAAGACCACCCATCAGGAGCCTCTGTGATCTTAGTCCACACCCATGCTCAGGTCCTGTGCCAGTGAAAACAGACATCTCATCAAAAGCAAATATATACGATATAGGGTCACTTAATTTCCTTTCAAATTGATCTATTTTTAAATCTCCTCTTAATCTAAATTCTTTGGTACTTTAAGACAGAATCAGAAATATTGTGAGTATGACCAGATGAGGACAGCAGAGATCAGCTTCAGTACATTTTCTTGAGCTCTTCACATGGCCCGCCCCTCCTCCTTTTCCTTCTCTCAAAACCATTCTTAAGTAATCCCCATTCTATACCTTACCCAAGCCTCTGTTTTTTCAAAGCACTTACCCATTTAGGAATTATTTTGTTTATGTCTTATTTCTTTGTTCAACCCCCTTGTAGTATAGGCTCCATGAGAGCAGGGATCCCACCTCTTTCACTTCTATATCCCTAGTTATGAAATTATTGCAAGTTGTATAAGTCCAAGAGATGGTGGTGATTTAAAGTAGTCTAATTACAGTGGCAATGATAAAATAGGGTCATATTAAGGATGTATTTTAGATGTAGGGCCAGACTTGCAGAGGACTTGGATACTGATGAGAAAGAGAGGAGTCAAGGGTTATTCCTGGTTTTTCAACCTAAGCTAATAGTGGTACCAAATACTGAGATAGAAAACACTCAGGAGGAACAGTTTTAGAGGCAGGCATTGATTAAGTTAAGTTTGAGAGGCTTATTATATATGCAAGTGAACATATCAAGTGGGTAGTTGGATATATCTGGTTTGAGTATATCTAGATAAGTTGAGTAGAGGTAAAGTCTAGGGGAGGTCAGTTAGGGGTGACAAGGCCTGCTGGGGAGAGCAGTTAGGGGCAACCAGGCCAGCAGGGAAGGGCAGTTAGGGGGACCAGGCTGGCAAGAAAGGGCAGGTAGGGGTGACCAGGCCTTGAGGGAGGACAGTTACAGGTGACCATACTGGCAAGGGAGAGTAATTAGGGGTGATCAATCCTGCAGGGGAAGGCAATTGAAGGGAACCAGGCCGGGAGGGGAGGGCAGTTGGAGGCAATCAAGCCTGCAGGGGAGGGCTGTTAGGGGCAACCAGGCCTGCAGGGGAGAGCATTTTGGGGAGACCTGACCTGCAGTGGAGGGTAGCTGAGGGGGACCTGGCCTGCAGTAGAGGGCAGTTGGGGACAACCTGGCCTTCAGGGGAGGAGGGCTGAGCGTGACCAAGCCTGCAGGGGAGGACATTAAGGGTTGACCAGGCTGATAAGGGAGGGTAGTTAGGGATGACCAGGCTGGCAAGGGAGGGCAGTTAGGGGTGACCCAGCCTGCAGGGGAGGACAGTTAGAGGTGACCAGGACAACAGGGGAGGGCAGTTAGGGGCAACTAGGCTGGCAGGGGAGGCCAGTTAGGGGCAATTGGGCTGGCAGGGGAGCAGTTAGGCGTTGATCAGGCTGGCAGGCAGAAGCAGTTAGGGCCAATCAGGCAGGCAGGCAGGCAAGCGGTTGGGAACCAGGAGTTCTGGATTGTGAGAAGGATGTCCGACTGCCCATTTAGGCCCAATCCCACCAGGCAGTTGGATATCCCTTGATAGGTCCCAGATTGAAGAGGGTGCAGGCTGGGCTGAGGGACACACACACACCCCACGCACGAATTTCTTGCACCAGGGCTCTATTGTGTGTGTGTCTGTGTGTGTGTGTGTGTGTTTGTGTGTATTTCCCCCCCCCTCAAAATGTATGCACATTTTAACAACTGATAGCTCAATTTTGAAACTGGAATATATTTTCATAAACGCCATTTTTATAATTATTCAAAGTATATATATACATTTTGGGACACACACACACACACACACACACACACACACACACACACACTCGAATAATATTTTGTATTATATATTGCAAAAGGACCAGATGAAATTATCTAGGCATAATGTTCATGGAAATAAGAGGAGAGCCAAAGACTTAGTCCTAGGTCAATTCAACATTCAAGAGTCTGTCAGAGGAAAAAGAAGGAGCAAAGAAAATCATGAAGGAGCAGCCAAGAAGAAGAAAGCAAGAAACATGTAGTTTCACTGAAGCCAAAAGAAAAAATGTTTCAGGAATGCAGGATTGCTCTACTAATATATCTTTTAGCCAGAATAAATACATAATGATTAATAAGAAAACTATTATTTTTATGTTTCAAAGTTTAGCATCTTTTTTATCAATTAAATAAATGTGCCTAGTTTAAATCAACATAAAGCCACTATATGATGATGTATATTTGTGGGGGAAAGGTACATAAAATATGGGCTATAACTATTATCATATGCAACTTTGTGTTCTTCAACATTTTGAGAAAAATCTATTATTTGCTTTGTATATATTCTGTATCCCCATCTAGGTTCAATTCCTGCTATGAATTAATTCTAGCACGTTTTTGTTCATGGGACTTCAGATCATATGGTATTACAGGAGTGAAAGTAAAACGTGTCATCAAAGTTAACAACCGTATTCTAAGAATAAAATTTGAAGATAAATTCCAAACATTTTTGGACAATGAAGATATGCATGATTCAGAGTAAGAAGTTAAATTCCATAAGGCACATTCTTTTAAAGTCTAATTTCATTTTGTAAAAATGTCTTTCTGTTTTAAAAGTTTACAATATTGAAAATATAACTTCTTAGTAAATGTTTCCTTTCCATGCATCCCCCTTGACCAAGATGACCTTGTAGTTTATCCACATTGGGGCTCTTTTTGAGACTAAGGGCAAGTGGAAGTTTAATAACGACACTGGAACATCCAATATAATTAGGATAATCCTGGGCAGGACATACAATTGTCTTATCTATAGCTAAGCTATTTTAATATCAGATTTCAATTTTTTTTCCTCTCTCTTTTTAAGGACCTATCGAAAGATGCTGGAATGCCTTTTTTATGTTTTTGATCCTGAAGTTGCAGTAAGGAAAAAACATCTGCTACAAATACTTGAAAAAGGATTCAAAGACAATGAAACAAGCAAAGTAAGGGGGAAAATGTCATTCAGAATAATGCTCTCTTCCTCATGAACAAAATTTTGGTTAAGCATGAACTTTTTTCTAAATCCTTTATTTTTTAAATGTTTTTATTGATTTCAGAGAGGAAGGGAAAGAGAGAGAGAGAGAGAGAGAGAAACATCAATAATGAGAGAGAATCATTGATTGGCTGCCTCCTGCACACCCTACACTTCAAGCTTGCAATTCAGGCATGTACCCTGACCAGGATTTGAACCATGATCTCCTGTTTCATAAGTTGATGTTCAATCACTGACTCACGCTAGCCAGGCAATCCTTTTCATTTTTTATTCCCTTGTATATACTGGAGACCCAGTGCACAAAATTTGTGCACTCGGCAGTGGGCCCCGGGAGGAGGGGGCTCAGCCCTGGCCTGCACTTTCTCCTAGTCTGCAAGCCTTTGGGAGATGTCTGACTGGTGGCTTAGGCCTGCTCCCTTTGCACTGCCACAGAGGCAGGAGAGACTCCCACTACTGCCCCTGTGCTTGCCAGCCATGAGCCTGGCTTCTGGCTGAGTGGTGCCCCCTGTGGGAGCACACTGACCACCAGGGGGCAGCTCCTGCTTAGAGCGTCTGCCCCCTCGTCGTAAGTCCACTGTTTGGTTGATTTGCATATTAGCCTATTATTATAAAGGATAGCAAATTTCTGTTTCACAAAAGGCTTAGTGCTATCATAGAAAGTACAGCATCCTCATTCTTTGGATTGTACAAGAATAAGTCCATTTATCTGCATGACTATTTAATCTTTCTTACTTCTTATGTTGTGATCCTTTTGTTGATGATAATGAAGTCTACTTTCATCTGTATTCAACTTTCCAAGGTCCCTCCCATCTTGGAAAAAAAAATGAGTTCACTGACACTGCTGTGCTTTCTGCCATCCTATTTTTCTCTTTCTTTTTACTGCCACCATTTATTTATTCTCTACTTCACTGTCCCCACCTTGATGCTGACATTGCTCTATTCCTGGTCACTCTTGAGCTCCAAAATATCATCAACCCTTCTCAGTACTCTACCTTCTTGTTGAGGCAGCTGTAGCACCCTGGTATAGAGCAGTGTTTCCTAACCCTTTTCACATCATGGTACACATAAAACAAAAGCATTGCTGCATTTGAATCCGCTACCCTACTCACCAGCTATGGGACTTCTCCTCTCTGTGCCTGTTTCTTCCTATCTGTAAAATGAAGATGATAATGGTATCTACTTCACAGAGTTGCGGTCAAGATTTAGTGACATATGCATTAAAAAAGTTCTTGCATATCAATGTCCACAGCATCATTTTTGACAAGAGCCAAAAACTAGAAACAATGAATGGGTAAACAAACAAGTTACACACACACACACACACACACACACACACACACACACACACACACACACAGTATTATTCAGCCATAGAAAATAATGAAATTCTGATACATGCTATGATATGGATGAACCTTGAAAATATATATTAAGTGAAATAAGCCAGACACAAATGGTTAAATACCATCTGATTCCACTTATATAAGGTACTAGAATAGGCAAATTGGTAGAGATAGAAAGTAGAATAGGGGTGAACAAGGTGGGTGGGGAGGATAGAGAAATTAGGAGTTATTGCTTAATGAGTACAGAGCCTCTATTTGGAATGTTGAAAAGTTCTGGAAACAGATAGTGGTGATGGTTGCACAATATTGTGACTATACTTAATGCCAACAAGGTCACTATATTCAGGAGTGCAACGCAGCTTAGGTCAGAGGTGAAAGTGGCTTCAGCAGATAGTATGGTGAGAGTGCCCTTGCTGTACTTTCTGGAAGAGAAGTATGAAGGAGGTAGGGGATTGAGAGTTTTAGAAGGTAAAGTGCTCAGGTTCATTTCAGAGAACTATGAACCATCATGGGCACAGAGGGTAGGGGAAAGATGGGGCTAACATTTCTGTGTGTTTTCTGCCTGCCAGACACCGTGTTAGTGCTTCAACTCCTGCATCTCCTAAAGGAGATGCTATATCTCTAATCTTTTTTTTTAATATGAATTTTTTTAAATTAAGTCTTTATTATTCAGATTATTACATTTGTTTCTCTTTTTTCCCCTCCATAGCACCCCTCCACCCAGCTCCCACCCTTCCCTCTGCCCTTACCTCCCTC